>SKCR01026687.1:0-684237 GCA_019454045.1 Zanthoxylum bungeanum | reverse complement strand
CATGGCTAAAACATAACATTCCTTTACACCAGTGCATTATTATTGATCTTATAAATTTTAACTTTTAAAATTTTTAATTCACTAATCTCCATTAGTTTCAACTAATAATTTTACTTAATTAAACTAATTTAATTAAGTTAGGTTTAGTGACCTAATTTATTTTAACTCTTAAAATATTCGTACACTAACAAGTTTAAAATTTAAAATTTAAAAGTGGACAAAATTTTAATTAAAACATTTAATTAATATAAGCATGTTATAAATTCCAACGGTACGTGGAGTTGTATCCCGAGTGCAGATCACCCTACTATCCATTCGGAATCGGCTATGGAATTTACGTCCGGGTTTCCATCCAAAATACCAATGGAATTCATGATGCACTTATAAAGCCCTTAATTTTAGAATTTTTAATTTTAAATCATTAAACCAACTAATCTTATTAATTTGTTTTCAAGCATACCAAATTCTAATTTAACCTTTTTAAATTTCATAAAATCATATTTTATTACTAGAATTTTCATGCATCTAAAACATGTTATGACATGTGAAAATGCAAGAGTAGGCACCTTAAGCTATATGACATGTTATTCAAATATTTCGAATTAAACATACATATAACATAAAAATAAATTTTACATTGACCGGTCTCTTATTTTTTCCTAGACTAAACTAATTAGTATAAAAATTCTAAGGCATCCATTGGTCTTCAAATCATTATCCATGCTTTGGTGTTGATCCATTTGCGACATTAGTACTCCAAATTACAAAGAATAAAATTTTTACAAAGGAAAATAAAATATACTACACTTGTAAAATTGGCCGTATGGCCTTACATTCCCAAAACGAAAAACAATACAAAAATAAAAGCTAGAAAAATTTACGATCAATGTAAAACACATTCATCACATGAATCAACAATAAACATTCATCAGATGAATATTAATATGTGTCTACTCATCTCAACATGCATATAATAATTTAAATCTCATATAAATAAATAAAAACAATAACTTTAAATGAAAAAAAAAGAAGGGTTAAGAATACTTTTCAACCTCTCTCTGATACTAATTGTAGGAACCGTTTTCCTAGCACGGCGGAAACGCCTTAGGCACCCGGGATAAGCCTTGAAAATTTTTTCTACACTTCCTTTGTTTGGAAAAATATGACTAGCACCTTTACTAATATTTTTCTTTTATTTTTAGCAAAATTTCAGTCCCGGAACAGTACCCGAAAAGTATCCTGAACAGCGGCTTAAATCTGAACTATTTTGGACCCGAATATATGCCCAACACACTTCTAAAACAGCCCCTGATTTGCGTATATTCCAGCAATATTTTCAGGTCTGATTTTTAATCAAAAATAGCCCCCACAACAATCTTAAATCACCCCCTAATGTTTCTTAATTTTTCTGGACAAGAAACAAAACAATCGAGCCCTGTTACACCAAGATATATGTGGCAGTGAGCAGACAAAACTGCTCACTATCGTGTGGTAGATGAAAAGAAGGTGATGAGAATTTTGGTTCGACATCGAATGGTTTTCCATGTTATATCTTGCAACCAGCAGAAACTAGTGTGGGTTAGGCTCACAAACTAATCTCTAAACTCTTTAGAGATCAAATTATCACACAAGAACTTTAGTCTTTGTTTTGTTATTGTTCTTTTCTTTCAACTCTTAAGAGAAAAGGATAATAAGGGTGGCTAGGGTTTGAAATGACTTAGCTTTGCAAAAAGAAAATCTAATTTTCTTTTTATACTTAAGGTTTTGATTTCCAAAATTAAAGAAAAACCCTTCCCCTTCCTCTTCTCTTCATGAAGATTTCGGCAAGCCCTAGTCATTGAATAAAAATTTTCTAACATCAAATCTTTTATTTAATGTCATTATCATGACAAAAGGATGTTACAAAAAGAAATATGTTATTACCTTTTAAAAGGTGAAACTTCCATTCCAACCAAAGGGTTTCTAAAACCCATTTAATAAAATAATTTATAATAAATAATTATCATATAATCATTTATTATAAAAATCATATATTAAAATTAATATATAGTTTCAAGTGTGACAAAGATTATTATTAATCATATTAATAATAGATATATATATATATATATATGTGTGTGTGTAATTAGACTATCCAATTATATTTAATCTGTTACAGTATATCGAGCTAGCACAGGGACCACATGGACCTACGATTCCGAGCTCTAATAATCCTGGAATATGAATTAAACTCTTAATTAAATATTCTGAATTATTAACTTCAAGTTATCTACCAAAAACCCAAAGTTGCACTCTCGTTGCTGCAGATTAATAATATAAGCCGAACTATGTCGGTGTCTTTCGATATAATCATTACATACAGATTGGCCCTTCACGAGTATCTCATAATTAGAGATGGGTTATAATATCTGTTATACCCCTCTAATTATTTTTACATTAAGTACCATTGATTATGTAATGAACGATTTATTCATAACCATTATGAATGTTAATCTTTCTATTCATAATAGAAAGACTTGAGGGCTCTAATCATTCAAGTATCGAATCAACCCTAAAGGAAGATACTTATCTACTTCTCGCAAGAAGGAGTGAACTCCATATCTATGTAAAACATCCCCAGCTACACAACAAAACCAAAGTACGTAGCTATTGGTCAGGATTGCTACACCAACCTCACCTTTGTAAATCAAAGGACATAGTTTGCCATGCAGGAGTTCGTAGTACCCTCAAGATTCAGATCAATCCATATATGACCATCTAGTATATTGAAATATATTTTTTTATTTAACGGATATCATAAGAAACTCATTTCTATCTGGGTCCATTCATATATGATCACATCATTAAAGGTGCCTCTATTCTAATGTCACCACATGGGCGATCCTGAATCAAGATCGTCGTACAACTATAGAGTGTACCGTAACTATAGATAAACCACAAACAAAGTACCTGTTTTGTTTGCTCTCTATGGACTATTTTAGATTATGAATTTCAGACTTAAATCCTCTTGTGTATGACACTCATACACTAAGTTTGAAGGCACATGAGTAATCAAAGGTAAAACAAGACAATTTATAATAAGCAATATAAAACAAATACTTTGATAAATGAAGAATGCATCTATTATTTTATAACATATAATTTTGTTCGCATTACATGAAGCTCTAAGGTATATATCTCAGCATGTAATAATGGGTGTATTTGGCTTGATTTAATTGAATTAAATCAAAGTGTTAGACAATCAACTAATCCATTGGTTAAAATTTGTCTTGATTTAATTGGATTAAATAAAAGTGGTAGACAAATGTGATTAGTCACACTTAATTATACATATTTGGACAAATTAGATTAAGCCCACCTAAAAGTTGATTAAGACTTTTATTAATTAAAAATTACATAAGTTTTGCTATAAAAGGCAACATTGAGGAAGTTTTAATTAAGCGTGAGCTTAAGAAAGTTAAGCTAGTGAAAGCTAAAACAAGCATGAATTAAAAATATTAGCGTAAGTAAAAGAAGTATTTAGAGAAGCTTTGGAAGTTCTCTATAATATTTCAACGAGGAGAAATAAAGATTGGATATTGGAATCAAGGAGAAAAAGATTGGATCTTGGAATTAGGCTTACTAGGTAAGTTTGATCTTCTCTAAAGCTATGTTTTTCATTAGTGAGTTATCATTAGTGAAATATATAGTGATGTATTATGTATTGGATACATAATTACATAGCTTGATGTTGAAATTAGGCTAATAAATTGTGTGTGGATGCTTTGGAAGCATAAACACAATATGCTTGTGATTGGGTCAAAATATTTATGTTGGACATAAACATAAAATTAGAGTTTGGAACTCTATATAATAGCTTGGAGCTATGACTACCATTCTAGAATCAGTTGACCACCTTTGGGTTACCTAGAATTGTTCATGAGTCATTTCGTTGTAGGATTCTATTTTGGTTTGTGTTTTGATTCAAAGAAATACATATATACATATTTAGAATATATATATATATATATGTTTATTGTATAACATGTGTTGAGGTTGGTTTTAAAATTAAAATTATTTTGGTTGGTGTTTTTAAATGTGTTTAAGGAGTTTTTAAAAAAAATGAATGATCAAAATACACAGCATAGTTGCCCATGCTTACGCAGTATGCGTAAGATGCCTGCTTGCTCAAACAAGTTGCCTGTTTGCGCAAGAATGTGCTACGCGTGCATCATTCGCAAGATCCTGTTTTTTTCTCCCGTTTTGGTTTTTCCGGACTCCAATTCGTCCTTGATTTTTTCCTATACACTCGTAATGGAATATAGTATTCCATTAAAATATTTAAAAATACACCCATGCTCAATTACTATGGGTCATACCCATTTCAACTGCGCGGGACACCGATCTAATCCTAGGGGTCCCACAATCACCCCAACAGAATGGTATCAGAGCAGGTCTTAACCGCACAATACATGTTACATGTTTGACATGTATTTGAATCTATGCCTCTATAATTTTAATTTAATTATGCATAAGTCATATTGGATATGCATTGCATATTTTAAATTTAAATTTTTATTTTGACCCAAGCATGTTAATGACTTGATTGTCATAAATCTCTTGTGATTAGGTGATTACTTTATCTTAAGTAATAATATTAATAATGTTGGAGTATTATTGGATGGTATGTCTTGTCAATACGGAGATGAATGAGTTCTTATTACTTATGCCCAATACCATCATTATTATGAAGGTATAAGTGGTCAGAAATTAGATCACTCCGGTGAAATATTAGATTTAGCATGATGAGTTTACGTAGTCACCCAATACCGTCATTATTATGAGGGTGTACTTATGAAACTCATTAGTGCACATTGATAAGTATACACCTGGAGCACGTATTAATCTAATATCATCATTATTGTGAGGATAAGAAATGGTTCAGGACCAAACTTAGGAGTCACATGGATGTGATTGACTTTTGAGGTCTACCTAATGAGTTTATAAAGGCCAAGACCGTCATTATTATGAGGCTTGAGTAAATATCATGGGATCCACTACCCGCTATGAAATTTGATTACCAAATTTCTATTTTTCCATTAAGGAAGATTACGAAATTATGTAAATTAGTGGGAGGGCACTAATAGATTTAAAATTCATAATCGTATTAGTGTTTTTATATTGAAATGAAAATTTTCTGCTAGTGTTTAATTGTTGTCTTGTAGCATTTTTTTTAGATTCCAATAATTTGAAAAGAGCCTCAAACTACTTATAGTAGGAGAAGAACATATGTTTTATCTTGGAGTCAAAATGATTGAGATATTTTGGCTTTCTTATGCATTCGATGCAAGCCACATATGAAGAACTTTATAACACATTACGCATGACGAAGCATGATTTGAAGAAAAAGAATCTCACTTTGTAACTCCATGGTGGAGAAAGCTCTTCAAAGACTTCTAGGAAGTATAATAAGATTAAAATGGGAAATAAGAATAAAGACTCCAAGAAACAAACTGTAAGACCGCGTGTAGCTCGTGATGCATGTCTACATTGCCAATAGTCTGGACACTGAAAATGTGATTGTCCAGAGCTGAAAGGAAAAGCAGGAACCCCAGGTACACTTTGTATTTTTCCTATTATTGACATCTCATTAGCCTTAGATGCAAATAGTGGTTGGCTGTTAGACACCGGTAGTCCTTTTCATATTTGTAACTTTATGCAAGCCATAATGTTAAAAGAAGGCTAAACAAATGAGAGATCCAACTTATAGTTGGCAATGACGAGACATTGAATGTCAATGCCATAGGAACAGTTGTTATATATCTCATTAATATATGTACATTAATTTTATATGACTGTTATTATGTACCATATCTTATCAAACAAATAATATCATTACCGATATTGGATAAAGAGGTATATAAAATAAATATTAAAGATAATATTTTATGTTTATATGATAAAGATAACTATTTGATATGTGAATGTGTTTTATCTAATGGTCATTATATTTTGGAAACATATCAAGATGTCTTTAATGTAGAGGAAATTACAAGTAAAAGATCTGAATTAAATAATACTGAATTATGACATATAAAATTGGGCCTCATAGGTGTTAGACGTCTACCAAAATTGGTTAAGGATGGTTTGATTGATGATCTCACCTTAGATCCTTATCTGATTTACAAGTCATGTATATAAGAGAAAATGATAGAGGCCTCATTTCTTGGTGTTGGACACCGTACTGAAGATTTATTGGAGCTAATACACAGTGATGTGTGTGGTCCATTAAATTATGTCGCTCATGATGGTTCAACATACTCCGTGACTTTTACTAATGATAAGTCAAGATATGGATATGTCTATTTGATGAGACATAAATCAGAAACATTTGAAAAGTTCAAAATATTCTAAAACGAAGTAGAAAAATAATCGGTAAATTCATCAAGTACCTTCGATCAGATCGAGGTGGTGAATTTATGAGCTATGAATTTAGAAGTTATTTAAGGGAGAATGGGGTTTTCGCCCATCGGGAACTCCTCAACACAATGGTGTGTCTAAATGGAGAAATCATACTTTATTGGATATGGTGCAATCCATGATGAGCTATACAGATCTTCCATATTATCTTGGGATTATGCTTTACTTACTGATGCCTATATACTTCACAAAGTTCCTTCGAAAGTTATTTCTATGACCCCATATCAGATATGATATGGTAGAAATCCATGTCTTAGATATTTAAAGATTTGGGATTGTTCTGCATACGTTAGAGTTACGCAGTGGGATAAACTAGCATCTAGGAGGTATAGATACAGGTTCGTTGGATATTTTAAAAAATCTTTGGGATATCAATTCTACGATTCTGAGCAACGAAATGTATTTGTTGCTCATTTTGCCATTCTTCTTTAAAAATAAATTTTTGAGAGAAAGTGGGAATTGTAAAAAGATTGAACTCGATGAATATGATCCTAACATTAAGGAACCTAAGATGGAATCAGAGATCTAACTAGGTGAAGAATCTACAACAAAGGTTCTACATAAGTCGAATAGAATATCAAGGCCTCATGATAGATTACTTTTAACATCTGATGTGAGCCTTGATGTTCTCCTCTTAGAGAAAATAGATCCGACTACGTATAAAGAGGCGATATTGGATATCGATTCGGGAAAATGGAAGGAATCAATGGAGTCCGAGATGAATTCTATGCATGACAATCAAGTCTGGGATTTGGTTGAACTTCATGAATGAGTTAAACATATGGGTTGTAAATGGGTTTATAAAAGGAAAGGAAGGCCCGATGGAAAGATGGAACCTTTAAGGCCCGATTGGTAGTGAATTTTATACTCAACGTTCTCGGATTGACTATATGGAAACTTTTCACTAGTAGCTATGCTAAAATCCATTAGGATTCTTTTAGCCATTACTGCATATCATGATTATTAGATATGGCAGATGGATGTGAAAATCACGTTCCTGAATGGATTCCTCGAGAAGATATCTAGTGAAAATCGCATCCAGTGAGACTTCAAACTTGGTTTGTAAGCTCAAGAAGTCTATTTATGGCTTAAACAAGCATCCCGAAGCTGGAATCATCGTTTTGATGAGATAATCAGATTATCTGGATTCATCAAGAACGAGGAAGAACTGTATGTTTATAAGAAAGTTAGTAGGAGCATGATAGTATTCCTTGTATTGTATGTAGACGATATCTTTATCATTGGGAATGATATAGGATTGATGTAAAATATGAAAGCCTACATTTGCAAGAACTTCTCTATGAAAGAAATGGGTGAAGTTTCTTATATACTAGGTATAAGGCTCTACCAGGATAAAGTTAGGAAGCTTATAGGGTTGTCATAATCTAGTACATAGATAAAATATTAGAAATGTACAGTTTTACCTATTGAAAGGTAGTAAATAAACCTTTTCGATACGACATACATCTTTAGAATAAAATGGCGCCTCAGACTGAGGAAGAGAAAGTTAGAATGTCTAACTTGCCAAATGCTTTTTGTATTGGAAGCATTATGTATAATATGCTATGTATAAGACCTGACATTAGTTTCGGCGTCAGTGTGACTAGTCGATATCAATCTGATCCAAGTAATGATCATTGGACAGTCGTGAAACATATCCTGAAATATCTTATAGGAAGCTTATAGGGTTGTCACAATCCAATACATAGATAAAATATTAGAAAGGTACAGTTTTACCAACTGAAAGGCAGTAAATAAACTTTTTCGATATGACATACATCTTTCGAAGAAAATGGCGCCTCAGACTGAAGAAGAGAAAGTTAGTATGTCTAACTTGCCAAATGCTTTTTGTATTGGAAGTATTATGTATAATATTTATGTACAAGACCTGACATCAGTTTCGGCGTCAGTGTGACTAGTCGATATCAATCTAATCCAAGTAATGATCATTGGATAGTCGTGAAACATATCCTGAATATCTTAAGGTTAATAAGGATAAGTTTCTCATATATGGAGAAGATGAACTACAAGTTAAGGGTTATACAGACTCTGATTTCCAATAAGATCGGATGATAGAAAGTCTATATTCGGATTCATATTTACCCATAATGGTGGTGCGGTTAGTTGGTGATGTTCAAAGTAAGGCTCAATAGCTGATTCCACCACTGAAGTGGAATTTGTAGCGGCTTCGGAAGCTGCTAAAGAAGCTGTTTGGATTAGAAATTTTATCAGAACTTAGCATTGTGCCTAATATTGAGGATCTGATCCTATTATACTGTTATAATAGTGGAGACATTGCGTAGGCTAAAGAACCGAGAGCGCATTCCAAGTCTAAGCACATGGAAAGAAAAAATCGCGTGATTAGAGAAATTATTGAACGAAAAGACATGGTGATCTTAAAGGTGTAAGGACAAGACAACATAGCAGACGCGCTTACTAAGGTCTTACCTCCTAAATTATTCGATAAACATGTCGAGGAGATGTGACTTCGGTACCATCCGGATTGGCACTATACAAATGGGAGTTTGTTGGAGTTGGTGCTTAAAGCGCCAATATGAATAATGTATTTTATTATTTATTAATAAAATAACTATTTTTTTTTATTTCAACCTTGTTAATGGTAATTACTATGTCATAATGCATATTAGATTGATATAAAATATGTTGAGAATGACATCGACATTAGAATAGTCATGTAGTAATACTGGACATTGGTTGGTCCGACATTGGGATATTATTACTATTATAAACTATTATTAAAGTAAATACTCTTAGTCGTTGATTTTGGAATACAGTCGAATTTCTATAACTTAAAAGACTAGCACATGTCGAATATTCAATTGGAGTTCCAATGGTTTAACCCGATGTAACATGAGCAAATGAAGCTTGTATAGACATGTGACTATTCATCGGAGCGAATACTGAATGACTCATAGATGATTCATAATAGTTGGAAGTACACACCACCATCAATAGGAATCTCCTCGAGTCGAGTATCATATGTGATCCTTTGACTATAGGATAATATTGATTTTGTGTGTTATCCTCCATATTTTGAGCCATATATGTCAAAGACCTTTCATGGTCTAAACGCTAGATGTTCGTTGGGTGTGGACCGATGCCCTCATTATTCAAGTGCGTATCAAGATAGGATATTTGGGTTCGTATGTGTACCATAAGGGTTAAGGTATCCATGTGAGTAAGTCATGATTCTTACGACTTTGGCCAAAGTCGATCATTTAGGGTGGATCACATATATCAGAAATGGTGTTCTAATTAGTTGTAAAGAATCATAAACATGTTGACATGAGATGTTCTCCTCGGAAACTTGACGGTGCAATCTTTATTTCCTAAGCACAACTCGGATAGCCTACGACGAAGGGATTGTTAAACATATATGATGACCTCGACTTGTATAGTTTAGAAAGGTCGTTCGTTTTCTTCGCGAATTCAGTGGTGGCCGAATTTCGTACATATAAGCTAGGCTTATCTGACGAACGTGTCTGGGCTTAGAGAGTCCCACAATATAAAGTGCACTCGTTGAGCACTTGGGTAGCCGATAATATTTGCTAATAAATAATATTTGATATTATAATTATCAATTAAAATAATTAAGTGTATTAGATAATATTAATTATTTACTTTGACCCAATTGGATTAATCCAAAATCACACAAGGCTTTGTTGTAATTTCATAAATATCTCTACCATTGGAGGATATTTTGGTAATTACAAATATGTAATCATATGTGTATTTGGCTTGATTTAATTGGATTAAATCAAAGTGATAGACAATCAACTAATCCATTGGTTAAACTTTGTCTTTATTTAATTGGATTAAATCAAAGTGGTAGACAAAGGTGATTAGTCACACCTAATTATACATATTTTGACAAATTAGATTAAGCCAGCCTAAAAATTGATTAAGACATTTATTAGTTAAAAATTACATAAGAAAGCTAAAAGAAGCAAGAATTAAAAATATCAGCCTAAGTAAAAGAAGTGTTTAGAGAAGTTTTGGAAGTTCTCTACAATATTTCAAGAATGAGAATTAAGATTGGATCTTGGAATCAAGCTTACTATGTAAATTTGATATTTTCCTAAAGCTATGCTTTGCATTAGTATTAGTGATATATTATGTATTGGATACATAATAACATAGATTGAAGTTGAAATTAGGCTAATAAATTGTGTATGGATGCTTTGGAAGCATAAACACAATATGTTTGTGATTGGGTCAAAATGTTTATATTGGACATAAATATAAAATTAGAGTTTGGAACTCTAGATAATAGATTGGAGTTATACCTACCATTCTAGAATCACTTGACCACCTTTAGGTGACCTGGAATTGTTCATGAATCATTTCATTGTGGGATTCTATTTGGGTTTGTGTTTTGATTCAAGAAATACAAATATATATATATATATATATATATATATATATATATAGAATATCTATGTTTGTTGTATAATATGGGTTGAGGTTGGTTTTAAAATTAAAATTATTTTGGGTGGTGTTTTTAAATGTGTTTAAGGATTTTTTTTATAAAAATAAATGATCAAAATGCACAGCACAATTGCGCATGCTGCGTTGCAGTGCAAGCAGCTGCGCATGCTTACGTAAGAGTGCGCTACGCAAGCACTACTCGCAAGATCCTATTTTTTCTCCCATTTTAGTTTTTTCGGAATTCGATTCATCCCCGATTTTTTCCTATACACTCGTAATGGATATATTATTCCATTAAAATATTTAAAAATACATTCATGCTCAATTACCATGGGTTAACCCATTTCTGTTGCGCGGGGTACCGATCCGACCCTAGGGGTGTTAGTCTGTAAGACATGCTTCCAAGATCGTAAACATGATTTGTGTGTGAAAATAATCAAGTAAGTTGTGAAATACTTACATTGATTTGTTGAGAAATTTCAAAAACTTTCTTTTGTAGGATGAAGCTTCAAGCCTTTGATTTGTTATTAAAGCCTTGGGTGAGTTTCCCTATCACCTTGTTTGACTCTCCAAGTGCTAGCTTTCAAGAAAATTAAAGCAAAATTTCCTTCTCCAATTGAGAGAGTTTCGGCCAAGTGAGAGGGAGAGATAGATGAGTGAATAGTGAGTCACGTTTTGGTTGTTGTGTGTTTAAAGGCTTCCATTAATTTTTCCAACTACTTAATTTTTGACAAGTGATGTAAGTCAAGGGTCCCACCTCTTTTAAATTCCAAATTTAAGTTGGCTTACACAACACACAACTTGACTTGGGCCCGAGTTCGTTTAATTCCAAATTAAACGAATTTACAGTCGCGACATAATTAAATCCAATTTAATTAAATAATTATGCATAGCAAAATTATTACGATAATCGCTTTCGAATTAATTCCAAATTAATTTGTTCGCCCGAATTAAAATCCAATTTTAATTTCGTATTTAAATCCAATTTCAATTAATATATCCGATATATTTATTTTTATCGATTAATTCTAAATTAATCGTGTTCTCTCTTCTATATGAATTTAATTCCAGATTAATTCTTGCCGCAATTAATCTCAGATTAACTTTCTCTCTCATAATTAATCACAGATTAATTCTATATGAGTCAAATATCATTGGTGAATCTTTTGGAAGTGACCCAAGAGATTCCTGGATATGTTGGAAGTAAATACGGTCATCGACCATCCGAACACGTGCGTACCCCGTACCACGTTCTTACCAATTTACAAGACATGGTTGGCTTCTAGCAAAGCATCGTGCCTACCCAATTCTCCAGAAATATTCACCGAGGAATATAATATGTATCAAGTGTAGTAATACTATGAAATACGTAATATGATCCAGTATCGGATGTCACATGATAGGCCTAGGGCTGGCTCTGTGTCTGCCCCAAACGAAGCATAAATCGGATCCCGAGTAACTAGTCTCTGTAATCAGAAAGTCATGACCTAGTTATACTTTCCCGATAGCTACAGCTTTTAAGAGTACTAGTTATGTATCATGTGTGGCCATCATCTCCATATGACTCAAGTGATACTCCCATCTTGACATCACATCCAATACACTACGATTCTCTGTAAACCCAATAAAGGCGTACACAGTGTTGGACAATTATGACCCATAGCGTCACTATTTGTACAGATCATGGTGTTGTTGTACAAATTAACTATGTGACAAAGGAGATTGCACTCTTATTATTTGTGATTAGATCACCTAGATGTATAAATGATAGGAGGTCCATATGATTAGTTCCTGGATTGAGAATGATATGAGACAGTATCAATCCACGAAGGATAAATCATTAAATATCCCTAGTCAGAGTATTATCGAGATTGGACATCGATAATGCGTAAAAGACTAGTATTACACTTGTGCACGTTTGGAGGGCACAACGGCATAGTTCTCATATATTTGGGTATAAGATACTCATGCAAGTGTAATAGGAGGTTGTGTTTTACCGATGGTACGGGAAACAGCTTCACTCTGGATATACCCCTTCGGAATTCCATTGGTAGTATAACTATGTGTCTATGGAAGTCCGAATTCAGGGTAGGTGTATTTGGTCTTAACCTGAGACTTGCACCGCTAATACTTGCGACAATCAATATGCTTTGGTTTTGGTCATCCAGGGCTTTAACCGATTCTTTGTACGCCTCTTCTGGGTATATTGAGAATCGTAGTGTATTGGGTGTGATGTCAAGACGGAAGTATCACTTTAGTTATAGTGGAGATGATGATCACGTAGGATACGGAACTTGTTCTCTTATATGCTGCAGCTATCGGGATATTATGACTAGGTCATGTATATCCGATTATAGAGACTAATTACCAGAGATCCGATATGTGCTTCGTACGGGGCGACACAATTCCAGCCCCAGGCCTAGCACGTGACCATCTGATACTGGATCGACATACGCAATACTATGTATACTACATTTGATATAGATCGTTTATTCCTGTAAGCATGTTTCTGGAGAATTGGGTAGGCATGGTGCTTTGCTAGAGGCCAACATTATCTTGTAAATCGGTATAAACGTAGTACTAGGTACTTAAGTGTTCGGATAGTCCGACGACCGTATTTACTGCCAACATATCTGGGGATCTCATGGATCGCTTCCCGAAGATTCACCGGTGATGTATGACTCGCACTTCATTAATCGGGGATTAATCAGATGAGAGAGAAAATTAATCTGGGATTAATTACGGAGATATTTTATCTGGGATAAAATATTATTTAAAGAGAGAGAGAACAATTAATTTGGAATTAATCGATAAATTAATATATTCGATATATTAACGAAATTGGATTTCGACGCGGAATTAAAATCGGATTTTAATTCGGGCGAACGAATTAATTTAGAATTAATTCATTAGCGACATGAATAGTAATTATCTAGGCATGATTATTTAATTAAATTAGATTTAATAACGACGCAACAGAAAATTCGTTAATTTGGAATTAGCGAACCCGAGCCCGGGAATGTTTGCAAGCGCATTCGCATTTCGAATTCAAGTGCGGCACGCAAATCACATCAAGCATCAAATCGCTAGTCACATCTAGCATCACATCATTCGCCAATCAAGTGATAGATGTCTTTCACTTTGAGTGAATGACACCAGTCAATATTCATTGATTGATGGGTATTGATGGTGGTAGTTGGCAAGCCTTTTGGCTTGACTTTTTGAAATTGAAATATTGGTATATGTTTAATTATTTTGGAAAATCAATTAACATATACAAAAAGGCAATTTCTTCTCTCTCTTTCATATAGCTCACGGTTTTGAGTTTTTCCCTCCTCTCCCTCTCACGGTTTTGGAGACCAAAATTCTTTTCTCTTCGTTTGTTTGGCAAGGCCGAATATAGCAAGGAAGAAGATGGTGATTTGTGGCAAATCATAAAGGTGCTAGCACACATAGAGGCATACAAGGTGATAGGGAAACCATCTCATGAGCATGGAATCACCATTGATAAAGCTTGGAGCTTGAAGATGAAGATGGAGTCCAAATACCCACCATGGCCGAGAGCTTCTTCAACAAAGAGGAAAGGATTTTTCTTAGATGCATCCAATTCGATCGTTGTGAGTATGATTCTGCCATTCTCCTTTGTGTATTCATACTTGTTTCATTGCTTATAAATGATCCTTGGGACTTAATAGAAACCCTACAATGGTATCTAGAGCCATTTTAGCATGAAACATGAATTAGGGTTCTTAACTTTAATTTGGGGCTTTTTGATTTAAGCATGTTTTTGGCAAATTGTTTGTTTGAATATGCTTATATATGGATAACTTAGAGCTATATGTGATCAATTTGTTGAAAAATTAATTGGATTAATTTTCCCCAATTTGATTGGCTTGGCCGAAAGTTGAAGGCTCCCTAATGTCTTGGAATTTTTATTTTTTATTCATTGGATGACTTAAAATCATTCGGGAAATATTGATTTAGAATTTGATTGGATTGAATTCGGAATTGATTTGAAAAATCCCTCCATTGCCGAGACTATAGCATGTGTATTTGGGTTTGATTTTTTGATAAAATGTGTTGGACATGTTTTATTGTTAAAAAGCATGATTAGTTACGTAATTGATGTTTTGGAAGTGTTGATTTGGGTAATTAATTACGTAATGCACTTTGAAGTAATTAAATTGTGAAATTGGATTTTTTGTAATTTAATTATTTGGGCTTAAATTGGATTTGGGCTTGAAATGTTGTTATTGGGCTTATTGGGCTTGGTTGTACCAAGTTGGGTTTAGGCTAAATTGGTTGGATCCAATTGAGCCCAAAACCGCTTCCATAAAGCCCAAATGCGACAAATGGACTTTTAAAGTTTAATTGGGCCTAATGGGCCTAAATTGATTTCTAGGCTTATGGGGTAATTCCCGGATTGGACTTTGGTTATTCGGTTTGACCTGAGTTGACCAAAAGTCCACGCCTTAAGAAATTAATTAAAAGCCCATTGGACTTTAATTAAATTAACGTTGGACGTTAATCGGGTTTTGAGACCCGTAACGATTAAATTTGGAATTTAAGTCATAAAGGTTTATTAATAAAGTGTAGTATTTAATTTGGAATTAAATAGCGAATTAGTATTCAATACAAATTGAATTGGATTTAATTATGTAGTTTAATTTAATTCGTGAATTCGTACTTTGAGTACTTATTCGCAAAACGAGTTTGACTCGCGCAAAATCAAATCGTTGTTTGAACATTGGATGGTCATTAATATTCAGATTAATTAATTGGATTAGATTGATTGATATCATGCTTGTGTGAATACATGATTGCGATGCATGAATAATATATATCGGATGGATATTAGATGGGTGGGGCAATTTTAGAAATTGTTGTAATAAATTTGGAATTTATTAATTGGACCTGCGTGTCCAGCCTTATTACCTATTTACTCTTTGTATTCTCTTCTCACCTATTCCCCTCAATGTAAATGAGGTTTCTTTAGAAGTGTAGTGTAATGGGTAGAAGTAATACATGTGCTAGCGGGAGAGAGAAACGGAGAGATTTGATCTAGGATCATTGTGTAAAGTATCCATCCGCATATCATTATTAATTTATTTATACGCGCTTTATTATGTGTTTAGAATGCATGTTTAAGGGTGTATGATGATGAGACCTTAACAAGATAATAAATTGGTTGCCAATTTGCACACGAAAAATCCTCGCAAAATATTAAGTGTTTTTCCTTCCATTGAGTGATTCTTACTCAAGATCCGAGACTGGCATTGGCTTGTTGGCCAAAGTCAAGGCCTTTGTCCGTCGAGGATGTGTTTGAATCATGAGAGCTTTGTTCTATATCAGTGTCTTGTCCAAGTTGTGATTTGTTGGCCAAAGTCAATATCACTTCTTGTCCATCGACATTGATTACGAAGCTTTCCATGGTCAATGGGTCACGCTTGACTGGGATCACTAAGTTTGTTATGCCAAAGCCAAGGCTTAGTTGATTCAGATGAAAAAGGTTAGGTAATATATTGGATATATTGGCATATATAAGATATATGTTTCGGACTTGGATGTCCCCCTACTGGATCTAGGAATTGGATTGGATCCAATTGATCTTAGAGATCTACCTAGTTAATTATCATACAATTTGTTGGCCAAAGTCAAGATTGTGTGATATTTAACAGGATCCTAACCCACTAGGAAACACAGTTTCCTGAGTACTCGACAGAGGGTTAGAGGCTCGCCGAAAAACAGTGGGAGGCAAGAATTGAATTTGCAATATTCGTTTAATTACTTGCAATACGCGCTCAAACAATATCATTCGTCAAATAAATTAAATGTTAGTTGGACTAATATTTAAATCGTTGTTTTAATAAACAGTTGGACTGTATTCAAACTAATTAATTATAATTGATTAAATAGTTGGACTATAGTAATCATTATAATAAATAGTACCTAAATTGTTGATTAAATAGTTGGACTATTAAATCAAGATAAAATTGAAAGATTGACATTTAAAACATAATCCTAGGGAAAATGTATTTAAATGGTTTAATTTTCAAATTGGGAATAATTTCAGGATAGTCCTGGAAAATAATAAGTTACTTTATTTGATAAAATAACATATTATGCCTAAGCCCGGAGTTAAGAAAATAGTAGAGCATGATCTTTGGAAGATTCATGTAATGATAACTTAAGTGCTTAATCCATTAAGCTTGTCGCAGTAGACTCATTATTTCACAATCAGAACTAAGGATTAGATCCTTAAAGTATGACAATGAAATTGAAGGATCTTCACAAATCTATATTTAGATTTTAGAAGTACTAAATTGCAATAATAAACTCTTGGAGAGTTATTGACAATTCTCAAGGAGACAAAGTCAAAATTTGCAATAAGGCAAGTAGCGCAAGGCGCACCTTACTTCGATATTCTAGAAACCCGAGGCTTGGCCAAAGGCTTCTAGAATGTGGAAAATGGCAAAGGAAAAATCATTATAATCTTCTGGGAAGATAAAGGACATATCCCAAAATTCTGCTTAAATTGTGGCAAACGGGATCGCGGAAGCGTGACTGTCATTTGAACAAAGCAGACATGAAGGAATTGAAGAACGGGCAAGGCTCTGACTTTAAATATGTTTGTTATAAATATGTTCACTACTAGTATTGAAATTGGATTTTAAATACTTAGTGTGATACATAAATATGTACTGATGTTCAGAATCTGCTATGAGCAGGATACTGACTTCAGTGGAGATTAATCTGTGAATCAGAAACGGGACGAAAGTCACTGTTTTAACCGTAGATACCTAATTTAGGAACTACCCTTCGGGTGTGTACTAAATTAGGAAACTGTTATAATGTAACTAGTTTGACTAGAACATTATCTCTATATCAGTGTCTAATCCGTTGCGGATTGACCTTTATATTCTAGAACACTAAAGTGTTTTATTTTATAAAGATGATATTGAGATAAACACATTGGATGTGAATAACAGAATTTATATTTTGAATATAAATAAATCTCAAACATATAACATAACAAACAAATAGCTCAAGTGATTTGATCAGAAGAAACATATTGTGGCATTGTTGTCTGGGACACAATTAAACAAGACTCGTATATCCACACTTTTGAAGAGTTGGTACTCGGACTGATTTGATAACATTCAAATAAAGTCTACGAATCTAGTTATAGGGCAAAGTGCCTAAAACACCATTACTTGGTAAAAGTGTAAATGCCACTGATCTGTAAGCCCTAGTTCATAGTGAAGCAAGTGGGCCCATGTCTAGCTAGGCTAGAGGTGGATATGAATATTTCGTGACCTTTACGGATGTGGCATCGCGTTATGGTTATGAGTTTCTTATGAAACACAAATCAGAAACTTTTATAGTTTTCGACACGAAATAGACAAATAGATCGGCTAAAGTATTATACCATCACGGTAAGACAGTAATGGAAAATACTTAAGCAATAAGTTTCTAATATACTTGAAAGAGTATAGTATTCTTTCAATGAGGACTCCTCCCGGAACACGTCAATTTGACGGTGTGTCCGAAATGAGAAACCGAATTTTGTTAGACATAATTAGGTTAATCTTGAGTCGCTCTGAGCTACCATTTCCTTCAACGGATAAACATTAACAGTGCAGAACTTATTTAGAATAAGGTTCCATAAAGTCTGTTAGACAGATTTCATATTAGATATGAACAGGAAAGAAACCGGGTTTTCTCATTCCTGAATATTTTGGTATGCTAGGCATATGTTTGGATGATACCAAACTAGAACCCAAATTGGATAAGGGCCAATTGTAGGTTATCCAAGGAAACCATAAGTATAGTACTTATACAACTCACAAGAGAACAATTTTAATTGTTGCTCGCCATGCGGTTTTCCTAAAAGGAATACCGATATGCAGTGGTAAGTGGGAGGATAGTAAAACTCGATGAAAATCGTAGTAATACTATTCCTGTCACCTATTCCTTAATGGAACATAAATAGTTCATCAAGGATGAACTATATCATTAATCTTCGAATACACAAGAACCGCGTATGTCGGAGAGAGTCAGAAAACAACCTAGGGTATGGGTTTCTGATCTCACCTCATAAAGATGTCAATCTTATTGAGGGATACCAACTGACTACGAATGAGGAAGTGATACAAGGTATCGACTCCCTATTATGGAAAAGTGCCATGAGTTCGAAATGGATTCCATGTAAACAACCAAGTTTGGATACTAGTTGTTGTACCACAAGGCATTGTGCCTAATGGTACTATATAAGTCTTCAAGGAAGATGTACATAGAACAAAACATACCAACGTATAAAGCTAGGCTTTTAGCGGAAAGATATCGTTATCAATATTGTGTCGATTACGATTTAACCTTTTACATGTTGCCACGGTAAATCCATTTGGATAATGCTTGCTAAAGCTGCATGTTTCATTTATGAAATATGATAGCCGAACGGGAAAATCGTTTTCCTGAAAAGGAAACCTTTTGGAGGATGTTTACAACATCCTAACGGTTTTGTCGTACCAAAACTAACAAACAAGGTTTGCAAGTAATTCGATCCATGTATGGATTGAAGCAAGAATTTAGTTCTTGGAATTATCGTTTTGATGTAATCATAATGGTTTATGATTTAATTCAAAACGAAAATGATTCTTGTGTATATAAGGAGGTTAGTAGGAGCACACTGACAATAAATGTCCAATAAATAATGATAATATATGTCATTTCTTGGAAATGATATTCCCATAAAAACAATCGGTGAAAGCTTGGCTTCGTGAAAAACTCTCCGAGAAATCGTACATTGAAAAATGTACACGACCTGGTGTCTCATACGCTTTGAGTACATGGATTCACAATCGGGCCAATCCAAGTGATAGTCACTGTAATGATGTTAAGAACATCCTTTAGTATCTTTGAGAACTAAGGATGATGTCTTTTACTATGGAGAAGGATAACTTGAAGTGATTGGGATCACTGCTACAAGTTACCAAACCGATAAAACGACTATAAGTCGCAAAACGGTACTATGCAATTTGAAATAACGGTACAGTGAGCTGGAAATCTTCCAAGCAAGATATTGTTACCGAATAAACAACAAATGCGGGTTATTGCTGCAGCTGAGGCAGCAATAGAAGCCATTTGGATCGATAACAAATCTAATTAGATTAGATATAGTTCTATTAGCCGTTCAGCTAGGCTTCAGCACAGGCTAAAGAATTAATGGTCTCATCAACGATCCAGATACATACTTCGATATTCATCTGATTGGTTCGGATCATACATCGTGGCGATGTGATGATCGTATAAATCGCATCAGACGATAATCATGCAAATCCGCTGATGAAAGCCTTTTCTCAGCAGTTTGAGCCAACCGTACATAGTTCGGGTGGTAAACACTCGAGTGACTGGCTATAGGCCAAGTGGGAGATTGTTGGAAAATTATGACCCATAGCATCACTATTTGTACAGATCATGGTATTGTTGTACAAATTAACTATGTGACAAAGGAGATTGCGCTCTTATCATTTGTGATTAGATCACCTAGATGTATAAATTATAGGAGGTCCATATGATTAGTTCCTGGATTGAGAATGATATTAGACAGTATCAATCCATGAAGGATAAATCATTAAATATCCTTAGTCAGAGTATTATTGAGATTGGACATCGATAATGCGTAAAAGACTAGTATTACACTTGTGCACGTTGTGAGGGCACAACGGCATAGTTCTCATATATTTGGGTATAGGATACTCATGCAAGTGTAATAGGAGGTTGTGTTTTATCGATGGTATGGGAAACAGCTTCGCTCTGGATAGACCCCTTCGGAATTCCATTGGTAGTATAACTATGTGTCTATGGAAGTCCGAATTCAGGGTAGGTGTATTTGGTCTTAACCTGAGACTTGCACCGCTAATACTTGCGACAATCAATATGCTTTGGTTTTGGTCGTCCAGTGCTTTAACCGGTTCTGTGTACGCCTCTTCTGGGTGAGAATCGTAGTGTAATGGGTGTGATGTCAAGACGGAAGTATCACTTCAGTTATAGTGGAGATGATGATCACGTAGGATACGGAACTTGTTCTCTTATATGCTGCAGCTATCGGGATATTATAACTAGGTCATGTATATCCGATTATAGAGACTAGTTACCAGAGATCCGATATGTGCTTCGTACGGGGCAGACACAATTCCAGCCCCAGACCTAGCACGTGACGATCCGATACTGGATCGACATACGCAATACTACGTATACTACGCCTGATATAGATCGCTTATTCCTGTAAGCATGTTTCTGGAGAATTAGGTAGGCATGGCGCTTTGCTAGAAGCCAACCTTTTCTTGTAAATCGGTATAAATGTAGTACTAGGTATTTACGTGTTCGGATAGTCCGACGACCGTATTTATTGGCAACATATCTGGGGATCTCATGGGTCGCTTCCCGAAGATTCACCGATGATGTATGACTCGCACTTCATTAATCTGGGATTAATCAGATGAGAGAGAAAATTAATCTGGGATTAATTACGGAGATATTTTATCTGGGATAAATATTATTTAAAGAGAGAGAGAACGATTAATTTGGAATTAATCGATATATTAAACGAAATTGGATTTCGACGCAGAATTAAAATCGGATTTTAATTCGGGCGAAAGAATTAATTTAGAATTAATTCGTTAGCGACGTGAATAGTAATTATGCTTGGCATGATTATTTAATTAAATTAGATTTAATAACGACGCAACAGAAAATTCGCTAATTTGGAATTAGCGAACCCGAGCCCGGGAATGTTTGCAAGCGCATTCGCATTTCAAATTCGAGTGCGGCACGCAAATCACATCAAGCGTCAAATCGCTAGTCACATCTAGCGTCACATCATTCGCCAATCAAGTGATAGATATCTTTCACTTTGAGTGAATGACACCACTCACTATTCATTGATTATTGGGTATTGATGGTGGTAGCTGGCAAGCCTTTTGGCTTGACTTTTTGAAATTGAAATATTGGTATATGTTTAATTATTTTGGAAAATCAATTAACATATATAAAAAGGCAATTTCTTCTCTCTCTTTCATATAGCTCACGGTTTTGAGTTTTTCCCTCCTCTACCTCTCACGGTTTTGGAGACCAAAATTTTTTTCTCTTCTTTTGTTTGGCAAGGCCGAATATAGCAAGGAAGAAGATGGTGATTTGTGGCAAATCATAAAGGTGCTAGCACACATAGAGGCATACAAGGTGATAGGGAAACCATCTCATGAGCATGGAATCACCATTGATAAAGCTTGGAGCTTGAAGATGAAGATGGAGTCCAAATACCCACCATGGCCGAGAGCTTCTTCAACAAAGAGGAAAGGATTTTTCTTAGATGCATCCAATCCGATCGTTGTGAGTATGATTCCGCCATTCTCCTTTGTGTATTTATACTTGTTTCATTGCTTATTAATGATCCTTGGGACTTAATAGAAACCCTACACACAGAACCTGTTAAAGCTTCAGACGACCAATATCAAAGTAAACTGATTGTCGTAAGTAATAGCGATGTAAGTCTCAGGTTAAAGATCACATACACCTACCCTGATTCAGATTCCCATAGACACATAGTCATACTATCAATGAGATTCTGAGGGGTCTATCCAGAGTGAAACTTTTATCGGTCCAATGGTTAATAGAACCTTTTTATTACACTTGCATAAGTATCCAATACCTAAATATATGAGAACTATGTCGTTAAGCTTCCATAACGCGTACAAGTGTAATACTAGTCTATTTCGCATTATCGATGTCCACTCTCGATAATACTACGACTAGGGATATTTAATGATTAAACCATTCATGGATTAATACTATCTCATATCTTATTAATCTGATTTAACCATATGGACTTTTATCATTATATATCCAAGTAATCTATTTACAATAATGATAAAATAGCAATTTCCTTTTGTCACATAGTTAATTTGTACAAAAACACAATGTTCTTTTCAAATAGAATAGTGATGCTATGGGTCATAATTGTCCAACAATCTACCACTTGGCTCATAGCCAATCACTCAAGTATCTAACACATGAACTATGTACATGTCGCTCAAACTTTTGCTGAGAAATAGCCTTCGTTAGTGGATCTGCAATGTTATCATCTGATGCGATCTTCACATCGCCATGATGTATGATCTCGTGAATCAGATGAAATCATCGAAGTACATGCTTGGATCGTTAATGAGACCGTGGTTCCTTAGCCTGTGTTATATCCCCATTATTGTCACAATACAAAGGTACGGGCTCAGCTGCTAACGGAACTACTCCTAATCCAATGAGGAATTTACGGATCCAAACTGCTTCTTTTGTTGCCTCAGTTATAGCAATATATTCCGCTTCTATTGTTGAATCGGCAACAGTCTCTTGCTTGGAAGATTTCCAGCTCACTGCTACGTTGTTCAAACAAAATATGTACCATGATTGCGACTTACAGTCGTCTTTATCAGTTTGGAAACTCGCATTGGCGAACCCAGTCACCTTAAGTTCTCATTCCCCATAGACTAAGAAAGCATCTTTAGTTCGTCTAAGATACTTAAGGATGTTCTTTACAGCAATCCAGTGACCATCACCAAGATCGGCCTGATAGCGACTGCACATGCTCAAAGCATATGAGACATCAGGTTGCGTACATATCATGGCGTACATGATCGATCCAATTGCGGAAGTATATGGGATCCGAATCATTGCATCTCTCTCATATTTAGTTTTAGGACATATATCCTTAGATAGAGAGATGTCATGTGACACCGGAAGCAACCTCATCTTGGACTGATCCATGTTGAATCTCTTCAACACTTTGTCAATGTACGAGCTCTGGGAGAGTGCGAGCAGCTTTCTAGATCTATCCCAGTAGATCTTTATTCCCAGAATAAAGGCTGCCTCTTCTAGGTCTTTCATGGAGAATTTTAATGAAAGCCGAGCTTTCACCGATTGTAGCATGGGAATGTCATTGCCAAGAAGCAATACATCATTAACGTATATGACAATGAATGTATGTGCGCTCCCACTAACCTTCTTATATATACAAGAATCATCTTCATTTTGAATGAAACCATATTCTTTTATGATCTCATCAAAACGTTGGTTCCAAGAACGTGAAGCTTGCTTTAATTCATAAATGGATCGGTTTAACTTGCGAACCTTATTTGCATGTCTTGGTATGAAAAAACCATCAGGTTGTTGCATATAAACATCCTCCAAAAGGTTTCCATTAAGGAAAGCGGTTTTGACGTCCATCTGTCATATTTCATAATAAAAATATGTAGCAATAGCAAGCATTATCCGAATGGATTTAATCATGGCAACGGGAGAAAAGGTTTAATCATAATCGACACCATGTCGTTGACGATACCCTTTAGCTACAAGCCTAGCTTTGTACGTTTGTATGTTGGCATCCATGTATGTCTTCTTTTTTAAGACCCATTTACAACCAATAGGCTTAATGTCTTCCGGTGCATCAACCAGTGTCCAAACTTGGTTGGTATACATGGAATCCATTTTGGACTTCATGACATATTGCCATAAAGCGGAGTCGATACCTTGTATCGCTTTCTCATACGTAGCCGGTTCATCTTCCTCAATAAGATTAATGTCTGCATGAGGTGAGATCAGAAACCCATACCTCTTAGGTTGTTTTCTGACTCTCTCTGAATTACGCGGTTCTTGTGTATTAGAAGATTATGGAACAGTCTCATCCCTGATGGACTGTTCGTGTTCCGTGAAGGGTCGGTGTCAGGAACAGTATCACTCCGATTTTCATCGAGTTCTACTTTCCTCCCACTTACCACTGCATTCTTGAATTACTTTTCTAGGAAAATCGCATTGAGAGCAATAAATTTTTTGTTCTCTTGTGGGTTGTAGAAGTAATATCCTTTGGTTTCCCTAGGATAACCTACAAATAGGCACTTATCTGATTTGGGTTCTAGTTTGGTACTATCCAAACGTTTAACATATACCCACCATCCCCAAATCTTCAGGAATGAGAAACCCGGTTTCTTTCCTGCCCATATTTCATATGGAGTATGTCCAACAGACTTTGATGGAACCTTATTCAAAATAAGTATTGCATTGTTTAATGTGTATCCCCATAAGGAAATCGGTAGCTCTGTGCGACTCAATATTGACCTTACCATGTCCAACAAAGTTCGGTTTCTCCGTTCGGACACATCGTTCAATTGAGGTGTTCCGGGAGGAGTCCACTGTGAAAGAATACCATATTCTTTTAAGTAATCTTGAAATTCATTGCTTAAGTTTTCTCCACCACGGTCCGACCGTAATGTTTTAATAATTTTACCGGTCTATTTTTCTACTTCGTGTCGAAACTCTTTGAATTTCTCAAAAGTTTCCGACTTGTGTTTCATAAGATACACATAACCATAATGCGATGCGTCATCCGTAAAGGTTACGAAGTATTCATATCCACCTCTAGCCTGGCTAGACATGGGCCCACATATGTCACTATGAACGAGGGCTAACAGCTCGGTGGCACGTACACCTTTACCACTAAAAGGTATTTTAGGCATTTTGCCTAACAAACAAGATTCGCAGACATCATATGAATTAGGATCAAATCCGTCCAAGTATTAATTCTTTGAAAGTGTGGATATATGAGCCTTGTTAATGTGTCCAGACGACAATGCCACAAATAAGTCTCATCGGTTTTACTCAATTTGAGCCTTTTATTTGTCATGTTATATGTTTGAGATTCGTTTATATTCACAATATAAAGACCATTATTAACATCCATTGTACATATCAAAACATCATCTTTATATACAAAACACCCAGTGTTCCGGAATACAAAAGTATACCCGCATCGGGTTAAACAAGATACAGAGATGATATTCCTAGTCAAACTAGGTACAAAAAAACAGTCCCATAATGTAAGTACATGCCCCGAGGGCAAATTCAAAACATACGTGCCAACGGCCAAAACGGTGACTCTCGTCCCATTTTCGACTCGCAGGTCGATCTCTCTTGAAGCCAATCTCCTGCTAATCTGCAGATCCGACACATCAGTATATATATGAGTACCACATCTAGAACCAGTAGTGGACATGTTTATTTCAATAACAAACATACTTGAAGCTGGAGCCTTGCCCGCCTTCGCTTCTTTCAAGTCCGCCTGGTACTTACGGCAGTCATGCTTCCAGTGACCCCGTTTGCCACAGTGTAGGCAGACGTCTTGGGATATGTCATTTGTCTTCCCAGAAGACTGTGATGATTTAGCCTTGCCCTTCTTCCTTTTCTTCTCCACACCCTCAGAACCCTTCGGCCAAGCCTTGGCCTTCTTGGATGTCGAAGTAAGATGTGCCTCGCGCTTCTTGCCTTTTAGACGCTCTGGCTCTTCCTCTTTCAGCATATCCATTAACTCTCCAAGAGTTTTCTCTTGGTTCATCATATTATAGTTCATGATGAACCCACCCCAGCAGTCGGGCAGAGACTGTAAGATCAAATCTATGGAAGTCTCAGCCTCGAAGGTAATGCCCATCTAACCTAGCTGTTCGATGTTAGCAATCATCTACGACACGTAGTGTTCGACAGATGTACCCTCTGACATACGCGAGTGAAAGAGCTTCTTCTGCAACTCATACTTATGAGATCTAAGATTAGATCTATGAAGATCCTTCAACTTCAACATCATATTATAAGGATCTGATCCTTTGTTTTAACGAAGAAACTGAGGAGTCATTGCAGCAAGCATAATGGATTGAGCAGTAAAGTTATCATCTCGATGAGTCTTCCAAAGCTCATGATCAACTGGTCGCTCAAGTCCGGGCTCAGGCCCAAGAGGTCTCTCTATAACATAGAGAAACTTCTCGGCTCTTAGGACTATCCTGAGATTCATCTCCCAGTCTGGAAAATTTACGCCGTTAAAGACATTATCGCCCATGATTATGTCCTTAACGCTAATATTTCCAACCATCTTGATTGCTATAGTCCAACTATCCAATCAAATATTTTGGGTACACTCAAATGCAATGGTTACTATAGTCTAACTATATAACCAACTACAAATGGAGTAGTTTTGAGTACAGTCTAACTGTTCAAAGAAAATAATAAAATAATATTAGTCCAAATAATATATATAATGACGATAAATTATAATAGAGCGCGCATATTAGTGAGTATTAAACGAAATTACAAATTTAATACTAGTCTCCCACTATTTTTCGGTGAGCCTCTAACTCTCTGTTGAGTACTCGGAAAACCTAGTTTCCTAGTGGACTAGGATCCCGTTAAATAATACACAACCTTGACTTTGGCCAACAAGCTGTATAAAATTTAACTAAGTAGATCTCTAAGATCAATTGGATCTCATCCAATTCCTAGATCCGGTAGGTGGACTTCCAAGTCCGAAACATATATCCAATATATTTCCTAACATGTTTCCTCTAAATCAACTAAGCCTTGGCTTTGGCTCAACAAGCTTAATGATTCCAGTTAAGCGCGACCCATTGACAATGGGAAAACTTCGTAATCCACGTCGACGAACAGAAGTGACCTTGACTTTGGCCAACAAGTCACAACTGCCCAAGACATGCGATGTTAACAAAGCTTTCATGGTTCAAACACATCCGCGATAGACAATGATCTTGACTTTGGCCAACAAATCAAAGCCAATCTTGGATCTTGAGAGAGAACCACTCAATGGAAGGGAACGCTTAATATTAAATGTGAGGGCGTTTTCATAAATTGGCAATCAATTTATTATCTTTGATTAGGTCTCATCATACACCCTTAAACATGCATTCTAAAAGCATAATAAGGCGCGATAAAATTAATAATGATATGTGGATGGATATTCACATTTTGTTCCTAGAACAAAACTCTCTCTTTTTCTCTCTCCCGCTAGCACTTTACATTCTTCTAAAACCCAATTACATAATACTATAAGAAACCTCATTTACATTGAGGGGAATTGGTGAGAAGAGAAATACAATGAGAATGAGAGGTGATAGGCTGGACACGCAGGTCCAATTTATAGGGGTGTGCATCGGTCGGTTCGGTCGGTTAATCCTTGATTTTTTAACCGTAACCGAAATTTTCGGTTAAATAAAAGTGTGACCGATTTAACCAATTTATGACACATTCTTACCATTATATTCAGGTCGGTTATGGTTAATTCGGTTATTAACCAATCTAATAAATTAAAATTTAATATTTTTTTATAATTTTTAATTAGTAAAATTATATATGATGTAGGTCGGTTCTACCGATTTTTTCGGAACGTTTCAACCGGTCGAACCATTGACGCATTAAATTTTTTGGATAACTAATTCGATCACATATCCGATTCTAAAAATACTGATTCTAATTAAAATTTGATTAAATATATCTATATTTAATTACATGAGAGAGAAATATTTTTTAAACCCTCGATGATTGTCACAGCCTCAGATTTCCTTCCAAACCTGCCATGTTAGAAATTTTAAGGGTCACGAATTCACCACGATGCAAAATCTACAAATTTGAAATTTTATGTATTTTTACCTTTAAATTCTTGAGAGAAATTAAAAAGAGTCAAAACCAAGCTGTTAATGCAGCTTGTCATTTGAATTTTATCAATTTTATTTTCGGGTAGTATTATCAAATCAATATAACTACAACCAATTGAGAGTTTACATGCAGACTATCTTAACTCTAAAAAATTAAAGGATTCGCACGCGCTAATATATATATGGTTTAATTTCGGTTAATCGGTCGGTTCGGTTATACGAATCTCATAACCGTAACCGAACCGAATAACCGAAAAAGTTAAAAATTTTAACCGCAATAACCGATTTAACCGAATTAACCGAACCATAATATAAAAATGGATCGGAATGGTTCGGTTAATCGGTTAAAACCGATTAATGCACACCCTTACCAATTTCAAATAAATACCATATTTACAACAATTTCCAAAATTACCCCCACTCATCTAATATCCATATGATATACATTATTCAACAAATACATCCAAGTATTCACACATAGCATGTTGGCAATCAATTTAATCCAATTAATTAATTCTTCAATTAATGACCATCCAATGTTCATACAACTATTTGATTTGCGTGAGTCCAACTCGTTTAAGAATAAATACTCAAAGTAAGTATTCTTGAATTATATCGAACTACAATATTAAATCCAATTTTAATTGTATTCAATACTAATTCAAGTTTAATTCCAAATTAAACAATTACACTTATTTTATTAATGCCTTTTTAGACTTGGATTCTAAATCCAATCCAAATTGCCTCAAAGGCCCATTTAGCATCCAATGCCAATTCGATTACGTCTAATGGGCTTTTAATTAATTCTTTAGGCATTGACTTTTGGCCATTATGGATCAAACCCATAATGCATGGGCCCATTTAGGAATCACCCTATGCTAAAAATTATTTTTGGCCCATTAGGCCCAATTAAATTATTAAAGGCATAAAAGTCATATTTTGGACTTTATGGAAATGGTTTAGGCCCAATTGGATCCAACCCAATTGTCCAAAACCAAACTTGGCCCAACCAAGCCCTAACAAAATTAGATTAATACAATATTCCAAATATTACATTAATTCTAATTAAAGTGTAATTAACACAACTAATTAATTAATCTAACATTTCCAAAATATTAATTAATCTAATTAATAATGCTTAATCATTCCAATTCATGTCCAACACAAATTGAAGCAAAATCAAGTCTTCCAACAACATGCTCATTCACGGAAATTACATGAAATTAACATTCAATTTGATTCCAATCCAATTAAATAAACATTCAACATTTATTTCATGCCATTAACACATTCAAGTGTCTAATTTTAAAAAATCACCATGAGATAATCCTATGGTAGTTTCGGCCAAGGTTAGGGATTTGGGGAAATTTGATCTAATCAATTTTTCAACAATCCATTGATGCACAACTCTAAGTTATCATCATCTAACATCAACCAAACACTCAATTTTGAATTTACATCCTCCAAGCAAAAATACCCAAATAAAGTTTATGAACCCTAGAGTTCCAAATCACATTTAGAAGGCTCTGATACCATTGTTAGTCTCTAAGACATGCTTCCAAGATCCTAAACATGATTTGTGTGTGAAAATAATCAAGTAAGTTGCGGAAATACTTACATTGATTTGTTGAGAAATTTCAAAAACTTTCATTTGTAGGATGAAGCTCCAAGCCTTTTATTTGTTATTAAAGCCTTGGGTGAGTTTCCCTATCACCTTGTTTGACTCTCCAAGTGCTAGCTTTCAAGAAAATTTAAAGCAAAATTTTCTTCTCTAATGGAGAGAGTTTCGGCCAAGTGAGAGGGAGAGAGAGATGAGTGAATAGTGAGTCACGTTTTGGTTGTTGTGTGTTTAAAGGCTTCCATTAATTTTTCCAACGACTTAATTTTTGACAAGTGATGTAAGTCAAGGGTCCCACCTTTTTTAAATTCCAAATTTAAGTTGGCTTACACAACACACAACTTGACTTGGGCCCGGGTTCGTTTAATTCCGAATTAAACGAATTTGTCGTCACGACATAATTAAATCCAATTTAATTAAATAATTATGCCTAATAAAATTATTACAATAGTCGCTTTCGAATTAATTCCAAATTAATTCGTTCGCTATAATTAAAATCCAATTTTAATTTCGTATTGAAATCCAATTTCAATTAATATATCTGATATATTTATTTTTATCGATTAATTCTAAATTAATCATGTTATCTCTTCTATACGAATTTAATCCCAGATTAATTCTTGCCGCAATTAATCCCATATTAACTTTCTCTCTCATAATTAATCACAGATTAATTCTATATGAGTCAAATGTCATTGTTGAATCTTTGGGAAGCGACCCAAGAGATTCCTGGATATGTTGGCAGTAAATACGATCATCGGACCATCCGAACACGTGCGTACCCCGTACCACGTTCTTACCAATTTACAAGACATGGTTGGCTTCTAGCAAAGCACTGTGCCTACCCAATTCTCCAGAAATATTCACCGAGGAATATAATTTGTATCAAGCGTAGTAATATTATGTAATGCGTAATACGATCCAGTATCGGATGTCACATGTTAGGCCTAGGGCTGGCTCTGTGTCTGCCCCGTACGAAGCATATATCGGATCCCGAGTAACTAGTCTCTGTAATCGGAAAGTCATGACCTAGTTATACTTTCCCGATAGCTGCAGCTTTTAAGAGCACTAGTTCCGTATCCTTGTGATCATCATCTCCATATGACTGAAGTGATACTCCCATCTTGACATCACATCCAATACACTACGATTCTCAGTAAACCTAATAGAGGCGTACACAGAACCTGTTAAAGCTCCAAACAACCAATATCAAAGTAAATTGATTGTCGCAAGTAATAGAGATGTAAGTCTCAGGTTAAAGATCACATATATCTACCCTGATTCGGATTCCCATAGACACATAGTCATACTACCAATGGGATTCCGAGGGGTCTATCCAGAGCGAAACTGTTCCTGGTCCAACGGCTAACAGAACTTCTTATTATAATTGCATAAGTATCTAATACCTAAATATATGAGAATTATGTCGTTAAGCTTCCATAACGCGCACAAGTGTAATACTAGTCTATTCCGCATTATCGATGTCCAATCTCGATAATACTACGACTATGGATATTTAATGATTAAACCGTTCGTGGATTAATATTTTCTCATATCTTATTAATCTGATTTAACCATATGGACTTTTATCATTATATATCAAAGTAATCTAATTATAATAATGATAAAATAGCAATTTCCTTTTGTTACATAGTTAATTTGTACAAAAACACAATGTTCTTTACAAATAGTGATGCTATGGGTCATAATTGTCCAACAAGGGGTCCCACAACCGCCCCAACAGTGACATGTAAGAATAAACTTAGGATGGAAATTATGAACTTTGGGCTGAGCATTGGGAGGGTTAACCTTGGGAAGAGGCTTCTTCACGAGATCTTTATGAGGACCATCTCTATTAGGTTCATCATGAGTGTTTTTAGTAGGGACAAAAATTGTCTTAGAGGTTGAGGCACCATTGTCACTAGACTTCATAAAACCTGAGCCTCTCTTATCTCCAGATGTCAATCCTAAACCTAGCATATGATCAAGCTTCTTAGAACCACGAGAGAATGCAGACAACTACGAGCGGGTCAGATCAAGTTCCTTTTCAAGGACCTTAATTTTATATTATAAACCTTTGTTTATCTCCTTAAGATCTGCAATAACTATCAGACCTTTCTCAAACTTGACTTGAGCCTTATTTCTTTCTAGTTCAGTCTCTCTAAGTTGTTTGGTGACTTCAGTATTTATCTTTTTGATGCTCAAACTCTAATTATATAGCTCGGTGAAGGTTATCTGGATATCATCTTCATTCTCAGAATCACTCTACTCGGATTACTCAGATTTGGCCTCAGGTTCATCCACAACATTGGTATCCTCATGAACATTCAGATCACTAGTAAAGGCTATATGAGTGAAGTTTCTTTCTGATTCAAAATCATCAGAAGCTTCCTCATCTTCTTCTTCATCATCGGACAAAGAGACAGTCATAATTTTCTTACTCCTAGACTTAATATAGGTAAGACATTAGATCTGATGTGTCCAATTCCCTGACACTCATGACATCTAATGACATATGGTTTCGTTTCCCTTTCCTTTCTAGGTTCTTTTCGGCTAGTCCTAATCGACGACTATTCTCCATAGGTTTCACAAATGTTTTCTTATCTGGGTCGCGACCGCCTCTCTTAGGATTCAGAAATTTATTGAACCTTTTCATAAACATAACAATGTCAACATCTGAAAGTGAATCCTTATCATCATTTGATGAATCACGGGTTTCCATTTTCACCATTTTCATTGTTATTTTCTTAGACCTTATAAAGCCTGGAAGCTTGCTCTCATACACTTGAAGTTTACGTACAAGATCCTCTAGTTTCAGGTTGTGTATGTCTTTACTCTATTCTATAGTCATGATCTTAGGCAATAATATTATTTCGGGTATGGACCTAAGGATTTTTCTAACCACTCAGTTCACATGAATAGTATCTCCTAGGTTGAAACTTGAATTAACGATGTCGTTAATTTCAGCATAAAACTTATCAAAGATTTCATCATCTTTCATACGAGCAACTTCAAATCTAGTAGCTAGTTCTTGAAATTTGTTGTTTTTGACAGACATTGTGTCATCATGAACAATAGTAAGAATGTCCCAAGAATCCTTGGCAATCTCACACATGGAGACTCTCCTAAACTCTGGGGAGCAAATAACAGCGTGTATAGCATTAATGGATCTCTCGTGTGGACTTTTCAGTGAGGGTAATTGGTTCCATCAAAGAATGAAGGATAATTCAAGAGTTGACTTCTATCCATTGAAAGGGACAAGGATCAATGTTAGGCTCTGATACCAATTGAAAATACACAAAGTTTTGATCCTATATATCTATAGAGGGAATAGGTGCAGCCTGCGGAAATAAAAATTTACTCTTTCTAAGACATGTCCTAGTTAGAGATACAACGGGTGGAAATCAAGCACACTAAAGACTAAGTTGTTAATGGCAGAAAACTAATCAAATACAAAATAAATTATGAAAGTAAACAAGTAAACACAATATTTGTTTACGAAGTAGAAAACTTTTTGCAGAGAATCATCACTCCGAGTATAGGCTACCACCCGAATTCACTATATGAGAAAAACTTACAAAGATGGTGAAAAGACCTTAAGAAACAACTTTGCTGACTCAATTCCCATTACTGTGATAACCCGAAGAACTCCCCGAGCCTGCATTCAGTGAATCGCATATGTAAACTTATAACGTCGGAACTCCGAACACCAATCTCCACCTTCTCACTCCGAAGGTATTGAGTATTGGTTTGGTTTGTTTTTGAAGGTTTGATGATGATTGAACAAAAAGAGTGCTCTCAAAAGAAAGAAGACATGAGATTTGAGTTTTCAAGAGTAAGTGCTCTCAATAAAATGGAAAATGATATAACGTATAAGAGTTGTATTTATAGGGAAGGGTTTCCCAACCACTTGTATTTATGGATAAAGGCTTCCCAACCATTTGTATTTATGGAGAAAAAATTCCTAACCCAACCACTTGTATTTATGGAGAAGGATTTCTTGAATCTTCAAAACTAATTACAACTCAATTAAACTTGATTTTATTAATTACGGAATTTGCCAACACACTACCCAATAAAGTTGACCATTTGTGTTTTTTTTTAACTTTGCTTGAATATTAACAATATGCGGATGTCTGTATAAAAACAGTTCTATCTATATAAATATACACACAACTGTAATCAAGTTGGCCATTGACCACTACTTTCACAACCAAATATAAATCCAGCCCATTTTTTCAAACTTACCCACCCCCTATAATTAATTACATCATGCCAATTCTAATAACGTTTGAAGTCGATAAATCTTTACCGCTACTAGTTTCCAAGAGATTGTAAATTCCCACATGCCCTTTTTTAATATCCTTAATGAAGATTGAACTTGACACTCATCTTATGCCAAATTCATTTTGACCCTTATTTATTATCAGGGTGTTGACGGTTGATTTTGGTCTCAGGGTAATATGGGAATATTACTCCCAAGACAATCCTCCCTCAATAGTGAATTTGTTTGGTTACGGGGGACCAAAAGCAAATTTAGCAAAAGACAGATAATACGACGCCAATCGACAAGGAGATTTAACGTGGTTCGGTGGATTTTGGATCCGACCTACGTCCACAGACAAAAACAGGATGGTACTTTTTATTACTTCAATGCTCTTCTCAGGTCTTTTGTGTTTACAAGTCAGAGCTTGATGATTCTGATCACTCAATTTTTTGATGCCCCTTACACATACTCTGCCTTCCTATTTATAATAGTACAGAAATCAGACTCCTATTTGCATAGGAAATCCTAGTTGAACTTAGTCTTCTCTTCTTGTGAGGATTTCTAATCCAACGTTGCTTTCTCTTTTCCCATTCCTTGTTGTATTCTGACTTCATTTCCTTGTGGGAGTAGGATGATTTGTTTATCTTATCTGCAAGAATATGGTGTTGTCATCTTGAGCGTGTCTTGCCATCTGGTCGGTCCTTATGAGGTCGGTCACGGCAATCCTTTATGCTGCGAATGATGTTGTCGACCTGATAGTGCTCGGCTATCTGACCCCAAGTGATCGGTAGCCGGTCACAAAGTGCCCGGTATATATCTGTGTGGTTGGTTTGAAACCGTAATGTGCTTGGATCATTAATGTGGTCGGGTCGGCTTTATTGATTTCTCCTAATGGTAGGAATTACCCTTCTTTCCTCGCCGCGCTGCTTTAAATATCTTAATGCCTGAAAACACCATCAACATATGTCCCCTAGTTCTCGGTTCCAACGAGTTTGCAAGTTGGTGCCGGGAACTATATAGAGATGGTGTGCTGATTTACTCTGTTTGGAGGTTGACCCGGTGTTGAGAAACGTTTTGTCGCCTCTTTCCAAACGCCTTTTCTTGAGACGCGTGACAGTCACGTCCGTTTAAATGCCTATCAAATCATCTTTAGGTTTTCTTCTAAGTTCGACACTTGTCAAACATCCGCCGGGTTCCCGCCAAAAAGGAAGTAAATCGACCGTGTAGAGGCGTCTTCACAGTGCGCTGATCTCAACCGTCTGTTTAAATTTGGCAGACCTCTTTTGCAGTCGACACTTGGCATTCATCCGGGTTCCTTCTTTCGATCCAACGGCCACGAGCGTCCTGGCCATGACTATAAGAAGGCGAGGCTTTTACTGTTCAATCTTTTTTGGAAATTTCTCCTTCTTTCCTGAAAATATTTCCGTGACTCGCTCAACTCAGTGCTCTCGGAGTTCAACCGCGGGCTTTCTTTCTCTCCGCTGCGAACATAAGGGACGGGCAAGCCATACTGCACAATCTCCGGCTTTTTTGAGAAGAACAAGTAAGTCTTCTGAACGACCTCTTCCTTTCTTGTGTTGTGAGTCTTGCTGTTTTTTGAATGTTGCTAGGGAACGACTTAAGACTTTGTTGGATTTTGCTTTAGGGCACTTTTAGAACCCACCTGTTTTAGCCAAGACAGAAGAAACCTGAGTAATTTCTTAGTTAGAGACTGACTTCCCCTTCCTTTTTTGTTTTCCGGATGTATAGGGATGTCTGACAATAATTCTCCCCCTGAAAATCCTGCAAAACCCTCAACTCCCCCTGCGGAAGAGCTCTCCTCGGGCTCGGGGGCACCCAGTGTAGAAGACCTTGACACTACCCCCACTCTTTTTGAGATTGAACAAGATTCTTACCATCAAAGGGTTCCTCGGAGGGATCCAGAGCCCGGTGATCTTGGCTCTTCGGCTCTGGATATGAACCGTCCTTCCAAAATAACTGAAGATGACCTCGCCTTACTTCGACAGCGATATAATATTCCGATAGATATCACCCTTGAAGTTCTCGGCTTGATGGATCGCGCTAGTCAACCCGACGAGGGCTCGGTGGCACTTCTTCCTGCCTTTTTCGAGTGTGGGCTACGGCTGCCGGTTCAACCCTACTTTGCTTGGATGCTGGCCGAGATGGAGATTGCTCCTTGTCAGTTGAGTCTAAACAGTTGGAGGATTTTGGCCGGGTTGTATGTAGCTTGGCATCGGGCAGGACTCGGCGAGCCTTCTCTTGAAGAGGTGAAGAGGTTATACCGGCTGAAGGCCAATCCTAGGTCGTACCACGGATGGTATTACCTTTCCGCTTATGACAGCTCTTCAAACGTCGTCCAAAAGCTCCCTGACTCCAATCAGAATTTTAAAGACCTCTGGTTCTGGGCCACTGGGGATTGGGGACGGTCTCTAAGGTCGGATGAAGGGGAATTCTTGGTATCGGATATCTTCAGGGCGGGAGGTTAGGGGTTCCTTATCATTTTTATGTGTCTTTTCTTCTTAGCTTCATGCTTTTAGGGTCCTGACTTCTTCTATTTCTCCCAGCCTGTTGGAGGGATGCTCCCAAGGTTTCCCGCCAAGTCCGGAGGCGGGTATCCTGGGCTCGGCGGTATGCCGCCCACTGGAGGGAGTTGGTTAATGACGCGGCTTTTGTTGAGTCGGGCCTTACTCGGACTGTCCCTTCGGAGGTCTCGGGTCGGATAGGTAGATGTTTGCTGATTTTTTAGTGGACTTCCCTGTTTATTTATCACGTTTGATGTCTTCTTTTCTCTCTCTTTACTGTATGCTCGGGTCCTGATTTCCTTCTTTCTTTGTCTTTCCCTTTTTTTGTAGGTATGTCAAAGAGACCAAAGTATCTCGAGAAGTTGGCCGGTACCATGAAGAAGGCCGGCCGCGCTGATACTGGAACTTCCCGAGCACATCCTGAATCTGTTGAAGCTGGGAGGGTGTCTCAGGGGAAGGTTCAGTCGGCTGCTCGAGGTCTATCTTCTCCTTCTGGTGCGCCGTCTTCAGGATCTGCTCGTCTTGTCAGTCCGCCGAAGCCTTTTAGGAAGAGGAGGCGTCAGTTCGGGTCAGAGGAGACTGAGTTGGAGGAGGAGAAGCCTGTGCAGGGCAAGAAAAAAGACGCCCGTCGGGGGAAAAAATCGGCTGAGGGCTCCTCCAAGAAGCGAAAGGTTCCGTGATCCTCGGGGTGGATGATTTGGGAGAAGGCATCCGGGAGGCTACTTCCCATCTAGTGCCGGCTTTTAAGGAATTGGCCGAGGTGATTCCCCCGGGGAGGTTTCGAGATATGAGGATATCTCTCCCGAAGCTTTGGTGACCGAGATAAGCTCTCAAATGGCAAAGGTAGTTTTACTCCTCTTCTTTCTTTCTTTTCGGTTCTCGGTCTTCTTTATCTTATATCTTGGCTTCTTGTTTTTGTGCAGGCTACTTACTCATCATGGCCAAGAATAAGGACCTCCTTCTGAGTCTGTTGTCCGAGGGTGGTCAGGCCCAGAGACTTCAGAATCGCCTTACAGAAGTGGAAGCTAAACTGGCCGATCGGGAGGAGGTGATAAAGAACCTCGAATCGACTGTAATTGAGAACTTTAAAACAAACAAGGCTCTCAAGGCTGCTGTCGGGGTGGAGCGAAAACTTGCCGATACACTGCCCGGGAGGATTTGAAAGTTGCCCAATCTGAGATTGGTGTTTTGAAAGCGAAGGTGGCAAGTGTTGAAACCAAACTGAAGGCCAACGATGAACAAATGGCACGGGCCCGAAATGATCTTGAGAGGAAAGAGGCCGAGCTTGAGGAGAGAAAGGCCGAGCTTGAGGCCGAGAAGGATGCCATCCGCCTTGAAGGGGTTGGTGACTGTGCTAAACTAATACTGATGGTACTGCCAGGTCTGAACATGGATCCTATCTACGCGGCCATCGGTTTCTGCAAAAGGGAGATCTCCGAGGAGGAGTTCCAGAAATGGCTCCCTCCTCCTTCCGAGGAGGTGATGGATCCTGACCTGATTTCGGTTGTTCCGGCTTCCGGGGCTTCCCAAGAAGGATGACCTGATGTTCCTGCCCCCGGCGGGGATTGCCTTGAGATCCCTCCTCCCATCCCTGACGCAGAGGTCTCTCATGCTGCCGAGGTTGAAGCCGCAGTTCCTCTTCCTGAGGTCGAGCCGATCCTCCCGCTGTCTGAGCTAGCTGAGGAAGAAATTCATGCCCCTGTGCGGGCTGAATGAGAAAGGGTAACCCGATCGAGGCCCTGTGTACACTTTAATTTTTTTGTAATAACATTTCAAATTGTATTTTGACATATGTATATATATTTATGTGTCTTTCTTATCTCTTTCTCTTTTTTTTTTCTTTATGCTTCCTGTTATCCGAACACTTTGAGACCCTTTGGGGTTTAACATGAGCCGGAGGGGCATAACCCGACCCTGAGCTGAGTGAGACACTTGGCTCTGGGGGAATGTTACCTCCTCAATCCAAAGAAGCCGACTCGGTGGGACGTAACCCGACCCCGAGCTGAGTAAAAGACTTGGGCTCTGGGGGAATATTACCTCCCCAGTCCAAAGAAGCCGACTCGGTGGGACGTAACCCGACCCCGAGCTGAGTAAAAGACTTGGATCTGGGGGAATGTTACCTCTTCCCCAGTCCAAAGAAGCCGACTCGGTGGGACGTAACCCGACCGAGCTGAGTAAAAGACTTGGGCTCTGGGGGAATGTTACCTCCCCAGTCCAAAGAAGCCGACTCGGTGGGACGTAACCCGACCCCAAGCTGAACAACCAAGCGGTCTCGGCGGAACGAAATCCAGCCCCGAGCCGACTACGAAGTAGCCTCGGCGGAATGTAATCCAGCCCCGAGCCGATTAATCTCTGGGATTTATTCAGAAGGGAAGTGAATCAACCTTGTAGCCCTACCGAATCTGGCATGGGCGTCCCTCTGCCAGACCGGTGAAAAACAAAAACAAGATTCTGGAAAATAAAATCAAAAGGCGGGGGTGACTCAGCACCTATCCAAAACAAAAAAACGTTTTTGCAAGCATAAACAACAACATGGATGCCTCAAAACAGCGTCCTGCCCGAGGTCTCCAAAACACAATTCTGAATCTTTCAATTCAGTGTCCCGGTGAACCAGGATTTGGATCAGTAGAGCGTTTGAATGGTGATGGCACATCCTCTACACGTCGGTTCACTGGGGAGCCTGTGTATTGTATGAGGGCTCCTCCTTACCACGCTGGAGCAGGCACACGCCATAGGGGCATAACGCATCCCCGTGCTGTGTCTCTCGCGGATCCAGATGATGAATGGATCAAAGAGTGTCCGGGATACTAAGGGCACATTCCTCCTTAGGTCCGGCATCACTGGAGCTAGCAATCGTCACCGGGGTATTATTATCCCCCGTGCTATGCTTTCCCACGGATCCATTACATCGGGTACGTGAGGATCAAAGAGTGCTCGACACATTAAGGGCATATTCCTCCTTATGTTCGGTAACACTGGAGTAGGCAATCGCCACAGGGGTATCATCCCTCTCTGTGCTATGCTTCTCACGGATCCTAAGCATCGAGTATGTCCCTGAATATTTCCGAGGACCTCGAGCTAAGAAAGACACTTGGTTATGGGGGAATGTCCCGTCCCCAGACCGATGAACATGACTCGGTGGGACGTAACCCGACCCCGAGCTGAATAACCAAGCGGTCTCGGCGGAACGAAATCCAGTCCCGAGCCGATTAATCCAGTGGCCTCGACGGAACGTAATCCAGCCCCGAGCCGATTAATCATGTGGCCTCGGCGGAACGTAATCCAGTCCCGAGCCGATTGAAACATTAAGGGCATATCCCTCCTTATGTTCGGTAACACTGGAGTAGGCAATCGCCACAGGGGTATCATCCCTCCCTGTGCTATGCTTCTCACGGATCCTAAGCATCGTGCATAGTCTCAAACCGCCCAGTATTGCTTCATATTCTGCTTCATTGTTGGTCGCTATGAAAGCGAATTTCAGGGCGAGTAGGATTTCTTCTCCTTTGTCACTTTTTAGGATGATTCCCGCGCCATTGCCTTGTGTGCTGGCCGAACCGTCTACAGACATTTCCCATTTGTCCTCTTCTATAGCCAGGGTCTGGGGGTCGGTACATTCGGCGACAAAATCCGCCAAGGCTTGTCCCTTCACTGCTGCTCTTGGGAGGTAGGTGATGTCGTGTTCACTTAGTTCTACCGACCACTTTACTAGTCTGCCGGAAACTTTCGGCCGCTGCAGAATTTGTTTTTTTAGGGGGTGATCGTGTATACGTTGATAGGATGGGCCTGGAAGTAAGGCCGCAATTTCCGAGCTGCCGTAAATAATGAAAGGGCGACCAGCTCGTGTACCGGATATCGGGTTTCAGCGTCTAAGAGGGCTTTGCTGATAGTAAACAGGTTTCTGGATCTTGTCGGTTCTTGTATTAATACTATACTGAACTTACTGCTCGGTCCGAAACAGCCAGGTATAGGTATAATGTTTCTCCCGGGAGTGGTTTTGCCAGGAGTGGGGGCTGTACGAGATACTGCTTTAACTGCTGGAAGGCTTCTTCGCACTCTGATGTCCAGTCGATATCCTTTTTTGCTTTTTGGATCACTTTGAAGAAAGGGTGGTATTTGTCAGTTGCTCGTGATATGAACCGATTGAGCGCAGCCACTCTACCAGTCAGACTTTGTACTTCTTTCACTGTCTTGGGAGACTTTAGGGCCAGTATTGCCTGGATCTTCTGTGGGTTTGCTTCGATACCTCGGGCACTCACCATGTAGCCTAAAAACTTTCCTGAGGCTACCCCGAAGGTACATTTTTCTGGATTGAGTTTCAGGTTGTGTCTTCTTAAAAGCTCGAAGGTCCTTTTTAGGTCGTCCATGTGGTTGCTTGGCTCTTTCGACATTGTTATCATGTCATCGACATACACTAGCATTGTAATGCCGATGAGCGGTTTGAAAACCTTGTTTACCAACCTTTGAAAGGTTGCCCCAGCGTTTTTTAGCCGAAGGGAATTACTTTATAGCAGTAAAGCCCCTGATCTGTGATAAAAGTTGTCTCTCTTCGTCTGCAGGGCACATTTTGATCTGGTTGTATCCGGAGAAAGCATCCATGAAGCTCAGTAATCCTTGACAGGCTGTGGTGTCTACTAGCTGGTCTATGTTTGGCAAAGGAAAGCTGTCCTTTGGGCACGCTTTGTTTAGGTCGGTGAAATCGACACACATTCGCCACTTGCCATTGTTTTTTCTGACCAACACCATGTTTGATACCCAATCCGGGTACCTTGCCTCCCTGATGAGACCTGCCTTTAGTAACTTCTCGACCTCGGCCGCTATTGCTTTACTCCTTTCTTGATTGAAGTTCCTTCTCTTTTGCCTGACCGGCTTGCGAGATGGGTCTACTGCTAGGCGGTGATTGACGAATCTTGGATCGATCCCAGACATGTCATTGTATCCCCAGGCAAAGACGTCCGGGTATCCTTTCATGCATTTTAGTAGATCTTGTCGTAGAGATTTGCTCAGGCCTCCCCCTATCTTTATACCTTTTCCCGGCCCGTAAAGTTCTATTTCTTCTGTCTCCTCGGCTGCAGCGAGTCGAGCATTTTTGTTTGGCCGGGGCCCAGGGCTTCTGTTTTCTTCTTCTTCACCCAGGCTTCTTTGTCGTTTTTGGGTATCGTCTTTGATGCAGAGAGTCTCTCGCGAGAGAGTTGCGAAGCAGCTGCGAGCTGTTTTCTGGCTTCCACATACAATTCCGATCCCCTCCCGGGTGGGGAATTTCAATTTCAGGTGGTAGCAAGACATTGCGGCTTTTGTTTTCATCATGAAAGGTCGCCCGACGATGGCCTGGTAACTGCTCATGCAGTCTACTACAGTGAAGTCCGTCATGATTGTCCGGGTCCGGGGATGTGTCCCGACAGTTATTGCCAACTGTATCCTTCCTAGTGGGATGACGGCTGATCCTCCGAAACCGTATAAGGGAGTGCTATCGTTGGTCAGGGTTGCATATTCCACCCCTAGGTCGTCCAGTGCTTCTCTGGAAATTATGTCAACTGCGCTCCCGGGGTCCACTAGGATTCTGTCTACCTCCGACCCGCTGATTACTGCCTTGATGATCAACGCATCATCATGAGGGAAACTTACTCCTCGGGTATCCTCCTCAGTGAACATTATCGGTACCGACCGACTTCCCTGTAGTCCTGTGACCTGCTCTGTTTCTAAGACGTCTGGTCCTCGAGTTCTGCTGTAATCTTTCCTTGACCGGTTAGAGTTCCCGGCCAGTGTTCTTCCTCCTGCGATGATATTGATTTGGCGGCCACGCGCTCTTTGTCTGGCCGTCATGACCTCATGGTCAATGTATTTGTTCAGATACCCGTTTCGTGCTAGATCTTCCATTTGTTCTCGCAGATCTTTACATCCGTCTGTTGCATATCCTCTGGAGTTGTGGTGTACGCAATAAGCCTTTTGGTTCCTTTTGTCCGGGGGAAACCTTCTTTGGTCGGGTTCTACTAGGAGGTTTTTCCCCTGAATCTCCATGACAATTTGCCCCAGTGGTTTCTTTAGGGGAATGTATGCATCATCTTCCCCGACCACATGATTTACTTGGGTCGGCACCCTTCTCTCTTGGTTGTCTCGGTGCAGTGGTTTGAACTCCTTGTGTTTTGGGGGTGGTCCTCTGGATTCTCTTTCTACGCGGCGGGGGGCGCCCTCCCTTGTGGTCCTTTCTCTGATGGTGTTCCATTTTCGGGATATTTTCTCCTCGTTTTCTAACAGAACGAACTTTCGGGCTACCTCCAATGCGGTTGCGTAGTCCGGGGTGTCTTGGATCCTTAGGTGGGTCCACAGCCTCCCAACTTTCAAGGCTCCCTTCAAGCTTTCCAGGGCTTCGGGGGATTCATACCCTCCGACTTCGAGTACCATATTGTGGTATCTTTCAATAAATATTTTCAATGGTTCATCGTCTCCTTTTTTGTAAGCCTTTTTCTCCAATTGTCTTTCTGGGGACACAAGCCCCCTTGAAGTGTCGTATGAATGACTTTCTGAGTTGTGCGAAGCTGCTGATGCTTCTTGGGGCTAGGCTTCTATACCATAGAATGGCCGGTCCGGCTAGAGTTAAGGGGAACACTTTGCAAATGGCGTCCCCTGTTACCCATTGTACCTCCATTAGTAGGACGAAACCTTCAATGTGGGTTTTGGGATCGGTATGGCCCTTGTATGGTGTCATGGTCGGCATGCTGAATCTTTTTGGGAATTTCTCTGACCTTATTTCTTCTATGAGGGGGGACTCATCTTTGCCGTCCTGGGCATCCCCTCTGTCCGTATTGGGGCATACTCCCCATTTGGCCAGCTCCTGCCGTAACCAAGATTTCATGCTGCTGTCCTTGGTTCCATGCCGCCTCATGCGGTCTCCTTTCTTTCTGTTATCCTGGGGGTGGTGCTTCTCGTGGTCGGTATCTTCTCGTACCTCTTCGTCATATTCTTTTTCCCTTCGCCGGGTGTTGCGAGGGCCATCATAGGAGGGGTCTGGTGACGATTGGTCATCCTCTTCCTCATACGTGTCCTCGGTCTGGGAATCTCTCTGCACCGCCACAGATCTTACCCTGTAGGGACCCCTCCTCCGGGGTTTGTCGTCCTCACTTGTATCGGCAATTCTTTTTCCCTCTGCTGTTTCGTTCCTTCGTCGGCTAGTCCCGGCCTCGAATTTTCCGTTGTGGACTCCTTCTACCTTTTCTAACCGGTCTACTATGGTTTTTAGCAGGATTTGGTTTTCCTCCCTTTCCTTCCTCAGGTTCTCCTCGATCTTCTCCATCCAATCCGCAGCCGAGCTCCCTGACGATTGGTGGTTTCCGCCTTCCGCCATTGTCTTACTACGCGAGTTACTTTTTGTTGAATCCCCACAGACGGCGCCAACTGTTGACGGTTGATTTTGGTCTCAGGGTAATATGGGAATATTACTCCCGAGACAATCCTCCCTCAATAGTGAATTTGTTTGGTTACGGGGGACCAAAAGCAAATTTAGCAAAAGACAGATAAATACACCAATCGATAAGGAGATTTAACGTGGTTCGGTGGATTTTGGATCCGACCTACGTCCAGGGACAAAAACAGGATGGTATTTTTTATTACTTCAATGCTCTTCTCAGGTCTTTTGTGTTTACAAGTCAGAGCTTGATGATTCTGATCACTCAATTTTTTGATGCCCCTTACACATACTCTGCCTTCCTATTTATAATAGTACATAAATCAGACTCCTATTTGCATAGGAAATCCTAGTTGAACTTAGTCTTCTCTTCTTGTGAGGATTTCTAATCCAACGTTGCTTTCTCTTTTCCCATTCCTTGTTGTATTCTGACTTCATTTCCTTGTGGGAGTAGGATGATTTGTTTATCTTATCTGCAAGAATAGGGTGTTGTCATCTTGAGCGTGTCTCGCCATCTGGTCGGTCCTTATGAGGTCGGTCACGGCAATCCTTTATGCTGCGAATGATGTTGTCGACCTGATAGTGTTCGGCTATCTGACCCCAAGTGATCGGTAGCCGGTCACAAAGTGCTCGGTATATATCTGTGTGGTTGGTTTGAAACCGTAAGGTGCTTGGATCATTAATGTGGTCGGGTCGGCTTTATTGATTTCTCCTAATGGCAGGAATTACCCTTCTGTCCTCGCCGCGCTGCTTTAAATATCTTAATGCCTGAAAACACCATCAACACATGGAAAATTCATGAAATCTGAGATATCATTATAATTCTATTCTTGCTTAAACTGATTTTATTTGGATAGCTAATATGACCATAATCTGTAACTCCCATAAAAAATTACATAAATAAATAAACAACTAAAACTGTATTCATTCATACGATGAATCTTTATCTCTGCATTTATGATTGTGAAGCACAAACAGCTGTGACCCACGAATCATTTCTTAAAGTTACTTAAATTTGAATAAAATGATTTGTGTAAACATGTGAATCTTCATCTGTATGCTCTTATTGTTTAGGACACAAGCAAAAGATAGATATATATAAAAACTGCCACGATGAAGACTTCATAGTACAAAGTTGTTAGCTAACCTAAATATCCATGTTTACATATCAAGTAAATGAATCAGTTATCTTCTAGAATGCAGATTCTAATTCCATTTTAAGTCTCCTGGAATTAAGATTCTGTGTGTCACTGTATCAGGTCAAGAATATAGAATAATGCCAGTGTAATGCAAATTTCCTGAAACAGAATCCCACATTTAGGTAGGCTTCTGTAATCCCAATTTCCTGAAACAGAATCCCATTTTTTGAGCATTTGTCAGCTAACCCAAGTAACCATCTTTGTACATTCATAAATAGATTATAGAATCAATTTCTTCAGATTCTCTTTCCATTTTTTGTTTTGGTTTTCTCATTTTGGTAAATGTATATAGACTAGGTTCATGCAAGAAAGACTAATTTAACCATTCTTTATTCATACTTGTCATGTTTTTACTATAAAGCTTCATTTTTTCCTGAAGCAAGACTTCATTATTACAGATTTCAAGCATGAAAGTTGCCATCTTGTAGTAAAGTTCTAGAGCAAAATTTATATTAAGGAGAGAAATGGGAAGCTATATTGAGGAGGATGGTGTCCCTCAGGCTTTGTCACTCGAGAAACAACAAACTGAGATCCAAGAAATTGGTATGTATATATATATATATTTATTTATTTATTTTCAACTTTGATCCTCTTTCTCCCTACAATAATATAAGGTTATTACTTGGGAAAATTAATCTTGCTGCTTTTTTTTTTTTGTTGACGAATGCAGGAGATGCAGAGGTGAATGATAGTCCAATTGAGCAGGTAAGGCTCACAGTACCAATCACCGATGATCCTTCACAGCCTGCCTTAACATTTAGAACATGGTTTCTTGGGATAGTTGCATGTGTTGTTCTTTCCTTCTTGAACAGATTCTTTGGATATCGACAAAATCAGCTAAGTATAGGCCCAGTTTCATCACAGATACTTGTGCTTCCGCTAGGAAGGCTAATGGCTGCAACACTTCCTTCAAAACCAATTCGAGTACCATTCACCAAATGGTCATTTTCATTGAATCCGGGTCCTTTCAATCTGAAAGAACACGTGTTGATAACCATATTCGCCAACTGTGGAACGGGTGGTGTTTATGCAGTTCATATTATTACTATTGTCAAGGCTTTCTATAAGAGAAAACTGGACCCTGTAGCTGCCATGCTGCTGGCACAAACTACTCAGGTAATTTTGTTACTTCTTTTCATTTGAATATTATGAGTGATTATGAAAGAAAAACATGGAAACTTATTCATACTGTTTGATGAAATTCAGTTGCTTGGTTATGGCTGGGCTGGCTTGTTCAGAAAATACCTTGTTGATTCGCCCTTCATGTGGTGGCCAACAAATTTGGTTCAAGTCTCTCTATTCAGGTAATTCAACACTTCACCACATCGAAAAATTTATATTTCCAATAATCAGAGCATGGCTTTCTCTTAGTGACAAGTTGTTTATGTAAACTGCAGGGCATTGCATGAGAAAGAAAAGAGACCAAAGGGAGGGCTTACGAGGCTGCAATTCTTTCTCATGGTTTTCGCATCAAGCTTTGCTTATTATGCTGTTCCAGGGTATCTTTTCCCTACTTTATCTTCCCTCTCCTTTGTTTGCTGGATTTGGAAGAAGTCAGTCATAGCACATCAGATTGGTTCAGGCCTTAATGGTCTAGGCATCGGCTCTTTTGGCCTTGATTGGTCTACTGTTGCTGCTTTCTTGGGAACTCCTTTAGCCACACCAGCATTTGCCATTATCAATGTGTTAGTTGGGTTTATCTTTGTTCTCCATGTTCTCGTTCCCATTGCTTACTGGACTAATACATATGACGCTAAGCGATTCCCAATTTTCTCTTCTCACACTTTCGACTCTACTGGTCAGCCTTACAACGTTTCCAGAATCATAAATGACAACACCTTTGATTTTGATCATGATGCCTACAACAATTTGTTGTGATTCACCGATCACTTTAGAGAAGATTTGAGGAAAAACCGAATTCGTATTATTACTACAAGAATAATACACAAAGTTTACAACTATAAACTTAACAAAAAACCTCACACTCTCTCAAGCTCTCTACTTGGAGCTTACACACTTTGGGATGATGTTCAACTGATCCAGAGGCTCCATTTTATAGTGATCAAACCGCGTGAACAGTGTCACGCGGTTTGCCAACTCACTCACACGTTTCCAGCTACCATGGCCATGTAAGTCAAGCTTGCTCCTTTGCTTTCGGCGCCACTGCATGCCAACTGCATGCACTCTGTTTTCAACAAATCTCCCCCTCGGTGAAGATTTCCCCAAAATCTGAGCCGACCATTAATCATCCAAATCGGATCCTCCAAAGGATCCTCCCCTGGCTGCATCTGTATGACTGCCTACGTACCCCGAGTTAGGATCAAGCCAATCGTAGTTCTCTGTATCTGGAAACAATCATCATCTGACAGCTATCCCGGTTATGTCTCTGCACAACTCTAGCTTGTCCCGATCGCCGTTCCTTTGTTGACATGTCGGCTGTGTCTCTGCACAGCACACTTCACTGCATCTCTGTACAATATTCTTCTGCTATGTCTCTGCATAGTACAATCCACTGCGTCTCTGCACAGTAATCTTATGTTGTGTCTCTGCACATTTTCACCCATTTGTTCCTCAGTGCCTTCTTGCCTTTGGGAAACTCTCTGGCTCCCCCACATCAGTAAGCAGAATATATTCGGATCCCGGATATCTGGTTGATGGAATCCTGCCTTGCTCAGATCTTCTTGTCTGAGGTCCACTGGTTTCTGGAGGTCTGTCATCATTCATCTCTGTGAATGATCTTGCAGCTTCTAGTGGAGTGGGTTGCGGCTCCCCCTGCTCAACACTTTCTTCTGTAATCTCCGATGGAACAGGTTGTGTCTCCCCCTGCTCAACATCTCTATATGCCTCCTCTAGTTCTGCTTCTAGAATTTCCTCGTGCACCATATCTGTGGCCAATTGTGCTGGTGCTGAGTCTGGATTTCTGTTGGCACTGGATTTGGAAGACATTCTGGGCATTTCAATGTCTTCAATTGTCTGGTCTTCGAGAAACTCTACTTCCTGGCTTCTGATGACCATCTTTTCCTTCGGATCCCATAGTCTGTATCCAAATTCTTCATCTCCATGGCCTAGGAATATACATGGAGTTGTCCTTGCATCGAGCTTCTCCCTGAGCTCATTGGATACATGTACAACGGCTAAACAACCGAATACTCTAGGGTGAGTGTAGGAGGGATTCTTACCAGACCACACTTTCTCCGGAATCTCCAAGTTCAACGGTTCAGTTGGTGATCTGTTGATCAGGTAACAGGCAGCACGAACAGCTTCTCCCCAGAATGGCTTTGGCAGCTTTGCCATACTGATCATTCCTCTGACTTTCTCCATAATGGTGCGGTTCATGTTTGCAGCGACACCATTTATTGTGTAGTATGTGTAACAGTTCTCTCATGTCGAATGCTATGTCTCATGCAGTAGGCTTCGAACTCCCTGGAACTGTACTTGCCTCCATCGTCTGTGTGAAGGCACTTCAGCTTCTTCCCTGTTTCATGCTCTACCATGGCGTGGAACAGCTTGAATTGATCTAGGACCTGATCCTTCGTCTTGAGGAAATACACCCAGATTTTCCGTGAAGCATCATCGATGAAAGTCAGAAAATACTTGTTACCGCCCAATGAATCAACCTCCAAGGGACCACAAACATCAGAGTGCACCAGACTGAGCAACTCTGATCTTCTCTCTGAAGAGAAATCAAATGAGACTCTGCGTTGCTTACCAATCAAGTAGTGGTTGCAAGGACCTCGTGCAGCATCCTTGGTAAGCTCCTTCTTGTTAAGGGTAGACAACCCTCTCCCACTCATGTGTCTGAGTCTCCGGTTCCACAGATTTTGAGAAGCCTCTTTTTCAGCTACTTTGAGGCTGTCTGCACAAATCTTCACATGAGTCTTGTATAGTGCGCCGCAAGCATGTCCTCGGGCGACAATCATGACACCTTTCGTCATTCTCCATGTGCCATTTCTGAAGTGATTTTCATAGCCCTGTTTGTCAAGAGCTATCCCCGAGAGTATATTCAGCCGAAGTTCTGGAACATGTAGGACATCCTTCAAGATCAATGTACACCCGACATTTGTCCGCAACTGAATATCACCAATTCCTACTATCCCAGAGGAACTGATATTTCCCATCTTCACTGCTCCAAAGTCTCCCGCTTTGTATATGTGAAGAAATCTCTGTGAGGAGTGACGTGGTAGGATGCTGCAGTATCTACCACCCACTCAACATCTGGGTTGCGTTGTGAAGGCATGTCTCTTCCTTATGGAGCATATTGCTACATCTGCTTGGACAACGACCAGTGTCTCTCCTTCGTCATTCTTCGGCTGGTGATTGCCTTCTCTTTGCTCTCGTTGCAGTTTTTGGCAATTCTTCTTTAGGTGGCCTACAATGCCACAATGGTAGCACTTATAGGTAGGCTTCCTTCCATCTGAGGATCTACCCCTGGTTGTGCTTCTGCCTCTCTCTCCGTCTCTTCCTTGATGTCTTCCTCGAGTCTCTGTGACGAAGGCTTCTGTCTGTTCTGAGCCAACATCTTTTCTCCTGGACTCCTCATTCGACAGGGCATCTTTTACCATAGGCATGGTAACTTTACCTCCTGGAGCGGAATTGCTGAGAGTAACCACCAATGTCTCCCAGTTGTCAGGAAGGGAACTGAGTAGTAAGAGGGCTTGTACTTCATCTCCCAGCTGCATGTCTACTGCAGACAACTGATTCACCAGGCTCTGGAACTCGTTGGTGTGTTCTGCAACGGAAGTTCCACTCCGTAGCTTCAGGTTCACCAAACGCCTCATTAACAGGGCTTTATTCCGAGCTGTCTTGGCCTGGAACATGTCTTCCAGCTTTATCCACATCTTGTAAGCATCTGAATCCTGTGCTACATGGTGGAAGACACTGTGACCGATCCACTGCCTAATCTGACCCAAAATTTTGTTGTTGAGTTTATTCCATTCATGCTCCTTAACAGACTCTGGTTTCACTCCCTTCAACTCGATGACATCAAACAGATCTTTACAATGCAAAAAATCTATCATCCTAGGTCTCCAGAGGGAGTAATTAGTGGCAGCCAGTTTAATCATTGCACCAGAATGAGAATCCTCCAACTCCATTTTAAGTTTTAAATTTTAAAATGGGAATACCCTAAAATCGGGACTAATTTCACAAATCCGAGGTCACCGTTGCATCCGAAACGGTCGAAAATGGTGGAATAGACACTTCGTTGGTCTAAATCCGACACAGGGGCTGATTTGTAAATTCCTAAAAGTTCTGGGGCAAAACTGTAAATTTCAAAACTTCAGGGGGCTAAATGAAATTTACCAGGCTGCTGACGTGGCGCTGACGTGGCAGTGCTGACGTGGCAATGTGGGACCGGATGGCTGACGTGGCAGACACGTGGCGCTGACGTGGCGGATGACGTGGCGGATGACGTGTCTGCTGACTGGTCGATGACGTGCGGATGACTGGCGCTGACTGTGCGCTGACGTGGCGCCACGTGTGTCGTCTTCAACCTTCAGCAGCGCGTGCGGCGCGTGGTGCGCGTGAGGGCGCGTCGGCTGCTCTCTGGAAGGCGCGTGCGGCGTCCTGGGACGTCGGTTCGGTCGCCGTAAAATACCACTGTGCTCGTCTCGACGTGAACTAGCTGATGGTGTGCTCAAAGTTGATTTTTGACAACTTTTCCGGAACTCGAATTTTCCGAACCAAACTCCGTTTTTCGGTTTTTCGATCCCAATGAAGAACCAAAGCTCTGATACCACTTGTTGTGATTCACCGATCACTTTAGAGAAGATTTGAGGAAAAACCGAATTCGTATTATTACTACAAGAATAATACACAAAGTTTACAACTAGAAACTTAACAAAAAACCTCACAACGTCTTCAGCACGAGATAAGTTTGGCGATGTCCACACAAGATTGATGAAGAAGAACTATGAAGTAGTACCTCAATGGTGGTTCCATATTATATTGGTTTTGACAATTGCTCTTGCTACCTATGCTTGTGAAGGTTTTGGCAAACAACTCCAACTCCCATGGTGGGGAATTTTACTATCTTGTGCTATTGCTATGTTCTATACCTTGCCTATTGGTATAATTCAAGCCACCACAACTCAGGTATGATATTTCATTTACAGAAGCCATTATTCATATGTTCTTATTTTTTTCCTAACAAAAATCGGTGATATGCAGCAACCGGGACTGAATGTGATCACAGAGTTGATTATTGGGTATATGTATCCTGGGAAGCCTCTTGCTAATGTAGCTTTCAAGACCTACGGATATATCAGCATGACACAAGCTCTCAGTTTTCTTCAAGACTTCAAATTAGGACACTATATGAAAATCCCTCCTAAATCCATGTTCCTTGTTCAGGCAAGTGATGATAAATTATTAAAATTTATGCTGGTTTCTGTTTATAATAATGAATTACATATTTTTTTTTTCCAACATTACAAAATCAGCTAATTGGAACAGTTGTTGCTTCAAGTGTCTACTTCGGCACTGCCTGGTGGCTTCTCACATCTGTTGAGAATATATGTGACCTATCTTTGCTTCCAAGAGGGAGTCCATGGACGTGTCCAGGGGATGATGTTTTTTACAGTGCTTCAATCATTTGGGGTATTATAGGTCCGGGGAAAATGTTCACTAAAGAAGGCGTGTACTCGCAAATGAACTGGTTCTTCCTAATAGGCTTAGTTGCACCAATTCCAGTATGGCTTCTTTCGTGCAAATTCCCTGAACAAAAATGGATCAGGCTGATTCACTTTCCCATTATATTAGGAAGCACAGGGAGCTTGCCACCAGCTAGAGCAGTGCACTATTTGAGCTGGGCAGCTGTTGGGATTTTCTTCAACTACTATGTCTACACAAGGTACAAGGGATGGTGGGCACGACATACCTACATTCTATCAGCAGCATTGGATGCTGGCGTCGCATTCATGGGAGTTTTCATTTTCTTGTCCCTTCAGTCTTATGATAATTTTGGTCCAGAATGGTGGGGTTTGGATAGCAGTGATCATTGTCCCTTGGCAACATGCCCCACAGCTCCAGGAGTTGTGATTGAAGGATGCCCTGTGTTTTAAGTTCTTAAGAAAGACATTGCCTGTTAGCAAGAACATTGTTTAATTATATGCATTAAATTTGTGAATAATTGTTGGCTGGATTTTTCAAATAGCATATGTTAGTTTCTAATAGTACATTTACTATTATTAATAATACAAGTATGTCAAATATTGTAAAATATATATATTGTTGGATTTAATGTATATATCAAGCAGACATATTCTATTATTGGAACTATGCCAACAGCTAAAGTTGTGAGGGAACTGTTGGAATTTTCTTCAACAATTGCAATTACAGAAACTACAAGGCCTGGTGTTTTGCAAATTGCCATAGTGTCAGGTGCTCTGGTCTGGACTGGATGTTGCTGGCATTACATGCAAATTACTCCTCCCCTCACAAAACCCCTCCCTTTGTTCCCTGGGTAATTTCGAAAATATCCCTCTCTTCGTCAAAACTTACTCCCCCAATTTACTTTAACTTCATTTGCCAATAATTCCAAATTTTTATATATTTATATATATTAATCTAAAAATAAATATATACTAATTATAACTCCTTTTGCGATTTTATTTATTAATTTTTTTTATATTTTATAATTTTTTTATTTTTGTTAATAAATATTACAAATTTCGTATTTATTCATTTAATTTTTTTTGATTCATTTTTAATTTAATTAACACTACATATGTATAAAAAAAATTACCAAATAAAATTAATTTATAAAATAAATTTTTTGATAGTCTATTTATTTAATAAATCTAATATGTTTATTAAAAGTTATTTGTCTTATTTACTTTCGTAAATCAGTATTCATATCTACTTTAACTTTTTTTTTTTAAAAAAAAATTACTTCATTAAAAGTAGTGTTGATTATGATTCTGATTATGATTTTATATTTTCTTTATTAAAAGTTATTTTTCTTATTTAATTTCATAAATCAGTATCCATGAATAAATTAATTTCGTAAATCAATAATTTCATTTATATTTTCTGATTTTCTTTAATTTTATAATAAATAAGTAGTGTTAAATAAATAAAAAAAGAATCACAAAAATTAAATGAATAAATGAACACAAAATAAATAACAATAAATATGAAATTTGTAATATTTATTAAACAAATAAAAAAAAAAAAAATATATATATATATATATATATATATAAAGAGCAAAAAAATATAAATTTAAAAAAATAAAAAGAATATTAAATATAAAATTTAATTAATAAATAAAATAAATATATATGTTATTTTTTAAATTATTTATATCTATATATATATATATATATATAATTGAGGTATATTTGGTTTATTAGGGAATGAAATTTTTGACAAATGGATGAGCATTTTTGAAATTGCGCAGGAGACAATGGGAGGAGATGTGTCAGTGAGAGTGAGAGTAGCCCTCCATTACATTCATGGGCACTGTAGCACAAGATTATATTTATTCTTTTGTCTCTTATCTTTTTTGTTTTGAGATGAGATAATATTTTGAATATAAGATTAGTCAACTTTAATTTTTATTCTTTCCCATGATATTATTATATGATTGATATAAATTGCTTTCTTTATTTTGTGAAGTTTGGGTACAATTTAACTGAGCTAAACTACTTGATTTTAGCAAATAAGAGCATCAAATGCACAAATTTTCTTTTACAATTGCATTATTTAATTATAGTTTTGAAAAAAAAAAAAAAATCTATCCTAAGAAACTTGTCAATGCAAAGTTTATTTAATTATCGTTGTACACATTTCAGGGTAATGTTTTAATCTAATGTATTTTTGCAAATAAGAGCATCAAATGCATGCATTTTCTTTTACAGTTATATTGTTTGATTGTAGTTTTGATTTTTTTTTTTTTTTCAATTTTCTAGGAAATTTATCAAAGTAAAGTTTGCTTAAATATATACAAGTGTTTTTGGTTGTTTTACTCTATTGTATTTGATTATTGTCACATTAAGTTTGAGTACTTTTAGTAATTTCAATGAAAATTTAGTGATATCAAAGGTACTTCCAATCCCATCATTGGTGTTAAAAAATTTAGTTATCTTAATCTTGTATCAATTTTGATAGTGTAGGGCTCACGATCTCACCTTAAGATCTTGAGTTCGAATCCAGAGAGTGTGTTTCTTATAAGAGCTTGAGACAGTCGGAGGTTTTCCCTACTCCGCTTAAGCCTGAAATAGATAATTTGGCGGCGGGATTTCCAACGATTCTAAAAAAAAAAAAATTACACGATCAATTTTTCCTTCACGAATTATTTCAATTAGGATATTGATTTTTTTTTATATAATATATGAACTTGTATGAATAAATCATAATAAATATAAGTTAAATGTGCCTTACCTGAATCATATTTCTGACTATATCCTTGTTCATGTGAGTTATTTTTATTCTACTCTTCAAGCTTATGATGTTTTTGGTCCAAAAATTGAACTTGTATGAATAGATCAATAAATTATAATTTAGCGATTTTAATCTTTTTAGTTGTTAGTATTATAGGATCTGTTGACGGCTGATTTTGGTCTCAGGGTAATATGGGAATATCACCTCCGAGATAATCCTCCTTCAATAGTGAATTTATTTGGTTATGGGGGACCAAAAGCCAAACTTAGCAAAAGACAGATAAAACACGCCAATCAACAAGGAGATTTAACGTGGTTCGGTGGATTTGGATCCGACCTACGTCCACGGATACAAGCAGAATGATACTTTTATTACTCAAACCGGCTTTTCCGATCTTTTTTGTTTACAAGTCAGAGCTTGATGATTCTGATCACTGATTGTTTTTTGATGCCCTTTTTACACATACTCTGCTCTCCTATTTATAATAGTACAGAAATCAGACTCCTATTAATCGGATAATATAATATGCTTTCTTATTATAATATGATTCTTATTTAACATATTTATTAATTTAATTTTATAATTTAATAGTGTTTTTTAATTATAATATGATAATATAATATGTTTTCTTATTATATTCCAGTTCTTATAAAATTATAATATGTATTTTTATTGTAATATATTTTATTTAATACAATTAATTAATTTTAGAGATATTTTAATTTTATAATTTAATAATAAAAATTAATTATATAGGTTAATTGTAGATTTTAAGTGTCATGTATGTTTTTATTTTAAGTGTCATGTATGTTTTTATATATTAAAAGCAAATGAACAAGAAATAATAATATTTGTCGTATCTAATAAGGCAAAATGAATGATAATAAGATAAACATAAATAGAAGAATTATGAACTTCATTTATTCCTTAGAACAATTAACAATCGATGATAGTAATAATTTACTGTCATTTGAAGGACAACTCATTGAATTAAAAGATCAATTTGAAAAGGCAAATAATAATATTGAAACTAACATGAAAGATAATTCGTTTCATCTTATCCACAGGAATAGGGTGTCATCATCTTGAGCATATCTCGCCATCTGGTCGGTTTTCATGTGGTCGGTCATGATAGTCCTTTATGCTGAGAATGCTGCTGTCGACCTGATAGTGCCCGGCTATCTGAACCCAAGTGATCGGTTGCCGGTCATAACGTGCTCGGTCTATTTCTGTTGTGGTCGGTTTGAAACCGTAAGGTGCTTGTTCTTTTATTGCAAAGTGGTCGGGTTGGATTCAGCGATCTCACCCAAGTAGGGAATTACCCTTATATCCTCGTTGTGCTGTTTTACATATCATAGTGCCTGAAAACACCATCAACGGGATCAATTTTTTCTTCACTAATTGTTTAATTAAGATATTAGGTATTTTTTTATAATATATGAACTTGTATGAATAGATCAATAAATTATAATTTAAATATGACCCGATTGAATCATATTTCGGACTCATCCCCCTGCCACGCCTCCCCCCTCTTTGTCTCATTGTTAACTTATCAAATTACCCCTTCAATATTTGCAATTACTCATTCAATTATTATACACATTACAAAATGTATATATATTTATATATATTAATTTAAAAATAATTATATAACTAATTATAAATCCATTGGTCATTTTAACAATTATTTTTTATTTTATAATTATTTTTTATTTTTGTTAATAAATATTACAGATTTCGTATATTTTCATTTATTTTTTTTTATCATTTTTAATTAATTAATACTACTATGTATTAAAATAATATAATTTAACCAAATAAAATTAAATTATAAAAAAATTTTAAGTAGTGTTAAATAAATTAAAAAAGAATCACAAAAATTAAATGAATAAACGAATAAAAATTAATTAATAATAAATATAAAAATTTGTAATATTTATTAAACAAATAAAAAATATATATATAAAGTAAAAAAAAATTAAATTTTAAAATAAAATTTAATTATAAAATAAAATAAGTACATATGTTATTTTTATATTTTATATATATCAATATATAAAAATTGTGAAATATTTTTTTATTTGGGAAATTGAATTTTTGAGAAAGATAAAGGGCAAATTTAGAATTGCAGGGGAGATAAAATTTTCAACTCTTGTCAGGGGAGGGGGGGAAGATAAGGCCTCATAATTTATTTTGCTCTTCAAAATTATGATGATTTTGGTCCAAAAAAAGTGTGTGGACCCGATCCAACTAGTAATATATTATTAGTTTTAAAAGTATGTAAATAACGGTCTCACCCTTCATCCTCATTATTTTGTTCGTAGCGTGAATTACAAATACACCAAAATACGTCCAATTAATTGAAGAGTTCAACACTTGTAAGTATATTATTAAGATACTTCCAAATAATGTAAGATATTACGATTCACCTCAACATTCACAATTTTTGGAAGCCGACTCTATACCATTTTGTGAAGATCAGATCGAACTAATAAGATATTATCCACTTTTGAAAGTTTTCCTTGCAGATTTATTCTTGCGTGGATTACAAGCCAATCAAAAACATGTCTAACTAGTTGAGGGAGTTTAACCTTTATAAGCATATCGTGAACATCCTCCCAATAATATATGATATTACAAGTGTTACCCTGAAATTTTTCTCTAAAAAAAATAAAAAAAAAATAAATAAATAAAACTAAGAACCAAGGAGAAAACAAAAGGAATTTCCAAAAATGTAAAGTCTTGTACAGTGATTTGTCATTAAGCTTGTTTTAATAAAATTTTGTGGACTATGGAGTTTTTTTTTTTTAACTTTTAATATTTTTTTTTTCTGACATTGTAGGTAGAAAGTAGTCCATGCAACTAGCTAGTCTTATCAATTCTTGGGTTAATTGCCCAACATTCACCAAAGGGTTGAAATGTGAATCCCACTATAAAGAGCAAATTATAGTGTGATATGTTTAATTATTCATATTAAATTTGAGCTTCATGTTTAAGTGATCTCTCTTGGGTTAAGTGAGTTTTAAAGTCCATGAAATTTTAGGTGCATGAGAGATCTATGTCATTGGACTCCAATACAGAGCATTTTGATTCCATTCCTATACAAAATCCTGAGTTATTTCCTTGGTTTAAAGGAGACGACACGTCATCCAAGATTATTGGCATAAAACTTAGACGATATATATGTTGTGTTTAGTAGAGAGTTTGTTGAGCTTATAAACCAGTTTATACTCTCACTATAATATTTATAAACTAGCTTATACTCTTAATTAATACTCCATAACAAACGGCGTTGTAGTTTTTTTTGGTAAATTTAGAGAAAAAGTCAGGTTAACAACATTCGATAAAACAAAAGGGACCAAAACGAAAATTCAAAGAACATGCCCCCTTAATTATGATTGTATCTAAAATTATGAACTAGGAAAATATTTAACTTTCCCCCATTATCAAGATATTAAAAAAGGAATCATAATTATTTTTCACATAAATCAAAATTATTTAACACCTTTTAAAATTATCATTTATTTATTATAATTTTGTATTCGCTAACACCAAATATAACCCGAGTCATTATAACTTACTCCAGTCCAAAATACTTAAAAATCGAAAACTATGTTATTAGTTAGATTTTATTAATAGTTAGGGATCTGAAGTTATTAGCCCATCCCCAAATAAATCCTATTATGTTTTTTTCTCTTTCCCCTAATTCTCTCTCTCTCTGTTGAACCCTAAACCCTAGCTCTCAAGTCCTGCCGTCAGTCATCAAAATTGTAAGCTTTTCTCTCAAAAACTAACCTGTAAGCTTTTCTCTCACTAACAAAATAACTTAAAACTCATTACTTTTCATGTGTTATTTTTTTTTTTTTTTGCCTTTGTTTTGTTGTTGTTTTCACGTGTATGTTTTTAGGGTTAGCTTATTTTTCACTTTTTTTGTTTTTAAGCATAACTCTAATTATTTGTGTGTAGCATTTGAATAGGAAAATAACAAACTGAAACTTTGCTATATTTTGCGTGAAGAAGTGATCAAGTTGTGTTTTTTAATTCAAATTGTCTTGTTTTTGCCTTTGATTTAGAAGCATGCATGACTGCATTATGTTTAATATGGAATTTATTAAGAATTAACAATGTGTTAAAACTGTTAAATGGTACTTTTGTTCTTGTATGTTCATTTGTTTTCAAAGAGTGACAGGAAACAAAATATGCTTAGATTAGATTAGCCAATGTGTGTGTGTGAGACTTGATCAAGTGGGAATTTTTCTGTTTGTGCTTACTAGATTCTATTAGAGTTTTGTGGCCTGATAATAACAGGTGTAACTTTAAGTTTGATTGTTAATAGTAGTGACTGTTTTTTTTGTTAATTTTTCTCTGCTGCTGCTTCTGTTACTCTTTTGTTGTTAATTTATCTCTGCGGCTGCTTCTGTCTTGTTTATGCAGCTTTAATGGCACCTTCTGCATTTAATAAGAAAAAGGCAACAAAATCGCAAAAGCCACCACTGAAAAAGAAGCAGAAAAAGAATGATCTGTTTGTTGAGAAACGGTCCAAGAAAGAAGAGGTTTATGAGGATTCGGATTCTGATATGAACACGAAGAAGTAAAAGATCCCAAGAATTTGAGGATGAAAGGGCGGAGTCTGGTTCAGATGCTGGTTCTGAACTATTTTCAGATGGAGACGATCCCCTTGCTGATGATTTTCTTCAAGGAAGTGACGATGAAGGTATTATGGTTTTATGAGTCTACTGTATTATCTTTAGTTCGAAGTTTTGGTTTCCTGATTGGAGGGTTTGTTTTATGAATTATGTTGCTGATTCTTCTTTTAAATCATTATCTTGTTGCAGAGAAAAGCCCTGGTTCAGGTTCAGGTTCAGGTTCAGGTTCTGGTTCTGGTTCTGATTCAGGTTCAGACTCAGACTCAGATACAGATTTGTCTGATATTGAAAAGAAGTCAAGAGCTATTGATGAAGAACGTGCAAGGGAAGAAGAAGAAGCTCTTGAAGAAATGCAGCTGAACATTAAAGAAGAGTCTGATGAATTCAGATTGCCAACCAAGGAGGTTTCACATCATTCGCTGGAACTTTTCTTTTTCTTTTTTCCATACCTAACTTATCTAATAGACTAATATTATGTTTGATTTTCTTTTTCTTTTTTCCTGTTAATTATATAATTCTTTTATTTTCCTATAACTTAGGAACTTGAAGAAGAGAAACAACGACCTCCTGATCTACCAATCTTCAGAGGAGGATAAAAGAGAGTGAGTTAGATTTCCAATTGACTCACTGTTTTTATGGTTTAACTGTTTTGAAAATTAAGTTGCTTACCTCAAGTTAATTATTATTTAATTACAGTTGTTCGAGTGCTTTCAAATTTTAAGGATTTGAGTCAAAAGGGAACAGCAAGGAAAGAGTATGTTCAGCAACTTAAAGTGGATTTGGGTCATACTATGGCTACAATGAGTTCCTAATTGGGGTTTTGGTAGAGGTAGTTGATAAGTTATTATTTCCTTTATTGTCTACTACTGCTACGGCTATCTTTCTCTCTGCCTTTTCTTTTACCCCTTTCTTTTTCATATCACGTGTCTGGAGGGTTTTGGTTTTGGACGTTGATACTAGGAATTTTGTGTTAAAATGTGCATTTCTTTTACAGATGTTTCCACCAGTTGAACTTATGGAACTTATTGAATCTTTTGAAAAGCCGCGGCCCATATGTCTAAGAACTAACACTCTAAAGGTGATACTACAATTAGGCATTGCTGCATTCTGATCTGTGTCTTATCATATGATTTCTGCCCACTATTCTGCATCTTGATAGAATTCTCATTTTTCTGTTTGTATGTAGAGTCGGAGACGTGATTTGGCTGATGTTCTCATAAACAGAGGAGTAAATTTAGACCCCTTAAGCAAGTGGTCAAAAGTAAGATTTACGTTGTAATTACTCTTCCTTTTCTATATTTAATGTTTTATGTTGTAACATAAGAACCTTGATACTGTTATTGCAGGTTGGTCTGGTTGTCTATGATTCTCAAGTGCCAATTGGTGCTACGCCAGAATATATGGCTGGATTTTACATGGTATAAAAAGGCTTTCTTCACATTCTTTTGCAGGTTCTATGTTATGTTTGGGGTGTACTTAAAGCTTGTGATTTGTTTTTTCTGCCAGCTTCAAAGTTCAAGCTCTTTTCTGCCTGTGATGGCCCTTGCTCCCCAAGAAAAAGAGCGAGTTATTGATATGGCGTAAGTTCTCCCTTCATTTTAATTGCTATTATCATATTTTGTGCAAGTTGTGAATTGTGATGTGGCATTCATACCCTTTTTGAAAATATCTTGATTTTCTTTTGAAACCATGATGGTCAAGAGTACCGGTGTTCTAATACGCAGTGCCTAGAGCCGTGTTTTCACTCTGGGGCTTTGTGCCACCTTGCCTAGCTCCAAATCGTTGGAGTTAGGCGTTGCATTGCCTAGCCAGTGTCTTCTATCCATTTCGTGGCGTTCCCCGCACCATAATCTACCGTTCACCACCGATGTTGAATTCCTAACCCGCTCCTTTTTTGACACCCTAACCTTAACCATAACTTTAATTTTAAAATCAATTCTTCTATCTCATAAATTTCAAAAAGCACCAATTTTCAAAATATAAACCCTAATTTCTTCATTTCTTGTTGTTTTGTCATCAACTTGACCATCTAAAAAACTTCTTTATCACTCAAACAACTTTTTCGTAGGATCAATTTGTCCAAATTCCATCAAAATCGGAAATCCCCAAATTGACCTAAAACCCTAATTTTGAATTCTCTGTGGCCGATTAGCACCTAGCGTGTTTTAGAACACTGAAGAGTACTTTTTCTTAAGTACAGAAATTTAACAACTTCTGCTAGATACTTCTCGTAGCGACCTTATAACTTTTGTTAAGCATTGTGCTACTTCAGTCAAGACTGCCTAAGTGTTCTTGGAAAAATTCGATGAAATATACGCACAAAGGATAGTTTAGTATATCTAGCATGTGCACACAGGAAAGAAGTCATTATCCTGCTACTAGAAGAGTGAAAATATGCTTAATTGCGTTGAGGTGGTTTATTACAGTATCCTGGACTAATTTTTGCTTATTGCTGTGCGCTACATTCACATAAAATAAGGAAGAAATTTAACTGTTATTAGAAAGCAAGCATGAATTTCCAAAATATTGTCACAGAAAGTTCAAGTATCACTATATTTTCGCTTTTGATGACAATTTATACCTGTTGCAGTGCTGCACCTGGTGGTAAAACAACTTACATTGCTGCTCTTATGAAAAATACAGGTATGTAGTAGTCTTTGAAAGATTCGATTAGTTAAGTAGTGTTTATTTGCAAACATGGTTAAGGTTTCCATATCTGATAGTGATATATTTTACTGTCAAGTATTGATGATATTTTATGCCCACGTTTTTCCTTATTATTATTTTATTAATCTTGCTTCTTCCAGTTTCATGCATGTTATAACCAATTTATAGGAACAAGTTACCACATATTTTCTCTTTCTTTGTTATTTTATAAAAAAAATATGTTCTTATTTGAATTTTATTATTCATCTGTTGTTCTGATTCAATTATCACCAGGACTAATCTATGCAAATGAGATGAAGGCATCGAGGCTCAAGTCTCTGACTGCAAATTTGCATCGTATGGGGGTGACTAACACCATAGTTTGCAACTATGATGGGAAGGAGGTTAGCTTCTTGTTGTATTTCAAACTTATGCAATACTTTTTAAAGTTCAATGTTTCTAGGTTTTTTAGAAATTATTGTACACTGGTCTCTTTTTTGTCCTTGGTTTTGTTGGCAAGCTTGTTTTTGAGGCTTGGCAAATATTTTGTTTGGTGATTGAATTGCTTTGAAAATTAATGACACAGAATTTTATTCCTTGTAAATGGATAATGAACTTGACATTGAAATCTGTATCTTTTATATGTTCATGATTTATATAGACAAGTCACAAACAACCATTGTATGTATGTGTATTGTCATATGAATCATTTTTGCTTATAGATGAGCATTGATTATATCCATTAAACATGTTCAATGACTCTTCTTTCCTTTGTTTGATGTTCTTTTCTTTCAGCTGCCCAAGGTTTTGGGTCTTAACACTGTTGATAGAGTATTGTTGGATGCTCCATGTAGTGGCACTGGGGTAAGCGATTGACTTTTAGGGTGGCTTCTTTTGTGATATTGGCTTGATGAGGCAAAATGATCTCTACGTCATAATGTGCAGGTTATATCTAAAGACGAGTCTGTTAAAACTTCTAAAAGCCTTGAAGATATACAGGATTGTTCCCATTTGCAGAAGGTGTGTTCTTTTTCATGTTGTAAACCTTTTAAGATGCATTTAGGAGTTTTGGTATGAGGAAGGAGCAGAGAAGAATAACGTGCTTCCCGAATATCCATCTATTATGTGCTATCAATTATGAGTTGGAAAAAAAATGTACGACTGAAGACTGAACATATACCCAAAATTTACAAAACAAAACATGTACACAACATTTACAAAACAAACCCATGTACTGACTGAACGACAATTAAGCCCCACAATGCGAAATTACTAAACTACCCCTTACGCATACAAATTAAAGAAACATAAGCAGTAAATTATTTACAATAGGTGCATCTCCTTGCTAGCAAACAAGCAGATACCTGTTCTATAATGTTTTCTTTGCCCTGCTATTCTTTGGTTGTATATAATTTTTTAATTTACTAATTACATATTTTTTTAAGCAACTGGTACTTGCGGCAATCGACATGGTGGACGCTAATTCCAAGTCCGGGGGATATATTGTTTACTCCACATGCTCCATAATGGTTCCTGAGGTTTGTCGGATGTGCTTGCGAATTTCTAGTTCATTGTCTCCAAAAATAAATAAGTAAATAAATATCTCATGGTAGATTATCTATTGCAGAATGAAGCAGTCATCGACTATGCACTCAAAAAGAGGGATGTGAAACTTGTGCCATGTGGACTAGACTTTGGACGGCCAGGGTAATGCTGTCTCTTGCATTTTGTCAAATGTGAAATTTGTGGTGAAATTTGCTAATTTCCACATTTACTGGTGTTTCTATTTTACAGATTTGTTCGCTTTAGGGAACATCGTTTTCATCCATCCTTGGAGAAAACTAGGCGTTTCTATCCACATGTTCACAACATGGATGGATTCTTTGTAGCTAAGGTAGATCTTGAATCTTGATCTTTGTGAATGTGAAGCTCTTCTTGTTTGATTTTTCTGATCCAGTTGTTTAGGGAAGCCACACATTAAAATTTGTCTACCTTTTGCATGCAAGTGTAGCACTCCGGAAATCGTTTTGTAAATGAAAACCATTTTGAAATGTTAAGTCCTTGCCTATACAGCTTGGGTTGCTAACTAATCTGGAATTATAACTAATTTGTAGCAGAAGTGTGGTTTTAATCTTTAAGCGAATCTTATGGGGTGCAATTTGCTACCCCCAGTCTGATTTTTTAGTTTCTTATGCAACATCAAGCCTTATACTTTTGGACAAGTTGGTAACTCCTGTATTTCTGTTTTACATTCCACAGTTAAAGAAAATGAGCAATTCAAAGCAAACATCAACAGCTCCAGCTCCGGAACCTTCAGAAAATGCAGAGCAACAAATTCTTGAGTCTAATGAGAGCAATGGTGAAAAGAAGGCCGAAGAAAAGTCTGAACAGGTTTTGATGAAAAAAGACAGTACAAATGTAAAGGGTTTGAAGAAAAAGAAAATTGGTTCGACAGAAAATGGGAGTGTTGAGTCCCTATCAAATGAGAAGCAAAGTAAGAAAAGGAAATTCCCATCCAGAGAGGAAATATCTAAAGTCAGGTAAGGGGGACTGCCCCCATGTCTAACCAACTTCTTTCTATCCTATATGGTGACTGCAAGATTCATCATCCTGTGTCCCTTTAATTTAAAGGTTTGTTATCATTTCACTATTTTATAAATTGAGAAATAATAAATGGGTATAAAAAGTATTATATCCTTGCAATAACTTACATTTTACCACAATAACTTACATTTTATTATAAAAAGTATTGGGAAATAACATTTTACTACAACAAAATATTGATCTGTAACATGTTTCTACTAATAGTAGAATGTAATTTTTGTAAAGATATAGTAGTAAGATGTTACACATCAATATTTCTTGTATCTATTTATTATTTCTCAATTTAAAATAGTAAAATAATAATAACCCAAAGCTAAATTCACAAGGTATATTTTTTGCACAAACAAATAGAGCAAGACTTGAAGTCTACATATGGTTATATATTTTGTTGCAGTGGGAAAAAAATAATCTTGATATTAACTCTCACTTTTCATTATTATTTTTAAAAACACTTGCAGAGAAGAGAAGAGACAAGCTTTAAGAGAAAAGGAGGTTAGTTCAAAGAAGGTGAAAGAAAATGGAAAATGATGAATTAGCAACACTGGAAACATATTATCAAGAAAACCAGTATAGGCATTTCTGGTAGGAGCAAGGAACATGCTGAAGGGAATGCAAATTCACAACAGACTGACAACGCGATCACAATGTGTTGTTGTATACGAGGAACTACTAAGATGCACAAGTTCTTTAACACTTCTGCTGCAGAATCTCCAGTTTTTATTTCTTTGTTATTTAAAATTTCTCTTTGTTTTATTAGAAGAAAAAGAAAAACGTGTAATTTTATGACATTGGGCTCTTCTCTGTCCCAAAAAATTTTGTTAGTTAATCTGGTCGAAATTCAACTCCTTGGGTTTTCATTAATAGTGAATACAGTTGGTTGTTGTAAATGTGATTACGTGTATCCAAATTACACTGTTGAACCTATACATATTTCTGTTTCTTGTGCAAGGGAAAGCATGATTCAATAGATCAATTCTCGCAAGAACAAATAGGAATTGGGTCTACTGTTATGGGTAGGGACGACAATCAGGCCCTGCTCTCATCTTGTTTAGTTCTGATTGCGAAATCGTTAAGACAATCAAAACTTGCAATCGTCTAATTGCCCTAATGGTTGTATCGCTCAATCGGCTTAATTTCCAAATCGCTCAACCAACAGTTAAATTGTCCCAGCTAGCCGAAGCAATGCCCGGATCAAGGAATAATTGCACAAACTGACTAGGTAGTTGAAGGATGGAACGCACGTTCATAGCGGTTGATGCAAGTAACACACAACATGGAGCATAACTGTAACATCCCAGATTTTCGGGATTGTTCTAGAAGATTCCCGGACAGATATTTTAGTCTCGGAGCATGATGATGATGAAGAAATAAGAGTTCAAACGATGTTTCATGGGTTGGAATAAAATATTGTGAATATTCGTCATGTTGGAAAACGCTTGGGATTAAAAGTCAGTTGCGCGATTATCGTATAAGGCGTATAGTTTACAGTTTAGGCCATAGAATTAGCAGACGAACTCCAATTGAGTTGATTCTTGAGCCATCAGACTCTTTTTTCCGAGACGAACAACTTTCATGTTGAGCACTTTTCGAGAATCGCATCAGAAGGGCTTAGAATGGGCTGATTTCTGAAAATACCCTTCTTAGTGGGGGTATTTTGGTCATTTTCGAAAATGAGATATTAGTGTTTTTATTTATTATTATTATTATCAGCCTTTTACAGAATAAAAAAGAAAAGAAAAGAGAGGGTGATCGTGCGACAGGGAGAGAAAGAAAGTGGGTGGCGCCGGCGGCCATCCGGCCCCTGCCGGCCGGCGCACCGGCGTAGGACGAACCGTCCGGCCACGGCGCATCTGCCGGTGGCCGGCGACGGTCCATAGGGAGCCGGAAACGGCGGGAAATGGAGAGGAAAGGGCGCGAGTTTGGGTCGTCCGATCCCGGCTCGTCGCTTCGAACCACGGCCCGTGCCACCCGTCAAATCGAAGCCCTCGACGAGTACTACGAGTGTGCGGAGTCGATTTCACCGAACAGCGGCCGGAATCACGCAAAACGAGGAAGAAAGCGGCGGATGAACAGTAAACCCACGATGAACAGTAACTCCGATCGGAATTCCGATCGCACCAGCGCGTTCGTATGGCCGACGGGAGTCCGAATATGGCCTCGGAATTTCGGAGAATTTCATATTTTAAAGTGTATCGATTTAGTTTCGGATGATTCCAGTAATTCCGTAGTTTAGTGAATTGCCTTGACATGAATTGGATATGTTTTAATGTGTTAAAACGATAAATGTGGTAGAATCCGAGGAGTAACGGATTAGATTTGATCGATTCTGTAGAATTAGCGAGTTTCCGGTAAAACGGAGTTTCTCGCGCGATTGAGCGTAGATGACCGTAACCATAGTTAAGATGTAAAAATGACATTGCGAGGGTAATTTGGTAATTCCGGAGTAGTTCGGAGGGTTCGACCCTTCCGTAGCGTTTGCGGAAACTTTTCGGCAAGATTTGCCTCAAATGCGTAAAACGAGGTTCTAGGCTACCCAGCTAGTTGGAATAGTATAGAAAGATATGTATTAGAGTAATGAAGTTTGTACCGTAGTATCGGAGATGATTCGGGTGTTCCGGGGAAGCCCGTAGTTATTATAGATGAGTTGGAAGTTCCGCAAATAGCGGTACTAACCTTGTGTTATTACTTGTTTGACAGATCGGACCCGGATCGCGGGCGTTCGCCTAGCCAGGTAAGTAACTCATGTTCTGAGTACTTAGTAGACTTAACGATGTTCGAAACTAGTAATGTAATAAGGTAGTATATCGATAGATTTATGAAATCTATATATTTATATAAAGATGAATATAGGACAAAGAGACAAGTGTATTTGTATGCAAACATAGATGAGAATAAACAATCATAAGAATGCACACAAGCAAGAGATAAGCATGAGTATATAGAAGTAAAAGAGACGCATGTCTAGAGGTAAATAAGTATATGTATTTATATAGACAAATAGAGCATATGAATGATGTTATGTTTATAATCATAATTAAATGAGACTTGGGTTTGGGGGATGTAGAAAACTACACCCTAGGGAATGGGACCAGTGACATGAATGAAAGTTTGTAATTTAGACATTATATAAGAATACTAGTATGCAGGAGTAGTATATACATGGCATGTGAATATATGTAAGTTTATGATATGAGACTCTTGAGCATAAGTTGATAGTCAGGAAATGGTAAATAAGTTTAAGAACTAAGAACTTGAAAACTCATATATGTTTGAAGTCTGATATAGTAGAAGAGTTTCGATCGCGTGTGTATGACAATAAATTATGCTTTATGTTGTTTGTGAGCCACCAGCAAGGTAAGTTATAGAGGTAAGCCTAGTTATGATGGTATAAATGTGTAAGTATACTGAGAGTAGTATAAACATAGTAAATGTGAGATGATTCAAAATGTAAGCATATAAGGAATAGAATACATAATTCATAACTTGCATATATGCATAAACACATGCATGAACATATGTGATAGTATGAAATAAGCATATAGTTAAACATGGTTAAAGGAGAAAGGATCATGAGAAAGCATCTGCATGTGTGTGTGTGTGTGTTAAAGTTTTAGTAGTCGAGCAAAAGATAAAAATATTTTCAAAGATTTCAAAGGTTTCAAAGAAAAGTTTCAGATGTTTTGAAAGACAATATATTTCAGAAAAAGCTTTCTTTCAGTTTTAAAATACAGATCATGATTTTATGATTTTCGGGGCATGAGGTAAAAACTCACCCCAGTATGTAACTTGAGACACAGTTTGGACTTGACGGATACTATGGATTCGGGATTTGGGATTTGACCCATCCCAGCTGTACACTAATTGGAATTGACAGATTTAGACACATGTGCATATGTGGAGGACTAGGAGGACGCTCCTAGATCCTCAGCGCTCAGATGGTACATTCCTGGGCGGAGATGCGCCTACGGGCGGAGATGCGCCTTCGGGCGGAGATGCGCCTACGGGCGGAGATGCGCCTTTCGGGCGGAGATGCGCCTTCGGGCGGAGATTTGATTTTCAAAAAAAGGATTTCAGATTTCAGTTTTCAGTTTTCAGAAAAGATTTTCAGAAAAGAACTTAGAAAGACGGTTTTAGAAAGAAGTACAAGAAAAAAGAAAGATTTTCAGAAAGAGTTTTCAGTTTTCAGATTCCCAGTAAACAGCTTTCAGAAACAAGATTTTAGAAATAGTTTCCAGAAACCAGAGATTCAAAGCATGATTTTAGAAAGATAAGTTTTATTAAGAGATTTTCAAATAGAGTTTCAGAAAGAATTTTCAGAAAGCAATTTTTCAGAAAAGATTTCCAAAAAGTATTTTTATAAAAGCATGACATGCGAGAGTAGAGTATAAATTACTATTATGCATATAGTTGGGCATAAATGTATAATGACATGATTACATTAATATGTATATATGGTTAATATTTGTGTGAGGCATATTCATATAGAAGTAACATTGTGTTAAATACTAGTGCATGATAGCATGATTTTAGTTAAATGCATATACATTATTGATGACTGTATGAGTTGTATGCTCACTTTGAAAGAACATATTGTAAAAATGTTATAACATGATGGTTTAATAACATATGCATGTATACATGGTTGGTGGTAGTGGATTAAATATTTGACAGAAATAATGTTTTAATATAACTGATTTGATGATATTTCAAGATAGAAAGAGTAAGAAAGTTATTATAATTGCCTAATCTAGATTAGCACATAGTATACAAGAAGGTAAAGAGAAAAATCAGAGTAGCGCAGTAGAAGTGTGAGTGGAATATTTGGTTTTAACATACTTTACTTGATATTCATTTTTAGAACGTTAGACTTGAAAATTGAATTGATAAAGTTTAATGTATTTCATTCTTTTGATGATGCTTTGGAATGGCTATGAGACTTTTAATGTGACCTTTTAATGATGTTTCCAATATACTTTGGTGGTCTTAAGTTTTAATTGATGATAATGATTCTTGAATATATTTTCGACGTCATTTTAAGTTTATATCTTGTGGTGATTATTGGATTTGATCTTGTCGTAAAGACTTGGCTTTTGTTTTGATCATGGATGTTGACGATGTAAATAAGAAACATGATTTAAGTATGTGTGTAGTCAGATATAGAGGATTAGTGATGAAGTAATATGATTGTTAAATGGATTGGAATCAATATTGAGATTAAACTTAATTTTTACTTGCATGATCACATAGACATCGCAGGTTAATACAGAAACATGACCCAGACTTTGCATGTGCTTGACGCTCAAGGAATGAACATAGTTACTTACTGAGTCATTATGACTCACACCAACACAGTTTGTAGTTTTGCAGGTCAGTAGCTGACATATCAGGCCAATAGAACTTTGATGAAGACTTTGAAGACAATGGATCGCCCCAATTGCAGTCGAGGAAGTTAAGAGAGTCCTGGGTCGAGTTATGGGTCCTCACGGCCCTTTGTATGGTTTTTGTATTTGCATCTCATTTGTATAAGTCATGTAATGGTATAGCTTCATTCTGAGTTCTGGCTGGAGGCCAATTGGTTTATATTTTGTTCATTGAGTTCAGGCCTGAGGCCTTGTTGGTAAATGCATTGATGTTGAGTTACCGGCCTGAGGCCGAGATTGTTATGTTCTTGTTGTATATGGATGCTGGCTACAGGCCAGGTTGCATGATGTTACGAATACATCATGCCGAAATTCCGTTAGAATCAGAGGCTTATGGAGATGGGTTCTCCTGTCTCCTGCCGGTAGCATCCTGGCCTAGGCGGGATGTTACAATAACTTAGCAATTACCACAACATGGAGGCACGATAGGGGTAGTTGCCACAACTAGCAGAAGATGAAGCATGGAGCCATGAGATAGTGGAATTCAACCGTTCAAGCAATTACCAAGGTGGATATTTGTGCTACTATATAAACCCAAAGCTAAATCTAGAGGAAGATGAGAACAATCAAAAGACTCTTATGAGTAATGTATTTTTCTTTTATCTAAATTAATCAATTATGATTGTGTGTTTGCGCCCATTGGAGGTATTCGTTAATAAAATCATTCACTCATTTTGAAACTTTGTTACAAGAGGTTTAAACCTTACACGCTATCTTTTTACTATTCAACAATATTTGGCGACCATAGTTGAAGAATTGGTGAGATGGAATTCAGATGCCTTCAAAAAAGAACACTCAAACTAGATCAAGTATAAAGGAAGTGAGATTGGAGCAAACTAGCCAAAACTGTGTTCCAGTTGTAGTGGAGCATTTTGAAGGTTTGGCATAAGGCAGTCGCTATAAGACCATAGGGAATTGAGTCCTATCGTGATGTGGTCTTTGCTCTGCTACCTTACTGAGGATGTGGTTGAACATATTAGACTACAGAACAACCACTATATGGATAAGTTCATTTCGACCAACGCCCTATAATATGAAATACATGGGTATGAGGGTCCCTCCACAATGAGGTTTGGCATCACCTAGCATGTTACCTACGGGGGTAACAATGACCAAAATCAAAACCAAACAAATACACAATCCTTGGTTGAGGGTCAAAATGCGGGATTGAGTAATGACATGCCATCACGTGGAACCCCTATTGTTGGAGCACCCCGTGGAAGGACATCTGCTATTGGTAATGGCTGAAGTTCAGGGCCAAATGACTGGAGTCCGCCAGTTAATATTGAAAGCGGGAAATAGTTTTCCCTTCCCGCGACTACGGTCGTGAACGAACCATGCGGAAATCACTGCAGAGGATCACGACCGATTACAATAGCTTTTAAAATTTTTTCTTTCAACACACTTAACAAAAACACATATATATGTATATAAATGGTAGAGTATAGAACATATACTTCCCGTTAGCTCCATCCGTAAATCGAACCATCTCCGATTACCTCCAAGCGTATCCATACACCATTTTGGCTTGATAAATCTTCCAGTTATCATATGAGAGACTTTTCAAAGCTTGTGAAAAACAAATTTCACCGAACTTTGATAAACTTAAACTTGAATATTGAAGAATAAATACAAAGGAATCAAGTTTCTTCTCTTTTTCATCTTCTAATTCAACTTTAACATTTAGGAAAATCAAATAAAACATTTTTCTCTCCACCATCTTCACTATGGCTGAATTTTTCTCTAAGTGTTCTTTTGATTTTTGTTTCATTTTGGGTATCAAATACACGTTAACCTTTAACCCAAGTCACCAAGTGACTTTAACTAACTCTAACAAGTCACAAGTCATTTTGTCTCACAAGTTAAAAGTTAATAGACTTCAAATAACAAGTAAATAAGCTGCTTGCCACTTGTCAAAAGCTAATAGGCTAGTTAAAAGAAATTAATTTTTTTTATATTTACTTTATATTAAATAATAATAAAATCAAATATCTTATATTTAATTTTATTAAATAAATAATATAAATAATTAAAGTATTTCAAATTAAATCTGCACTGTTGATCAAATATCTAATTTGGTGGATTTAACAAGATCTTGACACTTGACAAGAAACCATGGTGTCAAGTGTCACCTTAATACTTTAACAAATGATCAAATCAAAATTTACCATAATAAAGTAAATAAAATATCTAGATATATTTATTTATTTATAAATAAATAAATATTTAATTTAAATACAAAATAAAATATTTTGTATTCAATGTAAGCTTTACACTTGGCAAAATCATATGATGCCATTTGTAAACTTAAGAACTTGACACTTACCCAAATCAAAATTTGACATGTGTAAAGTAATTAAATATCTAGATATTATATTATACTATTAAAATATTATAATTATAAATATCCCTTTATCTCAAAACATCTTTAACAGTCTCCCAACTGACCGCAAATCACATTTACAATACTTCTAAAATCACCAGAATATTTACCGAATAAGCAAATGTTAGTGCGTCAACACCGCAAAATATTTTGCACTTTATCGATAAAGTACATAAATTACATTGCGATCATATATCAAAGCAATTTAATTAATTCATTAGTCATTCAGATAACGTATGTGACCCAATGGGTTCTTCGTGAGTTGGACACGAGTCGGTACAAATACATTCATATCGCTTCGATACAACGCATTACAACCGAGGTTCCCAATGATCATGAGTGACCTCTAGCAAAGATATCATGACCCCTAAACACGAAGAAAGAAATATCAGATAAACCCATATAGTCCTACTTACCTGTGGTAAAGTCCTTCTATTGTTCTCCCGATCGAGTGCGGGCCATGAAGTCGTCAAGCCTCTAACTCGATCACAGGATGAGGAAGTCAGTCATATATATGATTCACATATCCGCAAAATATATCTTCGAAAGAGGTATGCTCCGACCGAAGACTTAATCATTGTGTATGACATTCCTGCCTAGGATTTGAAGCTCCAGTATCTGAGCCAGCAGATTCTTTCTTAATTATCACATGTCTTTATACATTAAGTACACACCGCCAACACGCTTCTTTCACGAGGCGTGATTAGCCCGGTGCTATCAGTATCAAGTACTAATCTATGGCAGCTTCAAATATATGTCAGTCATGCGATGCCATCATCCTTGATGACAACACCTCAACCTGGAACAGATTTGGATGTATTTAAATCAAAACTCCATACTCATATCTACAACCTATTACAGATAAAGTATTGACAAAGAGTACATCATGAGATCGTATTTTGCATATATTGTAAAATTTCAACTGAACCGATGCAAAATGTAATATGATTGCCATTATATTTATCTTAAACTAATTTATGACTAATTAGAAGATTATATTTACATAAGGATAATACCCATGAACCGTACGGCACAATTAGTTTTAGGGCATATCCCCAACAAATATGACTCAACATCAGGGAGCAGTGCCTCAAGGCCCGTAGGGCAACATTAATAAATGATGTGCTTATTTATGGGCCCCAACCACCAATTGGAGTGTCATTAGTAGGGATGGCAAAATCCGGGTCCGGATCCGGAAGAGGTTTCACCACCCCGGGTCCGGTTATGGACCCGGGTCCGGATCCGGGTCTACCCGGTACGGATCCGGGTAGACCCGGTCCGGACCCGATTACCCGGATTTTTTTTATATATATTTTTTAAAATTTTAATTGTATTTTATTTATATTTATATTTATTTTTTGTCAATTTTATTAGTTTTATTTCAATTCTTTTATTTTTTTTTTATTAAATTATATTATTTTTATATATATATATACGCATAATATTTTATATTTTTATTAAAATTTAATTAATTTTTTTTTTCCGGACCCGGGTCCGGACCTGGAATCACCCGGGTCTTCGTTTTAAAGACCCGGGTCCGGATTTTTTAATTCCGAACCCGGGTCGTCTGGGTCGTCCGGGTCCGGGTCTTGTTGCCATCCCTAGTCATTAGATGGTAATGCCATGTTGAGAGAACAAATAGATGAAATTCTCCATAACTAATTCGATTTCGGAGTAAGGCCGATACGACATAGGTAAAAAAACCCCTATCCCAGTTGGATAAATATGGCTTACCCATGGCCGAGGAACTAAAAATACCTGAATTCTCCATGTTCACGGGGTTAGGAGAAATATCCATCGTCGAACACATAGAGAGGTTCAAGTTACAATACAGTGAGGTGAACGATTTTCACAAGTTAAGGTTATTCCATAGCTTTTTATCAGGAATGACTTCTATTGGTTTATCAATTTACCACCGAACTCAGTTGAAAACTAGTACCAAATGGAACAATTTTTCTATGCATAGTTTTATAAGACTGAGTCAGAAGTTACCTTGGCCGATCTAGCAAACTTGAGGCAATTGCCAAATGAATGGGCCGAGACTTTCCTTGAGAGGTTCAAAACGGGCAGGCGCAATTGCTTCACCCCATTTGCCAGAAAAGGAATTTGTAGAAATAACTTAGAGTTGTCTAAGCCCAATTTAAAGAATAAATTTTAAGACAGGGAATTTCCATACCTTTTTCAACTCTCCAACAATATGGTGAGGTATGAACGGTTATTGAGAGAGGATAAACAGATGAAAAAATCGAATAGAGACACCTACTATAAGGACTTCAACTACAAGTTGAGAGACGTGAAAGCTAATCAGACAGATCTATGTCTCATCGAATTAGTTGAAGTGAAGTCCTATTTGTGTAGGGTATTACCTGGTCTTACCAATGTTTTTGAACGATTGAGTCCCAGAGGGAAAATGAGTGGCCAAGAAGGGTTTTACATCTGCACCGGAGCAACTTAAAATGGATTGATGAGTTGGAGGAAACCTATGAAACAAGACCTCCCCTAAGTAGACTGCTCGGAGGATTGCATCCAAAAACCTTCCCCCGAAGGTTCTATAGGGAACATTTCAACTTTGTCCAAAATTTACGAAACTTTTGACTGTGGCTGAGCAGATCCAACATATGACATTTATATAATAGGCAGAGTGGGAGGACAGTTCCCATTGATGAGATGACATGGATACAGTTGAGACGACATCAAAGGAATTATGGCAGAATAGTACGCCAGATGCATGAAACGAATCGTCACAAAGGCTCACACATGTCAAACGTTATAATAAGTGAATGTGGTGATAAAACAGTTGAAGAGAAGCCCGAGAATATCCCCATGGAAGCTAAACATACTTCAGAATACAAAAGGCAAATAAGATTCGAGCGCTGTGACAGAGATGGAGAAGGAGAGGCTGGAGAACCCCTTATCATTATCCGATTCGGTAGCATGCCACCACTCGTAGCCAATAACTATATTCTTCCAGAGAAGTTTGAACAAAAAGGGGGCGAGGTCCAAAATATAGAAGAAGATATCTATAGTACCGAAGTGTTAGTCTCTAAGACATGCCATAAGATCCTAAATATGATTCTATGTGTGAAAAATCAAGTAAAAGTGGCGGAAACACTTACATTGATTTGGAGAAACTCGAAATTTTTCCTTTTGGATGAAGCTCCAAGCAAGTTGTTTGTGTTATTTAAGCCTTGGGTGAGTTTCCCTAACACCTTAAATGACTCTCCAAGTGCTAGCTTGAGAAATTTTGAAGCAAAAATTTCTTCCAAGAGAGAAGAGAATTCGGCAATGGGTGGAGAGGAAGAGAGAATAGTGAGTTGTTTCCAAAAATTGGTTGGTTGTGTGTTTAATGAATTTCATTTATTATGCCAATTACTTCCATCAAACTTTGACAAGTGATGTAAGTCAAGTGGTCCCACCACTTTTAAATTCAAAATTTAAGTTAGCTTCTCCAACACACAACTAAACTTGGGCACGAGTTCGTTTAATCCGATTAAACGAATTAGTCGTCGCGACATAATTAAATCCAATTTAATTAAATAATTACGCCTCGTAAAATTATTACGATAGTCGCTTTCGAATTAATTATAAATTAATTCGTTTGCCCGAATTAAAATATAATTTTAATTTCGTATTGAAATCCGATTTCAATTAATATATCTGATATATTTTTTTAGCCCAAATAAATAAATTAAATAGAAAAATCTAATTTAACTATTAAATTTATTTTATCGATTAATTCTAAATTAATCGCGTTCTCTATTCTATACGAATTTAATCCCAGATTAATTCTTGCCCCAATTAATCCCAGATTAATTTTCTCTCTCAAAATTAATCCCAGATTAATTCTATTCGAGTCAAATGTCATTGGTGAATCTTTCGGAAGCGACCCAAGAGATTCCTGGAGTGTTGGCAGTAAATACGGTTGTCGGACTATCCGAACACGTGCGTACCCCGTACCACGTTCTCACCAATTTACAAGACATGGTTGGCTTCTAGCAAAGCACCGTGCCTACCAAATTCTCCAGAAATATTCACTGAGGAATATTATCTGTATCAGGCATAGTAATACTATGTAATGCGTAATACGATCCAGAATCGGATGTCACATGCTAGGCCTAGGGCTGGTCCTGTGTCTGCCCCGTACAAAGCATATATCGGATCCCGAGTAACTAGTCTACGTAATCGAAAAGTCATGACCTAGTCATACTATCCCGATAACTGCAGCTTTTAAGAGTATTATTTCCGTATCATGTGTGACTATCATCTCCATATGACTGAAGTGATACTCCCATCTTGACATCACATCCAATACACTACGATTCTCAGTAAACCCAATACAGGCGTACACAGAACCTATTAAAGCTCCAGATGACCAATACTAAAGTAAACTGATTGTCGCAAGTAATAGCGACGTAAGTCTCAGGTTAAAGATCACATACACCTACCCTGATTCGGATTCCCATAGACACATAGTCATACTACCAATAGGATTTCGAGCGGGTCTATCCAGAGCGAACTGTTCATGGTCCAACGGCTAACAGAACCTCTTATTACATTTGCATAAGTATCCAATACCTAAATATATGAGAACTATATCGTTAAGCTTCCATAATGCGCACAAGTGTAATACAAGTCTATTCCGCATTATAAATGTCCAGTATCGATAATACTTCGATTATGGATATTTAATGATTAAACCGTTCGTGGATTAATACGGTCTCATATCTTATTAATCCGAATTAACTATATGGACTTTTATCATTAATATATATCCAAGTAATCTAATTACAATAATGATAAAATAGCAATTTCCTTTTGTCACATAGTTAATTTGTACAAAAATACAATGTTCCTTACAAATAGTGATGCCATGGGTCATAATTTTCCAACAATCTCCCACTTGGCCTATAACCAATCACTCAAGTATCTAATACCTGAACTATGTACATATCGCTCAAACTTTTGCTGAAATATAGCTTTCGTCAGCGGATCTGTAATGTTATCATCTGATGCGATCTTCTCGATCTTCATATCTCCACGATGTATGATCTCACGAATCAGATGAAATCGTCGAAGTACATGCTTGAATCGTTGATGAGACTGTGATTCCTTAGCCTGTGGGATAGCCCCATTATTGTCACAATACAAAGGTACATGCTCAGCTGCTAACAGAACTACTCCTAATCCAATTAGGAATTTACGGATCCAAACTGCTTCTTTTGCTGCCCCAGCTGCAGTAATATATTCCGCTTATGTTGTTGAATTGGCAACAGCCTCTTGCTTGGAAGATTTCCAGCTCACTACTCCGTTGTTCAAATAAAATATGTACCCTGATTGCGACTTACAGTCGTCTTTGTCAGTTTGAAAACTTGCATCGGCGAACCCAGTCACCTCAATTTCTCCTTCCCCATAGACTAAGAAAGCATATTTAGTTCGTCTAAGATACTTAAGGATGTTCTTTACAGAAATCCAGTGACCATCACCTGGATCGTCCTGATAGCGACTACACATGCTCAAAGCATATGAGACATCAGGTCACATACATATCATGGCGTACATTATCGATCCGACTGCTGAAGCATACATGATCTGAATCATTGCATCTCTGTCATCTTGAGTTTTAGGACACATATCCTTCGATAAAGAGATGCCATGTGACACCGGAAGCAGCCCCCTCTTGGACTGATCCATGTTTAATCTCTTCAATACTTTGTCAATGTACGAGCTCTGGGAGAGTGCCAGCAGCTTTCTAGATCTATCCCGGTAGATCCTTATTCCTAGAATAAAGGCTGCCTCTCCTAGGTATTTCATGGAGAATTTTAATGAAAGCCAAACTTTCACCGATTGTAGCATGAGAATGTCATTGCCAAGAAGCAATACATCATCAACGTATAGGACAATGAATGTCAATGCGCTCCCACTAACCTTCTTATATACACAAGAATCATCTTAGTTTTGAATGAAACCATATTCTTTTATGATCTCATCAAAATGTTGGTTCCAAGAACGCAATGCTTGCTTTAATCCATAAATAGATCGGTTTAACTTGCAAACCTTGTTTGCATGTATTGGTACAACAAAACCATCAGGTTTTTACATATAAACATCCTCCAAAATGTTTCCGTTAAGGAAAGCGGTTTTGACATCCATCTGCCATATTTCATAATCGAAACATGCAGCAATAGCAAGCATTATCCAAATGGATTTAATCATGGCAACATGTGAAAAGGTTTCGTCATAATCGACACCATGTCGTTAACGATACCCTTTAGCTACAAGCCTAGCTTTGTACGTATGTATGTTTCCATCCATGTCTTTCTTCCTTTTGAAGATCCATTTACAACCAATAGACTTAATGCCTTCTGGTACATCAACCAGTGTCCAAACTTGGTTGGTATACATGGAATCCATTTCAGACTTCATGGATTCTTGCCATAAAGCGGAGTCGATACCTTGTATCGCTTCCTCATACGTAGCCGGTTCATCTTCCTCAATAAGATTAATGTCTACATGAGGTGAAATCAGAAACCCATACCTCTCAGGTTATTTTTGACTCTCTCCGACTTACGCATTTCTTGTGTATCAGAAGATTATGGAACAGTCTCATCCCTAATGGACCGTTGGTGTTATGTGAGGGGGTCGGTGCCAGGAACAGTATCACTCCGATTTTCATCGAGTTCTACTTTCCTCCCACTTACCACTGTATTCATGAATTATTTTTTTTAGAAAAACTGCATGAAGAGCAACATATATTTTGTTCTCTTGCGGGTTGTAGAAATAATATCCTTTCGTTTCCTTAGGATAACCTACAAATAGGCACTTATCCATTTTGGGTTCTAGTTTGGTACTATCCAAATGTTTAATATATGCCTAGCATCCCCAAATCTTCTGGAATAAGAAACCCAGTTTCTTTCCTATCAATATTTCATATGGAGTCTGTTTAACAGACTTTGACGGAACCTTATTCAAAATAAGTATTGCACTGTTTAATGTGTATCCCCAGAAGGAAATCTGTAGCTCTTTGCGACTCATCATTGACCTTACCATGTCTAACAAAGTTCAGTTTCTCCGTTCGGACACACCGTTCAATTGAGGTGTTCCGGGAGGAGTCCACTGTGAAAGGATACCATATTCTTTCAATTAATTTTGAAACTCATTGCTTAAGTATTCTCCACCACGGTCCGACTGCAATGTTTTAATACTTTTACAGGTCTATTTTTCTACTTCGTGTCGAAACTCTTTGAATTTCTCAAAAGTTTCCGACTTGTGTTTCATAAGATACACATAACCATAACGCGATGCATCATCCGTAAAGGTTACGAAGTATTCATATCCACCTCTAGCCTGGCTAGACATGGGCCCGCATACGTCACTATGAACGAGGGCTAACAACTCGGTGGCACATACACCTTTACCACTAAACGGTGTTTTAGGTATTTTGCCTAACAAACAAGATTTGCAGACATCATATGAATTAGGATCAAATCCGTCCAAGTATCCATTCTTCGAAAGTGTGGATATACGACTTTTGTTTATGTGTCCCAGACGACAATGCCATAAATAAGTCTCATCTGTTTTACTCAATTTGAGCTTTTTGTTTGTCATGTTATATGTTTGAGATTCGTTTATATTCAAAATATAAAGACCATTATTCACATCTGTTGTACATATCTCAATATCATCTTTATAAACAAAACACCCAGTGTTCTTGAATACAAAGGTATACCCACATCGGGTTAAACTAAATATAGAGATAATATTCCTAGTTAAACTAGGTACAAAATAATAGTCCCCTAATGTAAGTACATGCCCTGAGGACAGATTCAAAACATAGGTGCCAACAGCCAAAATAGCGACTTTCGTCCCATTTCTAACTCGTAGGTCGATCTCCCCTGAAGCCAGTCTCCTGTTATTCTGCAGATCCTGCACATCAGTGCATATGTGAGTACCACATCCAGTATCAAAAATCCAATTTTAAAACTAGTAGTGGACATGTTTATTTCAATAACAAACATACCTGAAGCCAGAGCCTTGCCCGCCTTCACTTCCTTCAACTCCGCCTTGTACTTACGGCAGTCACGCTTCCAGTGATCCCGTTTGCCACAGTGTAGGCAGACGTCTTGGGATATGTCATTTGTCTTCCCAGAAGACTATGACGATTGAGCCTTGCCCTTCTTCTTTTTCTTCTTCACACCCCCAGAAGCCTTTGACCAAGCCTTGGCCTTCTTGGATGTCGAAGTAAAATGTGCCTCATGCTTCTTGCTTTCAGAAGCTCTGGCTCTACCTCTTTCAGCATAGCCATTAACTCTCCAAGATTTTTCTCTTGGTTAATCATGTTATAGTTCATGACGAACCCACCCCAACAGTCGGGCAGAGACTGTAAGATCAAATCTATGAAAGTCTCGGCCTTGAAGGTAATACCCAGCTGACCCAGCTGTTCGATGTCAGCAATCATCTATGACACACAGTGTTCGACAGATATACCCTCTGACATACGAGAGCGAAAAATCTTCTTTTGCAAATCATACTTCTGAGATCTAAGATTAGATCTATGATGATCCTTCAACTTCAACATCATCGCATAAGGATCCAATCCCTTGTTCTGACAACGAAACTGAAGAGTCATTGCAGCAAGCATAATAGATTGAGCAGTAAAGTTATCATCACGATGAGCTTCCAAAGCTCATGCTCTACTGGCCGTTCAACTTCGAGCTCAGGCTCGAGAGGTCTCTCTATTACATAGAGTAACTTCTCAGCTCCCAGGACTATCCTGAGGTTCATTTCCCATTCTGGAAAATTTGCGCCGTTAAAGACATTCTCACCCATGATTATGTCCCTAACACTAATCTTTCTATCCATTTTGATTGCTATAGTCCAACTATCCAATCAAATATTTCGGGTACACTCAAATGCAATGGTTACTATAGTCCAACTATATAACCAACTACAAATGGAGTAGTGTTGAATACAGTATAACTGTTCAAAGAAAGCAATAAAATAATATTAGTCCAACTAATATATATAATAACGAGAAATAATAGAGCGCACATATTAGCGAGTATTAAACGAAATTACAAATTTAATACTAGCCTCCCACTATTTTTCGGCGAGCCTCTAACCCTCCGTTGAGTACTCGGGAAACCTAGTTTCATAGAGGGCTAGGATCCCGTTAAATAATACACAACCTTGACTTTGGCCAACAAGCTATATAAAATTTAACTAAGTAGATCTCTAAGATCAATTGGATCCCATCCAATTCCTAGATCCAGTAGGTGGACATCCAAGTCCGAAACATATATCCAATATATTTCCTAACCTGTTTCCTCTGAATCAACTAAGCCTTGGCTTTGGCTCAACAAGCTTAATGATTCCAGTTAAGCGTGACCCATTAACAGTGGGAAAACTTCGTAATCCACGTCGATGAACAAGAGTGACCTTGAATTTGGCCAACAAGTCACAACTGCCCAAGACATGAGATATTAACAAAGCTTTCATGGTTCAAACACATCCGCGATAGACAATGATCTTGACTTTGGCCAACAAATCGAAGCCAATCTTGGATCTTGAGAGAGAACCACTCAATGAAAGGAAACACTTAATATTAAATGTGAGGGCATTTTCATAAATTGGCAACCAATTTATTATCTTTTATTAGGTCTCATCATATACCCTTAAACGTGCATTCTAAAAGCATAATAAGGCGCAATCAATTTAATAATGATATGCGGATGGATATATACAATTTGTTCCTAGAAAAAATCTCTCTTTTTTATTTTCATCTCTCCCGCTAGCACTTTACATTCTTCAAAGTACCCAATTACATAACACTATAAGAAACCTCATTTACATTAAGGGGAATTGATGAGAAGAGAAATACAATGAGTATAAGAGGTGATAGGTTGGACGCGCAAGTCCAATTTCAAATAAATACCATATTTACAATAATTTCCAAAATTGCCCCCACCCATCTAATATCCATCCGATAAACATTATTCAAACAAATACATCCAAGAATTCACACATAGTATGTTGTCAATCAATCTAATCCAGTTATTTAATTCTTCAATTAATGATCATCCAATGTTCATACAACGATTTGATTTGCGCGAGTCCAACTCGTTTAAGAATAAATACTCAAAGTAAGCATTCTTGAATTATATCGAACTACAATATTAAATCCAATTTCAATTGTATTCAATACTAATTCAAGTTTAATTCCAAATTAAATAATTACACTTAATATATTAATGCCTTTATAGACTTGGATTTCAAATCCAATCCAAATGGTCTCAAAGGCCCATTTAGCATCCAATGCCATTTCTATTAGGTCCAATGGGCCTTAATTAATTCTTTAGGCATGGACGTTTGGCCATTATGGATCAAACCAATAATGCCTTGGCCCATTTAGGAATCAACATATGCCATAAATTAATTTTGGCCTATTAGGCCCAATTAGAATATTAAAGGCATAAAAGTCATATTTTGGACTTTTATGGAAATAGTTTAGGCCCAATTGGATCCAACCCAATTGTCCACAACCAAACTTGGTCTAACCAAACCCATTAATCCAAATATAACCAAATTAGCCCAATTAGTATTTTAGGGACTAATTTAAATTAATACAATATTCCAAATATTACATTAATCCAATTTAAGTGTAATTAACACAACTAATTAATTAATCTAACATTTCCAAAATATTAATTAATCTAATTAATCATGCTTATCATTCCAATTCATGTCAAACACAAATTGAAGCAAAATCAAGTCTCCAACAACATGCTCATTCACGGCAATTACAAGAAAATAACATCCAATTTGATTTCAATCCAATTAAATCAACATTCAACATTTATTTCATGCCATTAACACATCCAAGTGTCAAATTTTAAAAAATCACCATGAGCTAAATCTATGGTAAGTTTCGGCCATGATAGGGAATTGGGGAAATTTGATCCAATCAATTTTTTAACAATCCAACAATGCACAACTCTAAGTTATCATCATCTAACATCAACTAACAACTCAATTTAGAATTTTCATGCTCCAAGCAAAAATCCCTAATTAAAGTTTATGAACCCTAGATTTCCAAATCACATTTAACAAGGCTCTGATACCATTGTTAGTCTCTAAGACATGCCACAAGATCCTAAACATGATTCTATATGTGAAAAATCAAGTAAAAGTGGCGGAAACACTTACATTGATTTGGAGAAATTCGAAATTTTTCCTTTTGGATGAAGCTCCAAGCAAGTTGTTTGTGTTGTTTAAGCCTTGGGTGAGTTTCCCTAACACCTCAAATGACTCTCCAAGTGCTAGCTTTGAGAAATTTTGAAGCAAAAATTTCTTCCAAGAGAGAAGATAATTCGTCAATGGGTGGAGAGGAAGAGAGAATAGTGAGTTGTTTCAAAAAATTGGTTGGTTGTGTGTTTAATAAATTTCATTTATTATGCCAACTACTTCCGTCGAACTTTGACAAGTGATGTAAGTCAAGTGGTCCCACCACTTTTTATTTCAAAATTTAAGTTGGCTTCTCCAACACACAACTAAACTTGGGCATGGGTTCGTTTAATCCGATTAAATGAATTTGTCGTCGCGACATAATTAAATCCAATTTAATTAAATAATTACGCCTCGTAAAATTTTTACGATAGTCGCTTTCAAATTAATTCTAAAGTAATTCATTTGCCCGAATTAAAATCCAATTTTAATTTCGTATTGAAATCCGATTTCAATTAATATATCTGATATATTATTTTAGCCCAAATAAATAAATTAAATAGAAAAATCCAATTTAACTATTAAATTTATTTTATCGATTAATTCTAAAATAATCGCGTTCTCTCATCTATACGAATTTAATCCCAGATTAATTCTTTCCACAATTAATACCTGATTAATTTTCTCTCTCAAAATTAATCACAGATTAATTCTATTCGAGTCAAATATCATTGGTGAATCTTTGGGAAGCGACCCAAAAGATTCCTGAATATGTTGGCAGTAAATACGGTTGTCAGACTATCCGAACACGTGCGTATCCCGTACCACGTTCTCACCGATTTACAAGACATGGTTGGCTTCTAGCAAAACACCGTGCCTACCCAATTCTCCAGAAATATTCACCGAGGAATATTATCTGTCTCAGGCGTAGTAATACTATATAATGCGTAATATGATCCAGTATCAGATGTCACATGCTAGGCCTAGGGCTGGCTGATCGGTGCGTAATTACACGCGTATAACGCAAGCGCATGTATCGCTCAAGTAGTATAAAGAATATCGATCCCACGATGACTTAATACCTAATCTATTAATTTTATGAGGTCAAATGATTACTAGTATCTAACATGTCGATTGATTGATTTGAAATGGTAAAGATTTTGAATTTAAAAACAAGTAAATAAAATTGCACGAAAATAGGTTTAAGAAAATTTAATATTAGGAAACTATCTACGGTTGTGAATCTTTCTAATATCTTTTAAAAGATGAAGTGGTTATTTCATGTTTGTGTAATAAATCGGTTTACTAACCTGGAACACTAAATTATGCGAAAGCCTCTGTCGATGGTCAGACACAAATACCCAGTTTAACCCAATTGAACCATATGTCTATGTCAACCAAATTATCTGGATTCATTAAGTTTAAGTTCCAATTATGGCTACCCCCGCCCGACAGATATATGTCTATCCTGTAAGAAAATCTATTAAAGGGTTATCTATCCTCAAGGAAGATCGTAGGCTATTAAGTCTAAGGCTGAAACCTAAAATTCTTTTCTCAAGTTTATTTCAGATTTACCAGATCAATCTTATTAGTGGCCAATTAACAAGGCGCATTAAGCTTAAGACTTAATAAGTAAACCTTTAAATTACCCAAACTATAAAATAACCCCTTATAAACCGGTGATATTAGAATTCATCACAACCCCAGATAACTAACTTAGTTACGACACATAACTAGGGCTAGTAAAAACTTAAAAGTAAAATGCATAAATTAAAAATGCTGAAAAGTAATTGCGGTAAAGTAAAAGCTGAAAAGTATATTACAATAAAATAAAATGCTAAGGTAAAAGGATCAACTTTTACTATTTACTATTTAGATATCTCCCTTAATATAATATATTAACTTGTGATTATTTTACAAACCAGCTACATAGGCGGTAACCTGATTAAGTCAAATTAAGTCCAACCAGCCATAAAGGCGGAACCAAAATAAACCTGCCATATAGGCGGTAAGAAAATTTAATTACCAACCGACCAATCTGGCGGTATCCTTACTTAGTCAGGTTTAAACCAGTTTAAAATGAATTACCAACCGACTAATATAGCGGTATCCTCATTAAGTCAAATTTTAAATAGTGAATATATTATATTTAAGGGAGATTAATCTAAATAGCAATAGTAAAAGAATTACCTTTCACCCTAGCAGGGGGAAGTTACCTCCTCATGTTGAATAATAAAAACTGTAAAAGTAAAGAAAGTAAATTACTATTATTACAGAACGTAATTAAAATTTATTACAAAACTAAAATTTAAAAGAAACTTGATAGAAAACTTCATATTTACATCAGAGAAATCAGAGAGGAAGGTACATCTAAAACTGAAATTTCGAGCTCTATTTATAGGCGTCTATAAGTGCCACGTGTCGCGACGCGCACGTTTCCTCTTGCGTCGCGACACGCTGACATGGCAAGCTCTGATTCGTCCATTTCAGATTCTTATCTGACACGTGGCAATTCGGATAAATGAGTCAATAATTGAGCTGATGTGGCGATGACGTGGCACTGACGTGGCACTGATATGGCGACACGTGGCGAAAGTGATTGTCGGCACCATAAAATTGTGACACGTGGCATGCTGTGATTGGCTGATGATGACGTGGCTGACACGTGGCAGGTTGACTCGGTCTTCTACTGACGTGGATGATGATGTGGCTGACACGTGGGATGACACGTGTCGACACGTGGCGATGGTGATTGTCGACACTATAGGATGATGACACGTGGCACATCGCATGTTAGCTGATCGGCTGTGATGGTGGCACGTGACACGGCGCACGTTAGCAAAGTCAAACTTCTCAGATTATGATATGTGTCCCCGGTGCACGTTAGCATAGTGCGGTGCACGTTAGGCGTCGTGATGCAGCCTGCGCGTCGCGATGCAGTAAATGACCAAAATGCCCTTTTGTGTTCTTTTTCACTGTTTTGGCCCTAAATCACCTCGAGAATGTCCTGAAACTTTATTTATCTACAAACTAACATAAAATACATCAAAATATTCACAAAACTCAAGAAACTATACAAAATATTAGGTCAAATTAGTGGGAAATAGTGATACATTTACCACTCATCACACCCCCAAACCTAACATTTTGCTAGTCCTCGAGCAAAACACAGAATAAAATAACATAAACATCTTTAAAATAAAATTTAACTAAGCCACTTTCGTACTCATCACACCCCCAAACCTAACATTTTGCTAGTCCTCGAGCAAAACACAGAATAAAATAACATAAACATCTTTAAAATAAAATTTAACTAAGCCACTTTCGTAGGGATCACAGTTAGGGATCACGGTTGCATTTAGCGTATGCAACAAGGCTTTAAACCCCTAGGTGTCCTTAGTGGACGAGTTGTAGTCTCGTGAGGGTTTACAGCAATGATACCCATAAATATTTTACAAAAGTAAAAATGTAGTGAAACTAATGCACACAAAAGCAAAAAGACAAGAGAAAAGAGAATAAAGAAGTTAGTAACTACTCCAAGTTACTAGTTGTTTTCTTTCTTTCTAAATTACCGAATAAGTAAATTCTCCGGTTATATTTACCATTCTCCATGTGCACAGCCGACAAAATATTAACCAACTCATTTTTGCCCACAACAGTCATAAGTGCAGTTGATAAGAGAATAATATTTTTGTCCTAAAGTTTTATCAGAATTCACACCTTTTTGTAGCAATGGAATAATTTTTCTGATTTTTTCTTTTATTTTTTGATTTTTTTTATTTATATACAATATCTTCCATCTATGTAGCGAGTGGTTGGTCGGTGGCTCCCAAACCAGTTGGCTTTAGGACACCAAGTGTTAAGACACCCCTACAGACTTAATTACTCAAACTTCAGATATATATATTTTTGCAACATCCTTGATCCATGTAGCAAGCTTTGGGCCAGTGACTCCCAAACCAGTTGGCTTTAGGGCACTAGGTGTTAAAACACCATACGGACTCAATAACTCGGATCTCAGGCTTTTTTTTTTACTCCATCACGTTTTGAGATGCTTCCTCCAATTAAACTAGAGCACTGAATATTACAAACTTTTCAATTATAGCTCATGTCCGTATGTTACCATGCATGTTGATAATACCTGCCAACTGAGCATATGAAGATGCATTTTAGTCAGTATTATGGAGAATTCACAAATTAAATAATTTAAAATGAAATAAACAAAAATTAACTTGTTCCGAAATAGGTTTAAGATACGTCTCAGGAGTGAGAACTCTTACACAACTATCTCTCATCAATTTCACTTTTTTAGTCAAAATTAAAACACAAAAACGCAAAATATTTTTGTAATTTTTGAAAATTTTTCAATTTTTTTGTATTTTTCGAAAAATTTTGGACTAAAAATAAAAACAACACACAACTAAAAATAATATACTAATCCACTAATTCCCTTCCCCAAACCTAAATGAGACATTGTTCCCAATGTCTTAAAAGGTAGAAGAAGAGTTTAGAAGATAGTACCTGGTTAGCTGAAATTCTACACGAAAAGTTAAAGGGTAAGATCCAGATTAATCTGACGCCTCTTACCACGATCGTCCTCAGACCAATTTATCTTTGAAATGATAGGGTCAATTTGTGGTTCATAGGCTAGGATTTGGTCAATTAGATCCAGAGCAGTTCTGGCAGTAAAGAGGAGTTCTTTCATAGGTTTTGACACAAACCCATTTATCCGGGCATCATCAAGAAACACACAAAGAAAATCATAAAATCCTTCAATGTTGTACAGTCCAAGTGATTTCTGGTGTATGTTCAGGTTTGCCCAATATAACACTGTAAAAATTTCCTCCAATGTACCCAAGCCACCTGGCAAATCTATAAAAGCATCAGCACGGTTAATCATTTCTACCAGTCGTTCAGACATACCTGGCACAATTAGCTCTTCTCCGTTTGATGGTCCAATAAGATTTGCCTCCGCCAAGGGTTTTGGGATGATTCCCAAAACGTGACTGCATCCCTCATGTACAGCTTTTGAAACGATCCCCATAAGTCCAAGATTGCCTCCGCCATATACTAAGTGTATATTCCTTGCAACTAAGACTCGACCCAATTCCTGTGCTGCCTCTACGTATTGTGGTTTAACACCAACACTAGTACCGCAAAACACACAAATGTTTTCAACTCGTCTTCTTGAAGTGGCTTCCATGTTTTACTCTGGATGTCTTCAAAAGTGCAATGATGAGTTGAATTTATAATACCTGAAAATGGTGAGTAAAATAATAGCACTAGTACCTGCCAAATGACAATTATTAGTTAAACAGTAAAATAAATCGTGATAGTTAAAAAGGTCTGGATCCTGTTGGAGAATATAAAAGAAAACAACAAAACAAATTACAATTATTAGGAAAAGACAAAGAGATATAATATGTACAAGAAAAGTAGCGGCTTGATTGACGTCTATGCGTCAGGGACAAGCTTCCCATCCAATTTTCTTATAAATTGGCAAACATGGTCTTTTTGAGTCAGATTCCCAAGACTTAACTGTTGTCTTTCTTTTTGGAATTGTGTATGCAATTTACGAATGGCTATATGAACATATCCACTGGGATGCGTCTCAAGAGTCAAAGATATATTATATACAGACTCCTTACTCAAGCCATCCTTAATGAATTTAATTTTGTCTTCGCGATTATCAGACACCATTCCTAAAGAACGACAACGAGTATTGTAATTCCAACGTGCACATTTATAACAAACACCCATTTGCTTAGCTTTACGTTTCTTTGCATAGGTGCTTCTTCCAAAACCAGACAGATGTGATATAAAAGAGTCAGAAGACTCACCTGCCAATCGGACCCGTGCTTCAATTATCCAACGAATATCATTAGGAACATTATGGATCGTTAGTAATCTCATCCGTTCTAAGCGAGATTTGTAGACTTTCATCAGAGAGTTTTGAGGGAGAGAATGAAATTGCTTGTGAAGATTTGCGAGGACTTCTTCCATCCTGAAATGTCTTAATCTGTAAAAACTAAACACATAAAATTAAATTACACCAAATCACAATATATACACAAATTGCACGGGTTGCCTCCATGCTAGTGCTAATTTTAACGTCGTCAGCTAGACGTGACTTCTCGAATGTTAGGCTAGATCTGAAAGTGTGACACTTTCTTTTTGTTGCTCAAATGATTCTCCCTAGTAGTGCTTTAACACGCTTGTTTTTAACCTTGAATGTTTTGTTGGAGTCGGGATCATGTATCTCAATGACTCTGTCTAGTAAAACCTTGGTGATCACAAATGGACCTGACCACCGTGATTTTGGCTTCCATGGGAAAAATTTCACCCTTGATTTGTTTAACAGTACCTTCTGCCCCGGTTCCAGTTGTATGCGCACTAACTTCTCATCATGTCTCTTCTTGGCGTTTTCTTTGTACAATTTGGCATTCTCAAAAGGCTGTATATGAAATTCCTCCAATTCATTGAGTTGGTGGAACTGTTCCTCTTATGTTGCTTGTAGTGCAAGTATAGGCTTCTTTAGTGCGCAATACGCTTTATCTTTCGGCTCCACAGGCAATTGACATGTTTTAACTTTGTCAGTATAACTTTTCCTTTCATCAGAATTCTGAACGGTACTATGTATCACATTAAGTCTAAAATATTCCTCTTTCTTTTCATCATCTAGGAAATTCATGGCCTTGAAAACATTAAATGTTACTTCTTGGTCTTGTACCCTCATGGTTAGTTCTCCTTTTTATACATCAATAATATTTCGACCTGTAGCCAAGAATGGTCTCCCGAGGATGATCGGCACGTCTGCGTCTTCTTCCATATCATGGACAATAAAATCTGCTGGGAAAATGAATTTTTCAACTTTTTCCAGCACATCCTCAACTACGCCTCTTGGAAATACGAGCGTTCTATCAGTAAGTTGTAGAGAGACTAAAGTGGGCATTGTTTCTCCAATCTGTAGTTTCCTGAAAATAGAAAAAGGCATCAAGTTAACACTTGCACCTAAATCACATAAAGCCTTACCGAAGTCATGTTCTCTTATGGTGCAAGGAACAATGAAACTGCCAGGATCTTTCAACTTTGGGGGAAGTTTCCTCTGAATGATGGCGCTGCACTCTTCTGATAATGCTACTGTCTCGTAATCTCCAAATCTCCGCTTTCGTGAAAGAATGTCTTTCATGAATTTGGCATAGCTAGGAATTTGTTCCAAAGCGTCGGCAAATGGGATGTTGATATGCAGCTTTTTGAAAACCTCCAAGAAACGAGCAAAATGCTTGTCTTGTTTGTTTTTCTGAAGTCGCTGTGGAAAAGGTGGAGGTAGAGTGATTTGATATTTTTCCTTTACTTCTTTTTCCTCCGTCAGTTGCCCTGTTTCTTTTGGAATTTCTTCAATGGATGCCTTGATTCCAATATCTTTGTTGATCTCAGTACCGCTTTTCAAAGTAATGGCTTGACATTGCTCATTCCCTATGTTCCTTGGATTTGGTTCTTTGTCGCTGGGAAGATTACCTGGCGGTCTGTAACTCTAAGCATTGGCCAGTTGTCCAATTTGATTCTCCAGTGCTTTGATAGAAGTAGATTGACTTTGAATTAATGCTGCTTGGGATTGAAACATAGCATCATAACTAGCTGCTTGAGAATCGTGTTTTGCTTCTATCTTTTTCAAGTGAGTCAGCACTTCTACTATTCCTGGTTCATTTGTCTGCTCCTGGCATTTGTTCTGCTGTTGGAATCCGGGTGATGGGTTGTTCATTTTCCCTGAATTGTTGCTCCATGCGAAGTTGGGATGATTCCTCCACCCTAGATTACAGGTGTTGGAATATGGATTGTTCCATTGTCTATTGAAATTGTTGACATAATTCACCGTTTCTTTATGTTGGTTGAAAGATTCTGACTCAGGTGCTCCTCCAAATGGTGAACTTGTGGATCCACCATTAATCTTCATGTTAAGAGTTTCCAGATTTTTGCAAATCACATCCAGCTTGGAATTCAGTGTTGTGTTGGCTCCAACTTCATAAATTTCTGCAATTCTTTGGATGATGCTCATTTATGTTGGCCATAAAGAATTATTGTTGGCCATTTCTTCAATTAAGTCCCAGGCCTGATCTTCTCATTTTTCCATCAAAGCTCCTCCAGCAGCAGCATCAATTATAGTTCTCATAATTCCGCACTTTATTAATCTGGGATTAATTATGGAGATATTTTATCTAGGATAAAATATTAATTAAAGAGAGAGAATGATTAATTTGGAATTAATCGATAAAATAATATATTCGATATATTATACGAAATTGGATTTCGACGCGGAATTAAAATTATATTTAATTCGGGTGAACGAGTTAGTTTAGAAATAATTCGTTAGCGATGTGAATAGTGATTTTGCTAGGCATAATTATTTAATTACGTCACAACGGAAAATTCGTTAATTCGGAATTAGCGAACCCGAGCCCGAGAGTGTTTGCGGGCGCACTCGCATTTCGAATTCAAGTGCGGCCCACAAGTCACATCAAGCGTCAAATCACTTGTCACTTTGAGTGATGTGATGTCTAGTCACTTTTGATGTGAATAGTGATGGAGGTGGTTGTGGCTTTAATGCATTGACTTTTTGAAAGCAAAAATTGTATTAGATTTTTGGAAAAATCATTTTACAATTTTTAGGCAACTAATACACAACACATATTCTCTCTTCTCTCCTCTCACTCTCTCGGCCAAGCGCCATCTTCTTCCTCAAATTCTTCTTTTGCCGTGAGTTGAAGGAGAAGCAAGGAAAGATTTGCGGCAAATGTTTCCGAGTGCTAGCACACTTTATGAGTTGTATGATGGTGATAGGGAAACCCACCCGTGGGCATGGAATCTCACACCAAGATTGGAGCTTGAAGGACCACAATGGCCGAAAATTTGGAGGACAAAATGAACCCAATGTCGAGAGCTTCAAGGGAGCAACATAGGGCTTGTGTTCATCGCATCGCATAACCGATCATTGTAAGTATTCCGCAACTTCTTTGAGTATTCGCACATGTGTTTCATTGCTTGAAATCGATCTCGGGTTTATAGTAGAAACCCAACAGCATGTTCTTCGATGTTTCCATCTGATTCATGAGATCATACATCGTGGCGATGTAAAGATTGAGAAGGTCGCATCAGAGGACAACTTTGCAGATCCGCTGACGAAAGCTATTACTCAGTAAAAATTTGAGTGACATGTACATAGTTCAGGTGTTAGATGCTTGAGTGACTGGCTATAGGCCAAGTGGGAGATTGTTGGACAATTATGACCCATAGCGTCACTATTTGTAAAAGACATTGTGGTTTTTGTACAAATTAACTATGTGACAATGGAAATTGCATTTTATCATTTTGTAATTTGATTACTTAAATATATAAATGATAAAAGTCCTTATGATTAGTTTCAGATGATAAGATATGAGACAATATCAATCCATAAAGGTTTAATCATTAAATATCCCTAGTCGTAGTATTATCGAGACTGGACATCGATAATGCGGAATAGACTAGTATTGCACTTGTGCGTGTTATGGAAGCGTAACGACATAGTTCTCATATATTTAAGTATTGGATATTTATGCAAGTGTGATAGAAGGTTGTGTTTACCGATAGTACGGAAACAAGTTCGCTCTGGATAGACCCCTCGAAATCCCATTGGTAGTATGACTATGTGTCTATGGGAATCCACATCAGGGTAGGTGTATTTGGTCTTAACCTGAGACTTGCATCGCTAGTACTTGCGTGTAACATCCCCGATATACGAGATGTTACCGACATGGGATAGCAGTACTAACCCCATAAGCCTCTGACTAACTGACTGTGTTCTGAACTATATGAATGCCATGTCATATATAAGGACTATAACTAGATCAACATAGAATACTTTATTAACTCATAAATGCATGCTTAGAAAATACTTCTTTTACAATACTTTAATAGACACTTATAATGACTACCATAACAGTAATGCATTCAAATACTTTAACTTTGTATTAGACTCTTATGCTTGTGACTCTGTACTGGTGGACTCCATCCCCAGTGACTGCATCAGTATCCATCCTCCCGAGCTTGTCCTCCTGGAATCCCTACAAAAGAACTAACACTGGTGGGGGGTTAGACTGCTATACAATCTAAGTGAGTGGACAAAAATCGAAAACTAAAATAAAAGTCTTTTAACTTTAAAATCACATTTTCAAAATGTCTTTTGTGGAAAATCTGTTTTTGCAAACTTCATCTATCTAAAAATTGTCTTTAAAACAATGGAATCTGAAAACTCTCTGATAAAATCTGATTTCTGAAAACTGGGTTTTAAAAATCTGAAAAACTGTGTACTGCAAGTCTGAAAACTGAAAACTGCTCTACGTCCAGGACTAATACTCAACTGGACGTCTCTCTACACCCAGGACCATCACTCAACTGGGTGTACTCTATGCCCAGGACCATCACTCAACTGGGCATCTGAAGTCAGGATTTCGGGACTCTGTAATCCCTAGTCCTGCTCGAGGATCTGAGAGCGTCCCCTCAGTCCTCCACATGTGCACATGTGTCTGAATCCGTCAATTCCACTGTACCAGTTACATACTGGGGTGAGGTTCTACCTCATGCCCCGAGATACATAAAAACTATGCTATAAATATAAAACTGTAACACTTTTTCTTGAAAAACATTTTCTTCTCTCAAAGCATAATTAAATAACATAATAATCGTAATAAAAGTTTCTAACGCCCTAAAGCGCAAAAACATAAGTCTGTACGAAAATGTGAAATACAAATCCGATGAAAGAAGAAGTGTCCACTCACAGTATACGGCTGAGATGAGCCCTTCACGGGGTGGAAGGCCGTTGAGAATCTTGAGGCCGATCTAAATACATGAATAAGAATAAATTCGTTAGCTACTAGAACGAGAATATTCCCATAGATAAGAATAAACGTGGAATGCATGAATTATCACCCCCGCTGTGTTTCTGACATGTTAAATCACCCTATAGAATTTTTACGAGGTTCGTTTCGTGGTTACGCAAATAATTTTACGCGTCTACAACTCCTACATCAAAACAGAAGAGTCACTGACAGTGACCTGAATTCGAAAATTCGGTATAAATAGAGGGGATCATTTCTGGAGCTGAATTTTTTATAGAATACTCCTCTATGAGTCTACTTTATGAAAGTTTTTACGGATCTCAATTTGGACTCCTAGAACTCAAGATATAAGGCACTTTCTGCACCTTACGCAGCAGAGTACTGGACCAGTTCGCCACTGCTCCAACTCCAACTTCTGAATTTTTCTGCAATTTCATTTTAAGTCTAAAAAATCTGATTTTTGAGTATGTAATTTCCTTATGTATCTAGTTTACTTAAAAATTAACGGTTCATAAAACGAACGCTCGAAACCCCAGTTACAGCTACTAAAATACATACCATCCGGGTGGATCGATTTGCGGCAAAACATCGCTATTACTTCAAAATTTTCCCAATCAAACTTCTTTCACTCCAAACCCATTTCTTTCATTTTCCAACACCTAAATACATGCCATTAAGTGTTATTTGTTAACCTAAATAAATATTTTAAGTCATTGGGGTATTTCCACAAACACTTTATAAGCAACTATCTATTTTCCTATATATTTTCTACCCTTTCTCTACAAGCATTACCCAATGCATATCACAAATTCTATACATCTAAAACTACTATATTAACATCATCATTCACTCATTTATTCATCAAATTAACATTACTAAATAATTTTCCAAACATTTCAAACTCAATTATCCAACAACACAGCCCATTTCTTTACTTTCATTCTAACACTTCCAAGCTACAAACCAACCATTCATACATCATTTTACATTCTATTTCATCAACTAAACTTCTAATCCATCAAGAATTTATCTTTTACTCACTTTATCAACTCTATCCATCTTCACCCAAATAAATAAATGAAGTCTACCATCTCTTTTATTGACTAAAAACACAAGGAATCACATAATCATCATTATAATCATGTTCTTTAACATTACATAATTACCAATTCATTAAACACAAGATTTAAAGAAAATGGGTCATGGATTTTTTTACCTTTCTTTCCTTGCTTAATCCTTGTTCATCCTCCAAATCTCTCATGCTCAACTTGCTTGATCATTCCTCTTCTTCTTCTTCTTCTTCTTCTTCCTTTCTTCTTTCCCTCTCTTTTTCCTTTCTTCTCTCTAGGTTTCCATTCTCTTCCTTTCTCCCTCTAATTTCATTTTTCTCATTTGGTAAAGGTGAATATTTGCCCTTTTATAGAAGGACCTAATTGATACAAAGAAGGGTGTGGAGATTTCTAGAGAAATGGGGAAATTTGGTGCATTTGTCATTTAGGTCCGAAATCACTATTCATTCAGACTTTGACTTGCGTTTTTGACCTATTTCTGGTCCGAATTTGGAGGAATTTTTAATGCAAAAGTTGTAGGTCTTGGTCTAAGCTTTCCGATGATATAAAATTCATAAAATTCCGATTTCGTATGAAAAAGTTATGCCCAAAATACTATATATAGTACAAAAAGGCATACGGTACAGTTTCTTCTCGGGACCTCAAGAAATTTTCCGATCGATCCCAAAGTCTTGTCATAAATGTGTTTGAGTCCCAACATGATTTATTTTACGTTCCTTTGTCCCGTACGTACTAATATCGTCAAGATCGTCATAAAGAGTAGTACTATCTACCGGTCGTTACAAATTCTCCCCTCCTTATATAGGATTCGTCCTCGAATCCTCTTTGGCGTCTAACTCATGGTTTCCTTGATCTTCTTGTCTCTATCCTTTGCTGGCTATTTAATCCTTCTTCTAGGTCCTCGTTCTATAATAGTCATGCTGAGTACTTGACTATTGTTCTTCTGTTCTTTCCGCTATTTCTTATACTCTTGTCTCTAAGATCTCTTCTTTATAGACCTTCGCCCATGCCTCATGATTCCTTAACGTGAGAGTAAACTTTCAATAGCTGGTTTCCATCGAGGATCCTAATATCTGATACCAATACATAATATTTCTCCATTCCATTTGTCCATCTTAACCTTAGAATTATTCCCTACCTTGGTTGTATCTCATCGATTCCTCTCTCCTAATCTTTTCCTTGAATTTTCCTTATTCTTTACTTCATTTTTTTATCGATTAGTATAGACTTCCTTGGTCTATTCTGTCTTTCTTACTTTGAGCTTTCTCTTTACATACTTATTACAATCTTAAGTTTTTGTCATTCCTTGATTACTATCCTATGTCAACCTAACAACTTCCTTCTCGTCTTCTAAAGGTCTTACCTGATCATCTGCGAATTACATTTTTGATCTTTTCTTTTCTATTCTTTTGTCTCACGTCTTTCGACAGCTGCTTTGTATTAACTTATTCTGCCATTCCTACGCTATAATATAAACCTACCAAACCACCCATAACCCGCGGTTAAACCATCCCAAACCCGTAGTGGTTTGGTCTTCTTAAGCTAGGACGAGGTATCTTACGCAATTTCCTCTTTAACTTTTTCTTAGTATTCTTTTTATTCTTTCTTTACTTGAAGGATATCTGATCTCATATGTCCTTGGCTTTCCTTTAACACTATCATTTACCTTTTTATCCCATACTTGAGTATCATTTCCTTTCTTGTTACTTTATCTAGTATTTCCTGATAGTATCTATTACTCAGATTATCTTTCTTTTCTTATATCACTATCCTTGTACTTGCTCTTGGAGTATCTCAAGATTGCACTTCTGTTCCATTGGGAGGGTGGGAGTTAATCTTAAGATTCTTATGTTGTGGTATTTCGATGACCTATTTCTTACTTAAGAATTTCGTGTACACCAACCTGGTACCTCTTTTATACTGGATACTACCATTAAAGCTTTTCTGACTTATCTCTCCTTTATTCCAGGTTCTTCTTTCATCATTTAATCACTTCACATACTATACAAGTCCTTCTAGAAGCATAATTTCAAACAAGTTCCTTATGCTGTCTCTCAATTCCTTATGTTGCTTAGATTCCTTCGCTTACTACTACTATACTCTCTCTATTATCATTATTAAGGAACTTATTCTGTTATGAAGATTCCCTCCTAATCTTAATCTTTCTACTCCTTATTCCTTGCTCTTTTGAAACTCTATTCTCTTCAACTACTGAGGTCATACTTTACACTTTTTCCTAAAATCCTTCTTAATGCCATAAGATCTTTGATAAATTGGTTACTTCTATTTTTATGAATTATCCGCTATGTTCTTTGTACTTACTTCCTTGAGTTGCTAGGTTTTCTATAAAATTTTCTATGTTATCTTCTCTTATTGTAACATTGAATATCCCTCCTTATGCCTCTTATCTAACCCCTTTTAATTGCTTTCCTTTCTTACTAAATGCTACGTTCAAATTCCCAGCAATACCATAGGGTCATTCTTATGATGATTTCCTTTATTAAGTTCTAAGATCCTACCACTATCGTTAACTCAATCACTTCCTTGTTACTCCTCACAATTCTCATATCATTTGTATATTTTATTCCCTTCCAATACTTCTTACTATTAAAACCATTTGTGGTTTATTTCTTTATTTGCTTTGAGTCCTCAACATCCTGTTCTTGCTATAAACCTTGATTTGATCACTTTGTCCTATCATCCATACTAATACTCTTATCATTTCATTGAGTACTTCCAATCTTATAAATTTATTCTTATACTTATCCTTATGCTTTCCTACGAATCCTTACTAACTCAGCTTATCTGTGGTTTATACGATATCTGACTTTCTTAATCTGCGAATTATCTTAAATGTCTCTTTCTTTATACTCTCAAAACTTCTTTGATCTTTCTCCTAGGTGGATATTCCGTCAAATTCCACTTTATTTCTTGAATAGAACTCCATTGGGTTTCTTTCACAGTCATCTATACTAATAGGAACTGTTGTCATCTTCACTAATCCTCTTCTTTATGCCTTGGAAAGTTTCTTTATCTTTGTTCTAGTACTTTATGTCCTGGTGGAGTCTATTGCTCATGTAGGAATGGTATTAGATAGACTCTGTCAGGATAACTTCTTTGACTGGTATCTCGAAGGAGTAAAGATCTGGCAGGTAAAAGTCCTATCCGTGGGATCTCTTGACTATGGGGAATTATCTATTATTCTAATCGTCATTTAATCTTGTTTGTATACAATTGAGTTTCGAAGGACCTAAAGTCTTTCTTTCTCTATTGACATCTTGTGTCATTAAAAAAAATTTCTTTATCATCCTTGATTTTCTTTCTCCTTCTATTCTTATAACAGTCTTTGGTTAACTATAGGATTCGCTACCTATACGAAATGGTTTTAAGGATATTGAATTGACTTAGAGGAATTCTTCTAGGTAGGAAAGGTATCTTACTTAATGAAAGAACCTTTTCTTTAATCCTTTTACCTTCTATTCTGTTTTATTCTTACTATGTTTATCTTTTACTGCTAATCTTGATATTATCCTTTATTGCTTAACTCCATGTCCCTAGTTTATATCACTACAGATTCCATCATTTCTTATCTGTCTCTATTTCTCTATCTATTTACCTCTGTATCTTACTTCTGCCTTCCAAATCCATACTTCTATCCTTACTTTAAATTTTGACTATGGCACTTTACTTACACCTCATACTGCTGCTTTTGTCACTTCTAACTCTCTTTATCCTCATAGGTTTATTCTTGTATATTCTCATGGATTTCTACTTGACTTTAGACTGATCTATCTTCCAAATTCCTGGGTGAACTCTTTGTCAAACCTCTTATGGTCATCTATGCCTATGAGATAAGTTCTATCAGAGTAACTCCCTTATCTGGTGTCATTGAGGAGCATTGAAGGCTAGATGGTTCAGGGTTTCGTCTTCGTCAAATTTACTGGGAAAAAGGTAGCTAATTGTTTCTACTACTTACTTGGGAATCGAAGTTGGAGTTTGGATACCTGGAATCCTTATTTGACATCTAGATCCATAGGGGCTCTCAAGACTATCTTGGGTTTCTTACTTCTGTTGTCTCTCTGGCTATTCTTCATTGCTCGGGGAAATCTGTCTTCTGTAAGAAGATTTCGAAGACTAACGGATTTTCTTGGAAGGATTTCTTGACTAGGAAGGGAATCTTAATCTTGCTAAGCAACTCCAATACTTGTTGGGGTTTTCGTTATTCTCTTTTAATGCTATGGGTTCTAGTGTTTTGTCTACTATCCTGATTCTATACCCTCTATCTTGTCTTACATCTCTTCTAGCCTCATTTTTCTCTTTCTACTCCTTTAGGTGGATATTTTAAGTTTTCCTATTTTATTCCCTCTCTATACATTTCTGTTTCTAACTAGTTCAAGCATCTATGTATCTTTTCTTCTAACTTTTCTCTTCTCATTTGCTCTCTTTTAACTTTCTTTGGGACTTATCATCTAATTATCTAGCCTATTCGAAACTTTGGAGAATAGTCTCAGATGACACGGAGTAATCCTTAACTAGAGTGAGAAAAAGGAATTCAAATAGCTGGGAAATATTTACTAACCTGTCTGTGAAGCTTGAGGACGTACTCGAGGATCGGATACTGGAGAGGTAGTGCCTCATATACGGGTATCCCGGATATACTACGTATACAAGACCCCAGCACTCTACCCACTGCAGCCACTAACTCCTTAGACCATGCTCTGATACCATCTTTGTAACATCCCCGATATGGGAGATGTTACCGGCATGGGATAGCAGTACTAACCCCATAAGCCTCTGACTAACTGACTGTGTTCTGAACTATATGAATGCCATGTCATATATAAAGACTATAACTAGATCAACATAGAATACTTTATTAACTCATAAATGCATGCTTAGAAAATACTTCTTTTACAATACTTTAATAGACACTTATAATGACTACCATAACACTAATGCATTCAAATACTTTAACTTTGTACTTGACTCTTATGCTTGTGACTCTGTACTGGTGGACTCCATCCCCAGTGACTGCATCAGTATCCATCCTCCCGAGCTTGTCCTCCTGGAATCCCTACAAAACAACTAACACTGGTGGGGGGTTAGATTGCTATACAATCTAAGTGAGTGGACAAAAATCGAAAACTAAAATAAAAGTATTTTAACTTTAAAATCACATTTTCAAATTGTCTTTTGTGGAAAATCTGTTTTTGCAAACTTCATCTATCTAAAAATTGTCTTTAAAACAATGGAATCTGAAAACTCTCTGATAAAATCTGATTTCTGAAAACTGGGTTTTAAAAATCTGAAAAACTGTATACTGCAAGTCTGAAAACTGAAAACTGCTCTACGTCCAGGACCAATACTCAACTGGACGTCTCTCTACACCCAGGACCATCACTCAACTGGGTGTACTCTATGCCCAGGACCATCACTCAACTGGGCATCTGAAGTCAGGATTTCGGGACTCTGTAATCCCTAGTCCTGCTCGAGGATCTGAGAGCGTCCCCTCAGTCCTCCACATGTGCACATGTGTCTGAATCCGTCAATTCCACTGTACCAGTTACATACTGGGGTGAGGTTTTACCTCATGCCCCGAGATACATAAAAACTATGCTATAAATCATAAAACTGTAACACTTTTTCTTGAAAAACATTTTCTTTCTCAAAGCATAATTAAATAACATAATAATCGAAATAAAAGTTTCTAACGCCCTAAAGCGCAAAAACATAAGTCTGTACGAAAATGTGAAATACAAATCCGATGAAAGAAGAAGTGTCCACTCACAGTATACGGCTGAGATGAGTCCCTTCACGGGGTGGAAGGCCGTTGAGAATCTTGAGGCCGATCTAAATACATGAATAAGAATAAATTCGTTAGCTACTAGAACGAGAATATTCCCATAGATAAGAATAAACGTGGAATGCATGAATTATCACCCCCGCTGTGTTTCTAACACGTTAAAGCACCCTATAGAATTTTTACGAGGTTCGTTTCGCGGTTACGCAAATCATTTTACGCGTCTACAACTCCTACATCAAAACAGAAGAGTCACTGACAGTGACCTGACTTCGAAAATTCGGTATAAATAGAGGGGATCATTTCTGGAGCTGAATTTTTTATAGAATACTCCTCTATGAGTCTACTTTATGACATTTTTTACGGATCTCAATTTGGACTCCTAGAACTCAAGATATAAGGCACTTTCTGCACCTTACGCAGCAGAGTACTGGACCAGTTCGCCACTGCTCTAACTCCAACTTCTGAATTTTTCTGCAATTTCATTTTAAGTCTAAAAAATCTGATTTTTGAGTATGTAATTTCCTTATGTATCTAGTTTACTTAAAAATTAACGGTTCATAAAACGAACGCTCGAAACCCCAGTTACAGCGCTAAAATACGTACCATCCGGGTGGATCGATTTGCGGCAAAACATCGCTATTACTTCAAAATTTTCCCAATCAAACTTCTTTCACTCCAAACCCATTTCTTTCATTTTCCAACACCTAAATACATGCCATTAAGGGTATGTTTGGTTGGGGGGGGTTTTGGAGGGGAGGGGAGGGATTATTTTAAATTATGTTTGTTTGGTTCAATTTTTTGGAGGGGAGGGGAGCAAAATCCCTCCTAAGCCAATTTTTGCTCCCCTCCAAAAGTGGGGGGTTTTGGAGGGGAGAGAGAGTGAGCAATTAAATATTAAATGCATTGACTAAATTATCCCTACTTATACATTAAAATCCAAAATTATCTTAATTACAAATCTCTCTTATATTTGCTTCACCATTCAATTCTTTTTATTATCTTATCTTATATTTGTTTTAATTTTATTTTTAATAACACGTATTATGTAGAGTTTTTAATTTTAATTTTATTATTTGTTTAATTCAAAGATAATATAAGTCTATATTGTTTTAATTTTATTTATAAAATGCTTTAAGGATAAAATAGTAAATTAATTTTTAAATCTCTCTCCTCTCTCTTTTAACCAAACATATATTTAATTAAAAACTTTCTCCACCCCTCCCCTCCCCTCCTTTGAACCAAACATATATTTAATTAAAATATCTCCCCTCCCCTCCCCTCCCCTCCCTTCCCTCCCCTCCATTAAATCCCTCCCCTCCCCTCCCCTCCGTTGAACCAAACAGACTCTAAATGTTATTTTTTAACCTAAATATATATTTTAAGTCATTGGGGTATTTCCACAAACACTTTATAAGCAACTATCTATTTTCCTACATATTTTCTACCCTTTCTCTACAAGCATTACCCAATGCATATCACAATTCTATACATCTAAAACTACTATATTAACATCATCATTCACTCATTTATTCACCAAATTAACATTACTAAATAATTTTCCAAACATTTCAAACTCAATTATCCAACAACACAACCCATTTCTTTACTTTCATTCTAACACTTCCAAGCTACAAACCAACCATTCATACATCATTTTACATTCTATTTCATCAACTAAACTTCTAATCCATCAAGAATTTATCTTTTTACTCACTTTATCAACTCTATCCATCTTCACCCAAATAAATAAATGAAGTCTACCATCTCTTTTATTGACTAAAAACACAAGGAATCACAGAATCATCATTATAATCATGTTCTTTAACATTACATAATTACCAATTCATTAAACACAAGATTTAAAGAAAATGGGTCATGGATTTTTTTACCTTTCTTTCCTTGCTTAATCCTTGTTCATCCTCCAAATCTCTCATGCTCAACTTGCTTGATCATTCCTCTTCTTCTTCTTCTTCTTCTTCTTCTTCTTCCTTCTTTCCCTCTCTTTTTCCTTTCTTCTCTCTCGGTTTCCATTCTCTTCCTTTCTCCCCCTAATTTCGTTTTTTCTCTTTGGTAAAGGTGAATAGTTGCCGTTTTATAGAATGACCTAATTGATACAAAAAGGGTGTGGAGATTTCTAGAGAAATGGGGAAATTTGGTGCATTTGTCATTTAGGTCCGAAATCACTATTCATTCAGACTTTGACTTGCGTTTTTGACCTATTTCTGGTCAGAATTTGGAAGAATCTTTAATGCAAAAGTTGTAGGTCTTGGTCTAAGCTTTCTGATGATATAAAATTCATAAAATTCCGAATTCGTATGAAAAAGTTATGCCCAAAATACTATATATAGTACAAAAAGGCATACGATACAGTTTCTTCTCGGGACCTCAAGAAATTTTCCGATCGATCCCAAAGTCTTGTCATAAATGTGTTTGAGTCCCAACATGATTTATTTTACATTCCTTTGTCCCATACGTACTAATATCATCAAGATTGTCATAAAGAGTAGTACTATCTACCGGTCGTTACATTGCGACAATCAATACGCTTTGGTTTTGGTCGTCCAGGACTTTAACAGGTTCTGTGTACGCCTCTTCTGGGTTTATTGAGAATCGTAGTTTATTGGGTGTGATGTCAAGATGGAAGTATCACTTCAGTCATATGGAGATGATGATCACGCATGAATACAGAACTTGTACTCTAATTGGTTGCAACCATCGGGATAATATGACAAGGTCATAATTATCCGATTAAAGAGACTAGTTGTTTGTAATCCGATATATGCTTCGTACGGGGCAGCCATTATTCCAGCCCCAGGCCTTGCATGTGACATCTGATACTAGATCGCAATACGCAATACTACGTATACTACACCTGACATAGATTAAATATTTCTTTAAGAATATTTCTGGAGAATTGGGTAGGCACGGTGCTTTGCTAGAAGCCAACCATGTCTCATAAATCGGTAAAAACGTAGTACGAGGTACGTACGTGTTCAGAAAGTCCGACGACCTGATTTACTACCAACATATCCAGGGATCTCATGGGTCGCTTTCCAAAGATTCACCGATGACGTATGATTCGAACATAATTAATCTAGGATTAATTACGGAGAGATTTTATCTGGGATAAAATACTATTTGAAGAGAGAGAACGATTAATTTGGAATTAATCGATAAAATAACATATTTGATATATTAAACGAAATTAGATTTCGACGCGGAATTAAAATTGGATTTTAATTCGGGCAAACGAATTAATTTAGAATTAATTTGAGAGCGACATGAATAGTAATTTTACTAGGCATAATTATTTAATTAAATTTGATTTAATTACGTCGCAACGGAAAATTCGTTGATTTGGAATTAGCGAACCCGAGCCCGGGATGTGTTGCGGGCCCACTCAGATTTTGAATCAAGTGGGGCCCACATGTCACATCACAAGTCACATCACTTGTCACTTTGTTCACTTTATTATGATGGAAGTTAGTGAAGACTTGTAAAACACACAAGTGTGATTAGATGTGAATGACAATTACCAAATGTTTGGTATATCATTTAATTTTTTGAAAATCAAATACAAATTACACACACTTCCTCTCTCCTCTCCCATTCACGCCCAACACTCCATTTTGTCTCCAAAACTTGGCTTGGCCGAAACAAGGAGGAAGAAGAAGAAAATTTTGTTGCAAAATTTTCTAGTTGCTAGCATATTCAAGGAATCATTCAAGGTGATAGGGAAACCAATCCTTGAGCTTGGAATCAACAACAAAGCTTGGAGCTTGGATTTCAACTTCAAAGAGGACCTTGGATTTCAACTTCAAAGAGGACCTTGGCTGAAACTTCAAGGAGCAAAATTTTTGTATTTGACGTATCCAATATCCGATCAAAGTGAGTATTATTCCGCAAATTCTTCTTTGAGTATTCACATGTTTCATTGCTTAAATGATCTTGGGACATCTTAGAAACCCAACAGTGGGACCCACTTGACTTACATCACACATTTGACATGTGATGGAAGTTGTTAAGGTTGAGTGTAAGCATTAGATTGCTTGTAAAATACACTAACCAATCTCAACACACTTTGCATTATTTTATTATTTGGAATAAAATATATCAAACTTGGATTTGGTAAATGATATTAGGGTTTTTTAAATCAAATACACAAAATTGAAAATTCTCTCTCTCTCACACACAAAAGCTGTGACCTTCATCCTATCTTCTTGAAGTTTTGTTTCAAAATTTCAAGTGAGCTAGCACTTCAATGAGTCTTACAAGGTGATAGGGAAACTACTCAGTAGCGTTTGGAACACAAAGAAAAGGCTTGGAGCTCTTCTTCTTCATCAAAAGTTTTGAACTTTCCACATCCAACGAAACCGATCAATGTAAGTTTTTTCAATAACTTCTTTGAGTATTCACATGAAATCGTGACTTAGAAGATCCTTGGCATGTTCTAGGAACCCAACAATGGTATCAAGAGCATTTTTTAAGCATGAAATGACTTTAGGGTTTATATACTTTAATTTGGGGTTTTTATGTTTTGAGCATGATTTCTTCAAATTAATTATTTGGATGAGCTTGGATGATGATGAAATAGATTTATGCATCTTAAAATTTGAGTAAAATTGATTGGATAAATTTTCCCTAAATTCATATGCTTGGCCGAAACTTGACCCTAAATTTATCATGGTGATTTTTTGATTTTAGACCATTGGATGTGTTTAATGCATGATGAGTATATTGATTGTTGATGTATTTAGATTGAAATCAAAATTGGATATAAATTGTTCCATATTGCCGTGAGTTAAGAAGCATGAAATTGATTGATTTTGCTTCAAATTGTGTTGGACATAAGTTGATTAATTTAAGCATGATTAATTAGTTTAATTGATGTTTTGGAAACATTGGATTAATTAATTAATTATGGTAATTACAATTTAATTAAAATAATTGTGATATTTGGAATATTGTAATTAAATAAATTAGTCTTTAATTTTGAATTGGGCTAAAATTATTGTATTTGAGCTTAATGGGCTTGGTTGGGCCAAGCTTGGTTTATGACAATTGGATTGGATCCAAATTAGGCCTAAAACCATTCCATAAAATCCAAATATAATAATTGGGCCTTTAAATATTTAATTGGGCCTAATGGGCTAAAATAGATTTTTGGCTAATATGGTGATTCCTAAATTGGGCCTTGGAATTTGGGTTTGATTCATATTGACCAAAGCCCATGCCTTAAGAACTAATTAAAAGCCCATTGGACTTTAATTAAATTGACATTGGATGTTAATTGGGCCTTTGAGACCCATTAATATTGGATTTAGAATCTAAGTCTAAAAGGCACACAAATAAGTGTAATTATTTAATTTGGAATTAAATTAGAATTAGTATTGAATACAAATTAAATTGGATTTAAAATTATAGTTCAATATAATTCAAGAATACGCACTTTGAGTACTTATTCTTAACCGAGTTGGACTCGCGCAAATCAAATCATTATTTGAACATTGGATGGTCATTAATTCAAAGATTAATTAATTGGATTAGATTGATTGAATAACATGGTTTGTGTGAATACATGGATGTATTGTATGAATAATGTATATCAGATGAATATTAGAAGGGTGAGGGCAATTTTGGAAATTATTGTAATAAATTTAGAATTTATTAAATTGGACCTGCGTGTCCAGCCTTTTATCTCTTGACTCTTTGTATTTATCTTCTCAACAATTCCCCTTAATGTAAATGAGGTTTCTTTAATGTATTATGTAATTAGGTAGAAGTTAGAATAGTGCTAGCGGGAGAGAGGAATGAGAGAGATTTGTTCTAGGAACAATTTGTTGAATATCCATCCGCATATTGTTATTATTTATTTCGCGTCTTATTATGCTTTTAGAATGCATGCTTAATGGTGTATGATGAGACCTAATCAAAGATAATAAATTGGTTGCCAATTTACGTGAAAAACCCTCAAACAAATATTAAGCGTTTTCCTTCCATTGAGTGGTTCTTTCTCAAGATCTAAGATTGACATTGGTTTGTTTGACAAAGTCAAGATCAATATCCATCGCAGATGTGTTTGAACCACGAAAGCTTTGTTCCATATTGCATGTCTTGGGCAAGTTGTGACTTGTTGGCCAAAGTCAAGGTCACTTCTTGTTCATCGACATGGATTACGAAGCTTTCCCACTGTCAATGGGTCCCGCTTAACTGGAATCATTAAGCTTGTTGAGCCAAAGCCAAGGCTTAGTTGATTCAGAGGAAAAAGTTAGGAAATATATTGGATATATTGACATATATATTGTATATATGTTTCAGACTTGAAGGTCCACCTACCGAATCTATGAATTGGATGAGATCCCATTGATCTTAGAGATCTACCTAGTTAAGCATCATACAACTTGTTGGCGAAAGTCAAGGTTGTGTGTTAACGGGATCCAGCCCACTAGGAAACTAGGTTTCCCGAGTACTCAACAGAGGGTTAGAGGCTCGCCGAAAATTAATGGGAGGCCGGTATTGAATTTGCAATTTCGTTCAAATACTTGTCAAATACACACTTTCAAATTATTTTCGTCATTTTATATATTTATTAGTTGGACTATTATTTTATTATTTTTCTTTCAACAGTTGGACTGTACCCGTAATTGTTAATTGAATAGTTAGACTATTGCAATTAAGATTGCCGGAAAGATCAACGTTAGGGACATTATCATGGGCGAAAATGTCTTTAATGGTGCAAACTTTCCTGACTGGGATATGAACCTCAGGATTGTCCTGGGGGCTGACAAGATGCTCTATACAATAGAGAGACCTCTCGGGCCTAAGCCCGGAATTGAGCAGCCGCTTGAGCTTGAGCTTTGGAAGACTCATAGCGATGAAAACTCAACTGATCAATCTGTCATGCTTGCTGCAATGACCCCACAATTTCATCGTTAAAAAAATGGATTGGATCCCTATGAAATGATGTTGAAATTGAGGGACCTTCACCGATCTAACATTAGATCGCAGAGGTATGAATTGCAGAAGAAGCTCTTTCGCTATCGTATGTCAGAGGGTACATCTGTCGAGCACCATGTATCGCAGATGATTGCTGACATCGAATAGCTGGGACAGCTGGGCATAGTCTTCGAGGCTGAGACTTCTATATATTTGATCTTACAGTCTCTGCCTGACAGCTAGGGCGGGTTCATCATGAACTACAATATGATGAACTAAGAAAATACTATTGGAGAGTTGATGGCAATGCTGAAAGAGGCAGAAAAAGAGCTTTTGAAGGGCAAAAAGCACGAGGCGCACTTCGATTCGACATACAAATTAGAAGCATAACTAGGACAATTATGTTATTTGTCAGTGATAGACCTACAAGTTACAATGTAATCCTAAGACAAGAGTGGATTCAGGGGAGTCGCTGTATTTCTTTCTCATTCTTGTTGGGAATATTCCCTAAAGCTTCATGTAATATGTAAAAGGAATTATTTGATATCAAATAAAAGATGCATTATTCATTTATCAATTGTTTTGATTTAAATCACATATTGTAAATTATAAGGTTTGCCCTTGATTACTTTTGTGCCTTCAGACTTAGAGTATGAGTGTCGTACACAAGAGGATTTAAGTCCGAAATTAGTAATCTAAAATAGTCCATATAGACCAAACAAAGTGGGTACATTATTTGTGGTTTATCTATAGTTGTGGTCCATTCTATAATTGTATGGCGACCTTGATCCGAGATCGTCCATGTGGTGACATAAGAATGAATGCACCTCATATGATGTGATGATATAAGACTGGACCCAGATATAAATGAATTTCTTATAATATCCGTTAAATAAAGAAATTCATTTCAATCTACTACATGATCATATATGGATTGATCTGAATCCTCAGTGTACTGCAATCTCCTACATGACAGACTATGTCATTTTATTTACAAAGATGAGGTTGGTATAACAATCCCGACCAATAACTATGTACTTTCGAGACATGGTTTGGTGTGTAGCTGGAGATATTTTACATAAATATGGAGTTCATTCATTCTTGCGAGAAGTATATGAGTATCTTCCTTAAGGGTTGATTCAGTACTTGAACGATTAGAGTGCTCACATCTCTATATTACGAATAGAAAGATTAATATTCAAAATGGTTATGAATAAATCATTCATTAGAGAATCAATGGTACTTAAGGTAAAAATAAATTAGAGGGGTATAACGAATATTATGACCCGGTTCTAATTATGAGATACTCGTGAATGGTCAATCCATATGTAATGGCTATATTGATGGACACCGACGTAGTTCAGCTAAAATCAATTATATACAAAAACAAGAGTGTAACTTTGGGTTTTTAGTGGAATAACTTGAAGTTAATAATTTGGAATATTTATAAAAGAGTTTAATTAATATTTCGGGATTACTGGAGCTCAAAACTATAGGTCCATTTGGTCCTCTGATCGGTGAAATCACTCACGTTACGCAAGCGCACGTATCACTCAAGTAGTATAAAATGTATCGATCCCACGACGACTTAATACATTAGCTATTAATTTATGACATTAAATATTTACGAGTATCTAATAGATTGATTGTTGATTGGATTGTGATTTTTGTCTGAAAACAAGTAAATAAAACAGTGTGAAAGTAAATTAAAGGAAAAATCAATATTTAAAAACTATATAGGGTTGTGAATTATTCCAATATCTTTTAAAGATGAAGTGGTTATCTCACATTTGTGCAACATAATGGTTTATTAGCATGGAACACGAATTTATACAAAAGCCTCTTCCGATGGTCATATGCAAACACCCAATATAACCCAATTAATCATATTCCTATGTCAACCAAGTTACCTGAATTCATTAAGATTAAGTTTCAGTTATAGGTATCGCCGCCCGACAGGTATATTCCTATCCTATAAGGAAATCTACCTAAGAGTCCCTTGCCCCAATGTGAGATCCTGAGCTATTGAGTCTAAGGCTAAACCTAAAATCCATTTTCCAAGTTTATTTTAAGTTTACCAAATCAATCTTATTAATGGTCAGTTAACAAGAAGCATTAAACTAAAGGATAGATAAATAAACCTTTATATTACCCAAGACGTAAAATTATCACTTATAAACTGGTGATATTGGAATTCATCACAACTCCAGATAAATGGTTTAGTTACCACACATATCTAGGACTATTAAAAACATAAATAAAGTAAATGACATAAAGTAAAGTTGGAAATTAAAAAGATAAAATAAACAATAAAGAAAATATTGGGGGTTAAATGATCCACTTTATTACTTCTAATTTAGATATCTCCCTTATTATAATATATAAACTTTGCATGACATTACCAACCGACCATATAGACGATATCCTAATTAAGTCAGATTTATGATTAATTCCAACCGACCATAAATGCGGTATCCAATTTAGTCAGGTTAAAATCAATTTAATTAAGTCCAACCGACCAAAAAAGCGGTATCACATTAAGTGAGGTTTTAAATAGTTTATATATTATAATTAAGGGAGATTAATCTAAATATTAGTAATAAAAGCTTAACCTTTGACCCCAGTAGAGGGGAGTTACCTCATCATACTGAAAAGTAAATATAAAGACTGAAAAGTAAATTAAAGAAAGAAGTATTGCGTAAAATAAAAAATTAAATATAGAAAGCTGTAAATAAACAAACAAGATACAATCTTCTTAGTATTCTTAAGGAAATTCCTAGAAGAAGGTATGAATTTTCCTTCTGTTTTCAGCTTCAATTTATAGGTAAAATTCTGCCCCGCGCATCGCAACACAAACCACTTGCATGTCGTGACGTGCCGTTGATTCGATGCGATGATGACACGTGTCTGTCGGTAGAATTATTAGCTTGGTGTCATGACGCGTAAAGTGTTTTGCATCGCGACGCGGACGTAAGAAATGACGTGTAATGTAGGCAGCATGGGATGATGACACATGTCCGGTGCAGGATAGCAAGATTACTGTGATGTTGACACATGGCCGGTGCATTTTAGTATTCACAACGCAAAAGTGTTGTGCGCCGCGATGCAAAATTCCAATTTTGCCATTTTCATCCGATTTTCACCGTTTAAGCCCTGATTTGATTCCAGAGAGTCATGTTATTTTATTTATCTACAAAATAACACAAAACACATCAAAATATTCACAAAACTCAAGAAACTATACAAAATATCAAGTAAAAGGGACGGTAAATATTGATATATTTACCGCTTATCACACTCTCAAACCTAATATTTTGCTAGTCCTTGAGCAAAACAACAAAATAAAATGCAATAAATAAATTTTAAAATAAAATTAAACTAAGCCACTTTCGTAGGGATCACGGTTGCATTTAACGTATGCAACAAGCCTTTAAACCCTTAGGTGTCCCTAGTGGACGAGTTGTAGTCTCATGAGGGCTTACAGTGACGATACCCACAAACGTCAATCTAATGCACACAAAAACAAAAAGAAAAGAAAAGAAAATAAACAAGTTAGTTACTAAACAAGTGAAACTTCTTTTGGAAGTTAAGAATTATTTTCTTTCTTTCTAAATTACTAAATAAGTAAATTCTCGGATTATTTTTACCATTCTCCATATACACAACCAACAAAGTATTAATCAACTCATTGTGCCCACAATATTCATAAGTGTAGTTGAAAAGAGAGTAATATTTTTGTCCTAAAGTTATATCAGAATTCACACATTTTTTAGAAATGGAATATTTTTTTTATTCACATAATATTTTCAATCCATGTAGCAAGCTTTGGGCCAGTGACTCCCAAGCCAGTTGGCTTTAGGGTACTAGGTGTTAAGACACCTTTACATACTTAATTACTCAGAATTCAGATATCTTTCTTTCTTTCTTTCTTTTTTTTATTTATTTACAACATCTTTAATCCATGTAGTGAGCTTTGGGTCAGTGACTCCCAAACCAGTTGATTTTAGGGCACTAGGTGTTAAAACACCCATACAGACTTAAATACTCGGATCTCAGATGTTTAAATATATATTTTTTATTCCATCGTTTTTTTAGATGCTTCATCCAAGTAAACTAGAGCACTGAATATTACAAAATTTTCAATTACAACTCATGGCCGTATGTTACCATGCACGTTGATAATATCTGTCAACTGAGCATATAAAGATTCATTTTAGTCAGTATTATGGAGAATTCACAAATTAAATAATTCAAAAGGAAATAAACAAAAATTAACTTGTTATGAAATAGGTTGAGATATGTCTCAGGAGTAGAAATTCCTTACACAACTATCTCACATCAATTTCACCTGATTAGTCAAGTTAAAAACACAAAAACAAAAAATATATATTTTTTTATAATTTTTTTTTGAATTTTTTGAAAAACTTTTGACTAAAAACCAAGAAAAAATAACGCAACAAAAAAATAAAAATAAAATCCTAATCAACTATTCCCCTCCCTCAAACCTAATTGAGACATTGTCCCCAATGTCTAAAAAGTAGATGAAGAGTTTAGAAGACAATACCTGGTTAGCTGAAATTCTATATCTAAAAAGAAAATTAAAGGTTAAGATCCATATTTATCCAATGCTTCTTACCACGATCATTATCGGACAAGTTTATCTTGGAAAGAATAGGGTCAATTTGTGGTTCAAAGGCTAAGATTTGGTCAATTAAATCATGGGCAGATCTGGCAGTGAAGAGGATTTCTTTTACAGGTTTTGACACGAACCCATTTCTCCGGACATCATCAAGAAACACATAAAGAAAATCATTAAATCCATCAACATTAAATAGTCCAATTGGTTTCTGGTGTATGTTCAAGTTCGCCCAAGATAATATTGTAAAAATTTCCTCCATCGTGCCCAAGCCACCTGGAAAAGCAATAAAAGTATCAGCACGGTTAATCATTTCAACCAGTCGCTTAGACATACCTGGCATGATAAGTTCCTTTCCGTTTGATTGTCCTATAAGATTTGCCTCTGCCAAAGGTTTTGGGATGATTCCAGAACTTGACTACCTCATTCCTGTACGACCCTTGAAACACACCCCATTAGTCCAAGATTTCCACCGCCATATAATAAGTGCATATTCCTTTCAGCTATGAATCTTCCCAATTCCTGTGCTGCCTCAACGAACTCTGGCTTAGAACCAACACTAGTACCGTAACACACACAAATGTTTACAACTCGTCTTCTTAAAGTTGGTTCCATTTTTTTTAATTTTATTTTTCAACTCTGGATGTCTTCAAGAGTGAAATGATGAGCTGAATTTATAGAACCTGAAAAAAGGTGAGTAATAATAACACTAGTACCTGCCAAGTGACAATTATTAGCTAAACAATAAAATATATCATGAAAGTCAAAAAGTCTGGATCCTGTCGGAGAAAATAACAAAACAAATCACAATTATAAGTTAAAGACAAAGAGATAATAATATTTTACAAGAAGCAACGGCTTGAATGACGTCTATGCGTCATGGATAAACTTCCCATCCAATTTTCTTATAAATTGGCAAACAGGGCCTTTTAGAGTCAGATTCCTGAGACTTAACTGTTGTCTTTCTTTTCGAAATTACGTATGTAACATGTGAATTGCGTGATACACATATCCATTGGGATGCTTCTCAAGAGTTAATGATATGTCATCCAAAGACTCCTTACTCAAGCCATCCCTAATGAATTTAATTTATCTTCACGGTTATCAAACACCATTCCTAAAGAACAACAACGAGTATTACATGTCATGCTTGCACATTTATAGCAAACAACAATTCTTTTAGCTATTCTTTGCTTATCATAGGCGCTTCTTCCTAAACCAGGCAGATTTGAAATAAAAGAGTCGGAAGACTCACCTGCCAATCAGACCCATGCTTCAATAACCCAACGAATTTCATTAGGAATACCTTTGATCATCAATAGTCTCATTCGTTCCATGCGAGCTTTGTAGACTTTCATTAGAGAGTTTTGAGGGAGAGAAAAAAATTACTTATGAAGATTTACGAGAACTTCTTCCATCCTAAAATGTGACTTTACCTACAAAATTAAACACACAAAAATAAAACACACCAAATATGAATATATACACAAATTACATGGGTTGCCTCCCTGCTAGTGATAAGTTTAACTTCGTCAGCTAGACATGACTGTCCGAACGTTAAGCTGAATCTGAAAGTGTGACACTTTCTTTTTGTCGCTCAAATTCTCCCCAGTAGTGCTTGACACGCTGGCTGTTAACTTTGAATGTATCATTGGTGTTGGGATCAAGTAACTCAACGGCTCCATAGGGTAAAACCTGAGTAATCAAAAATGGATATGACCACCTTGATTTCAGTTTTCCAGGGAAAAGTTTCAACCGTGAATTGTATAACAACACCTCCGGCCCTGGTTCCAATTGTCTGCGCATTATTTTTTGATCATGCCATTTCTTGGTATTTTCTTTGTACAGTCTGGTATTCTCATAAGTTTGCAGGTGAAATTCCTCCAATTGGTTGAGTTGGTGGAGCCTTTTCTCTCATACTGCTTATGGATCAAGATTTAATTTCTTTAGTGCCCAGTACGCTTTATGCACAAGTTCCACTGGCAGATGGCATGCTTTTCCAAACACCATTCGATATGAGGACATACCAATATGTGTTTTGTAAGTTGTCCGATAGGTCCATAATGCGTCATATAGTTTTATAGACCACTCCCTCCTTGTTGATCCAACGTTCTCTCCAAAAAGTTTTTGATCTCTCTATTTGAAACTTCAACCTGTCCATTTGACTGCAGATGGTAGGCGGTGGCAACTTTATGAGTAACTCCATATTTGGATAGGAGTGCATCGAAGTATCTGTTGCAGAAGTGTGTGCCACCATCACTAATAATTGCCTGAGGTGTTCCGAAGTGAGTGAAAATATTCTTTTTAAGGAATTTTATCACCACTTTTGAATCATTTGATGGCAGTGCTATTGCTTTAACCCATTTGGAGACGTAGTCTACTGCAACTAGTATGTACAGGTTTCCGAATGATGGAACAAAGGGTCCCATAAAATCAATCCCCCATACATAAAATATTTATACTTCTCTTCTCCTCGATATATTTCTAGTTCTCTGGCACCTGCCATATTGAAGAGAAAATAAGTAAACATATTTAAACAGAATGGGCTAGAATAAACCCGATTGTAAGACTTTGGCTGCAGTTTTATTCCCGCTGAAGTGTCCACCGTATGGTGATGAATGAAAATGTTGCAGGATACTATTGACCTCCTCATATGGAACATAACGTCTCAGTAATTGATCAGCACAACGTTTGAACATGTATGGTTCATCCCAGATATAGTGCTTGACTTCTTTGAATAACTTCTTTCGGTGCTAATGAGTCCATTCCAACGGCCATTTTTCCGATACTATGTAGTTTACATAGTTAGCATACCAAGGGACATCATGTTGTTTCATGGCAAATAATTGTTCATCTGGAAAGGTTTCTTTAATTGTCAGTTCATTGCCAGCTGTTTCTCTATTATCGAACATCGATAAGTGATCTGTCCATTTCCTGTATCGGATCTCCATGTCAAATTCTTGCAACAGAAGCACCCAACAGATCAATCAATGTTTGGCATCTTTCTTTGTGATCAGGTATTTGATTGCTGAATGATCTGTGTAGACCACCACCTTGGGACCCAACAGATAAGAACGAAATTTATCAACAGCAAACACAACTGCGAGCAACTCCTTTTTCAGTGGTTGTGTAGTTGAGTTGAGCTTCATTCAAAATTCTGCTAGAGTAGTAAATGGTATGGAAAATTTTTGCTTTGCGTTGTCCCAAAACTGCACCTATAGCAAAATCAATAGCATCGCACATCACCTCAAATGGAAGGGTCCAGTCTGGTGCTACTATGATTGGGGCAGAGACAAGCTTCTATTTTAGGATCTCAAAAGCTTCATGGAATTCTTTGGTGAAGTTGAAAGGCACATCTTTATCCAGCAGATTGCATAAGGGTTTAGCAATCTTGGAGAAGTCTTTGATAAATCTCCTGTAAAATCCTGCATGTCTGAGAAAACTCTGAATCCCTTTGACGGATAATGGTGGAGGTAGTTTTTCAATTTTCTCGATCTTTGCTTTGTCTACCTCGATTCCCTTTTATGAGATCTGATGTCCTAGAACAATGCCTTCTTGCACCATGAAGTGGCATTTTTCCCAGTTGAGTACAAATTGGTATATTCACATCTTTGTAACAGTATTTCCAGATTTTATAAGTAGTGGTTGAACGAGTCTCCAAACACAGAAAAATCATCCATGAAAACCTCCATACTTTGTTCCAGTATGTCTGAAAAGATGGCCATCATGCAACGTTGAAATGTGGCATGAGCATTACATAGTGCAAATGGCATCATGCGGAAAGAAAAAGTACCATACGGACATGTAAAAATGGTTTTCTCCTGATCTTCTAGGGTGATGGCAATCTGATTGTACCCCGAGTATTCGTCAAGAAAATAATAGAATTCATGTCCCGCTAGTCTGTCTAGCATCTGATCAATGAATGGCAGCGGAAAATGATATTTCCTTGTTGGAATCAACTCGTTCTTTTAATTTGTGACTACAATAATTCCTTCTTTCTTTGGCACACATTACATAAGACTCACCATGTACTGTCAAAGATTGGGTAAATGATGCCGACATCTAACCATTTGATAATTTCTTTCTTTACGACCTCCTTCATGATTGGATTTAGTCTTCGTTGATGCTCCACTGTGATTTTGTACTCGTCGTTCATCAGAATTTTATGCATGCAAAATGATGGACTAATGCCTCGAATGCCTGCTATAGTCCAGCCAGTAGCTTTCTTGTGTTCTCGTAACACTCTCAGCAACTTATCTTCATGCTCCAATGTTAGCGACGAAGAAATAATCACAGGAAAATCAGAAGAGTTTCCTAAGAATGCATACCTGAGATGGCTCGGAAGTAACTTTAGTTTCAATTGTGGTGGTTCTTCAATCGAGGGCTTGATTCACTCCTTTTCCGGTAGTTCCAAACTTTCCACCTGTGGTGCTGATTTGAAGCAAAAGGGTCTGTCAAGATAGTTGATATATTCTAGAATTTATCATCTAGCTCACTGTCAGTCATGTTGGTGATGCAAGCTTCAAGTTTATCCGTGGAAAGTTACATTGCATCAGTATCCTAAATGATACTATCTACAACATCAATTCTGAAACATTTCTCCTCATTTTCATCATTCGGGAATTTCATGGCTTTGAAAACATTGAATGTAACTTCTTGGTCCTGCATTTTCATGGTTAGTTCTTTTTTTGTAGATCAATAACAGTTCGACCTGTAGCCAAGAATGGTCTCCCGAGGATGATAGGTACATCTTTGTCTTCTTCCATGTCAATGATAATGAAATCTACAGAGAAAATCAATTTTTCGACTTTAACCAATACATCTTCCACTACATCTCTCGGAAATGTGAGTGATTTGTCAGCGAGCTGCAAAGTAACTGAGGTGGGCATTGCTTCTTTAATATGCAGTTTCCTGTAAATAGACAAAGACATCAAGTTAATGCTGGCACCTAAATCACATAAAACTTTATCAAAGTAACGTTCTCCTATGGTGCAAGGGATGGTGAAACTGCCAGGATCATTCAACTTTGGGGAAAGCTTCCTCTGAATGATGGCACTGCATTCTTCTATTAATGCTACTGTCTCGTAATCTCCCAATCTCTGCTTTCGTGATAGAATGTCTTTCATGAATTTGACATACCTGGGCATTTGTTCCAACGCTTCTGCAAATGGAATGTTGATATGTAGCTTTTTGAAGATCTCCAAAAATCGAGCAAACTGCTTGTCTAGTTTACTTTTCTGGAGACGCTGTGGAAAAGGTGGAGGTGGAGTGAATCTTTCTTGATCATTTTCGTTTGCTTCTTTTTCCTCCATCTGTGGTTCTGTTTCGCTGCTTTCTTTTGGAACTTCCTCAGTGGATGCCTTGACTCCAACATTTTTGTTGATCTCAGTGCCGATTTTCAAAGTAATTGCTTGACATTGCTCATTCCCTCGGTTCATTGGATTTGGTTATGTGTTGCTAGGAAGGGTACCTTACAGTCTGTAACTCTGAGCATTGGCCAGTTGTCCTATTTGATTTTCCAGTGCCTTTATAGATGCTGTTGGCTTTGATTGAATGCTACTTGGGCTTGAAACATAGCATCATATTTGGCTTCTTACTTTTTGAACATCTCTGCAAGTATTTCTTTTATTTTTGGTTCTTTTTCATACTCCTGGCCTTTGTTCTACTGTTGGAATCCGGGTTGTGGATTGTTCTTTTTCCCTGAATTGTTGCTCCATGCAAAATTGAGATGATTCCTCCACCATGGATTGTAGGTGTTGGAATATGGATTGTTTCCATGTCTGTTGAAATTATTGACATAATTCACCGTCTCATCATGTTGTTTTGCCTCTGGAGCTCCTCCATATGGTGAACTTATGGCACCAGTGATGTTTACAACTTGTGTGCTAAGTGTTTCCAGGCATTTGCACATATGCTCCAGCTTGGCATTCATTGCTGTGTTAGCTCCAACTTCATGGATTCCTGCTATTCCTTGGATCATGCTTATTTCTGTTGGCCACAAAGAATTATTATTGGCCATTTCTTCAATTAAGTCACATGTCTGATCTTCTCATTTGGCCATTAAAGCTCCTCCAGCAGCAGCATCAATTATGGTTCTCATTAGTCCATAAAGTCCATTATAGAATGTTTGGACTTGTAGCCCATTTGCAATTTCATGGTGAGGATATTTTCTGAGCAACTCCTTGTATCTTTCCCAAGCTTCGTAGAGAGATTCTGAGTCATGTTGTAAAAATGATGTAATATCATTCATCAGCTTTGCAGTTCTGGTTGCGGGAAAATACTTTACAAGGAATTTGATGGCTAGAGTGTTCCAAGTTGTGATGGAACCTTCTGGTAGTGAATGGAGCCAAGTCTTAGCTCTGTCTTTCAAAGAATATGGGAAAACATGCAGTCTCATCGCTTCTTCTACCGCTTGGTTGTAATTGAATGTGCCGCAAACTTCCAAAAAGTTGATGATGTGGGCATTAGGATCTTCAGTTGTATTCCCCTCAAACTGCACTGACTGCTATATCATCTCGATGCATGTTTTGATGTCACAAGCATTTTCTGGTAAGGTAGGAAGTATAATACATGAAATGAAGTCGTCAACCACCGGAATAGTTCTGTCTCGAATAGGAATTGGTGGTGCAACTTCCAAAGGTTCAGGTTCCATGTTGATCCGTGCTTCTTGGCCTTCTCGCCTTTCCCTTCTCAATTGTCTGATGGTTCTTTCAATTTCTGGGTCAAGCGGACGGATTTAAAAGCTTTTAGTTCTTCTCATGTAGTGACTGAGAACCTGAAACACAAGAAAACAAAAAAAATAAGTAAAAAGAAATTAGACACAAGTAAAGGTATCTAACCTCAAAATTACCATTAATAAGATTGATTTGGTAAACTTAAAATGAACTTGGAAAAGGAATTTTAGGTTTAGCCCTAGACTCAATAGCTCACGATCTCACCTTGGGGCAAGAGACTCTTAGGTAGATTTCCTTACAGGATAGGAATATACTTGTCGGGCGGCGATAGCCATAACTGAAACTTAATCTTAATGAATTCAGAAATTGAAAGAAGCATTAAACTAAAGGCTCAATAAATAAACCTTTATATTACCAAAGACGTAAAATTATCACTTATAAACTAGTGATATTTTAATTCATCATAACCCCATATAAATGGTTTCGTTACCACACATATCTAGGACTATTAAAAACATAAATAAAGTAAATGACATAAAGTAAAGCTGGAAATTAAAAAGATAAAATAAACAATAAAGAAAATGCTAGGGGTTAAAGGATCCACTTTTATTACTTCTAATTTAGATATCTCCCTTATTATAATATATAAACTTTGTATGACATTACCAATCGACCATATAGGCGGTATCCTGATTAAGTCAGATTTATGATTAATTCCAACCGACCATGAAGGCGGTATCCAATTTAGTCAGGTTAAAATCAATTTAATTAAGTCCAACTGACCATAAAAGCGGTATCCCATTAAGTGAGGTTTTAAATAGTTTATATATTATAATTAAGGGAGATTAATCTAAATATTAGTAATAAAAGCTTAACCTTTGACCCCAGCAGACCTCCTCATACTGAAAGGTAAAAATAAAGACTGAAAAGTAAAGTACAGAAAGAACTATTGCGTAAAGTAAAAAATTAAATACAGAAAGCTGTAAATAAACAAAGAAGATATAATCTTTTTAGTATTCGTGACACAAAGCACTTCCGCGTCGCGACGCGCCGTTGATTCGATGCGATGATGACACATGTCTGTCGGTAGAATTATTAGCTTGGTGTCACGACGCATAAAGTGTTTTACGTCGTGACGCAGACGTAAAAAATGACGTGTAATATCGGTAGCATGAGATGATGACACATGTCCGGCATAAGAAAGCAAGATTGCTGTGATGTTGACACATGGCCGGCGTATTTTAGCAGTTGTGACGCAAAAGTGTTGTGCGCCGTGACGCAGAATTCCAATTTTGCCTTTTTTTATCTGATTTTCGCCGTTTAAGCCCTAATTTGATTCCAGATAGTCATGTTATTTTATTTATCTACAAAATAACACAAAACAAATCAAAATATTCACAAAACTCAAAAAACTATACAAAATATCAAGTAAAATGGACGGTAAATATTGATATATTTACCGCTTATCATCTTCATGCTAGCTTGATACACTGTAGCAAATTAAACATAATTGGATAGTCCAATTGTATACTCACATATATCATTATTAATATGATTAATAATATATTTGTCACACATGTAACCTTTTATTATATTTAATATAAAGTTTTATTTTGTAAATGATTATAAGATAGTCATTTAAATATTAAAGATTTTGTAAATATTTAATTATGATATATAATTTAATATATTTATTTTGAATTAATGAGTTTAAGATTTGATTTTGGAAACTCATTATTTAAAATTAGTTGTTACATTTTCATTTATGGTAACATGTTTACTGTCATTATTAATTCATTAAATAAAATTTTGATGTTACAAAAATATCTAGGGTGGCAAATTTTTTTAATAGAAAAGGGTTAAGGTTTTGTTTGATTTTTGGACAACCAAAACCCTAAGTATAAAAAGAAAAAAAATTATATTTTTCTTTTCATATTTTTCACTTGAGAAATCCCTAACCGAATTGTTCTTATTTTTTCCTCTAAAGTGTTGAAAGAAAAAAGGAAGAAGAACAAAAAACAAATTAGTGTGTGACAATTCGATTCTCTAAAGTGTTTAGAGATTTAATTTTTGTGAGTGAAGCTCACACTTCCATTTACTATTTTCGAGATATAACACAGAATAACTTTTGGAACTCAATACAAAATCATCTTCTCTATTTTTCTTGTTATTCTCGGCAGTGAGCAGAAAAATTTGCTCTCTACCACTCCTTATAGCCTGATTTGGAGCCCAATTTGCATTGTATTTTAGCCCAAAAAATTTGAGAATACAAAAGGCTGTTTTGTTGTCGTTGTGGGGTTGTTTGAATTGCTACCCTTATTCATGCAAAACATGAGCTGTTTTTGTATGAGTTGTGCACTCGTATCGTGTGCAAAACAGTCCATTTTTATGATGTTGCTCCGGGGCTGTTCGGAGGTGGAAAAATAGTAAAAAACATAAGCAAAACAAGTCCTAAAGGAGTAGACAGTTTTAGCTTAGAAAGGGAAAAGACATAAAAAATTTCAATGTCGATCACGGTGTCTAACACGCTTCCGCCACGCAGGAAATTGGTTTCCTACAATTGGCATCAAGAGCGAGGTTGAAAATTGTTCTTATTCCTTCTCATTTCAATTTAAAAGTTTCTGTTTTTTATTAATTTATATGTGATATAAATTATTTTATGCATGTTTTGATGAGTAGACACATCTTTATGTTAATGTGATGAATATAATTTTGTTTGTGTTCATGTGATGAATGTATTGTATTGGTCATAAATATTTCTGGCTCTTATTTTGGGTTATTTTGTTTTAGGATTGTATGGCCATAAGGTCATTTTTTCTTACAAGTGTTGTAAATAATTTTCTATGTAAATTAATTGAGTTGTATCAATTTTATGTAATTGAGGAGCCGATGTCGCCAACGACTTAACATCATTCCATGGAACAAGTTTTGAAGACCAATGGATGCCTTTGTAACTTTTGTACTAATTAGATAAGTATAGGAAAAATAAGTATCCGGTCAATGCAATTTTATTTTTATGTTATATGTATGGTTAATTCGAAATGTTTGAATAACATGCTATATAGCTTAGGGTGCCTACTCTTGTATTTTTCACATGTATAACATATTAGACATGCATAATTATTCTAAATCATAAAATTTGATTTTATGAAATTTAAAGAAGTTAAATTTTAGATATTATGCATGAAAACAAATTAATTGGATTAATTTTTTTAAAGATTTAAAAATTGGAAATTCAAATTTAATATTTTTATTATGAAATTTAAAGAAGTTAAATTTTAGATATTATGCATGAAAACAAATTAATTGGATTAATTTTTTTAAAGATTTAAAAATTAGAAATTAGAATTTAATATATTTATGGGCTTTATAAGTGCATTATGTTTTCCCTTAGTATATCAGATGGAAACCCGGACGTAAATTCCGTAGCCGATTCTGAATGGACGATAGTGTAGTCTACACTCGGGATACGATTCCACGTACCATTGGAATTTGTAAAGCGCTTATTTTAATTAAATTTTTAGTCCCTTATTTGAATTTCTAAATTTTAAACTTGTTAGTGAACTAATATTCTAAGAGTTAAAATTTATTAGGTCACTAAACCAAACTTAATTAAATTAGTTTAGTCAAGTAAAATATTAGTGGAGACTAATAAGAATTTGTGAATAAAATTTTAAGAGTTAAAATTGGTTAGATTACTAATTTTGCACTAGTGTAAAGTTGAGTTATGTTTTAGCCGTTCATAAACTTGTAGACACTAGTGAATTAAAATATAAGATATTTTAAGTAGAAATCTTTAATTTTTAAATAGTGAGTGGGTGAGGGATATACGAAAATATATCTCGCAATCTCGGTTGTTAGTCCAAAATGTGAGATTCAAAAGGTGCCTCGAGACGGCTTTGTTTTATTCCCCTACGAATGATGTCCATTTTAGGTCAATATCATGTTTGGATTTCGAGAGGATAGAAATTCTAGATGTATATGGTGAACTGACGACGTACCCTACGACGACATTTCATTAGTTAAGTCCAAGGGTTTGGAAACAATGGGTTACACTCACAAATGAATGATTACATTTTAATCGAAATTCCTTAATCAAATCAAACAGTGGTTGGTTAATATAGGAATAAGAGTTATTCCCGCATATATTAATCAATTGAGATTGTCTCGATCTATCATGCAAATACTTGACCTACCATACGACGACCCTTATTTGTTGGATGATTGATTTCTATTGCATAGTAATTCTTTTAGGTTTCTAATTCATTATACATGATACATGCATCATGTTTAATTTTATGCCTAAATGTTTGATGATTTTAGTATACGATGAATGTATATTAAAATGCATGTTTATTTTATTTTCAGCCATGGTTTCTCCGATCATTTCAATTCTCTCAAATGACAAATTAACGGGAGAAAACTATGTAAAATGGAAAAGTAACATGAACGCCATCTTGGTTTGTGAAGACCTTAAGTTTGTCTTGAATGAGGAGTGTCATCCCAAGCCGGTAAAAAATTCTGGCCAAGCTATACCAGATGCCTACCAAAAATGGTTCACGACCAATGAGAAAGCCCGATGCTACTTGGTAGCAGGGATGTCCGAGGTTCTTGCTGCAAAAAAAAAGCCAATGACTATAGCATCTTTGATGATGAAGACATTTAAGCAAGAGCAGTGGGAGTTTGAAGTTTAAATATTTCAAATAATAGTTATTTACTTTTGAAAATGCGTTGTTTATTCCTGATTTTCGCAAGAATTTGATTTCTATCTCTAAAATTTTGAATGATGGTTTTTCTATTTCATTTAATAATAATTTAGTTATTATTGCTAGAAATGGATTAACTATATGCACAGAAAACTCAGAAAATAACTTATATGTGTTAAGGCCGTTAACACATAATTCATTGCTCAACATTGAAATGCTTAAGATTGAAAAACCTAAAATTAAATGCCAAATGATTTCTCACGTGACACATATCTCTTGCATCTTAGACTTGGTCTATCCTTGAATGGATAGATTGGTTGATAAAAAATGGAGCTTTTAACTAGTTAAAGTTTCAAACTTTACCAGTCTGTGAATCTTGTCTAGAATGAAAGATGACCAAAAGACCTTTTACTAGAAAATGGTATAAGATCCAGTCAACCACTTGAGCTAATAAATTCTGATATTTATGGACCGATGAATGTAAAAGCCCGAGGAGGTTATGAATACTTCATCATATTTATTGACGATTATTTTAGATATCGGTATGTTTACCTAATGCGGCATAAGTCGGATTCTTTTGAATAGTTCAAAGAGTATCGTGCTGAGGTTGAGAACCAATTAGGTAAGACAATCAAAACTCTATGATCGGATCATGGAAGAGAATACCATGATAGTGATTTTGAGGAATTCTTAATTGAGCATGGAATAGTATCTCAGCTCACAGCACCTGGAACACCACAATAGAATGATATTACAGAGAGGAGAAATCGGACCCTACTAGACATGATAAGATCTATGTTTAGTTACAGTTCACTGCCTAGTTCATTCAGAGGATATGCATTATAAACAACAATGTATATCCTTAATGTAGTTTCATCTAAGCCTGTTCCTAAAACTCTCTTAGAGTTGTGGCGTGGTTGTAAGGCTAGTTTACGGTATTTCCGTATATGGGATGTCCAGCACATGTGCTGAAGAATAAGACTATAAAGTTGGAGTCACGTTCTCAAGTGTGCCTATTTATAGACTATCCTAAGAAGACTAGGGGTGAGTTTTTTTTATAGTCCGGAAGATAATAAAATGTTTATTTTGGCAAATACTATATTTCTTTAGGAGGACTGTATGAGGGAGTTCAAACCTTGAAGTAAAGTATTACTCGAGGAGTTACTTGCTGGTTCGATCAGCACACCATTATCAACAATAGTTGACAAAAAAACATAGCACCTTCAACATCTGAGCATCAGATACAAGTATGTCAGAATGATCTGCCACCTAGACGTAGTGGGAGGGTTGTACGACAGCCTGATCGCTATCTAGTAGTTGGAGAGGCATAAGTTGTCGCATCCAGTGATGATGTAGATGATCCACTGACCTATCATAGTGCAATGGATGATTCTGATAAAGAGGAATGGCTAAAAGCCATGAACCTCGAGTTGGAGTCAATGTACTCCAACTCAGTCTGGGAACTTATAGACCAACCTGATGGGGTAAAACCATAGGTTACAAGTGGATCTACAAAAGAAACAAGGGAGCATATGGGAAGGTACAGACCTTCAAGGTTGGACTAGTGGCCAATGGTTATACCCAGAAAGAGGGAGTTAACAATGAAAAGACTTCTCGCATGTTGCAATGCTCAAATCCATCAGCACTCTTCTCTCCATGACCGTATATTATGATTATGATATTTGGTAGATGGACATCAAGACTGCATTCTTGAATGGAAATCTTGATGAGTGTATCTATATGATACAACCAAAGAGGTTCGTAGCCCAAGGTCAAGAGAAAAAAGTTTGCAAGCTGTAAGCATCCATTTATAGACTGAAGCGAGCATCTCGATCTTGAAACATAAGATTTGATTCCACGATCAAGTCTTATAATTTTAAGAAAAACGTTGATAAGCTTTGTGTATACAAGCACGTCATGGTACCGATGATATTTTACTCATTGGGAACGATGTAAAAATATTATTGGATGTGAAATCATGGCTAGCTAACTAATTCCAAATGAAAGATTTGGGAGATGCCAGTTATGTACCTGGGATCCAGATTTTCTGGGATCGTAAGAGATGATTGTTAGCTATGTCTCAAACATCCTATATCGAAAAGATCTTTATGCGATTTGGGATGCAGAATTCCAAGAAACGAAATTTGCCTTACCGACATGGAATTCATTTGTCAAAGGAACACTATCCTAAGACACCTCAATGAGTTGAGGAAATGAGACATATCTCATATGTCTAAGCAGTTGGTATCCTCATGTATGCTATGTTATGCACGAGATCAGACATCTATTTTGCAATGAGATTAGTCAGTAGGTTTCAGTCTAACCCAGGAATAGATCATTGAGTGGTAGTGAAACATATTCTCAAGTATCTTAAGAGAATGACAAATTATATGCTTGTATATTCTCGTGAGGATATGATCCTTAATGATATACAAACTCTGATTTTCAGACGGATGCTGGTTCTAGGAAATCAATATCTGTATCAGTGTTTACTTTAGGTGGTGGGGTCATTATGTGGAGGAGCATAAAGAAATCTTGTATTGGTGACTCCATCAGAGAGACTGAGTATGTAGAAGTTAAAGAAGCAGTCTGGTTCCAGAAATTCTTAGGAGATTTGGAAGTTGTTTCAGATATGGATAAACCACTCACATTTTATTGTGGTGAGTTGGTGAATGATAAGTGCATGAAAATGCACTTTGAAACATCACTTATTTGGGTTTATTGTTAAGTATTTAGTTCTATATTTTATATTTTCTTATATAATTTTTATCATTATTATAATTTAGAAAGTGTTTGTTATTAAAGTTAATTTAATAATTTTTCTCTTTATTATTTTAGGAAATGGAAAGAAAGAATTTAAAAAAGGAAATTGTTGAATTTTGAAGAGAGCCTTTACGTGGGCCACCTTCCAATATTTCATGTTTACAAAAGCCAAACAAAAAGTGGACAAAGGAAATAAGTAAAAGAGAAAGAGAAGTTGGGGCCGCAAACAGGAAATAAAAGATTGTTGGCCGAGTGAGAGAGAAACAAAGTTGAGCCACAATTGTTGAGTATAATGAGAAAGAAGAAAGTCACGTGGGCCCAGAATTATGGAAATAGGGTTTCATATTTTATGTGTTATTTAAAGACAACACAAGGTGGTGAAACCAAGCTCCACACGCATTGAAAGATTTATTTTTAGAGGGCAGTTTCAGCGAGAGCCGAGAGCCTCACGCATAAAGAAAAGAAAAATATTTTGAGGAAGTTCTCCAGACGCGTGAAACAAAGAAATATTAGAGGGAGGGCAGCGCAGGCTGTGCGCAAGTAGAGAAGAAGCCGAGGAGCAGAGAAGAAATCAGAGCGCATAAGCCGAGAGTTGGAGTAGTGATAATTCAGAACAATATGTCTCTTCAATCCCAGGCTATGTTTATTTCTTTTATGGAGAACTAATCTCCTAGGCAAAGTTAGGGATGATTTCTTGTACTTGAATTCCTATATTAATGATTTTGATTCCTAAGAACCTTTTAATGTTTAATAAAATTAATGTTTGTTATTCCTTATTATTTTCCGATTATTGAATCCAGAAATTATGTTTTGTCAACTCTCATATAGATCCAGTCATGCTTCTTTTATGTGTGATTTGCGAATTAGTTGTGACAGGTAAAATTATTTTATGTGTTGGTCTTCTGCTACAGTATTGACTGAGGGTATATTGTCGACGTTAGATAGCTCGTAATGATGACTTTTGTGTGCTGTTAACATAAAGAAAATAATCATTAATTACCTTAGAATTTGAATATGTGTAGAATTGATTATCTTCCGGTTGTTGGTTTGCGATGTGAAACCTTCAATTGTGTAATAAAATAAATCAATAACTGAATATAGGAGTTTGATGCAAGAGGGATTCCCGACGCTTTGCTGTTTATCTCTGCTGATAACTTTTATTATCTTTTCATTATTTTATTTATCTTTACTTTAATTACCAATTCCATCGTTTTCTTTATTTAAGTTACTGTTAACGTTTTTGTTTAAGTAAATTAGTTTCTGTGACCATCTCTCTGAGGAATCGACACCCCAGCTATACTGGGATAACCGCAAGTTAGTTCATGTGACCATTATTATCGTGCTGGATTTTTTCCCAAATTTTGGACAGCGGTTCTCGACAGTTTTTGAACTCTAAAATAATCTCAAAATTTCCCCAAGTCAGCCAATAGTATTGCCAAAAAGTCTACAAAAAAATAGAACAAAAAACAAACTACACAAAGGGTTAAGGGTGGCGGCAGTGAGCAAATGTTTCTGCTCACTGTCGTGAGTAATAATAGGAAGAGGATGAAAAAATTTATTCCAACTTCGAATGGTCTTCCGTGCTATGCCTCACAAAAAAAAAATAGAGTGGGGTAGACTCACACAATGATCCCTAAACAATTTAGAGATAAGAATTTGTCACACAAAATTTTTCTTTTCTCTTTGTTATTTTTTTTTCTTCTCAACACTTGAGAGAAAATAAGAACAATGGTTGTTAGGGTTAGATCAAATGAGATAAGGGTAAAGAGAAAAATAATTTTCCTATTTATATTTAGAGTTTAGGTTGTCCAAAAAAATAACTGAAATATTTCCCCTCTACCTTACAATTTTCGACCAAGAGATTATTTTCCATGACAAAAATATTTTGTTAAATGTCTTCATTAAGACATTTAGAAGTTATCATTATAAATAATGTAACTTCCAATTTTGTAAATGAAAAGATTTGAAATCAAATTTCAATATTATTCATTTCCAAAACTGTATATTAAATTATCAAATAATTTTAATAATAACAAAATTTTAATAAATAAATTATCTCATAATTATTTATTATGGAAAAAATATACATAAAAATAATATAAAGTTATATGTGACACATATATTATTAATCACATTAATAATAACAACAAGTGTGAGTATATAATTGGACTATCCAATTATATTTAATTTGTTATAGTATATCGAGCTAGCACGGGGACCAAATTGACCTACAATTTTGAGCTCTAATAATCCTGAAATATTAATTAAACTCTTTAATTAAACATTCTGAATTATAAAAACCCAAAGTTGCACTCTCATTGCCATAGATATATTATATAAGTCGAACTATATCGGTGTCAATCGATATAGTCATTACATATGGATTGACCATTCACGAGTATCTCATAGTTAGAGCTCTTAAGTAGCATTGATTTTCTAATGAACGATTTATTCATAACTATTATGAATATTAATTTTTCTATTCGTAATAGAAATACTTGAGCGCTATAATCGTTCAAGTACTGAATCAACCCTTAAGGAAGATACTCCTCTACATCTCGCAAGAAGGAGTGACTTTCATATCTATGTAAAACATCCTCAGCTACACACCAAACCATGTCCCTAAAGTACGCAGTTATTGGTCAAGATTTCTACATCAACCTCACCTTTGTAAATCAAAGGACATGGCCTGCCATGCAGGAGTTCGTAGTACACTCAGGATTCAGATCAATCCATATATGTGTTAGTGTCCTACACATGCCACAAGATCTCTAAACATGATTTGTGTGTGAATTATTAAGTAAAGTTGGGGAAAAAAACTTACATTGATCGGTTCTGAAATTTTGAAAATTTCCTTGGATGATCCAGTATCGGATGTCACATGCTAGGCCTAGGGCTGGCGCTGTGTCTACCCCGTACGAAGCATATATCGGATCCCGCGTAACTAGTCTCTGTAATCGGATAGTCATGACCTAGTCATACTATCCCGATAGCTACAATATTTAAGAGTACTAGTACCGTATCCTGTGTGACCATCATCTCCATATGACTGAAGTGATACTCCAATCTTGACATCACACCCATTACACTACGATTCTCCGTAAACCCAGCTGAGGCGTACACAGTACCTATTAAAGCTCCAGACGACCAATACCAAAGTAAACTGATTGTCGCAAGTAATAGCGATGCAAGTCTCAGATTAAAGATCACATACACCTACCCTGATTCGAATTCACATATACACATAGTCATAATACCAATGAGACTCTGAGGAGGTCTATCCAGAGCAAAGCTGTTCCCGATCCAATGGCTAACAGAACCTCTTTTCACACTTGAATAAGTATCCAATACTTCAATATATGAGAACTATACCGTTAAGCTTCCATAACGCACACACATGTAATACTAGTCTATTTCGCATCATCGATGTCCATGCTCGATAATACTACGACTAGGAATATTTAATGATTAAATCGTTTGTGGATTTATACTTTCTCATATCTTATTAATCCGATTTAACCATATGGACTTTTATCATTAATAATCCAAGTAATCCAATTACATAATGATAAGATATCAATTTCCTTTTGTCACATAGTTAATTTATACAAAAACACAATGTCCTTTACAAACAGTGATGCTATGGGTCATAATTGTCCAACAATCTTCCACTTGGCTCATAGCCAATCACTCAAGTATCTAACACCTGAACTATGTACATGTCGCTCAAACTTTTGCTGAGAAATAGCTTTCATCAGCGAATCTGCAATGTTGTCATATGATGCGATCTTCTCGATCTTCACATCGCCACGATGTATGATCTCACGAATCAGATGAAACCGCCAAAGTACATGCTTGGATCATTGATGAGACCGTGGTTCCTTAGCCTGTGCTATAGCCCCGTTATTTTCACAATACAAAGGTATGAGCTCAGCTGCTAATGGAACTACTCCTAATCCAATTAGGAATTTACAGATCCAAAGTGCTTATTTTGCTGCCTCAGCTGCAGCAATATATTCCACTTCTGTTGTTTAATTGGTAACAGTCTCTTGCTTGGAAGATTTCCAGCTCACTGCTCCATTGTTCAAACGAAATATGTACCCTAATTGTGATTTATAGCCATCTTTATCAGTTTGGAAACTTGCATCGGTGAACCCAGTCACCTCAAGTTCTCCTTCCCCATAGACTAAGAAAGCATCATTAGTTCATCTAAGATACTTAAGGATGTTCTTTACAGTAATCCAGTGACCATCACCTGGATCGGTCTGATAGTGACTGCATATGTGATGATCGGAAAATATATCAATATTTACTGCCCCTTTTACTTAATATTTTGTTTAGTTTCTCGGGTTTGATGAACGTTTTGATGTGTTTTAGTTTATTTTGCAGATAAAATAATATTGGGACACAATGAAATCATTTAGGGCGAAATGTGGGTCAAATAAGAGCAAAAATTGGACTTGACATATTAATTTTGGAGATTGGAAACTTGCAAGGGCGTTTTAACAAAGTGCAGTTTTGGAAATTTCAGTTTTGCGCATCTGTCGTATTTCGGGCATAACTTTTTACTCCGATATCGGATTGAGCTGATTCAAGTTCCAGATTAAAGAAGACTCGAAGATCTACAACCTTAAAAGAAAAAATAATTTCTAATTCTGAAGATTTCAGGCCCGAAATTGATGAACCATCTAGAAGTGTGTTGTGTGTAATTATTAAAGTCACTTTCAATCATTTTCAAAGCAAAAAATAAATTAATAAATAAATAATAAAAATTATCAAATCACCACCAAACATGATAAGCAATTAGTGTAGCAATTAATAATGGATTTGGTGGAGCAATTAGTGGAGCAATTAATAATAGATTTGGTGGATGATTTGATGGAGGCAAAATTTTTCCTATAAATACCAAGCCATTTCATTTGTAAAATTCATACTTTCTTCTAAGGAATTCCTTAAGAATACTAAGAAGATTGTATCTTGTTTGTTTATTTACAACTTTTAGTAATTAATTTCCGCTTTCGCACTTTCTTTTCTTTAATTTTCAGTTTTTACTTTCCGTAATTTACTTTTACGCACAGTAATTTACTTTCTTACTTTTTACAGTTTTTACTATTCACCATGAGGAGGTAACTTCCCCAACTAGAGTGAAAGATAATTCTTTTACTGTTACTATTTAGATTAATCTCCCTTAAAAATAATATATTCATTATTTAAAATATTGACTTAAAAAGGATACCGCCAGATTGGTCGGTTGGTAATTCATTTTAATCTGGTTTAAACCTGACTAATCAAGGATACCGTCAGATTGGTCAGTTGGTAATTAAATTTTCTTACCGCCTATATGTAAAGTTTATTTTGGTTCCGCCTTTATGGCTGGTTGGACTTAATTTGACTTAATCAGGTTACCGCCTATATGGCTGGTTGGTAAAATAATCACAAGTTAATATATTATATTAAGGGAGATATCTAAATAGTAAATAGTAAAAGTTGATCCTTTTACCTTAGCATTTTATTTTACTTTTCAGCTTTTACTTTATGTCTTTTACTTTTCAGTATTTTTACTTTATGTCTTTTACTTTTAAGTTTTTACTTGCCCTAGTTCTGTGTTAGTTATCTGGGGTTGTGATGAATTCTAATATCATCGGTTTATAAGGGGTTATTTTATAGTTTGGGTAATTTAAAGGTTTACTTATTAAGTCTTAAGCTTAATGCTTCTTCTTGTCTGATCACCAATAAGATTGATGTGGTAAATCTAAAATGAACTAGACATATGGATTTTAGGTTTCAGCCTTAGACTTAATAGCCCACGATCTTTATTGAGGATAGATAACCCTTTAATAGATTTCCTTACAGGATAGACATATACCTGTCGGGCGGGGGTAGCCATAATTGGAACTTAAACTTAATGAATCCATATAATTTGGTTGACATAGATATATGCTTCAATTGGGTTAAACTGGGTATTTTCGTCTGACCATCGACAGAGGCTTTTGCATAATTTCGTGTTCCAGGTTAGTAAACTAATTTATTACACAAACATAAAATAATCACTTCATCTTTTAAAAGATATTAGAATGATTCACAACCCTAGATCTTTGAGTCTTTTTTTATTTTCCTTAGTATTTTCTTTTGTTTATTTTATTTATTTTAATTAAGGAGAACCATATTCAACCAATCAAATAATCGTTCTCTTCTCCATATAATTAGATACCTGTAAATAAATATTATCAATAATTAATAACAACAGTAGGAATTAAGTCCTCGTGGGATCAATATTTTTATACTACTTGAACGATACGTGCACTTGCGTTATACGTGTGTGTTTACGCCAGTTAAGTTTTTGGCGCCGTTGCCGGTGACTTATTTTTCTTGAGTTGTTAATTTTGAAGCTATCCAATTTACTTGTATATAATTTTATTTATTTTTATCTGTAATTTTTATTTCTTTCTTTTATTTCAGGTGGTTGAAAAATAGAACACTACTGGGAGATTGAGAGATCACGAGTTTTACTAGAAGAAGATACACCCCAATTTTGGGAGCAACAGTCCGGTTTTCTAAGGCCTATTGTCCAGCCCAACAATTATCACAGGATGCCAGAACCAAGCAATACCATATTTGCTCAACAAGACGCAATGAGGAGATGTGACATATGTAATGGTAACCACCATAGAGATTATTGCGAATACAACTACCATCCAGGGTGGCAGAGCTATCAAGATCCTTCATGGTATGACGAGCCATCACATTTCACAGAACCACATTTTCCATCTTATCCACCACCCACCTACAATGATCTTCATCAACAATCAGAACAATCAGAAGAAGATCAGATGATTGACATGCTCAAAGATGTGTTCAAGAAATAAGATGAAAAATTGGATACAATGCTTGAAACATTCCAGAATCAACTCGAAAGTATTCATAGACAATCAGCATCCATTTAGAGAATGACTGAGCAGATCAGACAATTAACAGAAAACCAGAGCTATATACCTCAAGGACCATTTTCAGATGAAGCCTTCGAGTACCAAGCATTTCACAATGACACCTTAACAGAGGAGGAGGCTGAGTAGTATCAACAACCAGAGGTATCAGTTCAGGAGCCCAAACTAGCAAAGTCTCTATTTGATTTTTATTATTCTGATTCTGACGAAGATGAAGCTGATCTATTTGTACCAATTGCACCAACAACGGAGGATCAAACTTTTAATCCTCAAAATGAAGATCTTGGAGCATGCTTTACCATGATGTTTGAAGAAGATCTATCTGAGCCAATCATTTCACCGAAATCAGAGGATGAAGACCTAAAATCTGACACATCTTTTCATCATCAGGTTGACAATTTTGAAGCATGTATTTCACAGATGACAGATGAATAGCTGAATGTAGAAATTTTCAAATACATCTGTGAAGAAAAGGTGGAAGAAGAAGCAGAGCAAATGGAAGAGCAAATGTCTGACCAAATTGAAAATCCAGAGCATTCAGAAGAAACATCACTGTTTTGGGGAGTACAAATCAAAGATATCACCCAAAAGCTTGACAGAATGGAACTTACATTCCAAGTCAAGCACCATACGAGACCTCCTGATTTTCTTTCTTTCTTTGCAGGAACCACTGAAGCAACAAGGAGCAAAAAAGTGGCACAAGCACTGAATGAGACAAAATTTTTTCTGCTACCTTATTGTTGGAAAAGACCATTCAAAAGCAACGCTCATGGGATTGTCTTTAATCAGACATCCAAGACAACGCTGAAACCTCATTGACAGATGAATTTAAGTCACATCTAGCTGAAGACGAAAAATTTAGCGCTAGCAGGGAGGCAACCCATGCAATTTGTTATAATTTCTGTTTTTATATTTTGTGTATACATGTTGTAGAGTTTTTAATTTTGTGTGTTGTTTTGTAGGGAAAAGCACAAACGGGGCATTTTAAGACAGAAGGAATGGTGATTGGCAATCACAAAGTTGAGAACCAATTCATTAGCGATGGCTGAGTAAGGAATGAAATCTTGAGACGCATCCTAATGGATTTATATACCAAACGAGTGGCGTATTGCGTACACAATTCCGTTGCCTTAATTATTGCTTTGATTCACTTTTCTGTTGTAATTATCTTTATTTTCGTAGACAGGATCTAGACTTTTTGACCTTTCATGATTTCTTTTGTTGTTTAGCAAACAAACGTCCTCTGGAAGATACTAGTGCTATTATTACTCACCCTTTTTCAGGTACTATAAATTCAACCCGTCATTGCACTTTTGAAGGCATCTAGAGTTGAGAAAGAAATACATAAAAAATGGAAGCCACTTCAAGAAGATGAGTTGAAAACATCTGTGTGTTTTGCGATAGTAGTGTTGGTGTTAAGCCACAATACGTAGAAGCAACACAAGAATTGAGTCGAGTCTTAGCTTCAAGGAATATGCACTTAATATATGGCGGAGGCAATCTTGGACTTATGGGGATCGTTTCAAAGGCCGTAAAAGGAGGCAGTCACGTTTTGGGAATCATCCCAAAACCCTTGGCATAGGCAAATCTTATTGAACCATCAAACGGAGAGGAACTGATCGTGCCAGATATGTCTGAACGTTTGGTAGAAATGATTAACTGTGCTCATGCTTTTATTACTTTGCCAGGTGGCTTGGGTACATTGGAGGAAATTTTTATTATGCTATCTTGGGCGAACCTGAACATACACCAGAAACCGCTTGGACTGTACAACGTTGAAGGATTTTTATGATTTTCTTTGTGTGTTTCTTGATGATGCTCGGAGAAATGGGTTCGTGTCAAAACCTATGAAAGAACTCCTATTCACTGCCAGAACTGCTCCGGATCTAATAGACCAACTCTTAGCCTATGAACCACAAGTTGACCATATCCTTTCAAAGATAAATTGGTCTAAGGACGATCGTGGTAAGAGGCGTCGGATTAATCTGGATCTTAACCTTTAATTTCGTGTAAAATTTCAGCTAACTAGGTACTATCTTCTAAACTCTTCTTCTACTGTTTAAGACATTGGGGACAATGTCTCATTTAGGTTTGGGGGAGGGAATTAGTTGATTAGTATCTTGTTTTTAGTTGTGTGTTGTTTTTATTTTTATTTTTAGTCCAAATTTTTTTTCGAAAAATACCAAAAAAAAAATTGAAAATTTTTCAAAAATTACAAAAATATTTTGCGTTTTTTGTGTTTTTATTTTGACTAAAAATGTGAAATTGGTAAGAGATAGCTGAGTAAGGAGTTTTCACTCATGAGACGTATCTCAAACCATTTTTGAAACAAGTTAATTTTTGTTTATTTCCTTTTGAATTATTTAATTTGTGAATTCTCCATAATACGGACTAAAATGGATCTTCATATACTCAGTTGGCAGGTATTATCAATATGCATAGTAACATACGGACATGAGTTAAAATTGAAAAGTTTGTAATATTTAGTGCTCTAGTTTAATTGGAGGAAGTATCTCAAAAAAAACAATGGAGTGAAAAAAATAAAAAAAAAAAAAAAAATCTGAGATCCGAGTTATTAAGTCTGTAAGGGTGTTTTAATACCTAGTTCCCTAAAACCAACTGGTTTGGGAGTCACTGGCCCAAAGCTCGCTACATGGATCAAAGATGCTGTAAAAATATCTGAAGTCTGAGTAATTAAGTCCTTAGGGGTGTCTTAACACCTGGTGCCCTAAAGCCAACTGGTTTGGGAGCCACCGACCCAACACTCGTTACATAGATGGAAGATATTGTATATAAATTAAAAATAGAAAAAAAATCAAAGAAAAAATCAGAAAAATCCGAAAAATTATTCCATTGCTGAAAAAAGGTGTGAAATCTGATAGAACTTTAGGACAAAAATATTACTCTATTATCAACTGCACTTATGACTATTGTGAGCAAAAATGAGTTGTTTAATATTATGTTGGCTGTGTATATGGAGAATGGTAAATAATCGGAGAATTTACTTATTCAGTAATTTAGAAAGAAAGAAAACAACTAGTAACTTGCAGTAGAAGTTTCATCTGATTAGTCACTAACTTCTTTATTCTCTTTTCTCTTGCCTTTTTTCTTTTGTGTGCATTAGTTTTATTATCTTTTTACTTTTGTAAAACGTTTGTGGGTATCGTTGCTGTAAACCCTCACGAGACTATAACTCGTCCACTAGGGACACCTAGGGGTTTAAAGGCTTGTTGCATATGCTAAATGCAACCGTGATCCCTACGAAAGTGGCTTAGTTTAATTTTAATTGTTTCTTGTATTTTATTTTTTTTGTTTTGCTCGAGGACTAGCAAAATGTTAGGTTTGGGGTGTGATGAGCGGAAAATATATCAATATTTACCGCCCCTTTTACTTAATATTTTGTTTAGTTTCTCGGGTTTGATGAACGTTTTGATGTGTTTTAGTTTATTTTGCAGATAAAATAATATTGGGATATAATGAAATCATTTAGGACGAAATGTGGGTCAAATAGGAGTAAAAATTGGACTTGACATATTAATTTTGGAGATTGGAAACTTGCAAGGGTGTTTTAACGAAGTGCAGTTTTGGAAATTCCAATTTTGCGCATCTGTCGTATTTTGGGCATAACTCTTTACTCCGATATCGATAGAGCTGATTCAAGTTCCAGATTAAAGAAGACTCAAATATCTACAACTTTAACAGACAAAATAATTTCTAATTCTGAAGATTTCAGGCCCGAAATTGATGAACCATCTAGAAGTGTGTTGTGTGTAATTATTAAAGTCACTTTCAATCATTTTCAAAGCAAAAAATAAATTAATAAATAAATAATAAAAATTATCAAATCACCACCAAACATGATAAACAATTAGTGGAGCAATTAATAATGGATTTGGTGGAGCAATTAGTGGAGCAATTAATAATGAATTTGGTGGATGATTTGATGGAGGCAAAATTTTGCCTATAAATACCAAGTCATTACATTTGTAAAATTCACACTTTCTTCTAAGGAATTCATTAAGAATACTAAGAAGATTGTCTCTTGTTTGTTTATTTACAGCTTTTAGTAATTAATTTCCGCTTTTGCACTTTCTTTTCTTTACTTTTCAGTTTTTACTTTCCCCAATTTACTTTTACGCACAGTAATTTACTTTCTTACTTTTTACAGTTTTTACTATTCACCATGAGGAGGTAACTTCCTCAACTAGAGTGAAAGGTAATTCTTTTACTGTTACTATTTAAATTAATCTCCCTTAAAAATAATATATTCACTATTTAAAATATTGACTTAAAAAGGATACCGCCAGATTGGTCGGTTGGTAATTCATTTTAATCAGGTTTAAACCTGACTAATCAAGGATACCGCCAGATTGGTCGGTTGGTAATTAAATTTTCTTACTGCCTATATGGCAGGTTTATTTTGGTTCCGCCTTTATGGCTGGTTGGACTTAATTTGAATTAATCAGGTTACCGCCTATATGGCTGGTTGGTAAAATAATCACAAGTTAATATATTATATTAAAGGAGATATCTAAATAGTAAATAGTAAAAGTTGATCATTTTACCTTAGCATTTTATTTTACTTTTCAGCTTTTACTTTATGTCTTTTACTTTTCAGCATTTTTACTTTATGTCTTTTACTTTTAAGTTTTTACTAGCCCTAGTTATGTGTTAGTTATCTGGGGTTGTGATGAATTCTAATATCACCGGTTTATAATGGGTTATTTTATAGTTTGGGTAATTTAAAGGTTTACTTATTAAGTCTTAAACTTAATGCTTCTTATTGTTTGATCACCAATAAGATTGATGTGGTAAATCTAAAATGAACTAGTCATAGGGATTTTAGGTTTCAGCCTTAGACTTAATAGCCCACGATCTTCCTTGAGGATAGATAACCCTTTAATAGATTTCCTTACAGGATAGACATATACCTGTCGGGCTGGGGTAGCCATAATTGGAACTTAAACTTAATGAATCCAGATAATTTGGTTGACATAGATATATGGTTCAATTGGGTTAAACTGGGTATTTGCGTCTGACCATTGACATAGGCTTTTGCATAATTTCGTGTTCCAGGTTAGTAAACTAATTTATTACACAAACATAAAATAATCACTTCATCTTTTAAAAGATATTAGAATGATTCACAACCCTAGATCTTTGAGTCTTTTGTTATTTTCCTTAGTATTTTCTTTTTTTTTTATTTTATTTTTTTAATTAAGGAAAACCACATTCAACCAATCAAACAATCATTCTCTTCTCCAAATAATTAGATACTTGTAAATAAATAGTATCAATAATTAATAACAACAGTAGGAATTAAATCCTCGTGGGATCGATATTTTTATACTACTTGAACGGTATGAGCGCTTGCGTTATACATGTGTGTTTACGCCGGTCAATATGCTCAAAGCATATGAGACATCAAGTCGTATACATATCATGACATACATGATCAATCCGACTGCGGAAGCATATGTGATCCGAATCATTGCATCTCTCTCATCTTGAGTTTTAAGACACATATCCTTGGATAGAGAGACACCATATGACACTGGAAGCAGCCCCCTCTTGGACTGATCCATGTTGAATCTCTTCAACATTTTGTCAATGTACGAGCTCTGGGAGAGTCCAAGCAGCTTTCTAGATCTATCCCGGTAGATCCTTATTCTTAGAATAAAGGCTGCATCTCCCATGTCTTTCATGGAGAATTCTAATGAAAACCAAGCTTTCACCGATTGTAGCATGAGAATGTCATTGCCAAGAAGCAATACATCATCAACGTATAGGACAATGAATGTCAGTGCGCTCCCACTAACGTTCTTATATACACAAGAATCATCTTCATTTTGAATGAAACCATATTCTTTTATGATCTTATTAAAATGTTGGTTCCAATAACGCGATGCTTGCTTCAATACATAAATGGATCAGTTTAACTTGCAAACATTGTTTGCATGTTTTGGCACGACAAAACCATTAGGTTGTTGCATATAAACATCCTCCAAAAGGTTTTCGTTAAGGAAAGCGATTTTGACGTCCATTTGCCATATTTCATAATCGAAATATGCAGCAATAGCAAGCATTATCCAAATGGATTTAATCATGGTAGTAGGTGAAAAATTTTCATCGTAATCGACACCATGTCGTTGACGATACCCTTTCGCTACAAGCCTAGATTTGTACGTTTGTATGTTGCATTCCATGTCTGTCTTCCTTTTGAAGACCCATTTACAACCAATATGATTAATTCCTTCTTGTGCATCAATCAATGTCCAAACTTGGTTGGTATACATGGAATCCATTTCGGACTACATGGCCTCTTGCCATAAAGTGGAGTTGATACCTTGTATCGCTTCCTCATACGTAGCCGGTTCATCTTCCTAAATAAGATTAATGTCTACATGAGGTGAGATCAGAAACCCATACCTCTCAGGTTATTTTCTGACTCTCTCTGACCTACGCGGTTCTTGTGTATTAGAATATTATGGAATAGTCACATCCCTGATGGACTGTTGGTGTTCCATGAGGGGGTCGGTGCCAGAAATAGTATCACTCCGATTTTCATCGAGTTCTACTTTCCTCCCACTTATCACTGCATCTATGAATTCCTTTTCGAGGAAAACTACATGAAGAGCAACAAATATCTTGTTCTCTTGTGGGTTGTAGAAGTAATATCCTTTGGTTTCCCTAGGATAACCTACAAATAGGCACTTATCCGATTTGGGTTCTAGTTTGGTACCATCCAAACGTTTAACATATGCCCAGCATCTCCAAATCTTCAGAAATGAGAAACCCGATTTCTTTCCTATCCATTTTTCATATGGGGTCTGTACAACTGACTTTGACGGAACCTTATTCAAAATAAGTATTGCACTGTTTAATGCGTATATCCAGAAGGAAATTGGTAGCTTTGTGCGACTCATCATTGACCTTACCATGTCCAACAAAGTACGGTTTCTCTGTTCGGACACACCGTTCATTTGAGGTGTTCCGGGTGTTGGATAAGTATGACCCATAACATCACTATTTGTAAAGGACATGGTGTTCTTGTACAAATTAACTATGTGAATACAGAATAGACTAGTATTACACTTGTGCACGTTATGGAAGCTTAACAATATAGTTCTCATATATTTGGGTATTAGATACTCATGCAAGTGTAATAAGAGGTTCTATTTGCCGATGGTACGGGAACAGCTTCGCTCTGGATAGACCCATCGGAATCCCATTGGTAGTATGACTATGTGTCTATGGGAGTCCGAATCAGGGTAAGTGTATTTGGTCTTAACCTGAGACTTGCATTGCTAATACTTGCGACAATCAGTATACTTTGGTTTTGGTTGTCCGGGGCTTTAACAGGTTCTGTGTATGCCTCTTCTGGGTATACTGAGAATCGTAGTGTATTGGGTGTGATGTCAAGATGGAAGTATCACTTCAGTCATATGGAGATGATGATCACTCAGGGATACAGAACTGGTACTCTATAGTGCTATAGCCATCGGGAAAGTATGACTAGGTCATGACTTTTCGATCATAAAGAGAATAGTTGCTAGTGATTCGATATATGCTTCGTACAGGGCAGACATAACTCCAGCCCCAGGCCTAGCATGTGGCATCCGATATGTGATCGTAATACACAATACTAAGTATACTACGCCTGATATAGATTATGTATTTCTTAAAAGAATATTTCTGGAGAATTGGGTAGGCACAGTGCTTTGCTAGAAGCCAACCATATCTTGTAAATCGGAAAGAACGTGGTACGAGGTACGCACGTGTTCGGATAGTCCGATGACCGTATTCACTGCCAACATATCCAGGGATCTCTTGGGTCGCCTCCCAAAGATTCACCAATGACATTTGACTCGAACAGAATTAATCTGGGATTAATTATGAGAGAGAGAAAATTAATCTAGGATTAATTACGGCAAGAATTAATCTGGGATTAATTCGACTAGAAGAGAGAATGCGATTAATTTGGAATTAATCAACAAAGTAAATTTAATAGTTAAATTGGATTTTATTATTTAATTTATTTAATTGGGCTAAAGTAATATATTGGATATATTAAATGAAATTAGATTTCAAAGCGGAATTAAAATTGTATTTTAATTTGGGCGAATGAATTAATTTAGAATTAATTCGCAAGCGAATTTTATAATAATTTTGATAGGCATTATTATTTAATTAAATTGGATTTAATTGCGTAGCAACGGAAAATTCATTTATTCGGAATTAAATGAATCTGGGCCCGAGCGAAGTTGCGTGTTAAGTTAGCCGACTTAAGTTTCGAATTTAAAAGTGGTGGGACTCACTTCACTTACATCAACATGTTAGACATGTGATGGAAGTGGTTAGGCTTATTTTATGGATTTGATTTATTGAAAGAAATCTTGGCTTTACTTATAATACACTCAAACCAAATTCAACACACAACCTTATTATATAAACCAAGTCAACTTTGGAAGTTGGATAAGGTTACTATTCACAGCAACCATTTTTCTCTTCTTTCTCCTTGAGGCCGTGAGCTCCATCTCTCTCCCATGGAGTTTTGTTACAAAATTATTGTAAGCTAGCACTTTAAGGAGTCAAAGGAAGGTGATATGGAGACTCACCCATGAGTTTGGAACAACAAAGAGGGCTTGGAGCTTCCATCATCCATGAAAATGTTTTAAACTTCTACCAATCTTTGTAAGTATTTTCCGCAACTTACTTTAGATTATTCACACACAAATCATTCATTAGAGATCCTTGGCATGTCTAGGACACTAACAATGGTATAAGAGCGAGATCTAAGCATGATTTGGATTCTAGGGTTCATAGAATTTAATTTGGGATTTTGTGCTTGGAGCTTGATTTTTCCTAAATTGATGAGTTGGTTGTGTTTATATGATGATGAATTGGATTTGTGCATCTTTGGTTTTATGAAAAATTGATTGGATTAATTTTCCCCAAAAACCCCACCATGGTCGAATATGAACCATAGTCTAATACTCATGATAATTTTTGAAATTTTAACAATTGGATATGTTAAATGGCATGAAATGAATCTTAGATGTTGAATGTTGATTTAATTGGATTGAAATCAAATTGGATGTTATTTTGTTGCCATTACCGTGAGATATGAAGCATGTTGGAAAGATTGATTTTGATTAATTTGTGTAGGACATAAATTAGATGTTAAGCATGATTAATTAGATTAATTAGTATTTTGGAAATACTAGATTAATTAATTAATAGTGTTAATTACACTTGAAATGGATTAATATGTAATTTGGAATGATATATTAATCTAATTTGTTGTATTTGGGCTAATGGGCTTGGTTGGGCCAAATTTTGGTCTTGGATCATATTTGGGCCTAAACCATTTCCATAAAGTCCAAAAATATGACATTGGGCCTTAATAATTTAATTGGGCCTAATAGGCCTAAATTGATTTTATGGCATAGGGTGATTCCTAACTTGGGCCTTGGCATTTTGGGTTTGATCCATAATGGCCAAAGCCCATGCCTAAAAAATCAATTGAAAGCCCATTGGACTTTAATTGAATAGTATTGGATGCTAATTGGGCATTTGAGACCCAATTGGATTGGATTTGGAATCCAAGACCTTAAAGGCACTATTAAAAGTTTAATTATTTAATTTGGAATTAAATATGAATTAGTATTGGATACAATTTAAATTTGATTTAAAATTATAGTTCGATAAAATTTAAGAATACGTACTTTGAGTATTTATTCTTAAACGAGTCGGACTCGCGCAAATCAAATCGTTGTTTGAACATTGGATGGTCATTAATTCAAAGACTAATTAATTGGATTAGATTGATTGAGTAACATGCTTTGTGTGAATACTTGGATGTTTTTGTATGAATAATGTATATCGGATGGATATTAGATGGGTGGGGGTAATTTTGGAAATTGTTGTAATAAATTTAGAATTTATTAAATTGGACATGCGTGTCCAGCCTATTATCTCTTTTCTCTTTGTATTTCTCTTCTCACCAATTCCCCTCAATGCAAATGAGGTTTCTTTAGAAGTATTATGTAATTGGGTAGAAGTAAGAATAGTGCTAGCGGGAAAGAGGAAAGAGAAAGATTTGTTCTCGGAATAATTTGTTATATATCCATCCGCATATCATTATTAAATTTTATCGCGCCTTATTATGCTTCTAGAATGCATGTTTAAGGGTGTATTATGAGACCTAATTAAAGATAATAAATTGGTTGCCAATTTACGCGAAAAACCCTCACTCAAATATTAAGCGTCTTCCTTCCATTGAGTGGTTCTCTCTCAAGATCCAAGATTGGCATTGGTTTGTTGGCCAAAGTCAAGACCTTTGTCCATAGCGGATGTGTTTGAACCGCGTAAGTTTTGTTCCATATCGTATGTCTTGGGCGGTTGTGACTTGTTGGCCAAAGTCAAGGTCACTTGTAGTTCATCGACTTCGATTACGAAGCTTTCCACATGTCAATGGGTCACGCTTAACTGGAATCATTAAGTTTGTTGAGGCAAAGCCAAGGCTTAGTTGATTCAGAGGAAAAAAGGTTAGGAAATATATTGGATATATTTACATATATTGGATATATGTTTTGTACTTGGAGGTCCACCTACTGGATCTAGGAATTGGATGAGATCCAATTGATCTTAGAGATCTACCTAGTTAAGTTTCATACAGCTTGTTGGCCAAAGTCAAGGTTGTGTGTTATTTAACGGGATCCTAGCCCACTAGGAAACTAGGTTTCCCGAGTACTCCACAGAGGGTTAGAGGCTCGCCGAAAAATAGTGGGACGTTAGTATTAAATTTGCAATATTCGTTTAATACTTACTAATACGTGCTCATTTTATTTTTCGTCATTAATAATACATATATTAGTTGGACTAATATTTAATTGTTGTTTTAATTAAACAGTTGGACTGTATTCAAACTACTTCATTTGTAGTTGGTTATATAGTTGGACTATAGTAATCAATACATTTGAAAGTAACCAATCAAATTGTAGATAATTATATAGTTAGACTATTGTAATCATTACATTAGTTAATGGTTATACTCAAGGAGTAAGAGCCAGAGCTTCTAAAAGGGAAAGAAGCGCAAGACACATTTTACTTCGACATCCCATAAGGCCAAGGCTTGGCCGAAGGCTTCTGGGGGTATGAAGCAAAAAGGGAAAGGCTAAATCGTCACAGTCTTCTGAGAAGACAAAGCGCATATCCCAAGATGTCTGCCGGAACTGTGGAAAATGGGGTCACTGGAAGAGTGACTGCCGTATGGACAAGGCAGACATGAAGGATGTGAAGACGGGCAAGGCTCCGACTTCAGGTAAGTTTGTTATAAATATGTCCACTACCAGTTTTAAAATTGGATTTTGATACTGGATGTGGAACATACATATGTACTGATGTGTAAGATCTGTTGATTAGCAGAATACTGGCTTCATATGAGATCGACCTACAAGTCGGAAACATGACGAAAGCCACTATTTTGGCCATATGAACCTAAGTTTTGGAACTGCCCTTGGGGCATGTACTTAAATTAGGAGACTGTTATAATGTACCTAGTTTGACTAAGAACATTATCTATGTATCTAGTTTAACCCATTGAGGGTATACCTTTATATTCCAGAAAACCGGGTGTTTTGTCTATAAAGATGATATTGAGATATACACATTAGATATGAATAACAGTATTTATATTTTGAATATAAATTAATCTCAAACATTTAACATGACAAACAAAAGGCTCAAACTGAGTAAATCATATGAGACTTATTTGTGGCATTGTTGTCTGGGACACATTAACAAGACTTATATATCCACACTTTCGAAAAGTGGATACTAGGACGGACTTGATCCTAAGGTTAATGATGAGTCGTACTGAGCTATCAATTTCCTTCACGGGATACGAATTGAACAGTGTAATACTTATTTTGGATAAGGTTCCAACAAAGTCTGTTGGACGGACTCCATATGATATATGGACAAGAAAGAAACCAGGTTTCACATTCCTGAAGATTTGGGAATTCTGGGCATACGTTAAACGTTTGGATAGTACCAAACTAGAACCCAAATCGGATAAGTGCCTATTTGTAATTGGTTATCCCAGAGAAACCAATTCAACAACTCACAAGAGAACAAAGATATTTGTTGCTCTCCATGCGGTTTTCATAAGAGGAATTCCTAAATGCAATGATAAGTGGGAGGAAAGTAGAACTCGATGAAAATCGAAGTAATACTATTCCAGCACCGATCCCTTATGGAACATGAACAGTTTATCAGGGATGAAATTGTTGTTGGAATTTTCTAAGTATCCCAAGATCATATCAAGCAATAAAAATACAAAGTGAATACATCAAAGGAGGTGCGGAATACTCACAATGATCGGTTGAGACGATGCAGTGAAGAACAAAAATCAAATTCTGCCCTCCATGAAGCTCACGGCAGTGCAGTCCACTGTCCTCCATGAAATTCGGCTTTGCATGACCTTTAAAGCTCCAAGCTTTGTCATGGTGATTCCAAGCTCATGGTTGGACTTCCCTATCACCTTCGCATGTCTCAAAAGTGTGCTAGCACTCAAGAAATTTGCCAAAAATTTCCCACTTTGCTTCCCTTAGCTCACGGCAGTGAGCAGAATAGATGAGAGGAAAAATGGCCTCTAAGGCTGAGAGAGAGAAGAAATGAAAGGAGAGTGTGTCTTAGTTTAATTTTTTTCCAAAAACAATTAAACATATACCATATACCACTTTCAAAAGTCAACAAGGTTTTGGAGCCAAAATTTGGCAATTAATTGCTTCCAACAACCCACATCAACTATTCACATCACTCAATCAATCAATGTGACAAGTTGTCACATCACTCAAAGTGACTAATGATTTGACGCTTGATGCGACTAGCGATTTGACGCTTGATTTGACTTACGTGTCGCACTCGGATTCAAAATGCGAATACGCTCGCAAATAATCCAGGGCTCGGGTTCGCTAATTCCAAATTAATAAATTTTCCGTTGCGACGTAATTAAATGATTATGCCTAGCGAAATCACTATTCACATCGATAACGAATTAATTCTAAATTAATTCGTTCACCCAAATTAAAATCTAATTTTAATTCCGCGTCGAAATCCAATTTTGTTTAATATACCGAATATATTAATTTTATCGATTAATTCCAAATTAATCGTTATCTCTCTTTATTGATATTTTATCCCAGATAAAATATCTCCGCGATTAATCCCAGATTAATTTTCTCTCTCGTCTAATTAATCCCAGATTAATTAAAGTGCGAGTCATACGTCATCGGTGAATCTTCGGGAAGCGACCCATGAGCTCCCCGGATATGTTGGCAGTAAATTCGGTCGTCGGACTATCCGAACACTTAAGTACCTAGTACTATGTTTATACCGATTTACAAGACAAGGTTGGCTTCTAGCAAAGCGCCATGCCTACCCAATTCTCCAGAAATATCCTTACAGGAATATAGTGATCTATATCAGGCGTAGTATACGTAGTATTGCGTATTTCGATCCAGTATCAGATGTCACGTGCTAGGCCTGAGGCTGGAATTGTGTCTGCCCTGTACGAAGCACATGTCGGATGTCTGGTAACTAGTCTCTATAATAAGATATACATGACCTAGTCATAATATCTCGATAGCTGCAGCATTTAAGAGAACCAGTCCTGTACCCAAATATATGCGAACTATGCCGTTGTGCCCTCACAACTCGCACAAGTGTAATACTAGTCTTTTACGTATTTATCGATGTCTGATCTCGATAATACTCTGACTAGGGATATTAAATGATTTATCCTTCGTGGACTGATACTGTCTTATATCATTCTCAATCCAAGAACAGATCATAATGACCTCATATCATTTATATATCTTGGTGATCTAATCACAAATGATAAGAGAGCAATCTCCTTTGTCACATAGTTAATTTGTACAACAACACCATGATCTGTACATATAGTGACGCTATGGGTCATAATTGTCCAACAATCTCCCACTTGGCCTATAGCCAGTCACTCGAGTGTCTAACACCCGAACTATGTACCGTCGGCTCAAACTGCTGAGAAAAGGCTTTCGTCAGCGGATTTGCGTGATTATCATCCGATGCGATTTATTCGATCATCACATCGCCACGATGTATGATCCGAACGAATCAGATGAATATCGAAGTATATATCTGGATCATTGATAAGACCATTAATTCTTTAGCCTGCGATGTTGCCTAGCTCAGCTGCTAACAGAACTATATATAATCTAATTAGATTATTATCGACCCAAATGGCTTCTATTGCTGCCTCAGCTGCAGCAATAATCCGCATTTTTTGTTTATTCGGTATTAGTATCTTGCTTGGAAGATTTCCAGCTCACTGTTCCGTTATTCAAACTTTATAGTACCGTTTGTGACTTATAGTCATTTTTATCGGTTAGGAAACTTGCTACAGTGATCCTAGTCACTTCAAGTTCTTATTCTCCATAGTATAAGACAACATCCTTAGTTCTCTAAGAAACTAACGAATGTTCTTAACATCAATCCAGTGACTATCACTTGGATTGGCCTGATTGTGAATCCATATGCTCAAAGCGTATGAGACACCAAGTCACGTACATTTTTCAATGTACGAGTTCTCGGAGAGTGTCAACAACTTTAAATCTATCCAGTAGATCTTTATTCCTAGAATAAAGGTTGTTTCTCCCAAGAATTCCACGGAGAATTTTTCTCGAAAGCCAAGATTTCACCGATTATATTATGGGAATATCATTTCCAAGAAATGACATATTATCATTATTTATATAGGACAGCCATTGTCAGTGCGCTCCCACTAACCTCCTTATATACACAAGAATCATCTTCGTTTTGAATTAAATCATAAACGATTATGATTATTTCAAAAATGATAATTCCAAGAACCTATGCTTGCTTCAATCCAAACATGGATCGAATAACATGCAAACCTTGTTTGCTAGTTTTGGGTACGACAAAACCGACAGGATTTGCATGATTATCGTCTGATACGATTTATACGATCATTACATCACCACGATGTATGATCTGAACGAATCAGATGAATATCGAAGTATGTATCTGGATCGTTGATGAGACCATTATTTCTTTAGCCTGCGCTGTAGCCTAGCTCAGCTACTAACAGAATTATTCCTAATCGAATTAGGATTTATTATCGACCCAAATGGCTTCTATTGCTGCCTCAGCTGCAACAATAACCCGCATTTTTTGTTTATTTGGTAACAATATCTTGCTTGGAAGATTTCCAGCTCACTGTTCCGTTATTCAAACTTTATAGTACCTTTTTGCGACTTGTAGTCGTCTTTATCGGTTAAGAAACTTGCAGCAGTGATCATAGTCACTTCAAGTTCTCTATCTCCATAGTTTAAGACAGCATCCTTAGTTCCTCTAAGATACTAAAGGATGTTCTTAACTTCAATCCAGTGACTATCACATGGATTGGCCTGATTGTGACTCCATATGTTCAAAGCGTATGAGACACCAGGTCGCGTACATTTTTCAATGTACGAGTTCTCAGAGAGTATTAACAACCTTTAGATCTATCCCAGTAGATCTTTATTCCTAGAATAAATGTTGTTTCACCCGAGAATTCTACGGAGAATGTTCTCGAAAGCCAAGCTTTCGCCGATTGTTATTATGGGAATATCATTTCCAAGAAATGACATATTATAATTATTTATAGGACATCCACTGTCAGTGCGCTCCCACTAACCTCCTTATATACACAAGAATCATTTACGTTTTGAATTAAATCATAAACTATTATGATTACATTAAAACGATAATTCTCAGAACCTAATGCTTGCTTCAATCCAAACATGGATTGATTAACCTGCATACCTTGTTTGCTAGTTTTGGTACGAAAAAACCGACAGGATGTTGTAAACATCCTCCAAAAGGTTTCATTTTTAGGAAAAAGATTTTTCCCATTAAGCTGACATATTTCATAAATGAAACATGCAGCATTATCAAACATTATCCAAATGGGTATATCATGGCAACAGGTAAAAGGTTTCGTTGTAATCAACACAATGTTGATAACGATACCTTTCCGCTAAAAGCCTAGCTTTATATGTTGGTATGTTGCCTTCCATGTACGTCTTCCTTGAAGACTTATATAGTACCAATAGGCACAATGCATTGCGGTACAATAACTAGTGTCTAAACATAGTTGGTATACATGGAATCCATTTCGGATGTCATGGCACTTTTTTAATAATAGAGAGTTGATACCTTGTATCACTTCCTCATACGTAGTCAGTTGGTATACCTCAATAAGATAGACATCTTTATGAGGTGAGATCAGAAACCCATACCCCAGGTTGTTTTCTGACTCTCTCCGACTTACGCGGTTCTTATGTATTTGAAGATTAATGGTATAGTTTCATCCTTGATGAACTATTTGCGTTCCATTAGGAATGGGTGTCTGGAATAGTATTACTTCGATTTTCATCGAGTTTTACTATCCTCCCACTTACCACTGCATATAGGTATTCCTCTTAGGAAAACCGCATGGTGATCAATAATTAAATTGTTCTCTTGTGAGTTGTATAAGTACTATACTTATGTATCCCTATGATAACCTACGATTGGCACTTATCCAATTTGGGTTTTAGTTTGGTATCATCCAAACATATGCCTAGAATTCCCAAATCTTCAGGAATGAGAAACCCGGTTTCTTTCCTATTCATATATAATATGATGTCTGTCAAACAGATTTTATGGAACCTTACTCAAAATAAATTCTGCACTATTTATGCGTATCCGATGAAGGAAATGGTAGCTCAGAGCGACTCATGATTAACCTTATCATGTCCAAGAAAATTCGGTTACTCTGTTCGGACACACCGTCAAATTGACGTGTTCCGGGAGGAGTCCTCATTGAAAAATACTATACTCTTTCAAGTATTAGAAACTTATTGCTTAAGTATTTTCCATTACGATCTTACCGTGACGGTTTAATAATTTAGCTGATCTGTTTGTCTATTTCACGTCGAAAACTATAAAAGTTTCCGATTTATGTTTCAAAGGAAACACGTAACCATAACGCGATGCCACATCCGTAAAGGTCACGAAATATTCATATCCACCTCTAGCCTAGCTAGACATGGGCCCACTTGCTTCACTATGAACTAGGGCTAACAGATCGGTGGCATTTTCACTTTTACCAAGTAAATGTGTTATAGGCACTTTGCCCTATAAACTAGATTCGTAGAATTTATTTGAATAGAATCAAATCAGTCCGAGTACCCACTCTTCAAAAGTGTGGATATACGATTCTTGTTTTAGTTATGTCCCAGACAACAATGCCATAATTAAGTTTCTTCTGATCAAATCAGTTTGAGCTATTTGTTTGTCATGTCATACATATGAGATTTATTTATATTCAAAATATAAATTATATTATTCACATCTAATGTGTTTATCTCAATATCATCTTTATTTAATGAAATACTTTAGTGTTCTAGAATATAAAGGTATATCTGCAACGGATAAATACTGATATAGAGATAATGTTCCTAGTCAAACTAGTTATACTAAAACAATTTCTAAATTTAAGTACACACCCAGAGGGTAGTCCCTAAACTTAGGTATCTACGGTTAAAACAGCGACAGTCGTCCCGTTTCCAATTCACAGATTAATCTCTATTGAAGTCAGTATTCTGCTCATAGCAGATTCTGAACATCAATATATATTTATGTATCACACTAAGTATCTAAAATCCAATTTTAATACTAGAAGTGAACATAATATGACAAACATATTTGAAGTCAGAGCCTTGGTCGTCTTCAATTCCTTCATGTCTGCCTTGTCCAAACGGCAGTCACGCTTCCGCGATCCCGTTTGCCACATTTTGGCAGACATTTTGGGATATGTCCATTATCTTCCTAGAAGATTATAATGATTTTTCCTTTGCCCTTTTTCATATTCCAGAATCCTTTGGCCAAACCATGGGTTTCTAGAATATCGAAGTGAGGTGCTCCTTGCGCTACTTGCCTATTGCAAAGTTTGGCTTTGTCTCATTGAGAATAGCCATTAACTCTCCAAGAGTTAACTTTCGCAATTTAGTACTTCTAAGATCCAAAAATAGATCTATGAAGATCCTTCAATTTCAATATCATACTTTAAGGATCTAACCCTTAGTTCTGACAAAGAAATTAAGGAGTCTAATGCGACAAGCTTAATGGATTAAGCGCTAAAGTTATCATTACATAAATCTTCCAAAGATTATGCTCTACTATTTGCTTAACTCCGGGCTTAGGCATAATATGTTATTTTATCAAATAAAGTAACTTATTATTTTCCAGGACCATCCTGAAACTTTATTCCCAATTTGAAAAATTAAACCATTTAAATACATTTTCCCTAGGATTGTGTTTTAAATGTCAATCTTTCAATTTTATCTTGATTTTAATAGTCCAACTATTTAATCAACGATGTCGGTACTATTTATTATAATGATGACTATAGTCCAACTATTTAATCAACTATAATTAATTAAATCAAATATATTGATTATTATAATCTAATTATATAATCAAATATAAATGAGTAGTTTGAATACAGTCCAACTGTTTATTAAAACAACAATTTAAATATTAGTCCAACTAACATTAAATTTATTTGACGAATGATATTTGATTGAGCGCGTATGGCAAGTAATTAAACGAATATTGCAAATTCAATTCTTGCCTCCCACTATTTTTCGGCGAGCCTCTAACCCTCTGTCGAGTACTCAGGAAACCGTGTTTCCTAGTGGACTAGGATTCCGTTAAATATCACACAATCTTGACTTTGGCCAACAAATTGTATAATAATTAACTAGGTAGATCTCTAAGATCAATTGGATCCAATCCAATTCCTAGATCCAGTAGAGGGACATCCAAGTCCAAAACATATATCTTATATATGCCAATATATCCAATATATTACCTAACCTTTTTCCTCTGAATCAACTAAGCCTTGGCTTTGGCATAACAAACTTAGTGATCCCAGTTAAGCGTGAACCCATTGACCATGGAAAGCTTCGTAATCAATGTCGATGGACAAGAAGTGTCTTGACTTTGGCCAACAAACCACAACTTGGACAAGACACCAATATGGAACAAAGCTCTCGTGATTCAAACACATCCTCGACGGACAAAGGCCTTGACTTTGGCCAACAAACCAATGCCAGTCTTGGATCTTGAGTAAGAATCACTCAATGGAAGGAAAAATGCTTAATATTTTGTGATGGTTTTTCGCGTGCAAATTGGCAACCAATTTATTATCTTTGTTAAGGTCTCATCATCATACACCCTTAAACATGCATTCTAAACACATAATAAAGCGCGTATTAATAAATAATAATGATATGCGGATGGATACTTTACACAATGATCCTAGATAAAATCTCTCTCTTTCCTCTCTCCCGCTAGCACAATTATTTACTTCTATCCATTACACTACACTTCTAAAGAAACCTCATTTACATTGAGGGGAATATGTGAGAAGAGAAATACAAAGAGTCATAAGAGATAAGGCTGGACACGCAGGTCCAATTTAATAAATTCCAAATTTATTACAACAATTTCTAAAATTGTCCCACCCATCTAATATCCATCTGATATACATTATTCATGCATCGCAACCATGTATTCACACAAGCATGTTATCAATCAATCTAATCAAATTAATTAATCTGATAATTAATGACCATCCAATGTTCAAACAACGATTTTATTTTGCGCGAGTCCAACTAGTTTTGCGAATAAGTACTTAAAGTACTAATTCACTATTTAATTCCAAATTAAATACTACTCTTTATTAACGAACCTTTACGACTTAAATTCCAAATTTAATCGTTACGGGTCTCAAAGCCCGATTAATATCCAATATTAATTTAATTAAAGTCCAATGGGCTTTTAATTAATTTCTTTAAGGCGTGGACTTTTGGTCAACTTGGGTCAAACCCAATAACCAAAGCCCAATCAAGGAATTACCCCATAAGCCTAGAAATCAATTTAGGCCCATTAGGCCCAATTAAACTTTAAAGGTTTATTAGTCGCATTTGGGCTTTATGGAAGCGGTTTTGGGCCCAATTGGATCCAACCAATTTAGCCTAAACCCAACTTGGTACAACCAAGCCCAATAAGCCTAATAACAACTTTAAAAGCCCAATTTCCAAAATTAAGACCAACATAATTAAATTACAAAAACCCAATTTCACAATTTAATTACATAAAGTGTATTACAGAATTAATTACCCAAATCAATATTTCCAAAACACAATTTTGTACAATTAACCATGCTTATTAACATTAAATCATGTCCAACACAATTTAACAAAAAATAAAACCCAATCATGCTCTATAACTCTCGGCTTTTGGGGATTTTTAAAATCAATTCTGAATTCAATCGAATTAAATCCAAATTAACATTAAATCAACATTCCCAATTGATTCCAACTCATCCAATGAATCAAAAATAAAAAAATCACCAAGATATTAGGGTATTACATTTTCGGCCAAGCCTAAAAAATTGGGGAAAATTGTTCCAAACCATTTTTATTGAAATTGATCCAATCAATCTTCAATTCAACAACATTTAAGCATACTAAATCATCCAATTTCATCAAATCATGCTAAAATTCATTTTACCCAATTTTAACCCTAAAATATTTTCATGCTCAACCTTGCTCTGATACCATTGTTGGAATTGTCTAAGTATCCCAAGATCATAACAAGCAATGAAAATACAAAGTGAATACATCAAATGAGGTGTGGAATACTCACAATGATAGGTTGAGACGATGCGGTGAAGAACAAAAATCAAATTCTGCCCTCCATGAAGCTCACGGAAGTGTAGTCCACTGTCCTCCATGAAATTCGGCTTTGCATGACCTTTAAAGCTCCAAGCTTTGCCATGGTGATTCTAAGCTCATGGGTGGACTTCCCTATCACCTTCGCATGTCTCAAAAGTGTGCTAGCACTCAAGAAATTTGCCACAAATTTGCCACTTTGCTTCCCTTAGCTCACGATAGTAAGCAGAATAGAAGAGAGGAAAAATGGCCTCTAAGCCCGAGAGAGAGAAGAAATGAAAGTAGAGTGTGTCTTAGATTAATTGTTTTTCAAAAATAATTAAACATATACCATATACCACTTTCAAAAGTCAACAAGGTTTTGGAGCCAAAATTTGGCAATTAATTGCTTCCAACAACCCACATCAACTATTCACATCACTCAATCAATCAATGTGACAAGTTGTCACATCACTCAAAGTGACTAATGATTTGAGGCTTGATGCGACTAGAAATTTGACGCTTGATTTGACTTGCGTGTCGCACTCGAATTCGAAATGCGAATGCGCTCGCAAATAATCTCGGGCTCGGGTTCGCTAATTCCAATTTAACAAATTTTCCGTTGCGACGTAATTAAATGATTATGCCTAGCAAAATCACAATTCACGTCGCTAACGAATTAATTCTAAATTAATTTGTTCACCCGAATTAAAATCTAATTTTAATTCCGCGTCGAAATCTAATTTCGTTTAATATACCGAATATATTAATTTTATCGATTAATTCCAAATTAATCGTTATCTCTCTTTATTGATATTTTATCCCAGATAAAATATCTCCGCAATTAATCCCAGATTAATTTTCTCTCTCGTCTAATTAATCCACGATTAATTAAAGTGCGAGTCATACGTCATCGGTGAATATTCGGGAAGCGACCCATGAGATCCCCGGATATGTTGGCAGTAAATTTGGTCGTCGGACTATCCGAACACGTAAGTACCTAGTACTACGTTTATACCGATTTAGAAGACAAGGTTGGCTTCTAGCAAAGCGCCATGCCTACCCAATTCTCCAGAAATATCCTTACAGGAATATAGTGATCTATATCAGGCGTAGTATACGTAGTATTGCGTATTTCGATCCAGTATCGGATGTCACGTGCTAGGCCTGGGGCTGGAGTTGTGTCTTCCCCGTACGAAGCACATGTCGGATGTCTGGTAACTAGTCTCTATAATCAGATATACATGACCTAGTCATAATATCCCGATAGCTGCAGCATTTAAGAGAACCAGTCCCGTATCCTACGTGACCATCATCTCCATATGACTGGAGTGATACTTCCGTCTTGACATCACACCCAACACACTATGATTCTCAATATACCCAGCAGAGGCGTACACAAAATCTGTTAAAGCCCTGGACGACCAAAACCAAAGCATATTGATTGTCGCAAGTATTAGCGGTGCAAGTCTCAGTTAAGACCAAATACACCTACCCTGATTTCGGACTTCCATAGACACATAATCATACTACCAATGGAATTCCGAGGGGGTCTATCTAGAGCGAAGCTGTTTCCCGTACCATCGGTAAAACACAACCTCCTATTACACTTGCATGAGTATCCTATACCAAAATATATGAGAACTATGCCGTTGTGCCCTCACAACGCGCACAAGTGTAATACTAGTCTTTTACGTATTTATCGATGTCCGATCTCGATAATACTCTGACTAGGGATATTAAATTATTTATCCTTCATGGACTGATACTGTCTCATATCATTCTCAATCCAGGAACAAATCATAAAGACCTCCTATCATTTATATATCCTGGTGATCTAATCACAAATGATAAGAGAGCAATCTCATTTGTCACATAGTTAATTTGTACAACAACACCATGATCTGTACAAATAGTGACGTTATGGGTCATAATTGTCCAACAATCGTACCACAATCTTCGAATACATAAAAACCGTGTATGTCGGAGAGAGTTAAAAAATAACCTGGGAGGTATGGGTTTCTGATCTCACCTCATGTAGATATTAATCTTATTGAGGATAATGGACCGACTACATATGAGGAAAAGATACAGGGTATCGACTTTTTTTTATGGCAAAGTGCCATGAAGTCCGAAATGGATTCCATGTATACCAACCCAGTTTGGATACTGGTTGATGTACCAGAAGGCATTGTGCCTATTGGTACTAAATGGGTCTTCAAGGAAGACATACATGGATGGAAACATACAAATGTACCCAGCTAGGCTTGTACAGAAAGGGTATCGTCAACGACATAATGTCAACTATGACGAAACTTGGCTTTCATAAAATTCTCCATGGAATACCTGGGAGAAGCAGGCTTTATTCTAGGAATAAAGATCTACAGAGATAGATCTAGAAAGCTGCTGAAACTCTCCCAGAGTTCGTACGTTATGACATGTACTATTGGTCTCTAAGAACATCCCAAGATCATATAAAACAATGAAATCATGTGAATACGAAAGTAAAGTATAGCGGAATCATACTTACAAAGAACGGATGTTGGATACGTTGAATACAAAAAATTTGCCTCCTCCTAGTTTCGGCCAAGGTGTCCTTTGAGAAGTCTCAAAGCTTACTCTTTGATCGTTGAATCCAAGCTCCAAGCTTTGATTTGAGATTCCAAGATCAAAGGTTGGTTTCCCTATCACCTTGAATGATTCCTTTGGTGTGCTAGCACTTAGAAAAAAAATTGCAACAATTCTTTCTTGTTCTTGATGTAGATCACGGCAATAGAGCTCAAAAGAAGAGAGATAGAGTTTTCTATTTGTTTTGTTTTGTTTTTTAAAAACATAATACCAAAAATCCTTCACACTTTTGGTATATGCTTTTCAAAAAAAGCATAAAGCAAAATGGAGGGAAAATGGCATTCAATGCCTCCATATACTCTCATCATAAATAGTGACTGGTTGTCAATCACAAAAGGTGACATGTCTTCCATCACTAAAGTGACAGGCGATGTGACTTGCGATGTGACTTGTGGGCCCCATTTGAATTCAAAATCCGAGTGGGCACGCAAACACTCCCGGGCTCGGGTTTGCTAATTCCGAATTAACGAATTTTCCGTTTCGACGTAATAAAATCAAATTTAATTAAATAATTATTCCAAGCAAAATTACTATTCACGTCGCTCGCGAATTAATTCTAAATTAATTCATTTGCCCGAATTAAAATCCTATTTTAATTCCGCATCGAAATCTAATTTCGTTTAATATATCGAATATATTATTTATCGATTAATTCCAAATTAATCGTTCTCTCTCTCTTCAAATAGTATTTTATCCTAGATAAAATCTCTCCGTAATTAATCCCATATTAATTATGTTCGAATCATACGTCATCGGTGAATCTTCGGGAAGTGACCCAAGAGATCCTTGGATATGTTGGTAGTAAATACGGTCATCGGACTATCCGAACACGTACGTACCTCGTACTACGTTTTTACCGATTTACGAGACGTGGTTGGCTTCTAACAAAGCACCGTGCCTACCCAATTCTCTAGAAATATTCTTAATGGAATATATCATCTTTGTCAGGCGTAGTATACATAGTATTGCGTATTGCGATCTAGTATCAGATGTCACATGCAAGGCCTGAGGCTGGAATAGTGTCTGCCCCGTACGAAGCATATATCGGATCACAAGCAACTAGTCTCTTTAATCGAATAATCATGACCATGTCATATTATCTCGATGGTTGCAACCAATTAGAGTACTAGTTCTGTATCCCTGTGTGATCATCATCTCCAAATGACTGAAGTGATAATTCCATCTTGACATCACACCCAATACACTACGATTCTCAATAAACCTAGAAGAGGCGTACACAGAACCTGTTAAAGTCCTGGACGACCAAAACCAAAGCGTATTGATTGTCGCAAGTACTAGCGATGCAAGTCTCAGGTTAAGACCAAATATACCTACCATGATGCGGATTCCCATAGACACATAGTCATACTACCAATGAGATTCTGCGGGGTCTATCCAGAGCGAAGCTGTTTCCGTACCATCGGTAAACACAACCTCCTATCACACTTGCATAAGTATCCAATACTTAAATATATGAGAACTATGTCATTACGCTTCCATAACACGCACAAGTGCAATACTAGTCTATTCCGTATTATCGATGTCCAATCTCGATAATACTACGACTAAGGATATTTAATGATTAAACCGTTATGGATTGATACTGTCTCATATCTTATAATCCGGAACTAATCATAAGAACTTTTATCATTTATATATTTAAGTAATCAAATTACAAAATGATAAAATGCAATTTCCATTGTCACATAGTTAATTTGTACAAAAACCACAATGTCTTTTACAAATAGTGACGCTATGGGTCATAATTTTCTAACAATCTCCCACTTGGCCTATAGCCAGTCACTCAAGCATATAATACCTGAACTATGTACATGTCGCTTAAACTTTTACTAAGGAATAGCTTTCGTCAGCGGATCTGCAATGTTGTCCTCTGATGCGACCTTCTCGATCTTCACATCGCCACGATGTATGATCTCACGAATCAGATGGAAATGTCGACGAACATGCTTGGATTGTTGATGAGACCGTGGTTCCTTAGCCTGCGCTATAGCCCCGTTATTGTCACAATACAATGGAACATGCTCAGCTGCTAACGAAACTACTCCTAATCCAATTAGGAATTTACGAATCCAAACTGCCTCTTTTGCTGCTTCAGCTGCAGCAATGTACTCCGTTTCTATTGTTGAATCGGTAACAGTCTCTTGCTTGGAAGATTTCCAGCTTACTACTCCGTTATTCAAACAAAATATGTACCCGGATTGCGACTTATAGTTGTTTTTATCGGTTTGGAATGCGTCATTATACCCAGTTACCTCAAGTTCTCCATCTCCATAGATCAAGAAAGCATCTTTAGTTCGTCTAAGATACTTAAGGATATTCTTAACCGCCATCCAGTGACCATCACCTGGATCGGCCTGATAGCGACTACACATGCTCAAAGCATACGAGACATCAGGTCGCGTACATATCATGGCATACATGATCGATCCGACTGCCGAGGCAAACGGTATCCGACTCATGTTGTCTCTCTCATCTTGAGTTTTTGGACACATGTCCTTAGATAGAGTGACGCCATATGACACTGGCAACAGTCCCCTCTTAGACTGATCCATGTTGAATCTCTTCAACACTTTGTCAATGTACGTGCTCTAGGAGATTTCAAGCAGCTTTCTAGATCTATCCGGGTAGATCTTTATTCCTAGAATAAAGGCTGCTTCTCCTAGATCCTTCATGGAGAATTTTAATGAAAGCCAAGATTTCACCAATGTTAACATGGAAATGTCATTGCCTATAAGCAATACATCATCAACGTAAAGGACAATGAATGTCAGTGCACTCCCACTAACCTTCTTATGTACACAAGGATCATCCTCGTTTTAAATGAAATCATATTCTTTTATGATCTCATCAAAACGTTGGTTCCAAGAACGCGATGCTTGCTTCAATCCATAAATGGATCGATTTAACTTACAAACCTAGTTTACAAGTCTTGGTACGACAAAACCGTCAGGCTGTTGCATATAAACATCCTCCAAAAGGTTTCCGTTAAGGAAAGCGGTTTTGACGTCCATCTGCCATATCTTGTAATCAAAATATGCAGCAATAGCAAGCATTATCCAAATGGATTTAATCATGGAAATTGGTGAAAAAGTTTCATCGTAATCGACACCATGTCGTTGAAGATACCCTTTCGTTACAAGCCTTGTTGGACAATTATGACCCATAACGTCACTATTTGTACAGATCATGGTGTTGTTGTACAAATTAACTATGTGACAAAGGAAATTACTTTTTTATCATTTGTGATTAGATCACCAAGATGTATAAATGATAGAAGGCCCATATGATTAGTTCCGGATTGAGATGATATGAGATAGTATCACTCCGTGAAGGTTTAATCATTAAATATCCCTAGTCGGAGTATTATCGAGATTGGACATCGATAATGCGAAAAAGACTAGTATTACACTTGTGCGCGTTGTGAGGGCATAACGACATAATTCTCATATATTTGGGTATAGGATACTCGTGCAAGTGTAATATGAGGTTTTGTTTACCGATGGTACGGAAACAGCTTCGCTCTGGATAGACCCCTCGGAATTCCATTGGTAGTATGACTATGTGTCTATGGAAGTCCGAATCAGGGTAGGTGTATTTGGTCTTAACCTGAGACTTGCACCGCTAATACTTGCGACAATCAATATGCTTTGGTTTTGGTCATCCAGGGCTTTAACCGGTTCTGTGTACGTCTCTTCTGGGTATATTGAGAATCGTAGTGTATTGGGTGTGATGTCGAGATGGAAGTATCACTCCAGTTATAGTGGAGATAATGATCACATAGGATACAGAACTGGTTCTCTTATGTACTGCAGTCATCGGGATAATATGACTAAGTCATGATTATTCGATTATAGAGACCAGTTACCAGAGATCCAATATGTGCTTCGTACGGGGCAGACACAATTTCAGCCCCAAGCCTAGCACGTGACATCCGATACTGGATCGAAATACGCAATACTACGTATATACGCCTGATATAGATCACTTATTCATGTAAGGATATTTCTAGAGAATTGGGTAGGCATGACGCTTTGCTAGAAGCCAACCTTGTCTTGTAAATTGGTAAAAACGTAGTACTAGGTACGTACGTGTTCGGATAGTCCGACGACCAGATTTACTGCCAACATATCCGGGGATCTCATGGGTCGCTTCCCGAAGATTCACCGATGACGTATGACTCGCACTTTATTAATCTGTGATTAATTAGTAGAGAGAAAATTAAAATGGGATTATTTACGGAGATATTTTATCTGGGATAAAATATTAATTAAAGAGAGAGAGAACGATTAATTTGGAATTAATTGATAAATTAATATATTCGATATATTAAAGGAAATCGGATTTCGACGCAGAATTGAAATTAGATTTTAATTCGGGCGAACGAGTTAATTTAGAATTAATTCGTTTGCGACGTGAATAGTAATTTTGCTAGGCATAATTATTTAATTACGTCGTAACAGAAAATTTGTTAATTTGGAATTAGCGAACCCGAGCCCGGGAGTATTTGCGGGTGCACTCGCATTTCGAATTCATGTGCGGCCTACAAGTCACATCAAGCGTCAAATCATTAGTCACTTTGATTGATGTGATGTCTAGTCACTTTGAGTGATTTGACAACTTGTCATGAGTGATTGATGTTGGTGGTTGAAAGCTTTAAAGCCTTGTACCAAAATTTGGTAAATGAATTTTTAAATTTCAATTTGTGTATTAGATACACAAAATCTCCAACCACCTAACACAGCTCACTCTCTCTTCTTCCTTCTTCCATCTCTCTCGTCCAAGGGGCATTTTTTCTTCTTCTTTCACTGCAATTGCCGTGAGCCAAGGAGAAGCTAAGGGAAATTTTGCGGCAAAATTTCCGGAGTGCTAGCACGTTTTAGGAGTCGTATGAAGGTGATAGGGAAACTCACCCGTGCGCATGGAATACACAACACAAGCTTGGAGCTTGGAGGACCACCATGGCCGAATTCTGGAGGAGCACAAAAAGCCCACTGCCGTGACCACCTTGGAGGAGGAAAATAATTGTTTGTGTTCAACGCATCACATAACCGATCATTGTAAGTATTCTGCAACTTCTTTGAGTATTCGTACATGAGTTTCATTGCTTGAAATCGATCCCGGGACCTTAGAGAAACCCAACAATGGTATCAGAGAAAGATTTTGAGCATGAAATTTGATTAGGGAAAAAATTTGGGCAAAATTGATTTGAGCATGTTTGAGTGAAATTGATTGTTTCAGTATGCTTAAATTATGATAACATGGTGTTATGCATTTTCAATTTGATGAAAATTGGATTGGACAAATTTTCCCCAAAATGGAAGGCTTGGCTGAAAGTTATACATACCCTATAGTCATGGTATTTTTTGATTTTAATCATTGGATGAGTTGAAATCATGTGGGAAATGTTGATTTAGGATTCAATTGGATTGAAATCGAAATCGATTTGAAAAACCCCTAAAATGCCGAGACTTGTATGCATGGAAAATGATTGATTTTTTATTCAAATGTGTTGGACATTTTTTATGATAATGAGCATAATTAATTGTACAAATTTGTATTTTGGAAATGTTAATTTGGTTAATTAATTATAGCATACACTTTAGTTAATTTAATTATGAAATTTGGAATTTTGAAATTAAATTAATTGGGCTTAAATTTGGAATTGGGCTTTTAAAAGTTGTAATTGGGCTTAATGGGCTTGGTTGTACCAAAATTGGTTTAGGCTAAATTAGTTGGATCCAATTGGACCCAAAACCATATCCATAAAGTCCAAATATGACTAATGGACCTTTAATATTTTAATTGGGCCTAATGGGCCTAAATTGGTTTCTTGGCAAATAAGGGTGATTCCTTAAATGGGCTTTGGTATTTGGGTTTGACCCATATTGACCAAAAGTCCATGCCTTAAGAAATTAATTAAAAGCCCATTGGACTTTAATTAAATTGACATTGGATGTTAATCGAGCTTTGAGACCCGTAACGATTAGATTTAGAATCTAAGTCGTAAAAGTTCGTTAATAAAGTGTAATGTTTAATTTGGAATTAAAAAAATGAATTAGTATTAAATGTAAATTAAATTGGATTTAATGTTGTAGTTTAATTTAATTCAAGAATTCGTACTTTGAGTACTTATTCGCAAAACGAGTTTGACTCGCGCAAAATCAAATCGTTGTTTGAACATTGGATGGTCATTAATATTCAGATTAATTAATTGGATTAGATTGATTGATAACATGCTTGTGTGAATACATGGTTGCGATGTATGAATAATGTATATCAGATGGATATTAGATGGGTGGGGTAATTTTGGAAATTGTTGTAATAAATTTAGAATTTATTAATTGGACCTGCGTGTCCAGCCTATTACCTCCTTACTCTGTGTATTTCTCTTCTCACCTATTCCCCTCAACTTAAATGAGGTTTCTTTAGAAGTGTTATGTAATCTGGTAGAAGTAAATACTTGTGCTAGCGGGAGAGAGGAAATTGAGAGATTTGTTCTAGGAACAATGTTTTAAGTATCCATCCGTATATCATTATTATATTTATTTATATGCGCCTTATTATGTGTTTAAAATGCATTTTTAAGGGTGTATGATGATGAGACCTTAACAAAGGTAATTAATTGGTTGCCAATTACACGCGAAAAAACCCTCAAAACATATTAAGCATTTTTCCTTCCATTGAGTGATTCTTACTCAAGATCCAAGACTGGCATTGGTTTGTTGGCCAATGTCAAGGCCTTTGTCCGTCGAGGATGTGTTTGAATCATGAGAGCTTTGTTCCATATCGGTATCTTGTCCAAGTTGTGATTTTTTTGCCAAAGTCAAGATCACTTCTTGTCCATCGACATTGATTACGAAGCTTTCCAAGGTCAATGGGTTCCGCTTAACTGGGATCACTAAGTTTGTTGTGCCAAAGCCAAGGCTTAGTTGATTCAGAATTCAGAGGAAAAAGATTAGGAAATATATTGGATATATTGGCATATATAAGATATATGTTTCGGAATTGGATGTCCAACTACTAGATCTAGGAATTGGATGGGATCCAATTGATCTTAGGGATCTACCTAGTTAATTATCATACAATTTGTTGGCCAAAGTCAAGATTGTGTGTTATTTAACAGGATCCTAGCCCACTAGGAAACAAGGTTTCCCGAGTACTCAACAGAGGGTTAGAGGCTCGCCGAAAAATAGTGGGAGGCAAGTATTAAATTTGCAATATTCGTTTAGTTACTTGCCATACGCGCTCAATCAATTTTTTTGTCGTTAAATTAATATATTAGTTGGACTAATATTTAATCGTTGTTTTGATTAAACAGTTGGACTGTATTCAAACTATTTCATTTATAGTTGATTATATAATTGGATTGTAGTAATCAATATATTTGAATTAATAAATTAAAATTATAGTTGATTTTATAATTGGATTATAGTAATCAATATAATTGAATTTAACCTATTAAATTATAGTTGATTATATAGTTAGACTATAGTAATCATTATAATCAATAGTACCTAAAATCGTTGATTCGATAGTTGGACTATTGTAATCAAGATAATTGAAAGATTAGTGTTTAAAACATAATACTGGGTGAAATGTCTTTAAACGACTTTAATTTTCAAAATTGGGAATAAAATTTCAGGATAGTCCTGAAAACTAAGAAGTTACTTTATTTGATAAAATAACATCTTAAGCCTAAGCCCGGAGTTAAGCAAATAGTAGAACATGATATTTGGAATATTCATTTGATGATAACTTTAGTGCGTAATCCGTTATGCTTGCCAAATAGACTCATTAATTTCTTAATCAGAACTAAGGATTAGATCCTTAAATATGATAATGAAATTGAAGGATCTTCATAGATCTATCCTTAGATCTTAGAAGTACTAAATTGCAATAGTAAACTCTTGGAGAGTTAATGGCTAAACTCAAAGAGACAAAGCCAAAGTTTGCAAAAAGGCGAGAAGAGCAATGAGCATCTTACTTCAATATTCTAGAAGGCCAAGGCTTGGCCAAAGGCTTCTGGGGTGTGGAAAAGGGGCAAAGGTAAAGTCATTATAATCTTCTGGGAAGACAAATGACATATCCCAAGATGTCTACCTAAATGTGGCAAACGGGATCATGAAAGCGTGACTACCGTATGGACAAGGAATACATGAAGGAATTGAAGACGGGCAAGGCTCCGACTTCAAATATGTTTGTCATAAATATGTTCGCTATTAGTTTCAAAATTGGATTTTGATACTAAATGTGGTACATATATGTACTGGTGTGCAGAATCTGTTATGAGCAGGATACTGACTTCAGTTGAGATTTATCTACGAATCGGAAATGGGACGAAAGTCACTGTTTTAACCGTAGATACCTAAGGTTAGGAACTACCCTTCGGGTATGTACTTAAATTAGGAAACTGTTATAATGTAACTAGTTTGACTAGAAACATTATCTCTATACCAGGGTTTAACCCGTTGCGGGTATACCTTTATATTCTAGAACACTAAAGTGTTTTATTTTATAAAGATGATATTGAGATAAACACATTAGATGTGAATAACAATATTTATATTTTGAATATAAATAAATCTCAAACATATAACATAACAAATGAATAGCTCAAACTGAATTAATCAGTTGAGACTTATTTGTGGCATTGTTGTCTGGGACATAATTAAACAAGACTCGTATATCCACACTTTCGAAGAGTGGATACTATGATAGATTTCATTCTATTCAAATAACGTCTACGAATCTAGTTTATTGGGCAAAATGCCTAAAACACTTTACTTGGTAAAAGTGTAAGTGCCACCGATCTGTTAGCCCTCGTTCATAGTGACGTAAGTGGGCCCATGTCTAACTAGGCTAGAGGTGGATATGAATATTTCGTGACCTTTACGGATGTGGCATCGTGTTATGGTTATGTGTTTCTTCTGAAACACAAATCGAAAACTTTTAGAGTTTCGACACGAAGTAGACAAACAGATCGGCTAAAGTATTAAACATCATGATTAGACCATTATGAAAATACTTAAGCAATAAGTTTCTCAAATACTTGAAAAAGTATAGTATTCTTTCAATAAGGACTCTTCCCGGAACAAGTAAATTTGACAGTGTGTCCGAACGGAGAAACTGAATTTTGTTGGACATGATAAGGTTAATCATGAGTCGCTCTGAGCTACCATTTCCTTCAACGGATACGCATAAACAGTGCAAAACTTATTTTGAATAAGGTTCCATAAAAATCTGTTTGAAAAATTTCATATTAGATATGAACAGGAAAGAAACTGGGTTTTCTCATTCCTATAGATTTGGGAATGCTAGGCATATGTTTGGATGATACCAAATTAGAACCCAAATCGGATAAGTGCCTAAATTGTAGGTTATCCTAGGAAACCAAAGTATAGTACTTATACATCTCACAAGAGAACAATGTAATTGTTGCTCACCATGTGGTTTTCCTAAGAGGAATACCTATATGCAGTGGTAAGTGGGAGGAAAGTAAAACTCGATGAAAATCAGAGTAATACTGTTCCAGGCACTAATTCCTTAATGGAACACAAATAGTTCATCAAGGATGAAACTAACCAATAATCTTCGAATACACAAGAACCGTGTAAGTTGAAGAGAGTCATAAAACAACCTGGGGTATGGGTTTCTGATCTCACCTCATAAAGATGTCAATCTTATTGAGGAATACGAACTGACTACTTATGAGGAAGTGATACAAGGTATCGACTCCCTATTATGGCAAAGTGCCATGATGTCCGAAATGGATTCCATGTAAACCAAGTTTGGATACTAGTTGTTGTACCGCAAGGCATTGTGCCTACTGGTACTATATAAGTCTTCAAGGAAGACATACATGGATGGCAACATATCAACGTACTGAGCTAGGCTTGTAGCGAAAAGGTATCTTTATCAACATTGTGTTGATTACGACGAAACCTTTTACGGTTGCCATTGTTAAATCCATTCAGATAATGCTTGCTAATGCTGCATGTTTCATTTATGAAAAATGATAGCTGAACGTCAAAACCACTTTCTTTAAACAGAAACCTTTAGGAGGATGTTTAAAATATCCTGACGGTTTTTTCGTACCAAAACTAGCAAACAAGGTTTGCGAGTTATTCGATCCATGTATGGATTGAAGCAAGCATTGGGTTCTTGGAACTATCGCTTTGATGTAATCATAATGGTATATAATTTGATTCAAAACGGATATGATTTTTGTGTATATAAGGAGGTTAGTAGGAGCGCACTGAAAGTGAAAGTCTTAAATAATGATAATATGTCATTTCTTGGAAATGATATTTCCCATAAAACTATCGGTGAAAGCTTGGCTTTCATGAAAATTCTTCGTAGAATTCTTGGGAGAAACAACCTTTATTCTAGGAATAAAGATCTACTGGGATAGATCTAAAAGTTGTTGGTACTCTCTGAGAACTTGTACATTGAAATAAATGTACGTGACCTGTTGTCTTATATACTTTGAGCATATGGAGTCACAATCAGGCCAATCCAAGTGATAGTCACTGAATTGATGTTAAGAACATCCTTAAGTATCTTAGAGGAACTAAGGATGCTGTCTTAAACTATGGAGAATTAGAACTTAAAGTGACTGGGATCACTGTTGCAAGTTTCCTAACCGAAAAATGACTATAAGTCGCAACAACGGTACTATACAGTTTGAATAACGGAACAGTGAGCTGGAAATCTTACATGCAAGATACTGTTACCGAATAAACAACAAAAGCGGGTTATTGCTGCACCTGAGGCAGCAATAGAAGCCATTTAGGTTGATAATAAATCCTAATTAGATTAGGAATAGTTCTGTTAGCAGCTGGGCTAGGCTACAGCGTAGGCTAAAGAATTAATGGTCTCATCAACGATCCAGATATATACTTCGACTATTCATCTGATTCATTTGGATCATACATTGTGGCGATGTGATGATTGTATAAATCGCATCAGATGATAACCTTGCAAATCCGCTGACGAAAGCCTTTCCTCAGCAGACGTTTGAGCGAACCGTACATAGTTCGGGTGTAAGACACTCGAGTGACTGGCTATAGGCCAAGTGGGAGATTGTTGGACAATTATGATCCATAGCGTCACTATTTGTACAGATCATGGTATTGTTGTACAAATTAACTATGTGAAAAAGGACATTGCTCTTTTATCATTTGTGATTAGATCACCAAGATGTATAAATGATAGAAGGTCCATATGATTAGTTCCGGATTGAGATGATATGAGATAGTATCAATCCGTGAAGGTTTAATCATTAAATATCCCTAGTCGGAGTATTATCGAGATTGGACATCAATAATGCGAAAAAGACTAGTATTACACTTGTGCGCGTTATGAGGGCATAACAACATAGTTCTCATTTATTTGGGTATAGGATACTCATGCAAGTGTAATAGGAGGTTGTGTTTACCAATGGTACGGAAACAGCTTCGCTCTGGATAGACCCCTCGGAATTCCATTGGTAGTATGACTATATGTCTATGGAAGTCCGAATCAGGGTAGGTGTATTTGGTCTTAACCTGAGACTTGCACCGCTAATACTTGCGACAATCAATATGCTTTGGTTTTGGTCATCCAGGGCTTTAACCGGTTCTGTGTACGTCTCTTCTGGGTATATTGAGAATCGTAGTGTATTGGGTGTGATGTCGAGATGGAAGTATCACTCCAGTCATAGTGGAGATAATGATCACATAGGATACGAAACTGGTTCTCTTATGTACTGCAGTGATCGGGATAATATGACTAGGTCATGATTATCAGATTATAGAGACTAGTTACCAGAGATCCGATATTGCTTCGTACGGGGCATACACAATTCCAGCCCCAGGCCTAGCACGTGACATCCGATACTGGATCGAAATACGCAATACTACGTATACTACGTCTGATATAGATCACTTATTCCTGTAAGGATATTTCTGGAGAATTGGGTAGGCATGGCGCTTTGCTAGAAGCCAACCTTGTCTTGTAAATCGGTAAAAATGTAGTACTAGGTACGTATGTGTTCGGATAGTCCGACGACCGAATTTACTGCCAACATATCTGGGGATCTCATGGGTCGCTTCCCGAAGATTCACCGATGACGTATGACTCGCACTTTATTAATCTGGGATTAATTAGTAGAGAGAGAAAATTAATTTAGGATTAATTACGGTGATATTTTATCTGAGATAAAATATTAATTAAAGAGAGAGAGAACGATTAATTTGGAATTAATCGATATATTAAACAAAATTGGATTTCGAAGCGGAATTGAAATTAGATTTTAATTCGGGCGAACGAGTTAATTTAGGATTAATTCGTTAGCGACGTGAATAGTAATTTTACTAGGCATAATTCATTAATTACGTCGCAACGGAAAAATTTGTTAATTTGGAATTAGCGAACCCGAGCCCGGGAGTGTTTGCGGACGCACTCACATTTCAAATTCAAGTGCGGCTCACAAGTCACATCAAGCGTCAAATCATTAGTCACTTTGATTGATGTGATGTCAAGTCACTTTGAGTGATTTGGCAACTTGTCATGAGTGATTGATGTTGGTGGTTGAAGGCTTAAAGCCTTGTACCAAAATTTGGTAAATGAATTTTTAAATTTCAATTTGTGTATTAGATACACAAAATCTCCAACCACCTAACACAACTCACTCTCTCTTCTTCCTTTTTCCCTCTCTCTCGCCCAATGGGCATTTTTTCTTCTTCTTTCACTGCAATTGTCGTGAGCCAATGAGAAGCTAAGGGAAATTTTGCGGCAAAATTTCTGGGGTGCTAGCACGCTTTATGAGTCGTATGAAGGTGATAGGGAAACCCACCCGTGGGCATGTAATACACAACACAAGCTTGGAGCTTGGAGGACCACCATGGCTGAATTTTGGAGGAGCACAAAAAGCCCACTGCCGTGAGCACCTTGGAGGAGTAAAAGAATTTTTTATGTTCAACGCATCGCATAACCGATCATTGTAAGTATTCCGCAACTTCTTTAAGTATTCGCACATGAGTTTCATTGTTTGAAATCGATCCCGGGACCTTAGAGAAACCCAACAAGCCTAGCTTTGTACTTTTGTATGTTTCCATTCATGTCCGTCTTCCTCTTGAAGACCCATTTGCAACCAATAGGCTTTACGCCTTCTAGTGCATCAAACAGTGTCCAAACTTAGTTGGTGCACATGGAATCCATTTCGAAATTCATGGCATCTTGCCATAAACCGGAGTTGATACCTTGTATCGATTCCTCATATGTAGCTAGCTCATCTTCCTCAATAAGATTAATATCCACATGAGGTGAGATCAGAAACCCATACCTCTCAGGTTGTTTTCTGACTCTCTCCGACCTACGCGGTCCTTGTGTATTCGAAGATTGTGGTACAGTCTCATCCCTGATGGACTGTTCATGTTCCGTTAAGGATTTTATGCCAGGAACAGTATCACTCTGATTTTTATTGAGTTCTACTTTCCTCCCACTTATCAATGCATTTAGGAATTCCTTCTCAAGGAAAACCGCAAGTAAAGCAACAAATACTTTGTTTTCTTGTGGGTGATAGAAGTAATATCCTTTGATTTCCCTATGATATCCTACAAATAGGCATTTATCCGATTTATGTTCATGTTTGGTACCTTCCAAACATTTGACGTATGCCCAGCAACCCCAAATCTTCAGGAATGAGAATCTCGGTTTCTTTCCTGTCCATATTTCATACGGAGTCTATTGAACAGAATTTGACGGAACCTTATTCAAAATAAGTATTGTACTGTTCAATGCATATCCCCAAAAGAAAATGGTTAGCTCTGTGTGACTCATCATAGACCTAACCATATCTAACAAAGTTCGATTTCTCCGTTCGGACACACTGTTTAATTGCGGTGTTCCGGGAGGAGTCTACTGTGAAAGAATACCATATTCTTTCAAGTAATCAAGAAACTCATTGCTTAAGTATCCGCCACCACGGTCCGACCGTAATGTCTTAATACATTTACCGGTCTGTTTTTCTACTTCGTGTGGAAACTCTTTGAATTTCTCAAAAGTTTCCGACTTGTATCTCATAAGATACACATAACCATAACGCGATGCATCATCTGTAAAGGTTACGAAGTATTCATATCCACCTCTAGCCTGGCTAGCATGGGCCCACATACATCACTATGAACGAGGGCTAACAGTTCGGTGGCACGTGCACCTTTACCGCTAAAAGGTGATTTAGGCATCTTGCCTAATAAACAAGATTCGCCGACATCATATGAATTTGGATCAAATCCGTCCAAGTACCCACTCTTCAAAAGTGTGGATATACGTGTCTTGTTTATGTGTCCCAGATGACAATGCCACATGTAAGTTTCATCTTTGTTACTTAGTTTAAGCCTTTTGTTTGTTACATTATATGTTTGAGATTGATTCATATTCAAAATATAAAGACCATTATTTACATCAGCAGTGCAAATTTCCATATCATTTTTATACATAAAACACCCAGTGTTTCTAAATACAAAAGTGTACCCACATTGGGCTAACATAGATACAAAAATAATATTCCTAGTCAAACTAGGTACATAATAACAGTCTGTAAGTTTAAGTACATGCCCCGAGGGCAGTTCCAAAACAAAAGTGCCAACGGCCAAAACGGTGACTCGTGTCCCATTTCCAACGCAGAGGTAAATCTCTTATGAGGCTAGTCTCCTGCTAATTTGCAGATCCTGCACATCAGTACATATATGAGTACCACAACCAGAATCAAAAATCCAATTTTTAAAACTAGTAGTAGACATATTTATTTCTATAACAAACATACCTGAAGCCGGTGCCTTGCCCGCTTTGATTTCCTTCATGTGTGCCTTGTACTCGCGGCAGTCACGCTTCCAGTGACCCCGCTTCCCGCACTACAGACATACATATTGGGATTTGTCTTTACCCTTCCCAGAAGTTTTTGATGATTTGGCATTGCCTTTCTTCTTCTTCTTCTTATTTACACCTCAAGTCGCCTTGGGCCAAGCCTTTAGAGTCTGAGATGTTGAAGTGAAGTGTGCCTCGCGCTTCTTGCCCTTAAGGAGCTCTTTTTCTGCTTAACATAGAATGGACATCAACTCTCCAAGAGTTTGCTCTTGGTTCAACATATTGTAGTTAATGATGAACCCACTCCAAGTGTCGGGGAGAGACTGTAGGATCAAATCTACTGAAGTCTCGGCCTTGACGATGATGCCCATCTGTCTGAGCTACTCAATGTCAGCAATCATCTATGACATATGGTGCTCAACAGACGTACCCTCTGACATGCGAGCGCGGAAGAGCTTCTTCTTCAACTCATATCTTTACGATCTAAGATTAGATCGGTGAAGATCATGCAACTTCGCCATTATCTCATATGGATCCAATGCCTTGTTTTGACGAAGAAATTACGGAGTCATAGCGGCAAACATTACTGATTGAGTAGTCGCGTTATCATCGATATGAGTCTTCCAAAGCTCTAGCTCAAGCAACTGATCAGGTTGGGGCTTAGGCCCAAGAGGGCTCTCTATAGTATAGAGTAACTTCTCGGATCCCATAATAATTCTGAGATTCATATCCCAGTCTTGAATGTTTGTACAATTAAAGACATTGTCGCCCATGACAATATCCCTAATGCTTAACTTTCATGTCATCTTAACCGCAATAGTCAAACTATTCGATTAACGATGTATGGGTACAGTCTAACTGTTACAAGAAAAATAATGAAATATTAGTCCAACTAATAAATTTAATTGACGAAATAATTTGAAAGCGCGTAAAGTTAAGTATTTGAATGAAATTAAAAATTCAATACTAGCCTCCTACTATTTTTCGGCTAGCCTCTAACCCTCTGTTGAGTACTCGAGAAACCTAGTTTCCTAGTGGGCTAGGATCTCGTTAAATAACACACAACATTGACTTTGGCCAACAAACTGTATGATATTTAACTAGGTAGATCTCTAAGATCAATTGGATCTCATCCAATTCCTAGATCCGGTAGGTGGACCTCCAAGTCCGAAACATATATACAATATATATGCCAATATATCCAATATATTTTCCTAACATTTTTCCTCTGAATCAACTAAGCCTTGGCTTTGGCACAACAAGCTTAATGATTCCAGTTAAGCGGAACCCATTGACTTTGGAAAGCTTCATAATCGATGTCGATGGACATGAAGTGATCTTGACTTTGGCCAACAAATCACAACTTGGACAAGACATACGATATGGAACAAAGCCTTCATGATTCAAACACATCCGCGATGGACAAAGGTCTTGACTTTGGCCAACAAACCAGTGCCAATCTTGGATCTTGAGAATGAATCATTCAATGGATGGAAAATGTTTAATATTTGTTGAGGGTATTTCGCGTAAATTGGCAACCAATTTATTATATTTGTTAGGTCTCATCATACACCCTTAAGCATGCATTTTAAAAGCATAATAAGGCGCGGTAAATAAATTAATAACGATATGCGGATGTATATCTCACAGATTGTTCCTAGAACAAATCACTCCATTTCCTCTCCCCAGCTAGCACAATTCTGACTTCTACCCAATTACATAATACTATTAAAGAAACCTCATTAACATTGAGGGGAATTAGGTGCGAAGAGAATTACAAAGAATCGAGAGATAAGGCTGGACACGCAGGTCCAATTTAATAAATTCAAAATTTACAACAATTTCCAAAATTGCCATTTCCCTTCTAATATCCATCTGATATACATTATTCATTCAACACATCCATGTATTCACACAAAGCATTTTATTCAATCAATCTAATCCAATTAATTAATCTTGAATAAAGTGATCATCCAATGTTCAAACAACAATTTGATTTACGCGAGTCCAACTTGTTTAAGAATAAGTACTCAAAGTACGAATTCTTGAATTATATCGAACTACAATTTAAATCTAATTTAATTCGTATTCAATACTAATTCTATATTTAATTCCAAATTAAATAACTACACTTTTTAATGTGCCTTTACGACTTAGATTCCAAATCTAATCTAAATGGGTCTCAAAGCCCAATTAACATCCAATGTCGTTTAATTAAAGTCCAATGGGCTTTCAATTAATTTATTAAGGCATGGACTTTGGTCAATATGGGTCAAACCCAAATACTAAAGCCCAATCAAGGAATCACCATATTTGCCAAGGAACCAATTTAGGCCCATTAGGCCCAATTAAACATTAAAAGGTCCATTTGTTATATTTGGACTTAATGGAATGGTTTAGGCCCAATTTGGATCCAATCCAATTGTCTTAAACCAACTTGGCCCAACCAAGCCCATTAGGCCCAAATACAACATTATAAGCCCAATTCTAAATTAAGCCCAATTAATCAAATTCTAAAATTCCAAATTTCATAATTTAATTAATTAAAGTGTAGCGCATTAATTAATTATCTAAATTAAAATTTCCAAAAAATCAATTTAATTAATTAATCATGCTTTAATTTGTTCAACACATGTCCAACATTATTGAAACAAAAAAATCATCTCATTACATGCTTTCAAGCTCACGGTATTTGTATGGATTTTATATCTGATTCCGATTTCAATCCGATTGAATCTTAAATTAATATATCCATGTCTTTCAACTCATCCAATGATCAAAAAACAAAAAATACCATGACTTTTAGGGCATATAGTATTCGGCCAAGCCTAACATATTTGGGAAAATTAATCCAATTAATTTTTCTACAAATTGATCATGCATAACTCCAAGTGATTAACATACAAGCATACTCAAACAAATAATTTGATCAAAACATGCTTAAATCAAAAATACGCAAATCAAGAATATAAACCCTAAGTTCAATTTCATGCTTAATAAGGCTCTGATACCATTGTCGGTCTCTAAGAACATCCCAAGATCATATAAAGCAATGAAATCATGTGAATACGAAAGTAAAGTATGGCGGAATCATACTTACAAAGAATGGATGTTGGATGCGTTGAACAAAAAAATTTTGCCTCCTCCTAATTTCGGCCAATGTGTCCTTTGAGAAGTCTCCAAGCTTCCTCTTTGATCGTTGAATCCAAGCTCCAAGCTTTGATTTGAGATTCCAAGCTCAAAGGTTGGTTTCCCTATCACCTTAAATGATTCATTTGGTGTGCTAGCACTTAGAAAAAAAATTGCAACAATTCTTTCTTGTTCTTGATGGAGCTCACGGTAATAGAGCTCAAAAGGAGAGAGATAGAGTTTTCTATTTATTTTTTTTTGTTTTCTAAAAACATAATACCAAAAATCCTTCACATTTTTGTATATGCTTTTCAAAAAAAGCATAAAGCAAAATGGAGGGAAAATGGCATTCAATGCCTCCATCTACTCCCATCATGAATAGTGACTGGTTGTCAATCACAAAAAGGTGACATGACTTCCATCACTAAAGTGACAGGCGATGTGACTGTTGGACAATTATGACCCATAGCGTCACTATTTGTACAGATCATGGTGTTGTTGTACAAATTAACTATGTGACAAAGGAGATTGCACTCTTATCATTTGTGATTAGATCACCTAGATATATAAATGATGAGAGGTCCCTATGATTTGTTCTTGGACAGAGAATGATATGAGACAATATCAGTCCACGAATGATAAATCATTAAATATCCCCAGTCAAAGTATTATCGAGATTGGACATCGATAAATACGTAAAAGACTAGTATTGCACTTGTGCGCGTTTGTGAGGGCACGACGACATAGTTCTCATATATTTGGGTATATGATACTCATGCAAGTGTAATAGGAGGTTGTGTTTTACCGACGGTACGGGAAACAGCTTCGCTCTGGATAGACCCCCCGCGGAATCCCATTGGTAGTATGACTATGTGTCTATGGGAGTCTGCAATCAGGGTAGGTGTATTTGGTCTTAACCTGAGACTTGCACCGCTAATGCTTACGACAATCGATATACTTTAGTTGAGGTCGTCCAGGGCTTTAACAGGTTCTGTGTACGCCAATGCTGGGTATATTGAGAATCCTAGAGTGTTGGGTGTGACGTTAAGACGGAAGTATCACTCCAGTCATATGGAGATGATGGTCACATAGGATACAGAACTTGTTCTCTTAAATGCTCGAGCTATCGGGATATTATGACAAGGTCATGTATATCCGATTATAGAGACTAGTTACCAGACATCCGATATGTGCTTCGTATAGGGCAGACACAATTCCAACCCCAGGCCTTGCACGTGATCATCCGATACTGGAAAGAAATACGCAATACTTCGGTATACTACGCTTGATATAGATCATATATTCCTATAAGGATATTTCCGGAGAATTGGGTAGGCATGGCGCTTTGCTAGAAGCCAACCTTGTCTTGTAAATCGGTATAAACGTAGTACGAGGTACTTACGTGTTCGGATAGTCCGACGACCGTATTTACTGCCAACATATCCGGGGATCTCATGGGTCGCTTCCCGAAGATTCACCGATGATGTATAACTCACACTTTATTAATCTGGGATCAATTAGAAGAGAGAGAAAATTAATCTGGGATTAATTACGGAGATATTTTATCTGGGATAAAATATTAATTAAAGAGAGAGAACGATTAATTTGGAATTAATCGATAAAATAATATATTCGATATATTATTGGAAATTGGATTTCGACGCGGAATTAAAATTAGATTTTATTTCGGGCGAACGAATTAATTTAGAATTAATTCGTTAGCGATGTGAATAGTGATTTCGCTAGGCGTAATCGTTTAATTACGACGCGACGAAAAATTCGTTAATTTGGAATTAGCGAACCTGAGCCCGGGATTATTTGCGAGTGCATTCGCATTTCGAATTCGAGTGCGGCACGCAAGTCAAATCAAGCGTCAAATCGCTAGTCACATCAAGCGTCAAATCACATGTCACTTTGAGTGATGTGACAACTTGTCACTTGATTGATTGATTTGAGTGATTGATGTGGTAGTTGAAAAGCTTTAATTGGACTTTTGCTTTTTGACTTTTAATAATTGTAAATTGTTTTTGTTATTTGATTTTTGGAAAATCAAATAAATATATAAACAATTTCTTTTTCTCTCTCCACTCACCTTGACATTCGGTCTTCTTCTTCCCTCTCTTTTCTCCCTTCTCCTCTCACGGTTTTGGAACCGTTTCTTCTCAAAATTTTCTGGTTTGACCGAATAAAATGAGAAACAAGGAAGATGAAGAAGTGCTAGCACACCTTGGGTTATATTATGGTGATAGGGAAACTAACACATGAGCTTGGATTTATTTTTGGAGCTTGAAGCTTTGAGCTTCCATGGAGTTCATCAATGGCCGTTTTTGGAGGAGCCACCACAGCCCAAAACCGAGCAGTCCCTACTGTTCTTGGAGGCCAAACCGAGCTTCAACAAGGAGGAAAATGGTCTTGTTCTTCTTCGCAACAAAACCGATCAATGTGAGTAATGTTTCCGCCTTATTCCTTTGATGTATTCATGATCTTGGGACCTAATTAGAAACCAACAATGGTATCTATGAGCTTTGATCAAGCATGAAAAAGTTAGGGTTAAAATTGGGTAAACTTGATTTAAGCATGATTTGGTTGAATTGTTTGATTAAGTATGCTTGAATGAGGTTGAATTGAAGTTGTGTATGTTCAATTTCATGAAATTTGATTGGATCCATTTTTCCCCAAATTTTTGGAGATTGCCGAAAATGATGAACCCTAATTTCTTGGTGATTTTTGTTTGTTTGATCATTGGATGACTTAAAACAAGTGGGTAATGTTGTTTTGAAGTTCAATTGGAATGAATTTTGATTTGGAACAATTTTCCCTTTTAAAGAAGGCTTGGCCGAAAACTTTGAACATTTGAAATTCATTGTGTTTTTTGATTTTGATTCATTGGATGAGTTGAATTGATTTGGGAAATGATGATTGTGGATTCAATTGGATTGAAACCGAATCGGAATGCAAAAACCCCTAATTACTGAGAACAAAAGCATGTGAAACTGGGTTTGATTTTGATGAAATTGTGTTGGACACTATTTGATATTAAAGTGCATGATTTATTAGGCTAATTGATGTTTTAGGAATGTTAATTGGATGATTAATTGTGTATTACACTTATGTTAATTAATTATGGAATTTGGAATTTTATAAGTTAATTAATTTGGGCTTATTTTGGAAATTGGGCCTTAATAGGTTGTAATTGGGCTTTTAGGCTTGGTTGTACCAAGTTAGGTTTAGGTCAATTTTGGTTGGATCCAATTGGGCCCAAAACCGCATCCAAAAGGCTTATGGGGTAAATCCCGGATTGGACTTTTGTTATCGGTTTAACCCGAGTTGACCAAAAGTCCACGCCTTAAAGAAATTAATTAAAAGCCCATTGGACTTTAATTAAATAAACATTAGATGTTAATCGGGCTTAGAAACCGGTTGCGATTAAATTTGGAATTTAAGTCGTAAAGGTTCATTAATAAAAGTGTAATATTTAATTTGGAATTAAATAGTGAATTAGTATTAAAAACAAATTGAATTGGATTTAATTTTGTAGTTTAATTTAATTCAAGAATTCGTACTTTGAGTACTTATTCGCAAAACGAGTTTGACTCGCGCAAAAATCAAATCGTTGTTTGAACATTGGATGATCACTAATTATCAGATTAATTAATTGGATTAGATTGATTGATAACATGCTTGTATGAATACATGGTTGTGATGCATGAATAATGTATATCGGATGGATATTAGTCGGGTGGGACAATTTTGGAAATTGTAATAAATTTGATTTATTAATTGGACCTACGTGTCCAGCCTTATCACCTTTATTCTCATTGTATTTCTCTTCTCACCTATTCCCCTCAATGTAAATGAGGTTTCATTAGAAGTGTAGTGTAACGGGTAGAAGTAAATACATGTGCTAGCTTGGAGAGAGAAAATAAGAGATTTGATATAGTATCAATGTAAAGTATCCATCTGCATATCATTATTATTTTATTTCATATACGCTTTATTATGTGTTTAGAATGCATGTTTAAGGGTGTATGATGATGAGACCTTAACAAAGATAATAAATTGGTTGCCAATTTGCACACGAAAAATCCTCGTTCAATATTAAGCGTCTTTCCTTCCATTGAGTGATTCTCACTCAAGATCCGAGACGACATTGGTTTGTTGGCCAAAGTCAAGGCCTTTGTCTGTCGAAGATGTGTTTGAATCACGAAGGCTTTGTTCCATATCAGTGTCATGTCCAAGTTGTGGTTTGTTGGCCAAAGTCAAGACCACTTCTTTTCCATCGACATTGATTACGAAGCTTTCCATGGTCAATGGATCGCGCTTGACTGGGATCACTAAGTTTGTTGTGCCAAAGCCAAGGCTTAGTTGATTCAAAGGAAAAAGGTTAGGTAATACATTGGATGTATTGGCATTTATAAGATATATGTTACGGATTTGGATATCCCCCTACCGGATCTAGGAATTGGACTGGATCCAATTGATCTTAGAGATCTACCTAGTTAATTATCATACAATTTGTTGGCCAAAGTCAAGATTGTGTGATATTTAACGGGATCCTAGCCCACTAGGAAACGCGGTTTCCCGAGTACTCGACAGAGGGTTAGAGGCTCACCGAAAAATAGTGGGAGGCAAGAATTGAATTTGCAATACTCGTTCAATTACTCGCCATACGCGCTCATTCAAATTATTTCGTCGTTAGATTAAATGTTAGTTGGACTAATATTTAAAATGTTGTTTTTTAATAAACAGTTGGACTGTATTATAGTTGATTATATATAATTGGATTATATTAATCAATATATTTGAATTAATTAATTTCAGTTTACAGTTAATTTTATAATTGGATTATAGTAATCAATGTAATTGAGGTTAATTAATTTAGATTATATTTGATTATATAGTTGGACTATTATAATCATTATAATAAATAGTACCACAAATCGTTGATTAAATAGTTGGACTATTAGAATCAAGATATAAATGAAAAATTAGTGTTTAAGACATAATCCTGGGTGAAAATGTATTTAAACGACTTTAATTTTCAAATTGGGAATAAATTTCAGGATGGTCCTGGAAAAATAATAAAGTTATTTTATTTGATAAAATAATATATTAAGCCTAAGCCCGGAGTTAAGCAAATAAGTGGAACATGATATTTGGAATATTCATGTAATGATAACTTTAGTGCTTAATCCATAATACTTGTCATAAAGACTCCTTGATTTCTTTATCAGAACTAAAGATTAGATTCTTAAAGTATGATATTGAAATTGAAGGATATTCAAAGATTAGATCTTAGAAGTACTTTTAAAATTGCAATAAATAATTCTTGGAGAATTAATGACTATTCTTAAGGAGACAAAGTTAAAGTTTGCAATTAGGCAAGTAGTGCAAGGTACACCTTACTTCAATATTCTAGAAACCCGAGGCTTGGCCAAAGGCTACCGGAATATTGAAAATGGTAAAGGCAAAATCATTATTATCTTCTAGGAAGATAAAAGGACATATCCCAAGAAGGAATTGAAGACGAGCAATGCTCTGACTTCAAAAATGATTGTCATAATTATGTTCACAGCTAGTATTAAAATTAGATCTTAGATACTTAGTGTGGTACATAAAATATATGTATTGATGTTCAGAATCTGTTTTGAACAGGATACTGGCATCATTAGAGATTTATCTGCGAATTGGAAACGGGACGAAAGTCGCTGTTTTAACCGTAGATACCTAAGTTTAGGAACTACCCTCAGGTGTGTACCTAAATTTGGAAACTGTTATAATGTAACTAGTTTGACTAGAAACATCATCTCTATATCGAGTATAACCCGCTGCGGGTGTACCTTTATATTCTAGAACACTAAAGTGTTTCATTTTATAAAGATGATATTGAGATAAACGCATTAGATGTGAATAACAGAATTTATATTTTGAATATAAATAATATCTCAAATATATAACATGACAAATAAATAGCTCAAACTGATTTGATCAATTAAGAAACTAATTGAGGCATAGTTGTCAGAGACACTATTAAACAAGAATCGTATATCCACACTTTTGAAGAGCGGGTACCAGGACTAATTTGATTTCATTCAAATAAAGTCTACGAATCTAGTTTATTGGGCAAAGTGCCTAAAACACATTTACTTGGTAAAAGTGTAAGTGCCACTGATCTGTTAGCCCTAGTTTATAGTGGAACAAGTGGGCCCATGTCTAGCCAGGCTAGATGTGGATATAAATATTTCGTGACCTGTACGGATGTGGCATCGCGTTATGGTTATGTGTTTCTTTCGAAACACAAATCGGAAAATTTTAAGTTTCGACACGAAATAGACAAACAGATCGGCTAAAGTATTATACCGTCGCGGTAAGACCGTAATGGAAAATACTTAAGCAATAAGTTTCTCGTATACTTGAAAGAGTATAGTATTCTTTCAAAAGAGGACTCCTCCAGGAACACGTCAGTTTGACGGTGTGTCCGAACATGATTAACCAAATTTTGTTAGACATAATAAGGTTAATCACGAGTCGCTATGAGTTACCATTTCCTTCAACGGATAAGCATAAACAGTGCAAGAACTTATTTTGAATAAGGTTCCATAAATATCTGTTTGACAGATAACATATTAGATATGAACGGAAAAGAAACCAGGTTTCACATTCCTGTTAGATTTGGGATGTTAGGCATACGTTTGGATGATACCAAACAAGAACCCAAATATGATAAGTACCAAATGTAGGTTATCCTAGGGGATACCATAAGTATTATACTTATACATCTCACTCGAGAACAATTAGATTGTTGCTCACCATGCGGTTTTCCCTAAGAGGAATACCGATATGCAGTGATAAGTGGGAGGATAGTAAGACTCGATGAAAATCGAAGTAATACTATTCAAAGGCACCGAATCATAATGGAACACATATAGTTCATCAAGGATGCAACTATTACTATTAATCTTCGAATACACAAGAACCGCGTAAGTCGGAGAGAGTCAGAAAACAACCTGGGGTATGAGTTTCTGATCTCACCTCATAAAGATGTCCATCTTATTGAGGAATACCAACTGACTATGTATGAAGAAGTGATACAAGGTATCGACTGTTGGGGTTGGTGCTCAGAGAGCCAATTCCCGGTTGTATTTCTTTTGAATACTTCTGTAAAACAATATTATTATGAATAATATATGCAGTTTCTATAATATAATCTATCTTTTTATATGGTAAAGACGTAATAACCTTAGAATGACTAGTCATGGTACTGTTGCAAAAGCGTCGCAACTGACATTGAGTTGTATCATGATGTTTTCATTCTCAGACAGTTCCTGGTCAAGGTTTACACTACTTGGTCAGTAAAGTAAACCCATTGAGACCGGTACATGTCGTATACTGGAATATATGATTCCAATGGTTTCTCAATGAACCATTAGTCTTGGAGACTAGTATAGACGTGTAGGTGTTTATAGCGGATAAACACTGAACGACTCACCGAAAATTCTTAATGGATGGTACACTAACGTCAATAAGAATCTTCTTGGGTTGAGTAGCACTTGTGATTCTTAGACTTGAGATGCCATTGTGGGCACATGAGACATCTTCTACAATTAGATGTCAGTCACGTCACCGATCTATTTAGATTAGACCTCCGCCTGTTCGTTGGGTGTAGATAGATCCTCAGGGTATCCTATGTGTATCAAGATAGGATCCGTCAGTTCTGTGTACCAGAGCATAGGTAGTCCATATGATTAGCAATCAGATAAAACCATGGGCCCGTGGTAAAGTTTAGAAGCTAATTCTAAACATTATTTTAGAGATTGCTAATAGAATAGTCGATTGGATAATCCCCATAGAGATTTGACGTTTACATCTATATCTCTGGGATTTATCCGGATACCTGTGACGGAGGAATTATACATTTTCCATGACCTCGACCTATATGATTCAGCGAGATTATCTGTGATCGTCATAATTTATGGGTGGATAAATTATGGACACGAAATTTGATTTCGTGACAGATATACCTGAATCTAGAGAGTCTCAATAATGAAACATACTCGTAGAGCACTAGAGCAACATTAATAAATAATATTTATTATTTATAAAGTCGTTTAAAGGTTAAACGCAAGATACGTGCTAAAGGGACTTGATAGTCATTTGATTAATTATTGTGTATTTACAGTTAATACTTGATTAATTTAAATACACATTAATTAATAGTCAAATTGAGATATTTGACTTATATCCTAAATGAATATATTTTTTTAATATTTAATGTAAATATAATACATATATTTGATATATTTGTATTTAATTAATTAATTAATTATTTAATTGTTAAATGATTAAATTAATTAAAATATAAATATCTTAACTTTGGATATTTATTTAGAAATGATTAAGTTGCCTTTGTTGACTTTATTAAATATCTTTAATGTGTTTTAGATATTTAATCAACTTGACCAAATGAAATGTTAAATGAAATTGAAATTAATTTTGTAATATATGCTTGTGAAATTCGGCCATAAGCTTTTTGTGCACAAGTATATATTGTTTTCATTTCATTTTCATTTGGTAACCTAATACACTTTAACCTTAACTCCATTAAAAAGAAAACCAAAGAAGCTTGTGAAGAAGAAAGGATAAAATCAAAGAAAGGCTTGGATTTAGTAAGTTTTCTCAACTTACTATTAGATAGGAAAATGTTCCTTATGATCTAGGCTACATCTTATGATGTTATTAAGTTATTCTTTTCTTTATTCTTTGTGTTTTGTTGGATGGAAGTTTTGTTGAAAGTGTTGAGCATGTATGATGAAGGAAGTTTGTGACTATTGTAGTTGTAAACATTCTTTTAAGGTTTTGGAAACCTTTGTTGCTAATCTAGAGTTATTGACCCACCCTTAAATGACCTAGATTTGATCTTGAGTTGTTTCATTGTGTTTAGACTTGGATTGGATGGAAGAATGATGATTGAAGTAATTGATTTAACCAATTTGGTCTAATTTGTCCAATTTGAGGAAATTGAAAAATTAGGGTTCATGAACAATTCCAAATTTGGGGATTTTCATTTATGTTGTGCATTTGGATGTTTATATGATGCATATAAAGTTTCATGTTGATTGGATTACATCTTGATGTGTTTTTGAAGCATGAAATGACAAAGTGCACAAAATGGCACCTTTGGGAGGCATTCGGCCAAATGGATAAAATTTGGGGATTTGGTTGCTTTTATTGTTTTGATGTTTTGAACATGCTAAGTTCATCTTAGAAATGATTTAGAACCATTCAAAATTGATTTGATCAATTTCGGATTAAAATGAACAAAATACCAAGTGTAAGGGTAATTAGGTAAATTCACTTAAATATGATTTATTGAATTTTTTTTCATAATTTGATTATTGGAATATTAAATAAATATTTTTATTTAATTAATCCGAGAAAAATTTTTGAAATCGAAAAATTTGATTTTCCACCGTTTCCGCTGCGTTACCGGATTCAGCCCCTAAAAAACCCCTACATTGACTCCCTATTATGGCAAAGTACCAGATAGTCTGAAATGGATTCCATGTATATTAACCAGTTTGGATACTAGTTAATGTACCACAAGGCATTGTGCCTATTGGTACTTTATAAGTCTTCAAGGAAGACATACATGGATGGCAACATACCAACGTATAAAGCTAGGCTTTTAGCGGAAAGGTATCGTTATCAACATTGTGTTGATTACGATTCAACCTTTTAACTGTTGTCACGGTAAATCCATTTGGATAATTCTTGTTATTCGATCCATGATTGGATTGAAGCAAGCATAGGTTCTTGGAATTATTGTTTTGATGTAATCATAATGATTTATGATTTAATTCAAAACGAAAATGATTCTTGTGTATATAAGAGGGTTAGTGGGAGCGCACTGACAGTAGTTGTCCTATATAAAATAATGATAATACGTCAATTCTTGGAAATGATATTCCCATAAAATAACTATCGGCGAAAGCTTGGCTTTTGGAATACTCTCCGAGAAACAGTACATTGAAAAATGTACGCGACCTGGTGTCTCATATGCTTTGAGCATATGGATTCACAAACAGGCCAATCCAAGTGATAGTCACTGGATTGATGTTAAGAACATCCGTTAGTATCTTAGAGAACTAAGGATGTTGTCTTAGTCTATGGAGAAGGAGAACTTGAAGTGACTAGGGTCACTGTAGCAAGTTTCCTATAACCAATAAAGACGACTAAAAGTGGCAAACGGTACTATACAGTTTGAATAACGGTACAGTGAGCTGGAAATCTTCCAAGCAAGATATTTTTACCAAATAAACAACAAATGCGGGTTAATTGCAGCAGCTGAGGTAGCAATATAAGCCATCTGGGTCAATAATAAATCTAATTAGATTAGATATAGTTCTGTTAGCGGCTGAGCTAGACGTCAACACAGGCTAAAGAATTAATGGTCTCATCAACGATTGGTCTTAACCTGAGACTTGCACCGCTAATGCTTACGACAATCGATATACTTTAGTTGAGGTCGTTCAGGGCTTTAACAGGTTCTGTGTACGCCAATGCTGGGTATATTGAGAATCGTAGAGTGTTGGGTGTGATGTTAAGACGGAAGTATCACTCCAGTCATATGGAAATTGCTCTTTTATCATTTTTTAATTGGATTACTTGGATATATAAATGATAAAAGTCCATATGATTAGTACCAGATTAATAAGATATGAGACAGTATTAATCCACGAAAGGTTTAATCATTAAATATCCATATTCGTAGTATTATCGAGACTGGACATCGATAATGCGGAATAGGCTAGTATTACACTTGTGCGCGTTATGGAAGCTTAACGGCATAGTTCTCATATATTTAAGTATTGGATATTTATGAAAGTGTGATAGAAGGTTCTGTTAGCCGTTGGACCAATAACAGCTTCGCTCTGGATATGACTATGTATCAATGGGAATCCAAATCAGGGTAGGTGTATATGGTCTTAACATGAGACTTTCATCATTAATACTTCCGACAATCAGTACGCTTTGGTTTTGGTCTTCCGGGGCTTTAACAGGTTCTGTGTACACCTCTTCTGGGTTTACTGAGAATCGTAGTGTATTGGGTGTGATGTCAAGATGGAAGTATCACTTCAGTCATATGGAGATGATGATCATGCAGGGATACAAAAACTAGTACTCTTAAATGCTGCAGCTATTGGGATAGTATGACTAGATCATGATTATTCGATTACAGAGACTAGTTGCTGATGATCTGATATATGCTTCGTACGGGGCAGACACAATTCCAGCCCTAGGCCTAGCATGTGACATCTGATACTGGATCGTAGTACGCAATACTTCGTATACTACGCCTGATAAAGATTATATATTCCTCGTTGAATATTTCTGGAGAATTGGGTAGGCATGGTGCTTTGCTAGAAGCCAACCACGTCTTGTAAATCAGTAAGAACGTGGTACCAGGTACGCACGTGTTCGGATAGTCCGATGACCGTATTTACTGCCAACATATCTAAGGATCTCTTGGGTCGCTTCCCAGAGATTCACCGATGACATTTGACTCGAACATAATTAATCTGGGATTAATTATGAGAGAGAAAATTAATCTGGGATTAATTACAGCAAGAATTAATCTGGGATTAATTATCAAATAGAAAATTAATCTGGGATTAATTACGTCAAGAATTAATTTGGGATTAATTCGACTAGAATAGAGAACGCGGTTAATTTGGAATTAATCGGCAAAGTAAATTTAATAGTTAAATTAGATTTTACTATTTAATTTATTTATTTGGCTAAAATAATATATTGGATATATTAATTGAAATCGGATTTCAAAGAAAAATTAAAATTGGATTTTAATTCGGGCGAACGAATTAATTTGGAATTAATTCGTAAGCGACTTTCGCAATAATGTTTCTATAGCAAAATTATTATATAAGTCACTTGCGAATTAATTCTAAATTAATTCGTTCGCCCGAATTAAAATCCAATTTTAATTCCGCTTTAAAATCTAATTTCATTTAATATATCCAATATATTATTTTAGCCCAATTAAATAAATTAAATAGTAAAATACAATTTAACTATTAAATTTACATTGCCGATTAATTCCAAATTAATCGTGTTCTATCTTCTAGTCGAATTAATCCCAAATTAATTCTTGCCGTAATTAATCCTAGATTAATTTTCTCTCTCTCATAATTAATCTCAGATTAATTCTGCTAGAGTCAAATGTCATCGGTGAATCTTTGGGAGGCGACCCAAGAGATCCCTGGATATGTTGGCAGTGAATACGGTCATCAGACTATCCAACACGTGCGTACCTCGTACCACGTTCTTACCGATTTACAAGACATGGTTGGCTTCTAGCAAAGCACCGTGTCTACCCAATTCTCCGGAACTATTCTTTAAGGAATACATAATCTATATCAGGCGTAGTATACTTAGTATTGCGTATTACGATCCAATATTGGATGTCACATGCTAGGCCTGGGGCTGGAGTTGTGTCTTCCCCGTACGAAGCATATATCGGATCACTAGCAATAGTCTCTTTATGATCGAAAAGTCATTACCTAGTCATACTTTCCCGATGGCTATAGCACTATAGAGTACCAGTTCTGTATCCCTGCGTGATCATCATCTCCATATCATGGTGTTGTTGTACAAATTAACTATGTGACATAGGAGATTGCACTCTTATCATTTGTGATAAGATCACCTAGATATATAAATGATATGAGGTCCATGTGATTTCTTCCTGGATTGAGAATGATATGAGACAGTATCAGTCAATGAAGGATAAATCATTAAATATCCCTAGTCAGAGTATTATCGAGATTAGACATCGATGAATGCGTAAAACACTAGTATCACACTTGTGCGCGTTGTAAGGGCACAACATCATAGTTCTCATATATTTGGGTATATGATACTCATGCAAGTGTAATAGGAGATTGTGTTTTACCGATGGTACGGGAAACAGCTTCGCTCTGGATAGACCCCCTCGGAATTCCATTGGTAGTATGACTATGTGTCTATGGAAGTCCGAAATCAGGGTAGGTGTATTTGGTCTTAACCTGAGACTTGCACCGCTAATACTTGTGACAATCAATATACTTTGGTTACGGTCATCCAGGGCTTTAACAGGTTCTGTGTACGCCTATGCTGGGTATATTGAGAATCGTAGTGTTTTGGGTGTGAGGTCAAGACGGAAGTGTCACTCCAGTCAAATGAAGTCGATGATCGCGCAGGGATACAGAACTGGTTCTCTAAAAGGTTGCAACCATCGGGATAATATGACTTGTTTATGATTATCCGATATTAAAGAGACTAGTTGCTCGTAATCCGATATATGCTTCGTACGGGGCAGACACTGTACCAGCCCCAGGCCTTGCATGTGATCATCTGATACTGGATCGAAATATGCAATACTACGTATACTACGCCTGATATAGATCATTTATTCCTGTAAGGATATTTCCGGAGAATTGGGTAGGCATGGTGCTTTGCTAGAAGCCAACCTTGTCTTGTAAATCGGTATAAACGTAGTACTAGGTACTTACGTGTTCGGATAGTCCGACGACCGAATTTACTGCCAACATATCCGGGGATCTCATGGGTCGCCTCCCAAAGATTCACCGATGACGTATGACTCGCACTTTTAATTAATCTGGGATTAATTAGATGAGAGAGAAAATTAATCTGGGATTAAGTGCGGAGATATTTTATCTGGGATAAAATATCATTAAAGAGAGAAAACAATTAATTTAGAATTAATCGGTTAAATTAATATATTCGATATATTAAACGAAATTGGATTTCGACACGGAATTAAAATTAGATTTTAATTCGGGCGAACGAGTTAATTTAGAATTAATTCGTTAACGACGTGAATAGTGACTTCGCTAGGTGTAATCATTTAATTAGGACGCAACGAAAAATTCGTTAATTTGGAATTAGTGAACCCTAGACTAGTATTGCACTTGTGCGTGTTATGGAAGTGTAACGGTATAGTTCTTATATATTTAAGTATTTGATACTTATTCAAGTGTGATAGGAGGTTGTGTTTACCGATGGTACAGAAACAGCTTCACTCTAGATAGACCCCGCGGAATCCCATTGGTAGTATGACTGTGTGTCTATGGGAATCCGCATCATGTATTTGGTCTTAACCTGAGACTTTCATCGCTAGTACTTGCGACAATCAATACGCTTTGATTTTGGTCGTCCAGGACTTTAACAGGTTCTGTGTACGCCTCTTCTGGGTTTATTGAGAATCGTAGTGTATCGGGTGTGATGTCAAGATGGAAGTATCACTTCAGTCATATGGAGATGATGATCACGCAGGGATACAGAACTGGTACTCTAATTGGTTGCAACCATCGGGATAATATGACATGGTCATAATTATCCGATTAAAGAGACTAGTTGCTTCTGATCCGATATATGCTTCGTACGGGGCAGACATTATTCTAGCCCCAGTCCTTGCATGTGACATCCAATACTAGATTGCAATAGTTCTTTTTCATGTTCCTGGCCTTTGTTCTGTAGTTGAAATCATGGTGGTAGATAGTTCTACTGTTGGAATCCAGGTGATGGATTGTTCTTTTGTCCTAAATTGTTGCTCTATGAAAAATTGGGATGATTCCTCCACCCTGGGTTGTAGGTGTTGGAATATGGATTGTTCCACTGTCTGTTGAAATTGTTGACATAATTCACCGTCTCTTCAAGTTGGTTTGGTTCTAGTGCTCCTCCATATGGTGAACTTGTGGATCTAGTGCTGAGAGTCTCCATGAATTTACATATCTGATCCAACTTGGCGTTGACTGCTGTATTTGCTCCGCTTTCATAAATTCCTGCAATTCTTTGGATCATGCTCCTTTCTGTTGGCCAGAAGGAATTATTGTTGGCCATTTCTTTGATTAGGTCCCAGGTTCGATCTTCTTTTTTTGCCATTAAAGCTCCTCCAGCAGCATCATCGATTGTGGTTCTCATCAGTCCAGAAAGTCCATTATATAAGGTTTGGACTTGAAGCCATTTTGGAATCTCTTAGTGAGGACATTTCCGGAGCAAATCTTTGTACCTTTCCCAAGCTTCGTAGAGAGTTTCTCAGTCTTGTTGCACAAAGGATGTGATGTCATTCCTCAGCTTTCCAGTTCTGGCTGGTGGAAAGTACTTTGCAAGAAATTTGGTGGCTAAAGTGTTCCAAGTTGTGATGGAACCTGCTGGTAGTGAATGTAGCCAAGCTTTAGCTCTGTCTTTCAAGGAGTATGGGAAAATACGCAGTCTCATTGCTTCTTCAGCTTCTCGGTTGTAATTGAAAGTGCCGCAAACTTCCTGTAAGTTGCTGATGTAGGCATTAGGATCTTCAATTGCATTCCCCCCAAACTGAACTGACTGTTGAATCATCTGAATGAATGTTTTGATGTCACCTGCCTTTGCTGGTAAGGGAGGAAGTACAATATATGAAATGAGTCTGTCAACCACCGGAATGGTTCTGTCTCGAATAGGAATTGGTGGTGCAATGTTCAAAAGTTCAGGTTCCATGTTAATGATTGCTTCTTGGCCTTCTCGCCTTTCCCTTCTCAACTGTCTGATGGTTCTTTCAATCTCTGGGTCAAGCGGTCGGAGTTCAAAGTTTCTGGTTCGTCTCATGTAGTTTCTGAGAACTTGAAACACAAGAAAACAAAAACAATAAGTAAAAAAGAAAATTAGATACAAGTAAAGGTATCTAACCTTAAAACTAATAGTGAAAGATAAATAAGTCCTCGGCAACGGTGCCAAAAACTTGACCGGCGTAAACACACACGTATAACGCAAGCGTACGTATCGTTCAAGTAGTATAAAAAGTATCGATCCTATGAGGACTTAATACCTAATCTATTAATTGTATGAGGTCAAATGATTACTAGTATCTAACATGTTGATTGATTGATTTGAAATGGTGATGATTCTAAATTTAAAAAAATAAGTAAATAAAATTGCACAAAAGTAGGTTTAAGAAAATTCAATATTAAAAACTATCTACGGTTGTGAATCTTTCTAATATCTTTTAAAAGATGAAGTGGTTATTTCATATTTGTGTAATAAATCATTTTACTAACCTGGAACACTAAATTATGCAAAAGCCTCTGTCGATGGTCAGACGCAAATACCCAGTTTAACCCAATTGAACCATATGTCTATGTCAACCAAATTATCTGGATTCATTAAGTTTAAGTTCCAATTATGGCTACCCCCGCCCAACAGGTATATGTCTATCATGTAAGGAAATCTATTAAGGGTTATCTATCATCAAGGAAGATCGTGGGCTATTAATCTAAGGTTGAAACCTAAAATTCTTTTGTCAAGTTTATTTTAGATTTACCACATCAATCTTATTGGTGATCAAACAACAAGAAGCATTAAGCTTAAGACTTAATAAGTAAACCTTTAAATTACCCAAACTATAAAATAACCCCTTATAAACCGGTGATATTAGAATTCATCACAACCCCAGATAACTGGCTTAGTTACGACACATATTTACGGGTAGTAAAAACATAAATAAAATAAAAGACATAAAGTAAAATGCTGAAAAGTAAATTGCTGACAAGTAAATGACCGAAAGTAAATGCTGAAATTAAATACTGAAAATTAAATGCTGAAAAGTAAATTGCTAAAAAGTAAATGCTGAAAGTAAATTGCTGAAACGTAAATAAAGTAAAAGTACAAAAAAAGAAAATGCTGAGGTAAAAGGATCCACTTTTATTACTTCTATTTTAGATATCTCCCTTAATATAATATATTAACTTTGCATGATAATTACCAACCAGCCATATAGGCGGTATACAGATTAAGTCAAATTAATAATTAATTACCAACCGACCAATCAGGCGGTATCCAGTTTAGTCAGGTTAAAACCAATTTAAATAATTACCAACCGACCAATATGCGGTATCCTCGTTAAGTCAGGTTTTAACTAGTTTATACATTATAATTAAGTGAGATTAATCTTAATATTAGTAATAAAAGTTTTACCTTTACCCAGCAAATGGGAGTTACCTCCTCATTACTGAAAAGTAAAAACTGAAAATTAAAGAAAGAAAAGTACTGTGCGTAAAAGTAAATTGCGGAAAGTAAAGAAAAGAAAGTGCGAAAGAGGAAATTAATTACTGAAAGCTGTAAATAAAAAAACAAGATACAATCTTCTTAGTATTCTTAAGGAATTGCTTAGAAGAAAGTATGAATTTACAAATGAAATGGCTTGGTATTTATAGGCAAAATTTTGCCTCCATCAAATCATCAACCAAATCCATTATTAATTGCTCCACTAATTGCTCCACCAAATCCATTATTAATTGCTCCACTAATTTCTTATCATGTTTGGTGGTGATTTGATAATTTTTATTATTTATTTATTAATTTATTTTTTGCTTTGAAAATGACTTTAATAATTACACACAACACACTTCTGGATGGTTCATCAATTTAGGGCATGAAATCTTCAGAATTCAAAGTTATTTTGTCTTTCACAGTTGTAGATCTTTGAGTCTTCTTTAATCTGGAACTTGAATCAGCTCAATCCGATATCGGAGTAAAATGTTATGCCCAAAATACGACAGATGTGCAAAACTGGAATTTCCGAAACTGCACTTCGTTAAAACGCCCTTTCAAGTTTCCAATCTCCAAAATTAATATGTCAAGTCCAATTTTTTCCCTTATTTGACCCACATTTCATCCTAAATGATTTCATTGTGTCCCAATATTATTTTATCTGCAAAATAAACTAAAACACATCAAAACGTTCATCAAACCCGAGAAACTAAACAAAATATTAAGTAAAAGGGGCGGTAAAAAACTGATATATTTTCCGCTCTTCACAAACTTAAAATCTACCTTTATTTTGTTTTAATTACTTGTCTTTAGTTTAAAGTCACCATCCAACCAAAAATCAATCAATTAGATACTCGTAGACATTTAGCTTAATAAATTAATAGCTTAGGTATTAAGTCCTCGTGGGATCGATATATTTTATACTACGTGAGCGATACTTGCGCTTGCATAACGTGTGTGTTTACCACCGATCAAGTTTTTGACGCTGTTACCGAGGACTTATTTATTTTTCACTATTAATTTTGAGGTTATATACATTTACTTGTATCTAATTTGTTTTTACTTATTATTTTTGTTTTCTTGTGTTTCAGGTTCTCAGTCACTACATGAGAAGAAGCATAAGCTTTGAAATCCGTCCGATTGTCCCAGAAATTGAAAGAACAATCAGACAGTTGAGGAAAGAAAGGCGAGAAGGCCAAGAAGCACTGATCAACATGAACATTCAAGAACCTGAACCCATGGAGGTTGCAACACCAATTCCCATTCGAGAGAGAACTATTCCGGTGGTTGACGGCTTCATTTCATGCATTGTACTTCCTCCCTTACCAACAAATGCGTGTGACATCAAAACATACATTCAAATAATACAAAAATCAGTTTAGTTTGGGGGGAATACAACTGAGGATCCTAATGCCCACATCAGCAACTTCTTGGAAGTTTGCAGCACATTCAATTACAACCGAGCGGCAGAAGAAGCAATGAGACTGCATGTGTTTCCATATTCTTTGAAAGACATGGCTAAGGCTTGGCTACATTCACTACTAGCAGGTTCCATCAGAACTTGGAACACTTTTTCCACCAAATTCCTTGCAAAGTATTTTCCCCCAACCAGAATTGCAAAGTTGAGGAATGACATCACATCCTTTGTAAAATATGACTCAGAATCGCTCTGTAAAGCTTGGGAGAGATACAAGGAGTTGCTCAGAAAATATCCTCACCATGAGATTGCAAAGTTGCTACAAATCCAAACCTTATATAATGGACTTTCTGGACTAATGAGAACCACAATAGATGCTGCTGCTGGAGGAGCTATAATGGCAAAAGGAGAACATCAGGCCTGGGACTTAATTGTAGAAATGGCCAACAATAATTCTTTGTGGCCAACAGAAAGGAGCATGATCTAACGAATAATAGGAATTTACGACATAAGAGCCAACACAACAATGAATGCCAAGTTGGATCAGATATGCAAATTCATGGAAACTCTTAGCATGCAGGGTAATGCTGGATCCACAAGTTCACCATATGGAGGAGCACCAGAGGCAAAATCATACAACCAACATGATGAGACGGTGAACTATGTCAGCAATTTCAACATACAAGGGGAACAATCCATATTCCAACACCTACAACCCAGGTTGGAGGAATCATCCTAATTTCGCATGGAGCAACAATTTAGGGAAAAAGAACAATCCACAACCAAGATTCCAACATAAAAACAAATGCCATGAGTATGAAAAAAAACCATGAATAACAAAAGTGATGACCTAGTTGAAAAAGCAAGAAGCAAAATACGATGCTTTAGCAGCTATAGTTCAAAATCAAGTAGCATTGAATCAAAGCCATTAAGCTTCTATCAAAGCACTGGAGAATCAAATGGGACAACTGGACGATGCTTATAGTTACAGACTGCAAGGTACCCTTCATAGCAACACGGGACCAAATCCAATGAATAGAGGGAATGAGCAATTTTGGAGTCAAGGCAACTACTAAGGATATTCTAAAACAAATCAGCGAAACAGAGCCACATATGGAGGAAAAAGTGGCAAAAGAAAATGATCGAGAAAAATTCACTCAACCTCCACATTTTCCACAGCGTCTCCAGAAACACAAACTAGACAAGCAGTTTTCTCGATTCCTAGAGATCTTCAAAATGCTACATATCAACATTCCATTTGCAGAAGCGTTGGAACAAATGCCCAGCTTTGTCAAATTCATGAAAGATATTCTATCACGAAAGTGATGATTGGGAGATTACGAGATAGTAGCATTGACAGAAGAATGCAGCGCCATCATTCCAAGGAAGATTCCCCCAAAGTTGGAAGATCCTAGCAGTTTCACCATCCCGTGCACCATAGGAGAACATTACTTCGTTAAGGCTTTGTGTGATTTAGGTGCAAGTATTAACTTTATGCCTTTTTCCGTTTACAGGAAACTACAGATTGGAGAAGCAAAGCCCACCTCAATCTATTTGCAACTTGCTGATAGAACGCTCACATTTCTGAGAGGTGTAGTTGATGATGTGCTTGTCAAAGTCGACAAATTCATTTTCCCAGCAGATTTTATTATCCTTGATATGGAGGAAGACAAAGATGTGCCCATCATCCTCGGGAGACCATTATTGGCTATAAGTCGAACCATTATTGATGTACAAAAAGGTGAACTTCAAGAAGACGAGTTGTAAACATCTGTGTGTTTTGCGGTACTAGTGCTGGTTCTAAACCAGAATTTGTTGCGGCAAAACATGAATTGGGTATATTCATAGTTGAAAGGAATATACACCTAGTATATGGAGATGAATGCATCATGGCAGGTATGTATGAACGACTTGTTGAAATGATTAACTATGCTGATGCTTTTATTGCTTTGCCAGTGGTTTGGGCACAATGGAGGAATTTTTACAGTGCTATCTTGGGCGAACTTGAACATACACCAGAAACCAATTGGACTGTTTAACGTTGATGAATTTTATGACTTTCTTTGTGTGTTTCTTTAAGATGCCCGGAGAAATGGGTTCCTTTCAAAACCTGTAAAAGATATCCTCTACATTGCCAGAACAGCCCATGATTTAAATGGCCAACTTTTAGCCTTTGAACCACAAATTGACCCTATCATTTCTAAGATAAAATGGTCCGATAATGATCGTGGTAGGAAACGTCAGATAAATCTGGATCTTAACCTTTAGTTGTCTTTTTAATTCCACGCTAACCAGGTACTATTTTCTAAACTTTTTTTCTACTTTTTAGACATTGGGGAAAATATCTCAATTAGGTTTGGGGGAGGGGAATAGTTAACTAAAATCTTGTTTTTATTTTTCATTGTGTTTTTTTTATTTTATTTTTAGTCAAAAAGTTTCAAAAAAATTTTTTCAAAAAATAAAAATATTTTGATTTCTGTGTTTTTAATTTGACTAACCAGGTGGAATGGTGTTTGAGATAGTTGTGTAAGGAATTTCCACTCCTGAAACGTATCTCAACCTATTTCGTAACAAGTTAATTTTTGTTTATTTCCTTTTGAATAATTTAATTCATGAATTCTCCATAATACTGACTAAATTGGATCTTCATATGCTCAGTTGATAGGTATTATCAACATGCATGGTAACATACGGCCATGAGTTGTAAGTAAAAAGTTTGTAATAGTCAATGCTCTACTTTAATTGTAGAAAAAATCTAAAAAAAGTGATGGAATAATAAAAAAAATCAATTGTGTATATTAATAAAAAGTTTCTACTTAGTAACCAGGCATCTTACCTTAGTAAGCAGAGATTGTTCGCGTCAAACGATAGAACTTTTAACATCTGAGATCTGAGTAATTAAGTCTGTAAGGGTGTTTTAACACCTAGTGCCCTAAAGTTAACTAGCTTGGGAGTCATTGGCCCAAAGCTCGCTACATGGATTAAAGATGTTAATTATAAAAAATAAAATTAAATTAAACATCCGAGATCCGAGTAATTACGTCCGTATGGGTGCCTTAACACCTAGAGCCCTAAGTCAACTGGTTTGGGAGTCACTGGCCCAAAGATCGCTACATGGATTAAAGATGTTATAAAAAAACAAATTCATCGCTAAAAAGTGTGAATTCTGGTATAACTTTAGGACAAAAATATTACTCTCTTTTGAACTACACTTATGAATATTGTGGGCACAAAGATTTGATTAATACCTTGTTGGTTGTGTATATGGAGAATGGTAAAAATGATCGAAGAATTTACTTATTTGGTAATTCAGAAAGAAAGAAAAAAATTCTTAATTTGGATAATATTTTCACTTGTTTAGTCACTAACTTGTTTTGTATGTTTGATTTTACATTTGATTGACGTTTGTGGGTATCGTTGCTGTAAGCTCTCACGAGACTACAACTCGTCCATTAGGGACACCTAGGGGTTTAAAGGCTTGTTGCATATGCTAAATGCAACCGTGATCCCAATGAAAGTGGTTTAGTTTAGTTTTATTTTAAAGTTGTTAATTACATTTTGTTTTGTTTGTTTTGCTCGAGGACTAGCAAAATGTTAGGTTTGGGGTGTGATGGGCGGAAAATATATCAATATTTACCGCCCATTTTACTTAATATTTTGTATAGTTTCTCGAGTTTCATGAACATTTTGATGTGTTTTAGTTTATTTTGCAGATAAAATAAAATCAGGACTCAATGGAATCAATCAGGACGAATTATGGAACAAATAAGGGCAAAAACTGGGCTTGATGTTTTTATTTTCGAAAATTTTAGCTTTGCGCAATTGTCGTATTTTGGCCATAACATTTTATTCTGATATCGGATTGAGGTGATTCAAGTTCCAGATTAAAGAAGACTCAAAGATCTACAACTGTGAAGTTCACAAGAGTTTTCAATTCTGAAGTTCTCTTTACCGAAATAGATGAAAAATCTGAAATTGTGTTATGAGTAATTACTAAAGTCATTATCAAAAAAAAAAAAAAAAAATATAGAAAATGACAATTTATAATTGTCAAACTTCCACCAAACATGCTTGCATGTTTGGTGGAGGATTTGGTGCCATGTTTGGTGGAGAAATTGGTGGAAGCCTTTATATTTGCCTATAAATACCAAGCCAAACTTTGTAAATATTTCATGTTTTCTTTGGGGGATTTCTCCATGAAAACCTAAAATAAAATGTCTTTTATGTTTATTTAAGTTTCCTTGTATTTTCGTTTTATTTATTTAATAAGTTTTTGTGTGTTTTTAATTACATCATGAGTAGGTAATCTCTTTTTGTTGGAATCTGGGGTGAAATTTTTAATATAATAATTTAGATTTACTCCATTAATTTAAATAAGTAATTTGAATTAAATATTTACCACCTATATGACCAGTTTTATATTTTTGGACTTAGTTTCCGCCTATATGGTCGGTTTATATGATTTTGTTACCGTCTATATGGCCGGTTGGACTTTGGAAAAATGATATCCACCGCCTATATGGTCGGTTTTAATATAATTAATTCAAGAAATGATTAAATCTATATTTGAATTATTAATGTGAAAACCCTACCTCCGACATTTTCTTTTATTGTTGTAATTTTCTTTACTTTTTAATTTCCTTAATCCGAATTTAATAATTTAAACTTAAATAGTGAATTAAAATTTTAAGAGTTAAATATAAAATAACTCACTAAAAGGAACATTTAATTAAATTATTTAATAAATTATATATTAGTTTAGATTAATAAAGGTTGTATATTAAAGGTTAAAATCCAGATGTATATGACGCTTCTTACCACGATCACTATCGGACCAGTTTATCTTGGAAATGATAGGGTCAAATTGTGGTTCAAAGGCTAAAAGTCGGTCAATTAAATCATTGGCTGTTATAGTAGTGAATAGGAAATCTTTTACAGGTTTTGAAACAAACCCATTTCTCCGGGCATCATCAAGAAACATAGAAATAAAGTCATAAAATCCATCAACATTACACAGTCTAATTGGTTTCTGATGTATGTTCAAGTTCGCCCAAGATAGCACTGTAAAAATTTCCTCCATTGTGCCCAAGTCACCTGGCAAAGCAATAAAAGCATCAACACGATTAATCATTTCAACAAGTCGTTTTGACATATTTGGCACGATGCATTCATCTCCTTTTGATGGTCCTATAAGATTCGCCTCTGCCAAAGGTTTTGGGATGATTCCCAAAACTTGACTTTCTCCTTCCAGTACGGCCCTAGAAATGTACCCCATTAGTCCAAGATTGCCGCCTCCATATACTAAGTGCATATTCCTCTCAGCTATGACTCTACCCAATTCCAGTGCTGCCTCAGTGAATTTTGGTTTAGAACAAGAGCTGGTACCGCAAAACACACAGATGTTAAAAACTCGTCTTCTTGAAGTTGCTTCCATTTTGTTTATGTATTTCTTTCTCAAATATGGATGTCTTCAAGAGTGCAATAACGAGCTGAATTTATAGATCCTGAAAAAATGTGAATAATAATAGCACCAGTACCTGCCAAATGAAAATTATTAGCTAAACAGTAAAATAAATCGTGAAAATCAAAATATATGATCCTGTCGGCAAAAATAAAGAAAATAACGAAACACATCACAATTAATATTTAAAGATAAATAAATAATAATATTTACAAGAAATAACGGCTTGATTGAAATCTATGTGTCAGAGACAAGCTTCACATCCAATTTTCTTATAAATTGGCAAACAAGGTCTTTTAAAGTCAGATTCCTGAGACTAAATTGTTGTCTTTCTTTTCGAAATTGTGCATATAACATGCGAATTGCGTGATACACATATCCACTGGAATGCATCTCAAGAGTCAATGATATTTCATCTAAAGACTCCTTACTCATGCAATCCCTAATGAATTTAATTTTATCTTCGCAGTTATCAGACACCATTCCTAAAGAACGACAACGAGTATTACATGTCATGTGTGCATATTTATAGCAAACATCTAATCTTTTAGCTTTTCTTTTCTTAGCATATGAACTTTTTCCTAAACCATGCAGAAATGAAATAAAAGAGTCAGATGACTCACCTGCTCTTCGGACTCGTGCTTCAATAATCCAACGAATGTCATTAGGAATACCTATGATCATCAGAAGTCTCATTCGTTCCATGCGTGCTTTGTAGACTTTTATCAAAGAGTTTTGAGGGAGAGTTGGAAAATGCTTGTGAAGATTTGTGAGAAAGTTTTCCATTCTGTTTGTGACTTTACCTACAAAAATTAAACACACAAAATAAAACACACCAAATCTGAATTTATATAGACAAATTGCATGGGTTGCCTCCCTGGTAGCGGCCATGGGTTATACCCAGAAAGAGGAAGTTGACTATGAGAAAACTTTCTCACCAGTAGCCATGCTCAAATCCATCCCCACTTTTCTATCCCTTGCCGCATATTATGACTATGAAATTTGGAAAATGGACGTCAAGAATGCATTCTTGAATGACAATCTTTATGAGAGTATCTATATGGTACAACCAGAGTAGTTCATAACCCAAGGTCAAGAGAAAAAGGTTGCAAGCTGCAAAGGTCCATTTATGGACTTAAGTGCATCTCGATCTTGGAATATAAGATTTGATACCACGATCAAGTCTTATGATTTTGAGCAGAATGTGGATGAGCCTTGGGTATACAAGCGCGTCATTGACGGGAAGGTGGTTTTTCTTGTTTTATACGTTGATGATATTTTACTCATTGGGAATGAGGAAAAGATATTATCAGACATGAAAACCTGACTAGCTAACCAATTCCAAATGAAAGATTTGGGAGAGACCAATTATGTTCTTGGGATTCAAATACTTCGGGATCGCAAGAAATGACTATTAGCTATGTCTCAGGCATCATATATTGACAAGATCTTTGTGTAATTTGGGAAGCAGAATTCCAAGAAAGGTAATTTGCCTTATCGATATGGAATTCATTTGTCAAATGAACAGTCTCCTAAGACACCTCAAGATATTGAAGAAATGAGACATATCACATATGCCTCAGTAGTTGGTAGTCTCATGTATGTTATGTTATGCACGAGACCAGACATCTATTTTTCAGTGAGAGAAGTCAGTAGGTTTCAGTCGAACCCATGATTGGATTACTGGGTGGCTGTGAAACATATTCTCAAGTATCCTAAGAGAACGAGAGATTATATGCTTGTGTATTCCAGTGAAGATATGCTCATAATGGGATATCCCGCACTCTGATTCTTAGACAGATGTCGATTCTAGGAAATCAAAATATGGATCAGTGTTTACCCTAGGTGGTGGGGCTATAGTATGGCGGAGTATAAAGCAATCTTGCATAACTCTTCAAACTCTCTTATGTGCTGATAAGGGTTTTCTGATTGTAGACCATGGAATGTGGATAAAAGATTGATGATACTTGATTTAAAATTGAAACGTGCTGCTTCTGGAGGAAAAACAATGCAAGATGGTGATCATGTCCTAGTGGGATTCATGAATTATCTGAGTGTCTTAGGATGATTAGGATCTTCATGTTGAGAATAATTTTCTTCATGATCAACTGTGTTTTAAACTCAGGCAGGTGGATTTTCAATTTGGTTTTCAGCCATTCTTACAAACAATGAAGGTGATGAAAACTCTCCTTTTAATCTACCGCTAGATGTTCGAGACCAGTGTTTCATGCAACATAAAGATAAACTATATGCAAAAATATGAAATGGCAAAATAATACTTAAAAAAGGAAATTAAACTGACAAAATGAAAAGAATAAATAAAGGAAATACAGATGCAATGATTTAGATCTAAAAATGTCCTCTAACCCTTGTTAATTCTGATCTCAATTGAATTTCTCGTTCAAATTTCTCAATGTCTTGAATTATGTTTTCGTGAAGCTTTATGAGAGCATCTCTATATGGAGATGGTTCAATTTTTTTTTTGATAAACAACATGCACCTTTTAACTTGATTTTTCTATTTCATGTAACCACGAAAAATTAGAAACAAGGTTTGTCTATATGTGGGATTTCTGGGTTCAGGGTTCATTTAGGATCAATCAGGACAATTTGGAACTACACAAACAAGAAAAGAAAAGAAAAGAATATGCATAGATTAAATAAAAACAAGATACGAAATAAAAACAATGAAAAGAAAAGTAGAGAAAAAAGAAATTAATTACAATGACTATTCTATCTCCTAAATAATACTTCCCCGGCAACGGCTCCAAAAACTTGACACGCTCAAAAAGTGGTCTTTTACTCCCAAGTATAAGAGTATCGAAGTAATAAAATAACCTGGTAAGTCCGGGGTCAATCCACAGAGAAGAAATTTAGCAAAATAGAATGATGTGCAGTTTGAAAAAGAAAAGTTTGATTTGTTGAAGTAGTTGTTGACTTTTAGATTTAAAATGCAATAATAAAATGAACTGCTGGAGTTAGGGTATCCACTTTTAACCTTTGAACTTTAGAAATCTCGCATAATTATAATATATAAATTGCCATTTACCCAATTGATTTATCTCAGGAATTACTTAAGCTAATATAAAGAACCAGCCAAAAAAGCGGTAGTCATTTAGGTCAATAATTAGTCCTGCCAAGGTACTAATTATGCCAAAAACATAAAACCAGCCATAAAAGCGGTGATACCATTGTCTATAACAAGTCCTACCAAGGTATTTAATTATGCCAAAATCGTATAAAACCATCTATATAGGTGGTGGCAAGATAAAACCAGTCATAAAGGCGGTAGAAAGATAAAACAAGTTATAAAGACGGTAGAAAGATAAAACCAGCCATAAAGACGGTAGAAAGATTGTCAATAATTAATCTAGATCTAAATCAAGTTTTAATCATTAGATTACAATTTTTTTATTATAATAGAAGCAAGTTTAATCTACGTTTTCATTATAAAAGCTTCACCCTTACCCAACAGAAATGAAATTAGCTACCCATTTTGTAATTAAACATACTCATAATTTTATTACTGAAAGAAAAAGACATTACAAAAAGCTTTAAGTAAATAAATAAACAAGACACACTCTCTCCAAGATCTATAGAGGAATCAGGAAAGGAATTAGGAAAGAAAGTATGAAAATTTCTTATGCTGGAAGCTTCAGTTTATTGGCAGATTTTGGTCATGTTGAGCGAATAGCGCGTTCGGCGGTGTCTCTGTTTTATTAGGCACGTCGCGACGTGCCTTCATTTCCGTGTCATTACGCGGACGCTGAATTTCCCTTTTTTCCCTTTTTCAAGTCTGGTTTGTCCTATCGAGCTTCCGAGTAGTATTTTACTTATCAAATAACATAAAATAACATAATAAAAACATTCAAATATTAACTTAAAATATTATTTCACAATTGTGGCAATTGAAGGGGATTAGTGAAACTATAAATGTAAAATGATTGATTTATCGTATAATAAATATGCACCTTTTAGTATTCATCAGGTGTCATGCAGGAGATGTCCCTAAGACAAGTGTCCCTCGTGATGGCATGTCGTTACTTGGCCCAGCATTCTAACTCTCAATTACTAAACACACATTAAACTAATCTTGATTTTTGTCATTGTTACCCCCCTAAATTTAATATGCTAAAAGGCACGAGATTTCCTTGTGGGAAGGCTCCCACACCTATACATTTGGCTATCAGTTCATTTAACACACTCATATGTTTAGCCATATTTTCATAATGTATGTTACTAGTTGAAATAAACTTATCCATATTATTATTATTTTGAAGTTTGACATGTTTAACCAAATCTTGTGTGAAATCGCCACGCAAGGACCACATCACATTAGGGTTTAGTTCCCTCAAGGTCTCATAGCGACTTCCTTCAACCAAACCCTCAAAGTGTTCCACTATATCAGGAATGTGGTTTTGGTTGGTTTACTTTAATCCTGCTTCCTTTTTACTTGATCCAGTTTGAGTATTTTTTCAGAGGAATCTCAATTCCCTTTTACCAATTCTCCCACAATGGTAACCAAAAATTGAAGACAGACAAATTCTTCATCACAGATAGAGATCATGTAAGGTTCAAATGTCTTTTAACAAGGTCCCATAAAGGGGTAGGTGATTTCATTGAAAAATATCTTCAAATGGCGTAAGAACAGAATTTACAACTAGTGTTAATTAAGAAAAAGAAATTACATTTGCTCTTGTGATTCTTTTCTTTTGGACTTTACTTTGAGCTTATATAGTTGTGAGGATAATCGTCTAATAACTACTGTAGCAGTTTATTTCATGTTTTTTAATTTCTTGATCCTACCTCTACCACTTATGATAACCGTTACACTCGTGCATCACGTTGGATTATCACATATGATAATAGCTGGAAACGTGGGTGATAAGTGCCGGGAATATAGCCTAACTTCTTCATGTCTTACTCATCTTTAACTATTAGATTGTGACCATATTCACTCAACTACTCCTCAAGTTGATTACTTTTTGGCTGACTAGGTGATTTGGTTGCCTGCCCGATTGACGATTAGGTTGCCAGGCCAATTCGGTGATTCGGTTGACTGACCGATTGGACGATTCGAATGTCTAGGCATTTTCTTTTGCTTCTTGTAGACACAACATTTTTACATCTAGCCCGATGATGAGCTGTTATAGCGATGTGTCTAAAAGTTCAAGGAGTTGTAAAGTTTAGTGTTGGGAAATCCCAAAATACCCCTGGCCAAATGTCGTTTATATTTGGCCGGACATATGTTAGTCATGTCGCGTAAAACAATAATTTCCTATTTAAAAAATAACTTCCCTAAATACCTTTTTGCTAAAATAAGAAGTTACCATTATCAGAGATGATATTCCCTGTTAAAATGAAACATAAGCACTATAAAAATAGGGGTTCACATTCAAAGGAAAATAGAGGGAGATTTTGGAGATTTTTTACTTCAAAATTTAGAGACGGAGACACCTCATATCGTTGTCTTCTAAGAACCAAAACAACCCTAAAAATCCTTCAACTGTGGCTGTTGTGAAATTTTCATACCGCAAGTATACGGTGTCAAGTTTTAGTAAAAGATAAGTAAAGAGTGTCGAACCCACATGTATTGTAATAAAACCCTCACTAAGTACTATAATTAGTAAACTTAATTTTATTTATAATCAATTTAAAATAATCTAAATTTAAAATTAAAAACTAAATACGCAAGATATCAAAACGTTAAATTAAGATAAACCATGATGAGAGAGATTTTAGAGTTTGATTTCACCTAGCTATCCATTATGTATTTATTATGCCATTCAATTCCTATTCAGCTACATTGTTTATAAGTCAAGAATCCTAAGTTATTCTAACTCTCTCTCTCCTATGTGCCGAGTGAATATATTATCAATCACAGACTTCGATATCCCTATAAAAATCTAGTACTTAACAATTCATTACGTTATGTGATTCTTTATTAGAGACTTCAAAGGGATTATAGATCCGTTATATTCTCTAGATCCTATTCAAATTCCCCTCTCCCGAGCGATAGATTCTAAACATTCATCATCTTAATTTGTAGGCAACAAACTAGAAGCATTAAGCACAAGAAAATATATATAAACTTATCACAACTTTATAACAATTAAAACGTCAAATAATACATAGGTTCAAACATAGGCTACATCATCCTCTAGAATAATAGAGTTTGTACATGACTAGAGATAAAAATAATTAAAATATGGTCATGAACATATTAGACATAAACACGTCATTTTTCTCCAATATCCATGTTCCAATGGTTCCTATCAATCAAACATAAAACAAACTACAAAGAACATTAAATAGCACATAATCTAACAAAATAATAAGTTAAGAATGCAGAAATAAGTGGGTATAAACTGTAATTATCAGTGGCCTTCTTCTAGGTCTTCATATGTAAGCCAGTACCATATTACTCTAGTAAAAGACCAAACAATTCCTTTGACTTGCAGAAGTATTCTGAGATTAGGTACTGTTTCCAGATACGACCCTATGTCTCTACGCTTTCTAGATTACACAACAAGTTTGGTCGGTCATCATGTACATCCGGGTAGATATGAAGACTTACATATTGCTAGATTTGACTCCATCTGACCAAATTTAATTTATCTTTACTCATTGTAATTAATGAAAGTATGATGTTTGTTGTATTCAGTGTGAATTGTTATGTGTGATTTATGAATTATAAGACATGAAGATCCTTTTTTGAACCTTGGTATTATACTGGCATCAGCAAGGAACCATTCCAAACCCAAATGGGTTTAAGATTTGACCTTATGAGGGGTGTAGTATGACCATAAATCATTCTCAGTATCTCATAATGGGTGGTGACTCGATTATTCTTTGGTTAGTTCCCTCATGGGACTATTTGTAGTCTCTACAGGTCATGGTCGCCAACATCATTGGAATAGCGAGAAATCATACTCCACTCATACAGATGGCGACTACACTAAGGATAGAGAATTGGCTCGGAAAATACCTTTTAGTATCTTTGGTGGAACTTATATGAACCATGTCTTCATTATTTTTGCATATTCTGTAAACGCCAATGGCATCACACATTGAGAATTCACTTTCACTTAAGACAGTGGATCACTGTGTGATGATACCCATCACTCGTTGGCACGTACCTTTGAGGTACAAAAAAGGCGTGATCATTGGTCGTTCAAACCCTTGAGTGTGGAGACCTAGTTATGGACAACACTTATCTAATAACTACCTAAGTTTTACCTATGATATGCCCACATATGAGACAATAAATGCTTTCCCTTAGGAATAGCCTCAATATTACTTATGATATGGCTCAAGCCATTTGAAGTAATTTAACCTCGTTACCGTAGAAGTACGGACTTGATGTGCCATTTCAACTCGGCCAAGTTTTTGTTCCATGATGATTGGGTTGAATACCTTGAAATATCAACGGGCCAACTTGTATGAAAACCTCGGTTGACCTAAATTTATCTAGTTCGAATCCAAGTGTGTCAATGAGTGAGTCCGTGAGGATGCTTCTAAATCTTTTGAGGCCCATCTCAAACGACCGTGATTACCAATAATCTGATTCATCACTTTGAGACAACGACATTATCCATATTTTAGGACTTGTTATTATTGTAAAAGGGCGGCCATTGTCCCTAAACAATGGAACGAAATCAAAATTGCCATGGTTCACATTTAGCATATGAGAGAACGAGCTTGTGTATCCCCTGTTGGTATATAAGCTAAGCCACATTTAGGGCAGATATTGGACTTACCATGTGTATGGGAAATATAAGGTTAGAAGGATGTATATTGCATGAACTAAGCATGTATTTCATGCATAGAAGCATACATGCATCCCATGCATCATACCGACCCTTTGTGATTGTGGCCATCATACGGGAGCATTGGGTTAAAGAGGAAGGATGGCTAATAAAAAGAAAACAATCCCAAGCAACACAAAAATGGCAAGTTAAGACATTTATCCAGTCGACCAACTGGAGGCCATCGTAATACGATGGTAAAACAGCTGCAAACCCTAATAAATGCCATGGCCCATCAGAATGCACCTCAGGCAACGAGAGTCAATATTAGAGGAAAGAGACAGGAGGAACCCGAGAGTAAGATTGAGGAGAATCCATAATTGATGATGAATAAGACATATTCCGCATTATCGATGTCCAATCTCGATAATACTACGACTAGGGATATTTAATGATTAAACCGTTATGGATTGATACTGTCTCATATCTTATAATCTGGAACTAATCATAATGACTTTTATCATTTATATATTTAAGTAATCAAATTACAAAATGAAAAAATGCAATTTCCATTGTCACATAGTTAATTTATGCAAAAACTACAATGTCTTTTACAAATAGTGACGCTATGGGTCATAATTGTCTAACATGTACATGACTTGATTTCTCATATGCTTTGAGCATATGTAGACGCAATCAGGCCAATCCAGGTGATGGTCACTGGATTGATGTAAAAAACATTCTTAAGTATTTGAGACGAACTAAGGATGAACTCTTAATCTATGGAGAATGAGAACTTGAAGTGACTAGGTTCACCGACGCAAGTTTCTTAACCGATAATGACGACTGTAAGTCACAATAAGGGTATATATTTAGTTTGAATAACAAAACAGTGAGTTGTAAATCTTCCAAGCAAGATACTGTTGCCGATTAAACAATAAAAACGAAATATTGCTGCAGCTGAGGTAGCAAAAGAAGCATTTTGGATCTATAAATTCCTAATTTGATTATGAGTAGTTCTGTTAGCAGTTGAGCTAGACTACAGCGCAGGCTAAAGAACTGTGGTCTCATCAACGATCCAAATATGTACTTCGACTAATTCATCTGATTCGTGAGATCATACATCATGGCGATGTGATGATTAAATAAATCACATCAGATGATAACCTTGCAAATCCGCTGACGAAAGCTATTTCTCAGTAGAAGTTTGAGCGACCCGTACATAGTTCAGGTGTTGGATACTTGAGTGATTGGCTACAGGCCAAGTGGGAGATTGTTGGATAATTATGACCCATAGCATTACTATTTGTAAAGGACAAGGTGTTTTTGTACAAATTAACTATGTGGCAAAGCAAATTGCTCTTTTATCATTTGTAATTGGATTACCTGGATATATAAATGATAAAAGTCCATATGATTAGTACCGGATTAATAAGATATGAGATAATATTAATCCATTAAGGTTTAATCATTAAATATCCCTAGTCGTAGTATTATCGAGACTGGACATCGATAATGCGAAATAGGCTAGTATTACACTTGTGCGCGTTATGGAAGCTTAACGGCATATTTCTCATATATTTGGGTATTGGATACTCATGCAAGTGTAATAGGAGGTTCTATTTGCCGATGGTACGGGAACAGCTTCGCTTTGGATAGACCCCTCGGAATCCCATTGGTAGTATGACTATTTGTCTATAGGAGTCCGAATTAGGGTAGATGTATTTGGTTTTAACCTGAGACTTGCATCGCTAATACTTGTGACAATCAGTATACTTTGGTTTTGGTCGTCCGGGGCTTTAACAGGTTCTGTGTACACCTCTTCTGGGTATACTGAGAATCGTAGTGTATTGGGTGTGATGTCAAGATGGAAGTATCACTTCAGTCATATCATATAGATGTATAAATGATGAGAGATCCCTATGATTTGTTCCTGGACGGAGAATGATATGAGACAGTATCAGTCCATGAAGGATAAATCAATAAACATCCCTAGTCAGAGCATTATCGAGATTGGACATCGATGAATGCGTAAAAGACTAGTATTACACTTGTGCGCGTTTGTGAGAGCACAACGGCATAGTTCTCATATATTTGGGTATAGGATACTCATGCAAGTGTAATAGGAGGTTGTGTTTCACCGATGGTACGGGAAACGGCTTCGCTCTGGATAAGACCCACTCGGAATTCCATTGGTAGTATGACTACGTGTCTATGGAAGTCCGAAATTAGGGTAGGTGTATTTGGTCTTAACCTGAGACTTGCACCGCTAATGCATACAACAATCAATATACTTTGGTTGAGGTCGTCCAGGGCTTTAATCGGTTTCTGTGTACGCCAATTCTAGGTATATCGAGAATCGTAGTGCGTTGGGTGTGATGTCAAGATGGAAGTGTCACTCCAGTCATATGGAGTTGATGATCGCGCAGGGATACAGAACTGGCTCTCTATATAAGGTTGCAACCGTCGGGATAATATGACTTGGTCATGATTAGCCGATTCTAAAGAGACTAGTTGCTCGTTATCCGATATATGCATCGTACGGGGCAGACACTGTACCAGCCCCAGGCCTTGCATGTGATCATCCGATACTGGACAGAAATATGCAATACTACGTATACTACGCTTGATACAGATCCTTTATTCCTGCAAGGATATTTCCGGAGAATTGGGTAGGCATGGCGTTTTGCTAGAGGCCAACCTTGTCTTGTAATTCGGTATAAACGTAGTACGAGGTACTTACGTGTTCAGATAGTCCGACGACCGAATTTACTGCCAACATATCCGGGGATCTCATGGGTCGCTTCCTAAAGATTCACCGATGGCGTATGACTCGCACCTTTTATTTAATCTGGGATTAATTAGAAGAGAGAGAAAATTAATCTGAGATTAATAGCAGAGATATTTTATCTAGGATAAAATATCATTTAAAGAGAGATAACGATTAATTTGGAATTAATCGATAAATTAATATATTTGATATATTAAGCGAATTGGATTTCGACGCGAAATTAAAATTAGATTTTAATTTGGGCGAACGAATTAATTTAGAATTAATTCGTTAGCGACGTGAATAATAATTATGCTTGACATGATTATTTAATTAAATTAGATTTAATTGCGACGCAACGGAAAGTTCGTTAATTTGGAATTAGCGAACCCGAGCCCGAGATTATTTGCGAGCGCATTCGCATTTCGAGTGCGAGTGCGGCAAATCAAATCAAGCGTCAAATCGATAGTCGCTTCTAGCGTCACACCAGTCGTCAATCAAGTGATGGATGTCTTTCACTTTGAGTGATTGACGCCAATCACTATTCACTGAGTGATGGATTTATGGCAAGTTGATGTGGGTGGTTGGCTAGCAATTAATGCTATTATGGAGCCAAAATTTGGTATAGGTTTTGGAAATCAATTACCAAAACACTTAACACATTTTATCTCTCTCTTTCCTCCTCTCTTCTTCCTCCATTCACGCCCAAGGGGCTAAGTTTTTCCTCACTGGTTTTGCTTGAAATCGTGAGCAGTGGGAAGCCAAAGGTCATGATTTTGTGGCAAAATCAAGAGTGCTAGCACACTACGAAGACATGCAAAGGTGATAGGGAAGTTCACCCACGAGCCGGGAACCATTCGATGAAGCTTGGAGCTCGAAGATGATCCTCAAATGGCGCCAAACCAGTGAACTGTCACAGCCCACTGCCGACCAGTTCATGAGGCAGAAAAATCAATTTTTGTTGCCTCCACGTCGCTCAACCGCTCGATGTAAGTATTACGCAACTTTCTCGATTTGTATTCGCACATATTTCATGGCTTGTATTCGATTCTATGGACCTAGAAACTCCAACAGTTTTATCCTTCATCTTAGATCGGGAGAATGAGCTCGGATATTTTGGGTCAGGTCGGAAGTAGTTGGGATAGTTCGGCTCATTGTTTGGCCGACCTCATGACGTCCGACGTGTGATCAGGATCGTTTGGACTTTTTCCTCTGACATGTACCGTTGTACGAGAGATTTACAGGCTGTCATCATAAACGTTGAATGTGGCAGTGTATAAAACAGAGTGATTTGACGGGGAGTCAGATGGCAGGCTTGCTTTCGGTGAAGCAGTTGGAGTAGAGAGCCCGTAAATCAGCCGGAGATCCACGTGGTTGACGTCATAGAGATATGAGAATAGTGTTGTATTTCTCTTAGTATATAAAGGGATGGTAGTCTCATTTGTACATGTTGGTTAGCAGAAATCTCACTCAAGCATTATTTGTAAAACACTCTGAAAGCAAACAGTTCGGTAACGTTAGGCCACCCTTGAAAAGAGGTCGGCCGAGCTCGGTTTGATAATAAGATTAACACTATACTTTGTTCTCGTGGACGTAGGTTGGATTCATTCCGCCGAACCACGTAAATCATCTTGTCGATCTTGTTTGTGTTTCGTTTTCTGCTAAATTTACTTTTGGTCTCTCATAACCAAACAAATTCACGGTTTGAGGAGGATTGTCCTGTGAGAATTATCCTGATATTGCCCCTGGAACTAAAATCACCCGTCAACATTAATTATTACAAGTTATTAACTATTAATTATGCTAATTAATTTTTAAAAATGTGGCATGCTTGCAAGCTCAGTTAAAAAAGTGAAGGCACAACTAGCATACAACATGATGTATAAAAAGATTAATCATCATCAATGGTAAGGAAATACAACTAGGGTACCGTCGTTTGCAAGTAACCATTGATACAACTTACATGAATCCAGCCTTTGCATAGAATGTGGTTTAGCTTCTACCACAATACTAAGACATTTGTCAATGAAATTAAAAATTATAATTAGGGAAAAAAAATTGCAGTAGAGAAAACTTACGATAGTAATAGTCAAAAAATTTAACAGTTATATTTTTGGGCACATATTTGGCTGAAGCTATTGGTAGATGAATATGTACTATTTTTCGATTCGAGCCTAAGTTATGGCATAACATTTTTACGAGAGAGCTTACAACATTTCTGTTGGGATATTATCGTATAAATGTATACATGATTTTTTTTTAAAAAAAAAATCTTAAGACATAATTTATTCAAAATAACCCGCGTATTGCGCAGGTCTCCAAACTAGTTATATAAAAAGAACAATAGCCAAATCAAAATCGACAAATCTCATATATTTTTTAATTAATTTAAAGAGTTAATAATGATGCAAAATTCTTAATTATTTATGTAAGGGAAAATATGTCAAAAAAATAATAAAATGAGAATATTATTTTTGACTTTTTGACTTGAGAGATCTTGAGGTATTATTAAAATAATAGGGGGAAGTGGGAATTGTTATAAACATTAGGAGGGAAGTGGCATTCTCACTAAGCTAGTTGTGCTCTATTTTTAAATTTTTAAAGTATGTAGACTATAAAATTTTAGTTTTTATCCATGTTGTGGAAATCGGACTGGATCCAACTGGGAACCGGTCTTGTGTCCGGTCTGGTTAAGACACAAATTCAGGCCCCTTAAAAAACCGCTAAAAACCGGAATGAACCAACAAACCGCTTCAAAATCGCTAAATCGAAAAAAAAAAAAAAAAAAAAAAAAAAAAAAAAAAAAACCCAATTTTTTGAATTTTTCTAATATCCACTTCCTCAAAATTTTCCCTCGAGCTCTCGTTTCTTTATACTGACAATTTTATTTTTGTTATTTTGGGCAGTAGTTTATTGTTCTTTCGATATATCTAGTTAAGTTTCTTGGTGAAAGATTCCGGGCTTTGAAACACGAACATGGGATTGCAGGGAGGGCCGCCATAGTAGTTAGAATTATAGCATGCTTTCAACCTCTTAAGTTTTGCCAGGTTTGTGAACAATATGCTTATCATTCTTTTATTAGCTTTCACAGCAGTTTAACAAACAACTAACTCCTTTGTCCTGAGCAAGAAAAAAAAATGGATTTGTTATTGTTGAGAAAGAAGATGTTTGTTGATGACCATTATGTATTTATGTTATGTTGACGGGTGATTTTCGTCTCAGGGGCAATATCGGGATAGTGTTCTCGGGACAATTCTCCTTCAACCTTTAATTTGTTTGGTTATGAGGAGACCAAAGGCAAATTTGATAAAAGGTGAGGAAAAAACACACAGATTGACAAGAGAGTTTTAACGTGGTTCAGCAGAGCGAATCCAGCCTACATCCACGAGCACAAAACGGTGGGGGTTGTTTTTATTGCCAAAACCTACTCGACCGACCTGTTTTGAGCAAGGTCTGAATGTGGCCGAACAATTGAAAGAGTTTTTACAAGTGGTGTTCTTTCTTTTCGTTATAAGTTTGCTATGTGTAAGACCCAACCTATACAAATAAGACTACCCTACATTTATATACTAAGAAAGTGTAACACTGTTGTAACATCCCGCCTTAGCAGCAATGTTACCGGCAGGAGACAGGTTAAACCCATCTCCATAAGCCTCTGAATCTAATGAAATTTCGGCATGATGCATTCGTAACATCAAGCAACCTGGCCTATAGCCAGCATCCATATACAACATGAACATAAAAATCTCGGCCTCAGGCCGGATTCACAACATCAATGCAATCGAAGGGCCCAACAAGAATTCGATGCAGACATAAAGACATAATACAGCCAGGGCTCCGTGCCCGAAAGTAAGTATATACAAAAACTTTACAACATAAGCATTCGTGCTCAGCACGTCTCAACAATGCTCAAATACACAAGACTCGACCTCCCCAAGACTTGGTGACTGGCTGACTGCAACGCTGCTATCCGACTGCTCCGCGACTCTGAAATCCACGGTCGACCGTTTAGGTCGCCAACCTGCAAAACTCAAACAATGTAGTATAGTTAGTCATAAGACTCAGTAAGTAGCTATGCTCCTACCTTGAGCAACATACACATGCAAGGTTTAAATTCCAGTTTACATATTATTCCTGGGATTTCTAAGTGATTCACACATTATCTATATTACCAACTGTTCATACTATCTGTTTCGTAGCCAATTGGCAAATATTCCATTTCTTATATTCCTTTTATGTGAGCATCCATACACTCATCTCTTTCTGTTTTCTCGTAACATGCTTCTAGCTTATTCATTTGCAATCATTACAAATGAATAAGTATTTCGATCATGAACTTTTCACAATATCCAAATCTTACAATCATAAATCATTCTTATATAATCCATACTATCATCATATGTACGACATATATCATCTTTTCATTAATAATATATTGGTCATTAAAACCCTATACACAAGCTCTTATATAATTTAATTTTTAATTCGTAACAGAACCATTTTAATTCACCACACACTTAAGGTCTCATATGTATAATAATCATAGTACATTATACTACATTGCTCACACACAAGCCTAACACCTTTTCATTTTCTTAACTTTTTATCTTTCTTTTTACTTTACTACCTTAAGCTCAGGTAACTTATCTAAGTTACTTTCTTACCATTCTATTTAACATATCAACAATTCATCATTCATTAAATGTCTGCTAGTTATAGTTTCATATATCCATAATATACATGTCAAGTCTCAATATCATTAACAGCCTCATCAAAAACCCTTCACGCTATTGCTGCGCTACTCGGATATCTTTCAAATTCCTATTCATTCTTTGCCAGTTTGGTTTGGACACTTAATATAGTTATCTTTCTCTTATTTCATTGAAATATCATCAAATCGGTAATGTAAAACATTATTTCTATTCTCATACTATTAGAAATCACGTACTCATATATATATATATATAGAATCATGTTATCATATCATGTTATCATACATCAATGTTTTCTAAAATACTCATTATATGTAGACATATGATTCATATAAACGTCTATTATATACTTATATGAATGTGATCACGCTATCATGCATTAACATCAACTATGTGCATCTCAGATGAATTACCAGAATACATGATTTATATGCATGATTGTAAACCATACTCAGCTCTATCATGTTATGCTTTTAGAAAATACTTTTTCGGAGAAACTGCTTTCTGAAAATTCTTTCTGAAACTCAGTTTGAAAACCTCTTAATAAAACTTATCTTTCTAAAATCATGCTTTGAATCTCTGATTTCTGGAAACTATTTTTAAAATCTTGTTTCTGAAAGCTGTTTACTGGGAATATGAAAACTGAAAACTCTTTCTGAAAATCTTTCTTTTTCTTACTTCTTTCTGAAACCGTCTTTCTAAGTTCTTTTCTGAATCTCTTTTCTGAAAACTGAAAACTGAAATCTGAAATCTTTCTTTTTTTTTTGAAAACCAAATCTCCGCCCGTAGGCGCATCTCCGCCCGTATCTCCGCCAGTAGGCGCATCTCCGCCCGTAGGCGCATCTCCGCCCAGGAATGTACCATCTGAGCGCTGAGGATCTAGGAGCGTCCCCCTAGTCCTCCACATGTGCACATGTGTATAAATCCGTCAATTCTAACAATGTACAACTAGGATGGGTCAAATCCCAAATCCCGAATCCATATGATATCCGTCAATTCCATCAGCGTCTCAAGTTACGTACTGGGGTGAGGTTTTACCTCATGCCCCGAAAATATAAAACTCATGCTTAAATCTCAAAACTGAAGGGAACATTTTCTGAAAATCATTTCTCTTCAAAAGTAACTGAAGCTTTTCTTTAAAACACACTGAATTTTTCAAAACCTTTCTTAATTTCAACTTCACTCTGGAAATCATTTCTAAGAGTTTCTGAAAATTCTGAAAATCTTATCAGCTTATGAAAACATTTTGTTTATGCTAATGCACCCAAATATATATGCATTCACACAATTATGCTCATATACACATATATTTTCCATGCATGATCTCATATCCTCTCACTTATGATTTTATCCATGTATATGCTCATGTATGCATGCTCATGCATATTCATGCCCATGTACTACATTCTCAATTTACGTTTGCTAATTCAAGTTCAAACATACATATTTCTCATAATCATAAACTTTCACATCTTATTCATTCACGCATACAAATTCATGCTCAAACATACACATTCACTTACTTTCTTTACATATTTACAAATGCACATTTATAAATATGTCACATACTTTCTTATTCATAACCGGTATTCAACAACATCAAGTCATTTCAGTCTACATTCATAACTCATACAATATAATATGTATTCATATATTAACATACATACTAGTTAAGCCAATTTCCTCAAAACATCAAATATACATGATCAGGCCAAAATCACATATTCTTATTCAATCGTACTTACAAACATTGCCATTTATCACTAATCTTATTCCCTAGGGTGTAGTGTCTACAACCCCCTATTCCCAGTTAAAGTTACTATTCACGGTAAATATTTATATATATATCCAAATTATCAACTCTTCATCCACATCATTAATCAATCTGTCACTAACATGTATAAACATATATATAGTCTCATGTATAACAGGTATACACTTCAATGCAAAGAATTCCCAAATTCTAGGCTTTCTAACCAAATTACACATTTACATAGTTTTGCCACTAGTTTTCGATTTCTTACTGTATGTCATTACTAAAGCATCCTAGCATGCTTCTATTCCATTATTAAGTTCAATTCCAGGTTTTACCTAAACCCTAGAAATCAATTCAAACAAACTCAAGATGATCACCACATAGAATACTTACCTGGACTCCAACGTTATCCGAGTTTGATACCTTCTATTGTCACCATCAGGTATCCAAAGCATGTACACATCAACTCCACTTCCTTTAATTCACAAGTATATTTAACTCATCAATGTCAGAATACTCATTCACCTTATCATATCATGCACTTTATTTTCGCTATGCATTCATCATTAACACACATTCTTCATCTATTTCACAAGTCATCAAACAATGCATTAGCATATACCTTTATTACTACCAATCGTTATTCCAATTCATAAAGATACAAACCTCATTCCATTATTACCCAATTCGGCCAATATGCACATTTTCAAGTTTAGCACTTTTCAATTCATTTTCATTATCATACATGAACATTCATCCTATTACGCATTATTCATCATCAAGCCATTATCAAATCATGCAAATCATCCCCACAAACATATATCAAACTTGATCAAACCATAAAACACAACTTACTAATTTTTGCCATGTTTTCCAGCAGTGTTACTATCTGAACAAGTCTCGGTTTCTTCATCATTTTAGGAGCAATTTAATTCCAATTGAAAAACTAATTTACAGGCATTTATTTAACACCTAAATGAACAAAACTCATACTTACCACTTAGCCTAATTCAGCTCCTAAGGTCCTCATATTAATTGATTTATAGCTAGCTGCCTGCATGAAAATCTGATAGAACCAGCCCCAATCATCATACTATAACTTTTCCAATATTCAATATTTAACAAAACCATTTTACAGGCATATATATAAGACATAAAGAAACAAGTTTCATGTTTTACACTTTTGCTAATTCCTCTTCCATGGCCACGAAAATCAGAGTACAAACCGATCTTACTGTTTTCGACTAAACTGTCCAATTACATCTTTTGCATTTCTCATTCCAATCATCATTTTAAGTATGAGTCATCATTAATCACCAACACAAAACAACTCATCCTTCTTACCCCTCAATTTTGACCAGCCCTTAGAGAAAAGAAAATTGGGCATTTCAACACATAATGCTTCAATACATGTTCATATTATCACTAAATGCTAGAAAATGCATGCTACAAGCTCTATTGAAGCTAAAATTCCAAATTGAAATCCTAGGGTTCATAAGGTGCGAATTTGGGGCCTCTAAATTTCTTTTCAAAACTGAAATGAAGAAAAAGAAAAGAGGAAAGAAGCTCACTTTTGTAATAATGAAGCCGGAATCCATTATCTGTTGCTCCTAAATGGCTTGGGGATGAAGGGAAAATGAGAAAGAGTTTTTGGGAACCAAATTCGTTTTTTGAGAGCATGAAGAAGGTGATGAATAGTTCTCTTTTTATAAAAGAGGGCTGATTTTTTCTGTATTTAAAAGAGTGGAGAGGATTTTGCCACATGTCATAATTTCTAGACATTTCCCGAAATTACTATAGCTGCCACTGAAATCTCGATTTTCAGCAGTGATATACATACATACAATCTCACTTACAAAAACTAAACCCCTCTCACTGTAGCTACAGTGATTGCTACAGTAATCACTGTAGCTACAGTGAGAGGGGTGTAGTTTTTGTAAGTGAGATTGTATGTAAGTGTAGCATTTTTGCTCGATTTTTGACTTAGTTCTACTCTGATTTTGGGAAAATATTCAACTCGAAGTTTGTGCGTCTATGTTTTCCCTTCGAAACGATATATTACTCGCTAAAATCGGAGTTAAAACGAAAACGTTACAGCTATTTAACTAATAGTTGTTCAAAATGAAAAATTTAGCGGAAAAGCACTAAAACTTGAAAATTTATCCCGAATCTCCGGTCGGGATTTCTAAGTCATGGAAATCATTTTTATATCATAAAAGGAATATTAACATGCTTCGCATAATTATTTACTGTGCTGGGCAGGTTACACGCTACCGGTCTGTTACAACTGTTCCTCCAAATTATGACGTTTCCCGCGCGGTCTCCGATTGATTGACGGGTTCTCTGCCCCAGGTCTGCCCTCGCTGAAAGCAAACCTGCTGTCTGACGGTCTATCACATCACTCTGTCTTCTCCGCTGCCACACGCAACAATAATGGTGACAGTCTGTAAAGTGCCTTTGGGAAATGACACGTGTCGAAAGGAAAAATCCAGCCCTTCTGATCTTCTGTCGGTCTTCAAGAGGTCGCCCAAGTAACTTGCCGATCTTCCAAATTGTTTCCGCCCTGAGCCGGAATACCCGAGCTCACCAACCTGCCCAATGGGGCGGGATAGAACCGAACCAGCCTACGACCCAAAGTGGTCGGCCATGGGTCTGATGTGGTCGGTCTCTGAAATCGTATCGTGTTACATCCTCTGGCCGGTCATGCTCAAGAAATTGGAGCGATACACATCCTCTGACCCCTGGTCCTCCAGATGAGGTGAATTTCCCTCTCTACCCCTACCGAACTGTGCAAAAGACTTAGCAGCAGAAATCCTCATCAACATATTGAAATTTAGAACTAACGATGGTTGTTTATTTTGATGTTGGAATCTATGTTTATTGTTTTAATATTAATGATTATGCTTGTTTTGATATTAAAAATTGTTAAAATTAATGATTTTATTTTTTTTATATGTATTGTGTAATTTTATATTTTTTATAAATATTTTTGTAATAATTTTCAATTAATTAGTATTATTTATGACGTCGTCCAGTTCTGTCGATTTTTTCGGAACGGTTCAACCGTCGAAACAGTGACTCATTGAACCTTTTCGATTACCGATTTGACAACCGGTAATGTTTTAAAAATATTAGTTCTTATATGATAGGCATGTGCAGACGATGAATATTAGATACCATCAAATCTGACACTAGATTAAGTGAGAGAAATTGTGATGGTTGGTGCTTGGCGCGTCAATTTTTGATGTATTTATTGTTAATACGTTGCACTTTTATATTTTATTTTGAATAAAATTTAGTACTTTCATCGATATAATCTTTTGTTTAATGATAAAGACGTAAATAGTCCATAAAATGAGTTGTTGTAAACTTGAACTTAGAGAGTCTCACAATATGAAGTGTACTCATTAAGCACTTAAGCAATTTAACTATGGATAATTCAGATTATTTATAATTTACATGTGCGTGTTAAATTTAATGTGTATTTGTATACAATATATAATTTAATTAGATACACATTAATACTCAAATGGTAATTAGAATTTGCCACTTGTCTTTGTTGTGATTAATTGAATTAAATAAAGGTTAATTATTTATTAATTATAATAAAGAAAGGCATATTCTTGGAATCTTTTTCCATAGCCTTATTTTGTCATTTAGTGAATGAAAATTCAAATTAAATTAATTGTTAACTAAAATTTGAGTTTCTAGATGAAAAAATATTCTTGGGATATTCTTAATCACTTGGCCAATTGTGATTGGCTAAATCATAGGGTTTTGACACTTGTATTCCACTAACTTGGAGAGAAATAAATTAAATACATTTTAATTAGATTAATATGTTTAATTTTTAGACTAAGTTTTGAACTTGCAAAAGACCAAAATGGGCCTCCAATTTCGTCCAAGATGAATAAAAATGGAAAAATATGTTATCATTTTTGGTTAGCCATCTTCTCAAAGTTTTGAGAGAAAAAAGAAAATGGTTATGATTAGTTTCAAGAGAAGAACATTAAAAGGAGAATGATTGAAGAAAAATCAAAAACTTAATTGGAATAAGGTAATGCTTTTGTTTCTAGTCTTGGAAATTATTTTTCCTAAGCATGTTAATATGTATTTGATATATATTAGATATTTCAAGTATATTATTAGATAATATATTTTCTTCCAAATTTTTGGTGTTGTTGGATTTTGATAATGACCTTTGTTTTCTTTGATTAAGTAAGTGTTATTTTGAATTAATTGTTGAATTAGATTCAATATATGATAATGACATTCTAGAGTGTTTTAGCTACTCATATGATGCTTAGAATTGTTCTTGAGGCTTCATTTGTGGTGATTTTAAAATGATGTAAATTAAATTTGATTAATTCGGTGAGAAATTAGACTTTTGCATGAAAAATTGACAACTTTAATTTCTGGATCAGATCTTGAAACATAATATTTTGTGATTAAAAATATGATGTTTGGATGTGTATTGGGTGTTAAATAAATACTGGAAAAGGTTCAGAGTCGAAAATTCGCTAAAACGGTAAAATTACGTAAAAACGGTCTTACCGCATGAGGGCTGTCCAAGCAGTGAATTGTTCACAGTTTGGACAGTCCAGGGGCTGATCGGTTACTGGCCAAGTGATCGGGTCAACCCGGCTCGGTAGTTAGTTGACTGGTTTGACCAGTTATCCGTTTTTCGTAGTATTTATTAGGAAAAGTTTCCATAAAATCTTTGCCACTTTTTTATGATTAGTTTAAGTTGTTAACAAATAATATATTTAAATGAAATATGATCTAATTAAGATATTGAATATCGGCTAATTCGTTTGAAAAATTTTAAAATATTTAAAAACCATTTTTGCCTAAAACTGTGTTTCTGCCACCAAAACGCCAACACTTAGGATATGATATTGACTTACGGATCACCAGAACTGAAAGTATAAGGGCTTACAGACTCAGAATTTCAAACAAACACTGATGATTATAAGTCGACCTTTGGATTCATTTTATTATGCAACGGAAGAGCAGTCAACTGGAAGAGCACCAAACAATCCACTATTGTGGACTCCACTACTAAGGCGAAATATATAGCAGCGTCAGAAGAATGTGCTTTATTTTTGTACTGTGACAACAGTGAGGATATAGCACAAGCCAAGGAACCTAGGTCGCATTATAAGTCCAAACACATTTAACGAAAGTATCACATACTTAGAGAATATGTTGCAGATGGACAAATTATCGTTTAGAAAATACATTCAGCTGACAATATAGTTGATTCACTCACGAAGCCAATGAACCAAGAAAAAATGGAACTTCATCTTGAGGAGATGGATATTGGAATAACAACTAGCTTTAGTACAAGTGAGAGTTTGTTAAAGTATATGCCCTAAAACATATTATGGATGTCGTGGTTTAAGGTGTAATATTTTATAATATAGTTTATTATTTATTAATAAAAGATATTTATTTTATACACATCATTACATCTATATTTTATAGTATGCCCCAATACATTATGTTAAATGAATATCGTTAATCCAAAAGACGTTTGTAATTATGAGAGTCAACAATATTTATATGTATTGTTGGAGTTTCTAGGTCCATAAAATCGAATACAAGCCATGAAATATGTGCGAATACAAATCGAGAAAGTCGCGGAATACTTACATCGATCGGTTGAGCGACGCGGCAATGAACAAAATCTTCATTCTGCTCACTGCACTAGTTCGGCAGTCCACTGCAAAAGCTCACTGGTTTGCGCCCTTTGGAGGTCCTCGAACAAGCTCCAAGCTTCGCCGAACGATTCCCGGCTCATGGGTGAACTCCCCTATCACCTTCACATGTCTCTCGGAGTGCTAGCTCTCTTGATTTTTGCCGCAAAAACCAAGCACTTTGCTTCCCTTTTCCTTCACTGCTCACGGCAGTTCACTGCCTGAACAAGAAGAAAAATAAGCCCTCTTGGGCGTGAGAGATGAAGAGAGAAGAGAGGAGAGAGTGTTGATTTGTTGAGATTAAAAATGGTAAATGATTTTCCCAAAAAAATATTCCAATTTTTGCCTCCAAAACCAAAGCAATTAATGGCTTCAACCACTCCCATCAACTCACATCAACTTGCCATAAATCAGTGAATAGTGACTGGCGTCAATCACTCAAAGTGAAAGACATCCATCACTTGATTGACGAATGATGTGACGCTAGTTGCGACTAGCGATTTGACGCTTGATTTGACGTGCCGCATTCGAATTCGAAATGCGAATGCGCTCGTAAATAATCTCGGGCTCGGGTTCGCTAATTCTAAATTAACGAATTTTCCGTTGCGTCGTAATTAAATCTAATTTAATTAAATAATAATGCCTAGCACAATTACTATTCACGTCGCTAACGAATTAATTCTAAATTAATTCGTTCGCCCGAATTAAAATCCAATTTTAATTCCGCGTCGAAATCCAATTTCGTTTAATATATCAAATATATTAATTTACCGATTAATTCCAAATTAATCCTTATCTCTCTTTCATTGATATTTTATCCCAGATAAAATATCTCCGCAATTAATCGCAGATTAATATTCTCTCTCATCATTAATTAATCCCAGATTAATATTAAGTGCGAGTCATACGTCATCGGTGAATCTTTGGGAAGCGACCCATGAGATCCCCGGATATGTTGGCAGTAAATTCGGTCGTTGGACTATCCGAACACGTAAGTACCTCGTACTATGTTTATACTGATTTACAAGATAAGGTTGGCCTCTAGCAAAGCGCCATGCCTCCCCAATTCTCCGGAAATATCCTTACAGGAATAAAGGATCTGTATCAAGCGTAGTATACCGTAGTATTGCGTATTTCTATCCAGTATCGGATGATCACATGCAAGGTCTGGGGCTGGTACAGTGTCTGCCCCGTACGATGCATATATCGGATAACGAGCAACTAGTCTCTTTAATAATCGGATAATCATGACCAAGTCATATTATCCCGACGGTTGCAACCTTATATAGAGAGCCAGTTCTGTATCCCTGCGCGATCATCAACTCCATATGACTGGAGTGACACTTCCGTCTTGACATCACACCCATCACACTACGATTCTCGATATACCCAGAATTGGCGTACACAGAAACCGGTTAAAGCCCTGGACGACCTCAACCAAAGTATATTGATTGTCGTATGCATTAGCGGTGCAAGTCTCAGGTTAAGACCAAATACACCAATCCTGATTTCGGATTTCCATAGACACATAGTCATACTACCAATAGAATTCTGAGAGGGTTTATCCAGAGCGAAGCTGTTTCCCGTACCATCGGTGAAACACAACCTCTTATTACACTTGCATGAGTATCCTATACCCAAATTGTAGGCATTGCATTTTTGCATGTGAACCCGATGATGAGTCTCAGTTGGAGGCACTACCGTTTTAGTTAAGTATATTGCGGGAAACGGTCGTCGGAAGGGAAACGGTATTTCATTAGATCCTTATTCACTTGTTTAGCGTCAAGCTCACTTGTTGGACCTCCGTTTAGAGCACCTTTGGCCCAGAAAAACCCGCAAACCTTTTAACCTTGGCCCAAAACCCTTGCCACCCACCTAAGCCCACTCACCAAACCAACACAACACCTAGCCCACCAAGAGAGGCCCACACGCCCATAGCCCCTAAAATACACACAAATTAAATCAAATGTTAATTAAATTAAATATTAACTGAATAAAATATTAATTAATTGATATACCAAATTAAATAAAACATAAAATATAATCATACCTAATTTAGATAAATCAAATATTGTAACTTCCTAACTTAAAATATTATATACTAAATTAAAGAAAAATTATGCCTAATTAAAATCAATCATAACCAATTAAAAATATTGACTTCCTAATCTAACAAATTAAATGCCTAATTAACACCAATCAAATATTCAACCTTCCTAATTCACCAAATTTTGTCCCCCCAATCAATCAAATTTTTTCCTTGTTTGACACCAAATCCATGCAAACCCTACCCTCTCACTATAAAAATAGCACAAATTGCAACCCTATTCCTCATCCGGAGCTCTCTCTCACTCACGGAAAAACCACAACAAAAGAAAAAAAACCTAAGAGATTCACGGCTCACACAAAAAAAATAAACAAAAAATAAAACAACAACAAAACCCTTCACTCGGCAGCCACAAACCACAACACACTGCTCACGCTAAAGCACTTAACAAAACCCACTACACTGCCGAGCCTTCACGCATACCCCCCTGATCACGCAACAACCCTCACTCAAGCGCCATTTTCACACCTTTGTCTAGCCTTCACTCCACACAATTACCAAACTCCACGTAACCCCTGCACGTTGCTTCCCCACACTGCTTCACCACCCCCTGAACGAAGCTATAACCCTTCACGCCACATGAAACAAAAATCCCTTAACCGAAAAAACACAGCAACCACGCCTCACTCATAATACCCAAATAAGCGCACCATATTACCCCTGAAACTGCCCCCACAAAGCAGCCTTCAAACCTAGCTAAAACCTGCACGCCTCTCCCTCTTGCACTGCCGCATATTACCCTCACAAACACTCCTAAAACAGTCCCAGATTAGCCCAAAACAGTCCCAAAATCGAGCCAAAACAGTAGCCTAAAACACCAAAAACAGTGACCAAAATACGGAAACGAAACCGCGAGGAAACAACAGCAAAATGGAGATCAAAACAGTAGATTGAGCAGCGAAACAGCAAGGTACAACGCAAACCACTGAACCAGAAAAGTTACGGTGTGATAGCCCTTCCGACGGCCGTGAAACGCGAGTCCGAAAGTCGACATAAAATGTTAGACCTGAGGGTATTTTTCACACTTGTTTTCAGTTATTTTTATTATTCATTGAGTATTGTTCGCATGATTGTTATGTTAAAATGCATGTTGTGGCCCTTGAATAGATAAATATGCATGGATTACGAAATATTGTATGTTGTGGCCTTGGAATAAAATGAAAGATGTGTCAACTCTCGCGGTATATCGGATGGAAACCCGGAAATAAATTTCATAGCCGATTCCGAATGGACGGTAGTATGATCTGTACTCGGGATACAACTCCACGTACCACTTGAGTAAACAGCACTTTCTTTTGTTTTATGTTGCTTGGATTTATTTATTATTCGTCATTTAAATTCCGCATGTTACTTGTTTATGCATGATGCGATCGAGCGCATGGGCTTAGTAAGTCAGATTAAAGGTCCTCTATTTGGAGGGGTTAAAACCCTTTACCACGATGTTTTGCCGTGCCGGTTGATGTGTGTTCGGTTGAATGTAAGATATGTTCAATCGGGCATACTAAGTTTAATATTATTGTCTTTATTCTTTGTATGCATGATGCGATCGAGCGCATGGGCTTAGTAAGTCGGATTAAAGGTCCCCTATTTGGAGGGGTTAAAACCCTTTACCACGATGCTTTGCTGCGCCGATTGATGTGTGTTCGGTTGAATGTAAGATATGTTCAATCGGGCATACTAAGTTTGATATTATTGTCTTATTCTTTGTATGCATAATGCGATCGAGTGCATGGGCTTAGTAAGTCGGATTAAAGGTCCCCTATTTGGAGGGGTTAAAACCCTTACCACGATGTTTTGCCGCGCCGGTTGATGTGTGTTCGGTTGAATGTAAGATATGTTCAATCGGGCATACTAAGTTTGATATTATTGTCTTTATTCTTTGTATGCATGATGTGATCGAGCGCATGGGCTTAGTAAGTCGGATTAAAGGTCCCCTATTTGGAGGGGTTAAAACCCTTTACCACGATATTTTACCGCGCCGGTTGATGTATATTCGGTTGAATATAAGATGTGTTCAATCGAGTATACGAAATCCCATATGGTCATCTTTATCTTTGTACGCATCGTAATGAAAAGCACATTTATTCCATTGGTTGCATCACTTACCTTAGTCTTGGCTTAACGTATTACAATTCATATATCCATGTCATGATAGCATTTGAGTATTATTTCTTGTGGTATATCGGATGGAAACCCAGACATAAATTCCGTAGCCGATTCCGAATGGACGGTAGTGCGGTCTGTACTTGGGATACAATTCCACGTACCACTTGGAAAAGTGCTCACATGTGTGTTTGTGTCCATATTAGTTATCTTCTTTTGCACCACGTCATAGCATGTTTACTTTAATTCCTAATTGCATCCTTAAGTGTCTTTTTGCATTATGTATTTAGTTGACTCTTTCATTTACACATGGACATGAAATGGCTATTTGTTTATGTTTCTGCACGTATAAGTATGATATGTCTATGAAATCACATGTTCACCATTATTTGATTCGCTTTTATGTGTGTTTGCGTGGTTAGTGTGTGCTTGTGTTTCCATGAATACAATATGCCAATGAAGTTGTATGTTCGTTGCTACTTTGATTTACTTTCGAGCATGCAATATTAAATGTAAGATATATGCAAATTTAGGTGTAAGTTTTATTTTTTGCGCATATGAACTTAGAAGCATGATACTCTTGGAAATAAGTGTTACTTAAGCTTGATTAAATTATTACACAAATCCTTTCATTACAAGTGACATAAGTAAGGGACCATTCCGAACCCAACGGTTTGAGGTCTTCCCTTGCGAGGGGTGAGTGCGGCCTTAAATCTCATTTTTCCGGTTCATACCGAGTGGCGACTCCATTATTCTCCGGTTTAGTCCCCCGTGGCTAGTCCGTACTCCCGACCAGGCCGCGAGCCCGGGACCGCATGCGTCGCCTAGTTTCTGTGTCCCACACAAATATATGAGAACTATGCCGTTGTGCTCTCACAAACGCGCACAAGTGTAATACTAGTCTTTTACGCATTCATCGATGTCCAATCTTGATAATGCTCTGACTAAAGATGTTTAATGATTTATCCTTCGTGGACTGATACTGTTTCATATCATTCTTCGTCCAGGAACAAATCATAGGGACCTCTCATCATTTATATATCTAGGTGAGCTAATCACAAATGATAAGAGTGCAATCTCCTTTGTCACATAATTAATTTGTACAACAATACCGTGATCTGTACAAATAGTGACGCTATGGGTCATAATTGTCCAACAATCTCCCACTTGGCCTATAGCCAGTCACTCGAGTGCTTGACACCCGAACTATGTACGGTTTGGCTCAAATTGCTGATGAAAGACTTTCGTCAGCGGATTTGCGTGATTATCGTCTGACGCGATTTATACGATCATCACATCGCCACGATGTATGATCCGAACGAATCAGATGAATATCGAAGTATGTATCTGGATCGTTGATGATTTCCAGCCCACTGTACCGTTATTCAAACTGTATAGTACCGTTTGCGACTTTTAGTTGTTTTATCGGTTTAGGAAACTTGCCACAGTGATCCCAGTCACTTCAAGTTCTCCATCTCCATAGATTAAGACAGCATCATTAGTTCTCTAAGACACTAAGTATGTTCTTAACTTCAATCCAGTGACTATCACTCGGATTGGCCTGTTTGTGAATCCATATGCTCAAAGCGTATGACACCAGGTAGCGTACATTTCTCAATGTAGGATTCCTCGGAGAGTTTTCGAAAGCCAAGCTTTCGCCGATATTTATTTTTTTGGGAATATCATTTCCAAGAAATGACATATGTTATCATTATTTATAGGACAGTATTGTCAGTGCGCTCCCACTAACCCTCTTATATACACAAGAATCATTTCATTTTGAAATAAATCATATACCATTATGATTACCTCAAAACAATAATTCCAAGAACCTATGCTTGCTTCAATCCAAACATGGATCGAACAACCCGCAAACCTTGTTTGCTAGTTATGGTACGACAAAACCGACAGGATGTTATAAACATCCTCCGAAAGGTTTCCTTTTCAGGAAAGCGATTTTCCCGTAAAGCTGACATATTTCACAAATGAAACATGCAGCATTTGCAAGCATTATACAAACGGATTTACCGTGGCAACAGGTAAAAGGTTGAATCGTAATCAACACAATGTTGATAACTCTACCTTTTCGCTACAAGCCTAGCTTAGTACGTTGGTATGTTGCCATCCATGTATGTCTTCCTTGAAGACTTATAGTACCAATAGGCACAATGCCTTGCGGTACATCAACTAGTCTCCAAACTTGTTGATATACATGGAATCCATTTCGGACTTATGAAACTTTGTCATAATAGGGAGTCGATACCTTGTATCACTTCCTCATACGTAGTCAGTTGGTATTCCTCAATAAGATAGACATCTTTATGAGGTGAGATCAGAAACCCATACCCCATGTTGTTTTCTGACTCTCTCCGACTACGCGGTTCTTGTGTATTTGAAGATTATGGTATAGTTTCATCATTTATGAACTATCTGTGTTCCATTAAAGACTCGGTGCCTGGAATAGTATTACTCTGATTTTCATCGAGTTTTACTATCCTCCCACTTACCACTGCATATCGGTATTCCTCTTAGGAAAACCGCATGGTGAGCAACAATCTAATTGTTCTCTTGTGAGATGTATAAGTACAATACTTATGGTATCCCTAGGATAACCTACAATTGGCATTTATCCAATTTGGGTTTTAGTTTGGTATCATCCAAACATATGCCTAGCATACCCAAATTTTCAGGAATGTGAAACCCGGTTTCTTTCTTGTTCATATCTAATATGAAATCTGTCAAACAGATTTTTATGGAACCTTTTGCACTGTTAATGCTTATCCGTTGAAGGAAATGGTAGCTCAGAGCGACTCATGATTAACCTTATCATGTCCAACAAAATTTGGTCACTCAGTTCAGACACACCGTCACTTTGACGTGTTCCGGGAGGAGTCCTCTTTCGAAAGAATACTATACTCTTACAAGTATACTAGAAACTTATTGCATAAGTATTTTCCATTACGGTCTAACCATGACGGTATAATACTATAGCCGATCTGTTTGTCTATTTCGTGTCGAAACTTTTAAAAGTTTCCGATTTGTGTTCTAAAAGAAACACATAACCATTATGCGATGCCACATCCGTATAGGTCACGTAATATTCATATCCACCTCTAGCCTAGCTAGACATGGGCCCACTTTCTTCACAATGAACTAGGGCTAACAGATCAGTGGCATTTACACTTTTACCAAGTAAAGGTGTTTTGGGCACTTTGCCCAATAAACTAGATTCGTAGACTTTATTTGATTAGAATTAAATCAATCCTGGTACCCACTCTTCAAAAGTGTGGATATACGAGTCTTGTTTGATTGTGTCCCTGACAACAATGCCACAATTAGTTTCACCTGATCAAATCAGTTTGAGCTATTTGTTTGTCATGTTATATATTTGAGATTTTATTTATATTCAAAATATAAATCCTGTCATTCACATCTAATGTGTTTATCTCAATATCATCTTTATATAATAAAACACTTTAGTGTTCTAGAATATAAAGGTTCACCCGCAGCGGGTCAAACACTGATATAGAGATAATGTATCTAGTCAAACTAGTTACATTATAACAGTTTCCTATTTTAGGTACACACTCGAATGGTAGTTCCTAAACTTAGGTATCTACGGTTAAAACAACGACTTTCGTCCTGTTTACAAATCGCAGATAAATCTCAATTGAGGTCAGTATCCCGCTCATAGCAGATTCTGAACATCAATATATATATATATATATATATATATATATATATATATATATATATATATATCACATTAAGTATCTAAAATCCAATTTTAATACTAGTAGTGAATACATTTATGACAAAAATATTTGAAGTCAGAGCCTTGCTCGTTCTTCAATTCCTTCATGTCTGCTTTATTCAAACGGCAATCACGCTTCCGCGATCCCAAAATGTATTTAGCAGACATTTTGGGATATGTCTTTTATCTTGCCAAAAGATTATAATGATATTGCCTTTGCCCTTTTTCAACACTCCAGAAAGCTTTGACCTTCTAGAATATCGAAGTAAAGTGCGCCTTGCGCTACTTGCCTAATTGCAAACTTTGACTTTATCTCCTTGAGAATAGTCATTAACCCTCCATGAGTTTTTATTGCAATTTAGTACTTCTAAAATCTAAAATAGATCTTTGAAGATCCTTCAATTTCTTTATCATACTTTAAGAATCTAATCCTTAGTTCTGATTCAGAAATTAAGGAGTCTACTACGACAAGCTTAATGGATTAAGCACTAAAGTTATCATCACATAATCTTCCAAAGATTATGCTATACTGTTTTCTTAACTCCGGGCTTAGGCCTAATATATTATTTTATCAAATAAAATAACTTATTATTTTCCAGGACCATCCTGAAATTGATTCCCAATTTGAAAATTAAGCCATTTAAATACATTTTCCCTAGGATTATGTATTAAACGTTAATCTTTCAATTTCTATCTTGATTCTAATAGTCCAACTATTTAATCAACGATTAAGGTACTATTAAATATAATGATTATTATAGTCCAACTACTTTAATCAACTATACTTTAATTAAATCAAATATATTGATTATCATAATCCAATTATATAATCACTTATAAATGAATTGTTTGAATATATAGTCCAACTATTTTATTAAAACAACAATTTAAATATTAGTCCAACTAACATTTAATACGTTTGACGAATGATATTTATTTGAGCACGTATTGCGAGTAATTGAACGAATATTGCAAATTCAATTCTTGCCTCCCACTATTTTTCGACGAGCCTCTAACCCTCTGTCGAGTACTCGGGAAACCGGGTGTAGACGCTGATTTTCGCTTCAGGTCTACAATCGAGATTTCGTCAGGATGGGGCACTGCGATCCTGCAAAACAAAGATGTAGAGTGAGCGGGAGTACTGCCCATCGGTGTGGTGGGTGCCGGGGGCACTCCGACGCTTAAGTCAGTGAAGGTACTAAGGAATGTAGAAGGTGGGAAGTTAAAGGTTGGATATTACCTTGAACTTAGTATGGTGCCGTGAGGGCGATCAGTCGGAGATGTGCTGAGCTTGAGGATGTCTCAGAGTTGTGAGTGGGAGAGCTAGAAGTTTTCCCTTTCCTCCCGGAGCCTCGTTTCCTCCATATACATCTTGTAGTAATGTGTGTCTTTATTGCTATTTGATTGCTCGTCCGTTAGATCGACTTCATGAGGAGCTATTACTGCATTTTGCCCGTTTGTAAGCTGGAACGGTTGGGTTCATGAATGGTGTTTATGACCTTAGGCGTTACGTGGGCTGGCGTTGGGTGAGCCTTGATTATGGATTGGGCGTGTGATACTTTATTGGGCCTTGGTTTGTGGATCTCTGGGCCTTTATATACATCAAACCTTGGGGGTTCCTTTAGTGAGAATCTGTGATGGTAACTTGGGCTTGGATCCATGCTGGGGGCCTAGTATTGGGCCCGAAGCAAAATGTCGAAATTGCCCTTGGACCAAATTTGGCCCGTACAGTTTGTCCCCTACTTTCTAAGTCAATGAGTCCTTGGCTTGGAGAGTACTTGATGCGTGTGTAGCTTGGGACGAGGCCATAGTATGTAGGCATACTCGAGTGTTGATGCTGCCTATTGGTTAAACAAATGTAAAGTTATGAGCCTGAATCTACAGGAGCCTTTGGGGAAGTACCCAATCGATTGAACCAAATGAAGGTCGAGATATAAGTCAAGCAACATGTGCATTCCATGTCTACAACTTGACTCGACATGAGTCAATGGGGGATGTCCCCGGTCGACTGGACTTGATGAGTCCAGGAAGATATAAGTCACACGACATGTGTATTCCATGTCTACAACTTGACTCGACATGAGTCAATGGGGGATGTCCCCGGTCGACTGGACTTGATGAGTCCAGGAAGATATAAGTCATACGACATGTGTATTCCATGTCTACAACTTGACTCGACATGAGTCAATGGGGGATGTCCCCGGTCGACTGGACTTGATGAGTCCAGGAAGATATAAGTCATACGACATGTGTATTCCATGTCTACAACTTGACTCGACATGAGTCAATGGGGGATGTCCCCGGTCGACTGGACTTGATGAGTCCAGGAAGATATAAGTCATACGACATGTGTATTCCATGTCTACAACTTGACTCGACATGAGTCAATGGGGGATGTCCCCGGTCGACTGGACTTGATGAGTCCAGGAAGATATAAGTCATACGACATGTGTATTCCATGTCTACAACTTGACTCGACATGAGTCAATAGGGGATGTCCCCAGTCGACTGGACTTGATGAGTCCAGGAAGATATAAGTCATATGACATGTGTATTCCATGTCTACAACTTGACTCGACATGAGTCAATGGGGGATGTCCCCAGTCGACTTCCATGTCTACAACTTGACTCGACATGAGTCAATGGGGGATGTCCCCGGTCGACTGGACTTGATGAGTCCAGGAAGATATAAGTCATACGACATGTGTATTCCATGTCTACAACTTGACTCGACATGAGTCAATGGGGGATGTCCCCAGTCGACTGGACTTGATGAGTCCAGGAAGATATAAGTCATACAATATGTGTATTGACTCGACATGAGTCAATGGGGGATGCCCCCGGTCGTCTGGACTTGATGAGGCCAGGAAGATATACGACATGTGTAATCCATGTCTACAACTTAACTCGAAATGAATCCATGGGGAGTGTCCCCGGTCGACTGGACTTGATGAAGGTTCTTGAATGTCTTTTACCCTTCAAACCAGATGAAAATCCAAGGGTCTTTTCTTATCCTATCAGTAGATCTGATGAAGGTCTATCAGTGTCTTCATACTTCAGGCCTGATGAAGGTCCAAGAGATTTTCCTTCTCATACTACTAGACCTGCTGAAGGTCTACGGAGGTCATCAACCTTCACTCTACTGACAAAGGTCGATGTGATTTTCCAGTTGAATAAAGTCTGTAATTGGTGGCAATCCATCCATGTAGTATGGATGAAATTTCATCTTGTCATTTGAAGCATCTTCGTTGAGTCGAGACTACATCAACGTAGTGTCGAGTGAGACAATTGCAGTATATGGAGTCATGTTTCTTAAGCCATATGGACCTCTCGATCAGATTATGGGAAGCAGCACCATGAGGTTTCTCGCTTGCTAGACTGAGAGTGTGGGACACGGGGCGATTTGCAAGGCTTTGGCGACGTGAAATTTTGCTTCATGCCTCGATTTGGGCTATGGGCCTTAGTAAGTGGGCTCTCGTGATTATGGCGTGGCATGAAGCTATCACGAGGAAGGAAAAATCAATTTGAGCCTTGCCCACAACCAATGTCTTGTTTTTAGGCGTTGGGCTTGGTTCGGCTCTTTTTTTTTTTTTTTTTTTTTTTGACTAAAGTTGGGCTGAGCAAAAAAGTGGGCTCATGCCCTGCGTTACAGAGGCTGGGTAATCATGGAGGAAATTATCGCCTGTCACTTGGGTAATTGCAAATGACTCGTGTCGCCTGGACAATCCCTAGTGATGCGACATCGATTCAAATGATGTTGGTTGTGAACCAGTGACTACTGGATTCTTGGCTAATACTTAAATTTTTGTCTCATATTCGTCGTGTTGAATGAGGGTTTCACATGGCCTTTTATGAATGCCTGAGATAATATGTTAGTAAACATGGGTGATTTCATACCTATCGTCTGGAGATATTGTCCAATGAGCTACTTTGGAGACCGTTTTGATTAATCAATTCTTGAATGGGAGAAGGTGACACATCATCGCCTTTGTAACTTAAGTGTCATTTGGGGTACTTGTTGGTTCTTCGTATCAGCGGCTCGTGCTGTCGAGTGGGGTTTTATCATTGTGTATCTAGCTGTATTTTTAGCATCCATCAGAAACATAGCTTGTGAGAATAGAAGAATCTTGATGTCAATCTACATCATGTCGAATGAGAACTTGGGAATATGTGTTGCTTGTGTCGATTGAAGCTTCTGCCAAGCATTCTTTACATCTCGTCGAATGTGATTTTCAACCAAAAACTGGGTATATATGCTTGTCGTGTCAATTGGAACCTCTGCCAAGTTGAGTAGTGCACTTATTCTTTGTATGTAGTTTTGTCGAATGGGCAGATTTTTGTTTTTGGTCGAGGCTGTTTCTGGTCTTGCGGTGTGGTTTGGGTTTTGTTTTACTCTTTCCTTTACTCTCATTGGAATTAATCGATGTGGGACTTTTGTTCTCACGTTGCAAATTCTCTTGTGAATTTCTTTCGACCAGAGCATCTGATCCTATATGCCATGTGGTGTCGGTTTGCATCGTGGCTTGCCAAATATCATGGGCTGCTTGGTTAATAGATTCACCAATTGGGGCTTCGACTGAAGTTAGTGCATGGATTAGCATTTGGACTGAGGTTCTAATCTTACAGTTCACACTTTCGTAAACAACAACGGCGAAACCTCACTGTCTCTCCGTCTCCTCGCCTCCGCCGTTTTATCTGCTTACCGCCGTTACGTACAGAGTGATACAGGCACACGGGCAGGGTTTGAGATGTTGAGCTTTCATGTGGGAGGGAAGGTGGTTGACAGAGTTGATTTGTTGCGGAAGAAGCATGAAGTTTGGCGCTTGGATGTTTGGCCTTTTGCCATTCTCTATACTGGGTGGCTGATTGCTATTGTTCCTAGCATTGATTTTGTTTGACGCTGCCATTGTTTTTGGTGGGCTAGTTTTTGGGCCTGCTTATTTTAGATGACTACTTTTGGACGGGCATGATGCTATGCTTGTTGGGCTCTTTCTGATTGTAGCGGGCATATTTTCCTTGCTCGTGAACTGTGGTTTTGATCAATCTGCTCGCATGGACTTGCTATGGGCTTTTTACTTGGGCCATCATGTTTCGTTTGCTCCAAAAGTTGTGTGCATCTGCTCGTATTTGGAGCATGCGAGTGGTGCGCTTGTGGGTTCCTCACAATGGATCTACACAAGTGTTAATTGGAACCTCCTCATTGAGTCGAGTCTACATCCTTGCGTTGTCGAGTGGGATAGTATCATCATGACGTGTCTTCATTTAGAGCATCTTTCTTAAGCTGAGACTAGATTATCGCAGTGTCGAATGGGTCACTCACTTGTCTCAAGTCGAATATTTATTTGAAGTATTCACTCATGGCCGAGACTACATCTCTATAGTGTCGTGTGGCGTTTCTGCCTCTAGGTAGCAGTTTTTTTTTTTTTTTTTTGTGTGTGGGGTGGAACCTCTAGTTATGACTTCTTCAATGTCGTGTGGAATGGAAGCTCAACCATCTTGCTAAGATTTCTACCATCTCATGTCCAAAGATATCTTGAACAAGTGCCAAGTCTTGTGTATGGAGCGTAGAATGGAATCTCAAACAAATAACAAGCTATATACATAGAAATGGCAATTGAGACACCTCCAACAACTTATTGATGTCGAGTGAAAGATCTCTAACGAGTCTTATGTCAGACATTGCAAATGTCGATTGTGTCATCCATAACAACTATCTAGTTTTAAATGGTAGTGTCGACTGGGACACTCATGACTAGTTTCATACTATAACACCCATTATAAATCCAATGCCTTACTAATGCCGATTGAAAAAAAATCCTGAAAAGTGCAAGTCATACCTGGCAATGTTGACCGGGATCAAATGATAGGATTGTTGGGGTGACCCGTAGCCTCGGGCTTTCGGGAGGTTGAAGATATGTGCTCCAATTTCTTCTGAAGGGTTTTATTGGAGCTTCGCATGGTTTGACTCTCTTCTTCTAAAGAGCGTAATCGTTCTTGGAGTATGATCAGATGCGTAGTCATAGGATTTGGTGTCTCTTCACTGCTAGAAGCCATGGTTGGCTGTGTTTTAGGAACTGTAGACTGAGGATGACAAATTAAGTGATCATGAGATCTAGTGTTTGCTTGTTGCATGACACTATACGGGTGGGGGTGTTCGGAAGGATGGTAGATGGAGAGATCTTTGCATGCCATGAATCGCTAGTGCCCCACGGTGGGCGCCAAATTGTAGACGCTGATTTTCGCTTCAGGTCTACAATCGAGATTTCGTCAGGATGGGGCACTGCGATCCTGCAAAACAAAGATGTAGAGTGAGCGGGAGTACTGCCCACCGGTGTGGTGGGTGCCGGGGGCACTCCGACGCTCAAGTCAGTGAAGGTACTAAGGAATGTAAAAGGTGGGAAGTCAAAGGTTGGATATTACCTTGAACTTAGTATGGTGCCGTGAGGGCGATCAGTCGGAGATGTGCTGAGCTTGAGGATGTCTCAGAGTTGTGAGTGGGAGAGCTAGAAGTTTTCCCTTTCCTCCCGGAGCCTCGTTTCCTCCATATACATCTTGTAGTAATGTGTGTCTTTATTGCTATTTGATTGCTCGTCCGTTAGATCGACTTCATGAGGAGCTATTACTGCATTTTGCCCGTTTGTAAGCTGGAACGGTTGGGTTCATGAATGGTGTTTATGACCTTAGGCGTTACGTGGGCTGGCGTTGGGTGAGCCTTGATTATGGATTGGGCGTGTGATACTTTATTGGGCCTTGGTTTGTGGATCTCTGGGCCTTTATATACATCAAACCTTGGGGGTTCCTTTAGTGAGAATCTGTGATGGTAACTTGGGCTTGGATCCATGCTGGGGGCCTAGTATTGGGCCCGAAGCAAAATGTCGAAATTGCCCTTGGACCAAATTTGGCCCGTACACCGGGTTTCCTAGTGAGCTAGGATCCCGTTAAATATCACAGAAACTTGACTTTGGCCAACAAATTGTATGATAATTAACTAGGTAGATCTCTAAGATCGATTGGATCCAATCCAATTCCTAGATCCGGTAGGGGGACATCCAAGTCCGAAACATATATCTTATATTTGCCAATACATCCAATGTATTACCTAACCTTTTTCCTCTGAATCAACTAAGTCTTGGCTTTGGCACAACAAACTTAGTGATCCCAGTTAAGCGCGACCCATTGACCATGGAAAGCTTCGTAATCAATGTCGATGGACAAGAAGTGGTCTTGACTTTGGCCAACAAACCACAACTTGGATATGACACTGACATGTAACAAAGCCTTCGTGATTCAAACACAACTTCGACAGACAAAGGCCTTGACTTTGGCCAACAAACCAATGTCGTCTTGGATCTTGAGTGAGAATCACTCAATGGAAAAAAGACGCTTAATATTGTTTGAGGGTTTTTCGCGTGCAAATTGGCAACCAATTTATTATCTTTGTTAAGGTCTCATCATCATACACCCTTAAACATGCATTCTAAACACATAATAAAGCGCATATGATAAAATAATAATGATATGCGGATGGATACGTTACACAATGATCCTAGATCAAATCTCTCCCTTTCTCTCTCCCGCTAGCACAAATATCTGCTTCTACCCGTTACACTACACTTCTAAAGAAACCTCATTTACATTGAGGGGAATAGGTGAGAAGAGAATACAAAGAATAAGGAGGTGATAAGGCTGGACACTCAGGTCCAATTAATAAATCAAATTTATTACACAATTTCTAAAATTGCCCCACCCATCTAATATCCATCTGATATACATTATTCATGCATCGCAACCATGTATTCACACAAGCATGTTATCAATCAATCTAATCAAATTAATTAATCTGATAATTAGTGATCATCCAATGTTCAAACAACGATTTGATTTTGCTCTCGAGTCAAACTCGTTTTTGCGAATAAGTACTTAAAGTACATATTCTCGAATTAAATTAAACTACAACATTAAATCTAATTTAATATGCATTTAATTTTAACTCGCTATTTAATTCCAAATTAAATATCACAAACTTTAATATAAACCTTTACGACTTAAATTCCAAATTTAATCTTTACGGGTCTCAAAGCCCGATTAACGTCCAACGTCAATTTAATTAAAGTCTAATGGGCTTTTAATTAATTTCTTAAGGCGTGGAATTTTGGTCAACTCGGGTCAAACCCACAACCAAAGTCCAATCCAGGAATTACCCCATAAGCCCAAAATTAATTTTGGCCCATTAGGCCCAATTAAATTACAAAGGTCCATTAAGTCGCATTTGAGCTTTATGGAAGTGGTTTTGGGCCCAATTGGATCCAATCCAATTTTCCTTAACCCAACTTTGTACAACAAAGCCCATTAAGCCCAATAACAACACTAAAGGCCCAAATCCAATTTTAAGCCCAATTTAATTAAATACAAAAATTCCAAATTTCATACTTTAATTAACTAAAGTGCATTAACATAATTAATCACCCAAATCATTTATTTCCAAAACACAAATTAGGCTAATTAATCATGTCATCTACTTCAATTAGTGTCCAACACAAATTAACAAAAAATCAAACCCATTTCATGCTTCTAATGTCTCGGCCAAATTGGGGATTTTATGTCCGATTCGAATTCAATCCAATTAATTTCACAATCGACATTAAATCATATTCCCGAATGATTTTCAACACATCCAATTGTCAAAAATAAAAAAATCCCAAGACATATATAAGGCATAACTCTCGGCCAAGCTCAAGATTTTGGGCAAATTTGTTCCAAACCAATTTGATCAAATTGATCCAATCAATCATCAATAAAAACACATTTAACATACTTATACATCCAATTTCACAAATCATGCTCAAACACATTTTTACCCAAATTTTAGCCCTATGTCAATTTCATGCTTTTAATCGCTCTGATACCAATTGTTGGAGTTTCTAGGTCCATAGAATCGAATACAAGCCATGAAATATGTGCGAATACAAATCGAGAAAGTCGCGGAATACTTACATCGATCGGTTGAGCGACGCGGCAATGAACAAAATCTTCATTCTGCTCACTGCACTGGTTCGGTAGTCCACTGCAAAAGCTCACTGGTTTGCGCCCTTTGGAGGTCCTCGAACAAGCTCCAAGCTTCGTCGAACGATTCCCGGCTCATGGGTGAACTTCCCTATCACCTTCGCATGTCTCTCGGAATGCTAGCTCTCTTGATTTTTGCCGCAAAAACCAAGCACTTTGCTTCCCTTTTCCTTCACTGCTCACGGCAGTTCACTGCCTGAACAAGAAGAAAAATAAGCCCTTTTGGGCGTGAGAGATGAAGAGAGAAGAGAGGAGAGAGCGTTGATTTGTTGAGATTAAAAATGGTAAATGATTTTCCCAAAAACATATACCAATTTTTGCCTCCAAAACCAAAGCAATTAATGGCTTCAACCACTCCCATCAACTCACATCAACTTGCCATCAATCAGTGAATAGTGACTGGCGTCAATCACTCAAAGTGAAAGACATCCATCACTTGATTGACGAATGATGTGACGCCAGTTGCGACTAGCGATTTGACGCTTGATTTGACGTGCCGCATTCGAATTCGAAATGTGAATGCGCTCGTAAATAATCTCGGGCTCGGGTTCGCTAATTCTAAATTAACGAATTTTCCGTTGCGTCGTAATTAAATCTAATTTAATTAAATAATCATGCCTAGCACAATTACCATTCACGTCGCTAACGAATTAATTCTAAATTAATTCGTTCGCCCGAATTAAAATATAATTTTAATTCCGCGTCGAAATCCAATTTCGTTTAATATATCAAATATATTAATTTACCGATTAATTCCAAATTAATCGTTATCTCTCTTTCATTGATATATTATCCCAGATAAAATATCTCCGCAATTAATCCTAGATTAATTTTCTCTCTCATCATTAATTAATCCCAGATTAATATTAAGTGCGAGTCATATGTCATCGGTGAATCTTTGGGAAGTGACCCATGAGATCCCTGGATATGTTGGCAGTAAATTCGGTCGTCGGACTATCCGAACACGTAAGTACCTCGTACTATGTTTATACCGATTTACAAGACAAGGTTGGCCTCTAGCAAAACGTCATGCCTCCCCAATTCTCCGGAAATATCCTTACAGGAATAAATGATCTGTATCAAGCGTAGTATACCGTAGTATTGCGTATTTCTGTCCAGTATCGGATGATCACATGCAATGCCTGGGGCTGGTACAGTGTCTGCCCCGTACGATGCATATATCGGATAACGAGCAACTAGTCTCTTTAATAATCGGATAATCATGACCAAGTCATATTTCCCGACGGTTGCAACCTTATATAGAGAGCCAGTTCTGTATCCCTGCGCGATCATCAACTCCATATGACTGGGTGTGACACTTCCGTCTTGACATCACACCCAACACACTACGATTCTCGATATACCCAGAATTGGCGTACACAGAAACCGGTTAAAGCCCTGGACGACCTCAACCAAAGTATATTGATTGTCGTATGCATTAGCGGTGCAAGTCTCAGGTTAAGACCAAATACACATACCCTGATTTCGGATTTCCATAGTCACATAGTCATACTACCAATGGAATTCTGAGGGGGTCTATCCAGAGCGAAGCTGTTTCCCGTACCATCGGTGAAACACAACCTCCTATTACACTTGCATGAGTATCTTATACCCAAATATATGAGAACTATGCCGTTGTGCTCTCACAAACGCGCACAAGTGTAATACTAGTCTTTTACGCATTCATCGATGTCCAATCTCGATAATGCTCTGACTAGGGATGTTTAATGATTTATCCTTCGTGGACTGATACTGTCTTATATCATTCTCCGTCCAGGAACAAATCATAGGGACCTCTCATCATTTATATATCTAGGTGATCTAATCACAAATGATAAGAGTGCAATCTCCTTTGTCACATAGTTAATTTGTACAACAACACCGTGATCTGTACAAATAGTGACGCTATGGGTCATAATTGTCCAACATGTATAAGTCTCAAATTAAGTTCTTAGAAAAATATGATTATTATACGTGACATTAATATATCACTTGACCAATATTGTTGTGTGTTGCCTAAATTGACAATTGATGTTAATAAAATGGATTATGAGTCTCCTATCATAAGAACACAAACAATAGATATCTGCATTAGTAGGATGAAATATCAAACACGACCACAGAAGCGTAAGATCACATGGTAATATTATTTAAAGTCATTGATCTTCGTAATAATACATTAGTGTCATTATATCATTTGACCTGAGATCAAATGGTGACTTGTGCGATAGTACTCATGGTTCACTAGTATATCATTATTCGACTAGTCACGTCATTTGAATAAGTACTAGATGGTCTTTAACTATTAACGTACGAAGTCGTGTGCTTCAAGAAGGAGATCTGATAGCTTTGATAATAGAAGCTAGAGATGTTTCAAGAAAACTCAAAGTTGTGAATATAAGTCATTGGCCAAGGTAGTCGATATTTTAAAGATATCAAATCTACAAGATCAAGTTTTGAAATATATCGAGTAGTAAGGATTTGACCTAACCATGATCCCAAACTCGATAAGGAACATAAACATCGGAAGGAATGAAGTGACATGTTCAAAGTGTATTCTAATAGGTTCATATGTTTTCTCACTTCATTCATCGACTATGAGCCATTACATACTGCTAGACGTTTACCCATGGTCTGTGGGATAACATAAAGATGAAATATTAATGAGTTAATATCGTCAAACTGCTACTCGATAATGAATTTAGGACGGTCGCATAAATATAGTTTTCGTCTATGTTATAAATTCAAGAATGTTTATTAAATGTTAATAAATGATTATTTTGGCAATTAATATAAAATTTAGATTTTTCAATTAAAATATGATTTCCTAATAAGATTAGGACATTCAGAATATTTCGGTAATATTAATTTGATTAATAAATTCGAACTATAAAATTATATTTAATTATTTGAATAAATATTTGATATTTATATTAAATAAATTATATTTAATTAAATGTAATTTTAATTAATTGTTAATTAAAATTAAGTAAAGTTAAAATTAATTATTAGTTAATTACTTGTTGGCCAAAATAATATTTAATTTATTGGACCTTAATTTAATGGGCTAGCACCATAATTAATTAGAGATTAATATAGATTAAATATGAAAGTTTTATTTAATAAAGAATTCTTATTTAGTTAAGGTTTCTTAATTATTATTTGGGAAGGAATCTTGAAGAGATAAAATCTGATTTGGAGAGATCTTGTAGTGTCATTGTTGTATTATGATACAGACAAAGCATTCCCCATCTATAAATAGATGGCATCCGTGGTTGAATTTTGGTCTTTCTCTCTCTTTGACTTGTTTCAAGTTTGTTCCAAGAACGTTTCAGAGAAAGTTATTTATTTGATTCCCGATCTAACACTTCAACATTCAAGAAAGAAAAATAGTTTCTTAGTTCTTAAAAGTGAGAACGATTTATTTTTCTAGCGTGCCAACTAGAAGTGCAATGCTTGATGCACCATTATAAGGGGAAACTCAAGAAAAAAGTTAAAGAAGGCTTAGGAAAACGATAAACACATTCACATTTGATTACTTTATCATTGGTTTTTATTTTTATTGATAAATAAATTACTTACATACATGTTTAAATTAATAGAGATTAATTTATTAGAATATTTATTTATATCAATAACGAGATAACCACGATCCTCAAAGTGATTTTGGAAGAAATTATTAAATTTCAGTAACATATATGCATCATATATCATCAGATGATTAAACTCCAAGTAAACCAATTTGGAACCATTTGTTTCCATTGAACTGAACATATTACAATATTAAGCTTTTCAATATATATATATATTATATATATATATATAATATATATATATATATATATATATATTATATATATATATATCAAGATTAATTAGAATGCGGCGTAACTATTCCAAATCAAACAAAGATTTTTCCTATTAAATAAAATTGGCTAGATAGATGTTTTAACGCCATTAATCCATGCCATGAGAAATTCAACTAATTCTTACGGCGTGACAACTAATGACAAAATATAATATGGGCTTCTAAAAGGTTCATACATCGGTCATGATTAATGAAGATACAATCACTAGATATGCCAGGAAAAAGAAAATAGCGATCTGAACAAAGAACTTCGGATTTTCTCTCATGTTTGGAGATGTAACTGCCCTGCAAAGCATAGAACCATTCGATTGTTAGACAGTTATGACCCATAACGTCACTATTTTGTAAATGATATTGTATTATTGTACAAAATTAACTATGTAGTAATGAAATTGCCTTTTACCGTTTTGTAATTTATTACTTTGATATAAATGGTAAGAGTCCCTATGATTAGTTCCGGATTGTGATGATATGAGACGGTATCAATCCATAAAGGTTTAATCATTAAATATCCCTAGTCGTAGTATTATCGAGATTGGACATCGATAATGCGGAATAGACTAGTACTGCACTTGTGCATGTTGTGAGGGCACAACGACATAGTTCTCATATATTTAAGTATAGGATACTTATGCAAGTGCGGTGGTAGGAGGTTGTGTTTTACCGATGGTACGGAAAACAGCTTCGCTCTGGATAGACCCCGCGGAATCCCATTGGTAGTATGTCTGCGTGTCTATGGGAGTCCGCTTCAGGGTAGGTGCATATGATCTTAACCTGAGACTTGCATCGCTAGTACTTACGACAATCGGTAAACTTTAGTTTTGGTGGTCCAGGGCTTTAACGGGTTCTGTGTACACCTCTTCTGGATTTATCGAGAATCGTAGTGTATTGGGTGTGATGTCAAGATGGAAGTATCACTTCAGACATATGGAGATGATGATCGCGAGGGATACAGAACTAGTACTCTATAATGGTTGCAACCATCGGGATAATATGACTAGGTCAGGATTATCCGATTCAAAGAGACTGGTTGCTTGATGTCCGATATGTGTATCGTACGGGGCAGACACATCTCCAGCCCCAGGCCTTACATGTGATCATCCGATACTGGTTCGATATACACTATACTACGGTATACTACGCCTGTTATAGATCTTATATTCCAATAAGAATATTTCTGGAGAATTGGGTAGGCATGGCGTTTTGCTAGAGGCTAACCTTGTCTTGTAAATCGGTAAAAACGTAGTACTTGGTACGTACGTATTCAGATAATCTGACGGCCGTATTTACTGCCAACATATCCAGAGATCTCTTGGGTCGCTTCCCGAAGATTCACCAATGACGTATGATTCAAACTCGATTAATCTTGGATTAATTACGGAGAGACTTTATCTTGGATAAAGTACTATACAAAGAGAGAGAACGATTAATTTGGAATTAATCGTAAAAATATTATATTCGATTAAATAATCGAAATTCGATTTCGACGCGAAATTAAAATTAGATTTTAATTCGGGCAAACGAGTTAATTAGAATTAATTCGTTAGCGACGTAAATAATAATTTCGCTAGGCGCAATTATTTATTTAAATTCGATTTAATTAACGTCGCGACGAAAGTTCGGTATTTCGGAAATATCGAACCCGAACGCGTGAGTGCGCGTGGGCCCACTTTCATTTGGGTTGTGTGGGCCCACATGACACATGTCATTTTATGCATTATTTAATTGTTAATACATTGCATGGTGATAGTGTACAATACACTCAATGGTTTTGCATGGAGTTGTGTTTGACACTCTAAGCCATTGCATGATTTGTGTCATAAGTTTATTATTAATTTAATAAATATTATGGCATAAATATAAATTGATTTTTTGTAACAAAAATCATTCAACTCTCCTCTCTCTCACATTGCCGAAACTACATGCAGTTTTGGGCTCTCCATTTCTTCAATTTTTGTGGCAAGATTTGAAGAAGTTGTGCATTCAAAATCACAACAAAGGCTAGCACCTTCAAGGGATCATACATAGGTGATATGGGAAACTAATCCTTGAGCTTGGAAGGATCAAACTCGACTTGGAGTCCCTCTTTTCTTCTTGGCCGAGAGCTTCACTGCACAAGGGAGGAATTCGCATCATCTTAGCATCCATTTTCAAGTATTGTGAGTATGATTCCGCCATACTTCAATTTATTCATTCATGTATTTATATATTTTGCTTGTTCTTGTTGATCTTGGGGCTTGGTTATTATTTCCAACATCGATTTTTTAGCACCTCAGTCTGTGCAACAGAAACGAAGAAAGTGAAATTCCAGTTCAACTGACTGCATTCTTTTCTACACTGCAAGAAATTACCTAGCAATGCGTTGAGAAAGACGGTGAAAAGGCAAACTCTGGATGAAGACAATGCCTGGTCCTGTTAGAATAGCCGTCACCAAATTTTCACCCTGCAATTTCACCGCAGTCATAAACATGACGATCTGACAAACAACAAAGAAGACAGTAACACCAACCAAAGGAAAAAAAGGCGTGAGGTTCAAATGAACAGAGTACTTCAGTTTGTTCTTAAAAAGCTAGAATTGACTGCACAGGTCAAGGACACTATCATCTTGGTTGATGTATCTTCAAAGTCCTAACACGAACTAAATATTTGTTTCTTTAAAAGCAGGCTGAACTCACACAGCTCAGCACGTCCTATGAACACTGGACTCACTGTTCAGCCGACCATCTCATCAGAATGAATGATTTCAATCCATAAGAACAGAGAATCTTTAACAATATTAACAGAGGAAGAGACAAGAAAACATAATAATGGGAGCAACTTACGCCAAAGACCACTCTTCGCATGGGTCCATTGTATTTGATTTGGACATTGACTGAGGAAGTAACAGCAGCAATGCAAGACACGTCAACAGTAAGTACCTCACCCACCTCTAGATTTTTCTGCACAACTAGCAAATTGGAAACAGGTAATGATCCTAGGATTAGTCTAGATGATAATAAATCCTGAGATATTAGCAAATTATCACAGCAGAAGAAGTGGAAACCCATGCAAGAAGCCAAGAAGTGTAATGTGATGGTCAATAAATAAAGTAATAAACTATTATAGGATGGATAAACCAGTTAAAAGGAGAAATTAGCAGTACGGAAACAGAAAGGTCTCTTATTTGGCCAATAATTGAGCATGGAGAAATCAATTTTAGCAGTAGAAAACGGTTGGATTATAATTACAGTGAGTCAGGTACACAAGTATTGCCTAGCACTAAGTGGCCAAGACATTCTCTAGTCCAGAACACACCAAAAAGCTAATCTATGTTCAGTTCCCATTCATTCTTGGCCCTGAAAAACTTATCTATAAGCGTAAGAAATATAACTAAACAAAACCTCCGTACCAAACAAAAGCTACATACCAGATCCACCAGCGAGAATGAATGCAAGTCCCTGACCACTTAGCTTCTGTCTCAGAAATCCCTACAATGGCATTAAAGTTCAACTATAATTTAAAGTCTTGAGAGTACAAAAGAAAAGGGAGAAAATTCAAATTGGGAAAACATAGGTGGCTAGGAGGGGCAGTGCAGGCAGTTAAATAGCACACATGTGACATGAGGGCACATGAACACACACACGCAGAGGAAGCTGACGCACATCGTCGTCTTACCTCTATACCACCAATGACATTGCGTGCCCTATGATCAACAGTATTATTGACTTTCACATCATTGACGGAGCACAAAAATGCATCTGTCTACAAACAATTTTAAAAAGTCAGATAAAAGTCTGGCTAACTGAAATAAGAAATGGGTCATTCCAACACAAGAATATATATTTAAAAAACAGCAGCGGACATTTGCAAGATATCCAAACTTAGTACAACAACTAGACGAACGGTTAACTATTATCTTAGCAGAACAGGGAAACAAGTAAAATGAACAAGTTGGCTATACCTGGCATAAAAGCTCTCCACCAAACATCGCTAAATCAATCTGCAAAATAAATGGAAATCAAACAAAAACCACAGGCTGTAGTTAGTCTTATCGAACAGCAATTGGGACCATGGGTGAACTTTACATAAATTGGAAATGCAATAATTGCAGAAATTTGGCAAGATTTAAAGTACAAACCGGGAGAATCCTTGCAAGAGAAGGTGCAGCAATTCCAACAAATCCATCACTTGGACTGGGATTGCGAAGAACTACACTAGTGATGGTCTTTCCAAAAAGCCACTGCCACATACCTACTTCATTTTCAGGGACATAAATGTTTTCCATTTCCACGGACCCAGACATGAAGCACATGGAACCTAATATTATATCAGTTGAACGCGTCATCATAGTATAACTGAAGAAGACAAGTCTTATAATTCAAATTTCATAGTATAACTGAAGAAGACAAGTCTTATAATTCAAATTTCATAAATTTAAACCCCATATATAATGGACATGGACTTGGGCAGCATTGTCTATTTTATGAAGCAAAATATATGTACTAAATGTTATCAATGCACAAGCAACTTTCAAGGAAATCCCCATGCCTTTACTTCAATACTATGGCAAAATCCTCATCCCAAACTGCAACTAGGTGAATATCAATAGCAAGAAATCCCTATTGCAAGGGTCTAATGTAGAGGCTAGATTGAAGGAGCAACCGGATGACTTTCCAAACTAATTTAAGTTTGAGCAACTTTTACTAGGAGCAGAAAGTAAATTTTCCTAACAAAAAGGTGTAAGACAATATGGGATGACCAAACCATATAAAAGGATAGAACACTGGTCAAGCCTATAGGAAATCAATGCATCAAAAAAAAAATTAAAGTGCATGTATTGAACAGACTAAAATGCCAACATCCTGAAGATAAGTGTATGACTATTGGCTATGATAGCTTTACATATGAACCCACAATGAAATAAGCAATATCATGGACTTATCAAGTAGGTCAATTTCACTACCCAACAGGAGTAAAATGGTATAACATCCTTGCTAAGCCAAAAACTAACAAGGAATATCAAGAAGGAAAATAACCAATGCCAGCCAACTTACCAGGTCTAGCAATAACCCTTTCTTGTGGCTTCAACATTATCTGACAATGCACAAAGAAAGTCCAGAAAAAAGTTTTTAAGTTACAGATAAATGAGCAAGATACAAGAGGAGAAATCAGGAAAAAGAATTTAAGAAAACGTGTAAAAGCCTCCGAGGTTATCTTATGTACCTGAACAACCTGAGCTTCACCACCCAAAATCTGGAAAGGTATAACAGCGTCTTGTGGACTCTGCAGAAAAATATAACTAGTAAGTTATGCTGAAATTAGAATATCAGCAAAACCAACAAAATTTCAAGTATTCCTCCAAGAAGCAGAACGTAAACATCGAATCATCGTGGATCATACCCTATGCTGTTAAAAGGGCTGCTGGGCGAGTTTTTCATATAGCCTCTTAGGTCGCTATACTGCTATAGGCAGCGCTTTGAGATTTTTTTAATTCTAACTCTTTATATATTAGATAAATTCTCCATGTTTGACTAGTCAACCCACCTTTTGACTGGTCAGAGGCGATGCTTAGTGCTTGGGCAGGTTGACCTACCAAAACACATTGGCCCGCGTACTGTCTATGACGGCATAGATAGAACCATAATCATACAAGGAAAAGAAAATGAGCATAGCCTATGAGCAAAAACCAATATCCATTAAAGCATACAAGCAAGCAGACTAAATATTTTGCAAATCAAAAGCTAAATCAAGTACACTGTTACATCCCTTGAGTTCTAATCAGCTTTAAAAGGATGTCTATAAGTATATTGATACTTAAAACAACTAAAAGCAATCAGAAATTTTCCAAAATGCAAGTACGATAGAAAACTGACAAAATTTCAAGCATGCCACACTGAGAATATCAACAAAACTACAATAATTCAAGTATTCCTCAAACCAGAAGAACCTAAATGTAGAATCTTCGTGGCGCAAACAATAATCAAACGAGGAACAAGAATAAGCTTATCCTATGAGCAACAACCAGTAACCATTAAAGCATACAAGCAAGCAGACTAAATTTTTGCAAATCAGAAGCTACAAGATGAATCAAGAACACTGTTATATCCCTCGTAAGTTCTAATTAGCTTTAAAAAGCATGTTCGCAAGTGTGTTTATAAGTAAAATAATTAACAGCCATCAGGAATTTTTCCTAATGCGACAATATGAACGATAGCAAACGTAAGCGGCAGCTTCCCCCGTGTTCTAATTGCATGAGCCAATTGTTCTCATCACAAGTCATATATGAAATTTCATGAAATTGATTGCATGATTTAATCAGGGTTATATTATAACTTCACAAATTCTTTGGTTTTATCACTTTGATTTCATATGTTCCATGATATCGAACAATTTAAACATTCTACACAAACCTACGCTCTCCAGTAACTAATTGCACGAATACTAACCCCAAGGAACAAATTAAAAGACACGATCTTCAATTTCGCGAGTAAAGCAAAATGGATCAAACACCAAAAGAATTTAAGACCGTCAATTCTGACAAAATATCCAATAACTCCTCGTTAACTCAATCAATGCTCTTTATCATCACGAATATGAAATAAATAAACTTTATTTTTTTCCTCAATAAACAAACAAACAGAAATTGATAATATAAAATTTTTAATTGATGAAAAATATAATTGTGAAGAGAGCGAGTACCTGGTAAACGTAAGGTTGAATAGGCGTAGAGAAAAACGGTGCAGCCATAACGAGAGATGCGATTGTAGCCTTTGAAGGAACCGAGATCGAGAAGAAACGACGTCGTTCTGCTTTTAGGATTTGTCAGTTCCGCATTGAGATCTTGGACTCTCACTTTGATGTATTCATTAATATTGATCAGATCAAAAACATGAATTTTCGTTAAGATTCTAAAAAAAAGAAAGGAAAAAATTAATTTTTTCTTCTTGTGGTTTATGGAGTGAAAAAAAATTGAATAAAGAAAGATCTAAATTAAATGACTGAAATTTCCCTAATAAAGGATGATTAGTCAAATGGTTTTATTACTGGACTGGTATTGTTTTAGAATGACTCTTTTAGTCAATTCGAGTTTAAATTCTGGGTTCTGGTTCTTATCGTGTACATGGTAATTTGCTATTTGATGATGGCCGGAGATTACTCGTGGCATTTATATGATGTGGCACTCTGTTATTGGTTAGGCTCGCAAATATGGACGTGTTCGGCTGTCATCAGTCAGCAGACGCGACATAAAAGTCATAAATGTATCTTTGGGCCTTGGGCCTTGTTCAGACTGATCCATTAAATATTGAGCTTTTTATGTTTTATTTCAGAATGACATTCCAATCTCAATGGGGAATCCAGAAAATGACTTTATCGAGTGGAGTAGTGTTGTTGGGTTCGATTCGGATTATCAAGTATTTTTATAAGTTTGAGTTCGGTTCAAGTTTTAACTTCACTGGTTAATAAAATAAGTTGGAGTTCGGCTCGAATTCAGTTATGAAATGATTCGATTTGATTAATTTGAAAATCTTATTTTTTATTTAATTAATCAAAATTTAAATAATTTTCCAATAAATTTACTAGAATCAATTTATACATGGAGTTGAGTTATGTCAATACAGTCTGAATTGAGTTTATTTCAAATAATATTAATGAGTAAAAATGAGCTGAATCGAATTTTTACGAGTCGGTCTCATTTAATAATCAAACTATTATTTTCGAGTTCGAATAACTCATTTATAAAATGAATTGTGTGATGAGTGGTAATTATATCACTATTTCTCACTCATTTAACCTAATATTTTGTATAGTTTCTCGAGTTTTATGAACGTTTTGATGTGTTTTTGTGTATTTTACAGATAAAAATATTATTGGGACTTAATGGAATCAACTCGGGGCTAAAACGATGAAATCCAGAGGAAAAAGGGTCAAAAACGAAAATCTACTGTACGCGTCACGAAATGCAGTCCTAAATTCCAATTTTGCGCAAGTTTGGTATTTTGGCCATTACTTTTTCATCCGATATCCAATTGAGCTGATTCAAGTTGCAGATTAAAGAAGACTCAAAGATATACAACTTTAAAATTTTAAATATTTTCGAATTCTGAAGTTTCCAAGACCGAAATTAACGAATAATCCAATGTATTTTGTGTAATTACTAAAGTCATTATCAAAAAATAAAAAAATAGAAAATGACAATTTACAATTGTCAAAATTCCACAAAACATGCTTGCATGTTTCTGTTGGGAAGCGGTCGCGAGTGCGCATTGGAAAATTAAAATTATGATGTCGTTATCCCTTTGCCCAAGACCCATTAGTTTTGATTATTCTACAGGCCTAGGCATGTTACTATATATTCTAAGCATAAAAACTTATAAAACATGCAAAGAACATAAATCTAAACAAGCTAACTATCATAAGAACTCTAATTAAAATAAAGAAAGAAAAAGACTTACTTGAACCGAAGACTCCTCCAGTCCTCCCTCCAATCTACAAGCTTTTCTCGAACTCAGCAAGCTCTTCCATGTTCCAAAGAGCCACCCAAGTGTGTGGCCTCCAAAGATGCACACACCAAAGCAAAAACTCAATGGCAAGACTACGCCTTGAGTGCACGGGTATTTTGCCCTTGGTGCTAGCCTAGGCAAATACCACAAAACTTTTAACTTCAAATTCCTCTAGTCAATTAGACTTAAGGATCCTCAAAATCAGTGGCTTACTCTTAAACTTTAGAGTTGATCACTTATATAAACCCAAGTTATGAAAGGTTTTGGTGTTAAAATTTGTAAAGAATTCTTTGGGATTATATAGGTGCTCCAAAGACAACAAAATTAATTAAGAATCCGATGTGGGATAAATGCTAATTTAATCTTAGACATTGGATCTTAATTTAGTGGTTTAATGAGATTATAAAACCCTAATAAGAGTTTGGGCCGAATTGGAATTTTAAAACAAATAACAAATAAATAAAATAAAATAAAAATTAAGCGCCATCTGCACTTTTATTTATTTATTTATTTATTCCAATTCCCAAAGTGCCCCTATCGTCATTCACCAATCCCTAAGCCACTATGGAACCTCATAAATGATATTTTCAATAATTAAACACATTGAACCATTTATGAACAATTCCTACAACAATCATATATGCTGTTAAATTTGTACTGTGCACTGTTAACCATTGATTTTGACTTTGTTGTGTGTGACCTTTTGGGTTCCCCTCAAGTTGGACATGAAATGAATCGTGATAATTTAATCGAACATAAATTATCCTCCGATCAGATGGTCGTTCGATTTCAATGACCAAGGTTGACATCTAGTTGTAGGAGTTATATATAGCGGAAATCCGGTAACGCAGCGGAATAGTGGAAAATCAAAATTTTCCGATTTCAAAACTTTTTCTCGGATCAATTAAATAAACTTATTTATTTAATTGTCCAATTATCAAATTATGAAATATTACACAAGAAATCAAATTTTGTGTAATTACCGAATTACCCATATACTTTGAATTTTGTTCATTTTAGTCCGAAATTGTTCAAAACAATTTTGAATGATTCTAAATTATTTCTAAGCTGAATCTAACATGTCCCAAATGTCAAAATACAATTTGCAACAAAAAATGCCAAAAATAAACCCCAAAGCCGAGAGCTTCCATTAGGCACCAAAGTGTGCATTTTGCATTTTCAATTTTCAAAACACATCCAAATGAAATCCAATCAACATAAGATTTAATATGTATCATATACACATCCATATACACCATATAAATGAAAAGCCCCAAATTTTGGAAGTGGTCTTAAATCCTAATTTTTCAATTTCTTCAAATTGGACAAATTAGACCAAATTTGTTAAATCCAATACTTCAATCATGTTTCTTCCATTACAATCAAGTCTCACCACAATGAAACAACTATAGAACAAATCTAGGTCATTTAAGAGTAGGTCAACAACTCTATATTAGCAACAAGTTTCTTAAACTTTCAAAAGAATGCTAGTAAACACTTTATAAGCATTCTATGAACTTTTACATGCAATAACTCTATCCACAAACATCCATCAAACAAAAACACAAATAATAAAGAAAAGAATAACATGAGAACATCATACCATGTAGCCTAGAACACAAGGAACACTTTCCTCTCTAATAGTAAGTTGTAGAAACTTACTAAAATTCCAAGTTTTTCTTGTTTTTCTTTATCTTTCTCTCAAGCTTCTTTTTTTTTTCTTCAATGAAGTTTTTGACAAAGTGTATTAGGTTTTTGGAACCCTAAAATAAAAGAAACAATATATACTCACTTTATTTGGCCCTTGGCCGAATTTGTAGTATACAAAATATCAAGATATTTGCTTTTTGTTTCAATTAATTACAACTTGTCCACTTGGTTAAAATGATCATTACACTTTAATGAATAATTCAAACAAGTCAACAATTGCAACTAAGTCATTAAATAAAATATCATAACTTAAAATATTCATACTTTAATTAATTTAATCATTTAACAATTAATTAATTAATTAATTAATTAATTAATTAATTAAATATAAATATATTAGATATATGTATTATATTTACATTAAATATTAAATACATATATATATTTATGATATTAGTCAAATATCTCAATTTGACAATTAATTAATGTGTATTTGAATTAATCTAACCTTAAATGCAAATACACAAAAATTAAGGAAATGACTATCGGGTCCCTACACATGTATATTTCGTTTAACCTTTAAATGACTTTATAAATAATCAATATTATTTATAAATGTTGCTCTAGTTCTCTACGAGTATATTTCATTAGTGAGACTCTCTAGATTCAGGCATATCCGTCACGAAATCCAATTTCGTGTCCATAATTTATCCATCCGTAAATTATGACGATCACATATAATCTCGCTGAATCATACAGGTCGAGGTCATGAAAAATGTATAATTCCTTCGTCACAAGTATCCGGATAAATCCCAGAGATAAAGATGTAAACGTCAAATCTCTATAGGGATTATCTAGTCGATTATTTTATTAGCAATCTCAAAAAAGAACATTTAGAACTAACTTCTAAATTGTACCACAGGCCCATGGTTTTTATCTGATTGCTAATCATATGGACTACCTATGCTCTGATACACAGCACTGACGGATCCTATCTCGATACACACAGGACACCCTGAGGATCTATCCACACCCAACGAACAGGCGGAGGTCTGATCTAAATAGATCGGTGACGTGACTGCCATCTAAGTGTGGAAGATGTCTCATGCGCCCACAGTGGTATCTCAAGTCGAAGAATCACAAGTGCTACTCAACCCGATAAGATTCTTATTGACGTTGGTGTACCATCCATTAAGAATATTTGGTGAGTCGTTCAGTGTTTATCCGTTATAAACACCTACACGTCTATACTAGTCTCCAAGACTTATGGTTCATTGAGAAACCATTGGAATCATATATTCCAGTATACGACATGTACCGGTCTCAATGAATTTACTATACTGACCAAGTAGTGTAAACCTTGACCAGGAACTGTCTGAGAATGACAACGTCATGATACTACTCAATGTCAGTTGCGACGCTTTTGCAACAGCACCATGACTAGTCATTCTAAGGTCATTACGTCTTTACCATATTAAAAAATACATTAGATTATAGAAACTACATATATTATTCATAATAATAACGTTTTACAGTAGTATTCATAAAAAATACAACCGGGAATTGACACTCTGAGCACCAACCCCAACAAAAACTCTCACTTGCTCTAGTGCCAATAACGATTGTATCTAATACCCATAGACTCCACGTGTTTATTAAACAACTTCAGAGGTATGGCCTTCATCAACGGGTCTGCTACATTATCTTCACTCGGTACCTTGCACACGATAATATCCCCTCGCGACACAATCTCTCGAATGATGTGGTACTTGCGTTCCACATGCTTCGACTTCTGATGCGCCCTCGGTTCATTTGCTTGCGCAATGGCTCCAGTATTATCACAATATAGCGGAATCGCATTCTCGATACTTGGGACAACTTCCAATTATGTGACAAAGTTCTTTATCCACACAGCCTCTTTCGCAGCTTCAGAAGCTGCAATATATTCCGCCTCAGTGGTGGAATTTGCTGTTGATCCCTGTTTGGAACTCTTCCAACAAACTGCACCTCCGTTAAGGGTAAATACAAATCCAGATGTAGACTTTCTATCATCGGGATCCGATTGGAAATTGGAATCCGTATACCCGTTAACTTGTAGTTCGTTTCTTCTATAAATTATTAACTTATCCTTAGTACCTTTAAGATACTTGAGGATATGTTTAATGGCCATCCAATGGTCATTACCTGGATTGGACTGATATCTGCTAGTTAAGCTAACAGCGAAACTGATATCAGGTCTTGTACATAACATGACATACATTATGCTACCCAAACACAAAGCATAAGGTTGGCTAGACATTCTAACCTTCTCATCTTCTGTTTGTGGACTCATCTTCTTGGAAAGATGAATCTCATGTCTGAACGGTATGTTTGCTGTCTTACAGTTACCAAAATTATACCGTTCCAAGATCTTATCTATGTACGTTGATTGGGATAACCCAATCAGTAGGGGTGGGCAAAAAAACCGACCGAACCAAATCAAATCGCAAACCGAACCAAACCGGATCGAATTTACGGTTTTTTTTTCTAACGATTCGGTTTACGGTTCGAATTGGTCCACCCCAAACGGTTTACGGTTCGGTTCAGGCATTAATCCGAACCGCACCTGTTAAACCGAATCGAACTGTTATAATTAAAAAAAATTTATATATTTTTATAAAAATATTATATTTTTCTTTTAATTTTATTCTATGTTTTCTTTTTATTAGTATGTTAATACTTTTATTCTTAAATTTTTTATTTTATGGTAGCATCATTATTCTTGAAAGTAAGATGTTGGATTTATCTCTTAATTAGAATGATGGTAGCATCATTATTCAATGTAATTTTTAAAAAATACAAGAATTAATTGTGCCTCATTTTTCAATCTTTTATGAAGTGTATGTGTTCCCTGGAGTCACAGCTTATACCCTATCACTTCATACTATTTATTGGATAAACTAGTTTTTTTTTTGTTTTTTTTTTGTTTTCACTTAAGTAGATGAAAATTTGTTTTAAATATAATAATCCGTAAACCGAACCGAACCAATCCGTAAACCGCTGGTTTAAAAATTTTTCAATCCGAACCAAACCGTTATTTAATGGTTTGGTTTGAGAGGTAAAAAATCTGAACCATAAATATGGTTTGGTTCGGTTTTTAGCAAAAACCGAACTGTGCCTACCCCTACCAATCAACCTCATTTGTCTATCTCTAAAGAGTATTATCCCTAAAACATCGGAAGCTTCTCCCAGGTCCTTCATGGAGAAATTCTTACAAAGGTACGCTTTGACACTTTGTAACATACCTAAATCATTCCTAATGATTAGGATGTCATTAACATATATGACTAAAAATACGACCATGCTCCCACTGTTGGACAATTATGACCCATAGCATCACTGTTTGTACAGAACATGGTGTTGTTGTACAAAATAACTATGTGACAAAGGAAATTGCTCTTTTATCATTTGTAATTAGATTACCGGGATATATAAATGATAAAAGTCCATATGATTAGTTCCGGATTGATAAGATATGAGACAATATCAATCCATTAAGGTTTAATCATTAAAACATCCCTAGTCGTAGTATTATCGAGATTGGACATCGAAAATACGGAATAGACTAGTATTGCACTTGTGCGCGTTGTGGGAGCATAACAACATAATTCTCATATATTTAAGTATTGGATACTTATGCAAGTGCCATAAGAGGTTGTGTTTACCGATGGTACGGAAACAGCTTCGCTCTGGATACACCCCTCGGAATTGTAGGAAATGCTTTCCTCGCGCAGTGGAAGCGATTAGGCACACAGATCGACCTTGAAATTTTTTTCTGCTTTCCCTTCCTTAAAGCCGAATGGAACCAGCACATATACTAAAGTTTTGATTCTGTTTCAGACAAGATCTCAGCCCCAGAATGTACCCAAAACAGTCCCCGAACTGCAGTGAAATAATGAACTGTTTTGGACCAGTTACACAACCGAACTGTACACAAATCACCCACTGATTTGCATGAACTGCAAGGGTGATAAATGTCTGATTTTTTCACTCAAAAACAATCCTAACTCAGCCCCAACAAAATCCCCAAGGTGTTTCCCAAAACCCGAATTAAAACAAAACAAACCGAGCCCATAATCAAGCAAGTGATTCACGGTAATAGGCAATGAAATTGTCCCAATGCCGTGAGTTATAGATGAAGAGAATAATGAGTTTTGTTCAATGCCACAAGATCTTCCGAGCTATGTCTCGTTACCAACGGAAAGTAGTGTGGGCTACACACACAAACAAATCCTTAAACGTTTTAAAGATTTAATCACACACTAATAATATTTTTCTTATTGTTGTTCTTCAATCTTGTTTCTCAACTTTTGAGAGAATGGAGAAGAAGAAGAAGGTGGCTAGGGTTTGGAAAATCATGGAGAAGTAAAAAAAAAAATATTTTCTTTTTATACTTAATTTGTTTCATAAAACAAATCAACCACTTCCCTCCCACCTATGTCAAATTCGGCCAAGCTAGGGTTTCTTTTAATTTTTTTCAACATCAATATTCAATTACCATTATTGAAAAGATGTTACAAAATTAAATAAGCAATTAACAAATTTGAAAATCACAATTTCCAAATTAATGCCAAGGATTTTATTTGTTTCCAAAACAAACAAATCCATCCCCTAATGGCTTTAGGAATTCGGCCACTACAAGGAATAATAGATAAATTTTGTACCATTAGATATTCAATTCCATGATTGAAATATATGTTATAAAATTAAATAGTTACTACCTTTTAAAAAGATGTAACTTCCAAATTTAATTCAAAGGTTTCCAAAACCCAAATTTGGAATTCCAATATTAGCCTTCATTAAATTATATCATATATAATTTAATTACTAGCAATAAATAATTATCATATAATCATTTATTATATAAATCATATATTAACTTTTAATATATAGTTGTAAGTGTGACAAATAATATTATTAATCATATTAATAATATTTATACCTTTGTGAGTATATAATTGGACTATCCAATTATACTAAATCCGTTATAGTAAATCGAGCTAGCACGTGGACCAAATGGACCTACGGTTCCGAGCTCCAATAATATCGAAATATTAATTAAGCTCTTAATTAAATATTCCGAATTATTAACTCCGGGTTATTCCACTAAAAACCAAAAGTTGCACTCTCGTTGCCGTAGATGATATATTAAGTCGAACTAAGTCGTTGTCCATCGATATAGTCATTACATACGAATTGACCCTTCACACATTTCTCGTAATTAGAGCCGGGTCATAATGTCCGTTATACCCCTCTAATTATTTTTACCTTAAGTACCATTGATTCTCTAATGAACGATTTATTCATAACTATTATGAATTTTAATCTTTCTATTCATAATAGAGAGACTTGAGCGCTCAAATCGTTCAAGTACCGAATCAACCCTTAAGAAAGATACTCATCTACTTCTCGCAAGAAGAAGTGAACTCCATGTCTATGTAAAACGTTCCCAGCTACAAAACAAACTATGTCCCCAAAGTACGTAGCTATTGGTCGGGACTGCTACACCAACCTCACCTTTGTAAATCAAAGGACATAGCCTGCCAAGCAGGAGTTTGTAGTACACTCAGGATTAAGATCAATCTATATATGATCATCCAGTAGATCGAAATGACTTTTTTAGTTTAACGGATATTATAAGAATTTCATTTCCATCTGGGTCCAGTCCTATATGATCACATCATACAAGGTGCCTCCATTCTCATGTCTCTACATGGATGATCCGGATCAAGATCGCCATACAAATATAGAATGGACCGCAGCTATAGATAAACCACAAACAAAGTACCCACTTTGTTTGCTCTCTATGGACTATTTAAGATTACTAACTTCAGATTTAAATCCTCTTGTGTATGACACTCATACACTAAGTCTGAAGGTACATAAGCAATCTAGGGTATTTAAGATGATATATAACATGCGAAAATTAAACAAACAATTTGATAAATGAACAATGCATTATTTTATTTCAAAACATATAAAACTGTATACATCACATGTAGCTCTAGGGCATACATTCCAACAATCTCCCACTTGTTAGTGTTCCTAGAACATGCCAATGATCTAATAAGCATGAAAACATGTTCATAAATTCAAAATAAGTTGAAGAATTACTTACATTGAATGGATTTGAGCTTTTAAAATTTTGAGAAGAAGATCTCCAATATGCTTCCTTTGTTGATTCCAAGCTTTGAGTTGAAGATCTCCAAGATCCTTCCTTTGTTGATTCCAAGCTTTGAGTTGGTTTCCCTATCACCTTTGTTGATTTGTGAAGTGCTAGCTCCTTTGAAATTTCAACAAAATCAAAGAGAAGAAAGGCTAGAAGCTCACGCCCATTGAGAGGATTTTAGGGTTTCCATTTAGTTCCAAGTGTGTTTTGTGTGATGCATACACAAAATGAGAGAGAGAGAAGGGTTTTGGTAAAAGCCAATTTACCCTTTTTCACCTAAACAAGGTGGTTGGGTAAATGGTTTTGCCAAAACCATTCCAAAGGGGTTGGAAAGTGGATGGTATGACATAAATGTCAACCACTCTCCCAACTACCACATTTAAAGTGGGCCCCACATTTGAATTCAAAATTCAAATGTCTCTACGAACATTTGCCGCGGCTCAGATCCGTTTAATCCGATTAAACAAATTCTCGTCGCTAAATAATTAAATCTAATTTAATTAAATAACGATGCCTCGCAAATATGTTACGAACGTCGTTTACGAATTAATTCTAAATTAATTTGTTCATTCGTATTAAAGTCCGACTTTAATTTCGTAACGAAATCCAATTCATATTAATATATCCGATATATTAATTTTAGCCCATACGAATAAATTAAATAGAAAAATCAAATTTAACTATTAAATTTATTCTACCGATTAATTCCAAATTAATCGCGTTCTCTCTCTTCCGAACACATTTAATCCCAGATTAAATAATACCTCAATTAATCCTAGATTAATTTTCTCTCTCTTAATTAATCCCAGACTAATTCTCTCTCTTAATTAATCCCAGATTAATTCTAATTAAATCAACTGTCATCGGTGAATCTTTGGGATGCGACCCAAGAGATCCCTGGATATGTTGGCAGTAAATACGGTCATCGAATTATCCAAATATGTGCGTACCTCGTACCACGTGCTTACCGATTTACAAGACATGGTTGGCTTCTAGCAAAGCACCGTGCCTACCCAATTCTCCAGAAATATTCTTACTGGAATATATAATATATGTTAGGTGTAGTATACGTTGTATTGCGTAATGCGATCCAGTATCGAATGTCACGTGCTAGGCCTAGGGCTGGAACTGTGTCTGCCCCGTACGAAGCACATGTCGGATGTCTGGTAACTAGTCTCTATTATCGGATATACATGACCTAGTCATAATATCCCGATGACTGCAGTACTTAAGAGCACTAGTACCGTATCATACGTGACATCATCTCCACTATGACTGGAGTGATACTTCCGTCTTGACATCACACTCAATACACTACGATTCTCAATATACCCAGCAGAGGCGTACACAGAACCGGTTAAAGCCCTGGATGACCAAAACTAAAGCATACCGATTGTCGCAAGTATTAGCGATGCAAGTCTCAGGTTAAGACCAAATACACCTACCCTGATATCGGACTTCCATAGACACAGTGTCATACTACCAATGGAATTCAGAGGGGTCTATCCAGAGCGAAGCTGTTTTCCGTACCATCGGTAAAACACAACCCCCTATTACACTTGTTGGACAATTATGACCCATAGCGTCACTATTTGTACAGATCATGGTGTTGTTGTACAAATTAACTATGTGACAAAGGAGATTGCTCTATTATCATTTGTGATTAGATCACCTTAGATGTATAAATGATGAGAGGTCCCTATGATTTGTTCCTGGACGGAGAATGATATGAGACAGTATCAGTCCGCGTAGGATAAATCATTAAATATCCCTAGTCAGAGTATTATCGAGATTGGACATCGATAAATATGTAAAAGAATAGTATTGCACTTGTGCGCGTTGTGAGGGCACAACGACATAGTTCTCATATATTTGGGTATTGGATACTCATGCAAGTGTAATAGGAGGTTGTGTTTCACCGATGGTACGGGAAACAGCTTCGCTCTAGATAGACCCCCTCGGAATCCCATTGGTAGTATGAATGTGTGTCTATGGGAGTCCGAAATCAGGGTAGGTGTATTTGGTCTTAACCTGAGACTTGCACCGCTAATACTTGCGACAATCAATATACTTTGGTTGAGGTCGTCCAGGGCTTTAACCGGTTTGTGTACGCCAATACTGGGTATATTGAGAATCGTAGCGTATTGGGTGTGATGTCAAGACGGAAGTATCACTTTAGTCATAGTGGAGATGATGTCACGTAGGATACGGTATTAGTGCTCTTAAGTGTTGCGCGGCCATTGGGATATTATGACTAGGTCATGTATATCCGATTATAGAGACTAGTTACCAAACATCCGACATGTGTTTCGTACGGGGCAGACACAACTCCAGCCCCAGGCCTAGCACGTGACCATCCGATACTAGATCGATATACACTATACGATGTATACTACTTCTGATACAGATCCTTCATTCCTGTAAGGATATTTCCGGAGAATTGGGTAGGCATGGTGCTTTGCTAGAAGCCAACCTTGTCTTGTGAATCGGTAAAACGTAGTACTTGGTACTTACGTGTTCGGATAGTCCGACGACCGTATTTACTGCCAACATATCCGGGGATCTCATGGGTCGCTTCCCAATGATTCACCGATGATGTATGACTCGCACTTTAATTATTCTGAGATTAATTCGATGAGAGAGAAAATTAATCTGGGATTAATTACGGAGATATTTTATCTGGGATAAATATTATCTAAAGAGAGAGAACGCGATTAATTTAGAATTAATCGGTAAAATAAATTTAATAGTTAAATTTGATTTTTCTATTTAATTTATTCGAATGGGCTAAAATTAATATATCGGATATATTAATATGAATTAGATTTCATTACGAAATTAAAGTCGGACTTTAATGCGAACGAACGAATTAATTTAGAATTAATTCGTAAACGACGTTCGTAATATATTTACGTGGCATCGATATTTAATTAAATTAGATTTAATTATTTAACGACGGAAGTTCGTTTAATCGGATAAACGGAACCAAGCCGCGGCAAATGTTCGTAGAGATATTTAAATTTTTCAATTCAAATATGTGGGGCCCATGTGTGGTAGGTGTACCTACCACCCAACTACCTTGTTTTACTTTTGGAAAACCATTTACCCACACCTACCAAGTTTAGGGTAAAAGTGAAATGGTTTTTACCTAAAGTATAAAAATAAAATATCTCTCTACACTTTGGTAACTATCATTATTCATTAGATGAATATTTAGTAAACCCTAGACAACTCACTCTCTCTCCAATCTCCTTCATGCTCACGCCCAAGGGGCCAAAACTCACTGGTTTTGCTGCTGAAAAACGTGAGCAGTGAGGGAAGCTTTTTGTGGATTTTGTGGCAAGATCCAAGTGCTAGTACACTTCTAAGAGGCATACGAAGGTGTTTGGGAAACCCACCCACGAGCCGGGAATCAAACGACGAAGATTCGAAGCTCAAAATGGTGACTCAAAACTGAAACAGTGGGCACAAAACTCTGGTCACTGCAGTTGCGTTTTTGGAGGTGAAAATCAATTTTGTTCTTCACCAAATCGTCTCAACCGATCAATGTGAGTATTCCGCTACCTCCTTTGATGTATTCACACATTATTTTCATGCTTGTTATGATCTTGGGACCTAAATAGAAACCAACAACACTTGCATGAGTATCCTATACCCAAATATATGAGAACTATGCTATTACGCTTCCATAATACGCACAAGTGTAATACTAGTCTATTCCGCATTATCGATGTCTAGTCTCGATAATACTACGACTAGGGATATTTAATGATTAATCATTCGTGGACTGATACTGTCTCATATCATCTCAATCCAGGAACTAATCATAAGGACCTCCTATCATTTATACATCTAGGTGATCTAATCACAAATGATAAGAGTGCAATTTCCTTTTTCACATAGTTAATTTGTACAACAACACCATGATCTGTACAAAAAGTGACGCTATGGGTCATAACTGTCCAACACCACTTGCACTAGAGCAAATGAGACATGTCACGTAATCCTAGACCATCTAGGTGACCTTCAAAAACTTTAGCCGGCAAGGTCTTTGTAAACGGATCAGCGAGGTTCTCTGCGGATGCAATCTTTGTGACGGTAACGTCGCCTCTCTGCACTATCTCCCTGATGAGATGACATTTCCTCTCTATATGTTTTCCTCTCTTGTGGCTTCTTGGTTCTTTCGAGTTTTCCACCGCACCGCTATTATCGCAATAGAGTGTGAGTGGTCTATCCATGTCTGGAACAACTTCCAGATCTCCCAAGAATTTACGGAGCCAGACTGCTTCCTTAGCTGCTTCACAAGCTGCTATATATTCAGCCTCCATGGTGGAGTCAGCAATACAAGATTGCTTTATGCTTCGCCATACTATAGCCCCACCACCTAGGGTGAACACTGATCCAGATGTAGATTTCCTAGAATCTACATCTGTCTGAAAGTCAGAGTCTGTATATCCCCTTAGGATCATATCCTCACCGGAATATACAAGCATATAATTTCTCGTTCTCTTAAGATACCTGAGAACGTGTTTCACAGCCACCCAGTGATCCAATCCTGGGTTTGATTGAAACATACTGACTACTCCCACTGCAAAACAGATGTCTGGTCTCGTGCATAAAATAGCATACATGAGACTACCAACTGCTGAGGCGTATGGGATATGTCTCATTTCCTCAACATCTTGAGGTGTCTTAGGAGACTGTTCCTTTGACAAATGAATTTCATGTCGATAAGGCAGATTGCATTACTTGGAATTCTGCATCCCAAATCGCACAAGGATCTTGTCGATATAGGATGCCTGAGACATAGCTAACAGTCGTTTCTTGCGATCCCGAAGTATCTGAATCCCAAGAACATAACTGGCCTCTCCCAAATCTTTCATTTGGAATTGGTTAGCTAGCCAGGTTTTCACGTCTGATAATATCTTTACATCATTCCCAATGAGTAAAATATCATCGACGTATAAAACAAGAAAAACCACATTCCCATCAATGACGCACTTGTATACACAAGGCTCATCAACATTCTGCTTAAAATTATAAAAGTTGACCGTTGTATCAAATCTTATATTCCAAGATCGAGATGCCTGCTTGAGTCCATAAATGGACCTTTGCAGCTTGCAAACCTTTTGCTCTTGACCTTGGGTGATGAACCCCTCTGGTTGTATCATATAGATACTTTCATCAAGATTTCCATTCAAGAATGCAGTCTTGACATCCATTTTACAAATTTCATAGTCATAATATGCGGCAATGGATAGAAGAGTGTGGATGGATTTAAGCATGGCTACTAGCGAGAAAGTTTCCTTATAGTCAACTCCCTCTTTATGGGTATAACCCTTGGCCACTAGTCTAGCCTTGAAGGTCTGTACCTTCCCATCTGATCCCCTCTTCCTTTTGTAGATCCACTTACAACCTATGAGTTTCACCCTATCAGGTTGGTCTACAAGTTCCCAGACCGAGTTGGAGTGCATGGACTCCATCTCTAGGTTCATGGCTTTGAGCCATTCCTCTTTGTCAGAATCATCCATTGCACTACTTTAGGTCAATGGATCATCTATGCCATCGCTGGATGCGACAACTTGTGCCTCTCCAACCCCTAAGTAGCGATCAGGTTGTCATACAACCCTCCCACTGCGTCTAGGTGGTAGATCATTCTGACGAGTTTGCATCTGACTATCAGATGTCGAAGGTGCTATGTATTTGTCAACTTTCGTTGATGATGGCGTGCTGGTCGAACCAGCAAGTAACTCCTCGAGCAACACTTTACTTCGAGGTTTAAACTCCCTCATATAGTCCTCCTCTAGAAACGTAGCATTTGTCGATACAAACACTTTGTTATCATCAGGACTGTAGAAGAATCCACCCATAGTCTCCTTAGGATAGCCTACAAATAGGCACACCTGAGAACGTGGCTCCAACTTTGTAGTCTTATTCTTCAGCACATGTGTTGGACACCCCCATATGCGGAAATGTCGTAAACTAGTTTTACGACCATTCCACAACTCTAAGGGAGTCTTAGGAATAGACTTAGATGGAACTACATTAAGGATATGTATTGCAGTTTCCAGTGCATATCCCCAGAATGAACTAGGTAGTGAGCTTAGTAGGGTTCGATTTCTCATTTCTGCAACACCATTTTGCTGTGGTGTTCCAGGTGTTGTGAGCTGGGATACTATCCCATGCTCAACTAAGAATTTGTAACATCCCGGATTTTCATGACTGTTCTAGAAGATTCCCGGAAAGATGTTATCATCTCAGAGCATGATGATAACAAAGAATAAGAGTTCAAGTGATGTCAAATGGGTCAGAATAATATAAAGTGAAGAGTTTTTGCATCATAAGACTCGTCGTTTTAAGAAATCAGTTGCGCGATATTTATATTACGCGTAAAGTTTACAGTTTTGGTCACGAAATTAGCAAACGACCTCCGATCGAGTTGATTCTTGAACCATCATACTCTTTTTTCCTAGACGAACAACTTTCGCGTTGAACTTTTTTCGAAAATCGCGCCAGAAGGGCTTAAAAAGTGAAGATTTCCGAAATTACCCTTATAAGTGGGGGCATTCTAGTAATTTCTGGATTTTGATATTTGTAATTTTTTTTATTATTATTATTTTACCAAGCATTTACACAAATCAAAAAAAAAATGAAACAGAGAGAGGATCGTATTAGAGAGAAAGAGGTGAAGCCTTCGCCGGTGGCCCTCCAGCCACCCTCACGCCGGCATCTGAAGCGTCCGGCCACGACGCACCAGTCGGTGGCCGGCGCTGACGCAGGAGACGCTGGGATCGGCGACAAAGAGAGAGAGAAAGAGGCGACGTGGGTTTGTCGGATCTGGCTTGTCGGTCCGTTTCACGGCCCGAGCCACCTACCAAATCGAAGCCCTTGACGAGTACTACAAGTATGCGATGTTGATTTTGCCGAACAGCGGCTGGTTACACGCAAAACGAGGAAAGAAGCGGTGTGTGAATAGTAACTTGTGATGAAGAGTAACTCCGATCGGAATTCCGTTGACACCAGCGCGTTCGTATGGCCGTTGGGAGTCCGAATATGCCCTCGAAATTTCGGTACGACTCTCCGTTCTAAATTTGTCAATTTAAAGTATATCGATTTATATTTGGATGTTTCCGGTAGTTCCGTAGTTTAGCGAATTAGCATGGAATGAATTGTATATGTTTTAATATGCTAAAACGATAAATGTGGTAGAATCCGGGGAGTAACGGATTAGATTTGATCAATCCGGTAGAATTAGCGAGTTTCCGGTAAAACGGAGTTTCTCGCGCGATTGAGCGTAGATGACCGTAGCCATGGTTAAGATATAAATATGATATTGCGAGGGTAATTAAGTAATTCTGGTTTAGTTCGGAGGGTTCGAGACCCTTCCGTAGCGTTTGCGGAAACTTTTCCGCAAGTTTTGCTGTAAACGCGTAAAATGAGAATATGACCCATCTAGCTAGTTTAGAATAGTATATGAGCATATATTAGAGTAATAAAGTTTGAATGGTAGAATCATAGATGATTCGTGTATTACGAGAATGATCCAAAGTTTATTTTAGAAATGTCTAAAGTTTCGCAAATAGCGGTTCTGATTTGCGTTTTATGATTTGTTTTGACAGATCGAGTCCAGGTTCGGAGTGTCCGCGAAGCCAGGTAAGTAACTCATGCTGTGAGTACTTAATAGATTTAACAATGTTCGAAATTAGTAATATAATAAAGTTGTATATAGTTATATGCATGAAACATATATATATATATATATATATATATATATATATATATATATATATATATATATATATATAAAGATGAATATAGAAGAAGTAAGCAGATGTATGGGCATGATCCTATAAAAGTAAAGAGATACATACGTAGGTATAAACCAATATATATATACATAAGTAGAGCATACGAATAAGGTAATGTTTATGAATATGATATATTGAGACTTGGGTATGGGGGTTGTAGAAACTACACCATAGGGAATGGGATTAAAGTTTAAAGAATGACAAATATAAGAAAGTAACTGTATGTGTTCAGTATATAAAGGATATAAAAATAAGAATGCAAGTACATACACAGATAAACATAAGCATATATTTAGTATGTGAGTATATGGTTTACATTTTTTTTTTTAATGTATGTTAATTTAAGTATGTCTGAGTGTGAGGAGAGCATAGTGATGATATCATAAGCTTATTAGAACATAAGGTAAGTTGCATGAAGTAATAAGTAAGCTTGTATATAGTAAGTGTTGGGGTTGGTGCTCAGAGCGCCAATTCCCGGTTGTATTTCTGTTAAATACTTCTGTAAAACATTATTATTATGAATAATATATGCAGTTTCTATAATATAATCTATCTTTCTATATGGTAAAGACGTAATGACCCTAGAATGATTAGTCATGATACAGTTGCAAAAGCGTCGCAACGGAAATTGAGAAGTATCATGACGTTGTCATTCTCAGACAGTTCCTGGTCAAGGTTTACACTACTTGGTCAGTATAGTAAACCCGTTGAGACTGGTACATGTCGTATACTGGAATATATGATTCCAATGGTTTCTCAATGAACCATAAGTCTTGGAGACTAGTATAGACGTGTAGGTGTTTATAGCGGATAAACACTGAACGACTCACCGAAGATTCTTAATGGATGGTACACCAGTGTCAGTTTCTGTTGTCTACAGTCTGGCGACTCCACTAGGGATAGAGAATCGGCTCCGAAATATTGTATTGTAATGTTTGGATTTATGTTCTAATTGACCATGTCTATAGTGGATAAAATGGGGGTTTAATCAAATGCATTTTGAGGCTAAGTAATGTTTTGGTGTCTTCCTTCATTCACTACCTTTCTAGAAGGAAAAGCTGTGAAGGCACCTATATAGCCATCTACCTATAGCCTATTGTGATTGACTAATTTGGAGGACTCGTTGTTTATTCCTGTCACCAAGCGATAAGAGCCTAAGAGGCTAGGGTACTTAAGAGAGCCTCGTTCCACCCTCCCTCTGGGGAATCTACAACGGGAAATCCATTTGACAGTCAGTCACACACCATAGCTCATTGGCACGTACCTTAGTGTATAAAAAAAGGGTGCGCTCACTTGGCCGCTCGAACCCTTGATTGGGGAGACCTAGTTGTGGGCCATCCTTCGCCGGTGAGAGCCTTTGTCTACACTCTTGCGAACCCACCCATAAACCGGGGTTTTGTGGTTAAAGTAACAATTATTTCCTTGAGTATGTGCTTGTGGACCATCCTCATTTGGATGCAGTTGGACTATTGTCAGAAATGCGAACTTGCTGGGCCATTTAAATTGGGGCGAGTTCGTACCTTATAACCATTGGGCCAAAAGCTTCTGAAATGTCGATGGGCCACTCTATAGAAATTATTATTTATGTTTTCATTACCTTTATTTTATGCTTGTGTTTGGGAACATCGTCGTTTGGATCCATTTGGACCATTTGTCATGGGATATGGGCTTGTTGGGCCATTTAAACGGGGACAAGAATATATTTTTTGACGATTAGGCCAAAGGCTTCTAAATATGGATGGGCCATGTCGTGCTTGTGTTCGGAACGTTACCATTTGGATTTAGTTGGACTCCTTGCCATGAGATGTGAAGTCGTTGGGCCATTTAAACTGGGATGAGTTCACTCCTATGACAGTTAGCCCAAAAGCTTCTAAAATGATAATGGGCCGATTTGTTTGAAAATTTTAATTGATTTAGTATGTTCTATATGTTACATGTATCTCATACACCTCATGCATACATACATCATGTTAACACCCTCTATGTCTCAAAAAGACATCATAGATACCGTTTGGGTTAGAGAATGACAAGGCTCACTAAAAGAACAGTAACAAGCATGAGTGAATCCGATAACGAGGTATCCCGTATGGATCAGTTAGAGAATGGTCTCGCCAAGATCACTGAACAGTTGCAAGCTTTGACTACTGCTGTGGCTGGTATAGCCGGGTCTCATGCTGGGGGTAGTTCTGGGGATGTGAGGCAAGAGGAACCTCCGAACAGATTGGGGGATGATATCCCCACTTTTGATGATGATATGGCAGAGTATGCAGCAGGCAGAGTATCTGGGTCTCAAGCAGAGTTACAGAAGCTCCGGGATCAGGTTGAGTCAGTTACTCACAAGATGATGGGTAAGAATGAGGATTTACTGGATTATGACACGCTGACTTTCGAAGAACAGTTGCCGGCATAGTTCAAGATGCTTGATATGACTAAGTTTAACGGGAATGGGCATCCAAGGGTGCATCTCCGACAGTTTGTTTCAGTCATGAGTTCAGTTGGCCTATCTCAGCGCCAAGTGCAGAAGATGTTTGGAATGTCGCTCGAGGGAGCTCTCGTGGTGTGGTACCACAGTTTAGAGAAGAAATTGAAGGAAGATTGGAGGGAGTTGGCTGATGCCTTCCTGAAACAGTATGTCACTGACCTAGAGATCGATCTGTCACTCTGTGATCTGGAGAATGTCAAGCAAAAATCGGAGGAGAGTTTTAAGGAGTATGTGGACCGATGGAGAGGTCAGTTGTTGAAAATGCAGACTAGGCCCTCGGAGAAGGACCAGATTAAAATGATCATCAAGGGCACCAAGCCCTCAATCTATGGGAAGCTAAAGAGGATGACCTCCATGATTACTGATTTTCGGCAGTTGAGGGAAACTGTCATGGATATTGAGGAAGAAGAGGCCGAGAATAGAAAATTCTATGGTCTGAACAGGAGGCCCATTGGGGAGACATCAGGAACAAAGCCCGTTTTTGCTGAGATTGCCGCTATCCGGAACCAGAGATTCTCCAACTTGGGTAGACCCTTGTCCAAAGTATTGGAAAAGTTGAAGAGACGAGGACTTCTGACACCCCTAGAAGCCAAACCATTACCCAATCCCCCACCATCACATTATAACCTAAGCCTTTACTGTCACTTTCACCAACAAAAGGGCCATGACACCGATAATTGCGCCCGACTCCGCCATGAAATCCAAGACCTGATAGACTCCAAGAAAATACCTGACCCAGAAACAGAACAACCTGACACACACAGAAACCCCTTACCCAACTACCGTGTCGTACCACCACCACCTATATGATCAATTCTGGCCTCTTGGAAGACCTTGTCCTAAAATCCTTTCACCTCAAGCCTTTTGCCTGGGAATCTGGGATAGTACTAGTGAAGATGAGACTGAGCAGAGGAAAAACTTTTGGCTTGATTTCTCTAGCAGTGATGAGGAAGAAGTGAGGGGAATGACGCGCATCGGTCGTTTTTACAATGATATGGCAGAAAAGGGTAAGAAAGTTTTGACAGATGGTAGAGAAGTGGTTGAGACTGCAGAAAATACTGAGGGGGATATAGTGCTGAGGCAATTGAGGAAGACTAGAGCACAAGTGAGTATCTGGGAACTGTTATGTGCATCTCGGGAGCATAGGTAGGCCATGGTTGAGGCATTGAGCAAGATTGTGGTACCGGAAGATGCCAACCCTGCAATGTTTGTTGGGTCAGTTCAGAAAGAAGCTTTGCAGATATCTTTTTCTCAGGATGAACTCCCGGCGGAGGGGAGAAATCATAATAGGCCTATGTTTATCAGGGCCGAAGTAAGGGGCAAGAGAACTTCATGTGTGATGGTGGATGACGGTTCGTCCATCAATGTGTGCCCACTGAAAATTCTGGCAAGATTGGGTATGAAAGCGGCAGACTTGGACCCCTCCAGCATGACTATTAAGGCTTATGATGACAGTAAAAGGGAAGTTGAGGGTACTTTTGTGGCTATGGTCAAGGTAGGCCCGATTGAAGATGAGGTTGAGTTCACGGTACTGGACATCCCGGCTACTTTCGCCTTATTATTGGGAAGGCCTTGGTTTCACAAACTTGGAGGCGTGCCTTTCACTTTACATCAGATGATCAAGTTCCCATATGAGGGAGAAGTTGTTACTATCCGGGCTGAGGTAGATAATGTTGTGGCTGCTTTGGAGATACAACCTTTCACGAGGTTTCAGGTGTCAGCTACTTTTGAGGAGTGGGTGGATCCTAGGGTGGCTAGGATCATGAAAAAAATGAAGTTTGAGCCGGGTGAAGGTTCAAAATTGCCAGATTTCAGAGGACAGACTACTCGGGAGGGTTTGGGGTACAAATCTGATGAAGAAAAACCGAAGGTCAAGAAAAAGGGCCTAAAACTGACGGAATGTTTTGTGAAAGCTTCAGGGTATCAAAGGGAGCCTGAACCTGTGGAAGTTAATGGGATTGTGGTACCTGGATTTGAGATCTTCCAGGATATGTTGGGTAAGAAGCCGATAGTTGAAGAAATTAGGAAGAAATAAGAAGAGAATTGGGAGGAAGAACTGATGAAGTTGGAGAGCCTGACTCTGGAAGAGGATAAAAAGCCTGAGGAAAACTTGGTTGCAGAGGAAGAAATGTCTATAGATGATGAAGAAATTTACCTTCCTGATTTGTTTGAATGTACTTCCGCATTATCCAATAATAAAGACATTTCTTTTGCTTACTTGCATGAGTCATTTCCATTTACTATGCACGAATCAAGCATATTTGATATCAGTTCGGCCAGAACTACTGCATTTAACTTGGGTACACTTGAGAACCCTAAGGAAATTCTGATTACAAGTGAAGTTACCTCCGAAGAAAGGGAGAAATTAGAAGAAGTATTGGTCAGATATGCCAAAGTGTTTACTTGGTCCTATGAGGACATGACTAGGGTAGACAGAAACATTGCCCAGCACACAATACCAACTTATCCGAACACGAGGCCAGTAAAACAGAAACTCCGACGGATGAGACCAGAATGGGCTGAGAAAGTCAGAGAGGAAGTTAAGAAACAGATAGATGTGGGGTTTCTGGAAGTAGTAAAGTATCCTGAGTGGTTGGCTAATATAGTGCCGGTGCCGTGCTAAAGAAAGACGGGAAGGTCAGAATGTGTGTAGACTACAGAGATCTCAACAAGGCTTGTCCGAAAGATGATTTTCCTCTGCCGCATATAGATGTTCTGGTTGATAGTGCGGCTTTATCTGTTATGTATTCATTTGCAGATGGGTTTTCAGGTTACAATTAGGTTCTCATGGCTGAGGAAGACAAACACAAGACTGCATTTGTTACTGAGTGGGGTACTTATTGTTACAAGGTAATGCCATTTGGGCTCAAGAATGCAGGAGCTACTTATCAGCGGATGGCCACTACGCTTTTCCATGACTTGATGCACAAAGAGATTGAGGTGTATGTGGATGACATGATGGTGAAATCAGAAACAAGGGTTGGGCATATCGAAGCACTGGAAAGGTTCATTCAGAGAGTTGAAAAATACAACCTGCGGCTTAATCCCAAGAAATGTGTGTTTGGGGTGACATCAGGAAAGTTGCTTGGTCATATAGTGGGAATGGGTGGAATAGAGGTAGATTCTGAGAAAATCAAGGCAATCACAGAAATGCCTGCACCGAAGACAGAAAAAGAAGTCAGAGCATTCTTGGGGAAGATTCAGTACATCAGTCGGTTCATCGCCAAGTTGACATCAGTATGTGAGCCTATCTTCAAACTGTTGAGAAAAGATCAGCCAGTGAGATGGAATGAACAATGTCAGACAGCCTTCGACAAAATCAGAGAGTACTTGGTAAAACCTCTTGTATTGAAACCTCCGAGACCGGGCAAACCTTTGATATTGTATTTGGCTATAGAATCAGAAGCACTGGGGGTAATGATGGTACAGGCAGATGAGACAGGGGTAGAACATGCAGTCTATTATCTGAGTAAGAAGATGCTCCCGTATGAGGCTCGGTATCAAGAAGTAGAGAAAGTTGCGACATTATTTCCAATCTTACAAGATCCAGGTAGTGGCAAAGGAAAATCCTCTGAAATATCTTCATTTGGTGCCTTCACTGGTGGGAAAATTGGGCAGGTGGTTAGTATTGCTGACAGAGTTTGACATTGAGTATCTCACCTCCAAAGTGATCAAAGGGCGAGCAGTAGCAGAGTTTCTGGCATGGCAACCTGTTGAGGGCGATCAATATAAGTTTGAATTTCTAGATGAAGAGATCCAATCAATAACAGTTCAGAGATGGAAGATGTATTTTGACGGAGCAGTGAATTACAAGGGAGCCGGAATTGAGATCGTGATAGTGACCCCCGAGGGAGAGACTTTGCCTTTGGCCAAGAGGTTGACATTCAGAGTGCCTAACAACATGGCCGAGTATGAAGCATGTGCTTTTGGTTTGACGGCATTGATAGCCTTGAATGCCGGGAGTGTGGAAGTCTATGGAGATTCTATGTTATAGTCCAGCAGATGTGAGGAGAATAGGAATTGAAAGAAGAACGGTTGAAACCTTACCTTTTTTACCTCAGAAAGTTGGCACAGGTTATCCCCGAGTGTAAGTTTCAGCACTTATCGAGAGAAGAGAATCAGATGGCAGATGCATTGGTTACACTTGCAGCAACTTGGGAAAATCCAGAGAAGTTAGTGATGAGACCGTTGATACTGACAATAGCAAGCAGACCTGTTTATGAGATAGAAAGAATTCTGGAAGTTGAGGTCGACGACGGTAAACCTTGGTATTATGACATTCATAGGTATCTGGAACATGGTGAACTCCCGGAAGGGGCAGGCAGAAAAGACAGAATAGCCATTCAGAAGTTAGCTTCCCAGTATGTGATTTTGAAAGGGGAACTGTACAAGAGGCAAGCAAACGGTATTTAGTTGAAGTGTTTGAGAAAAGAAGAAGCTCAGCATGTAATGGAAGAAATACACACCGGGGTATGTGGTCCGCACATGAACGGGTTGAATCTGTCCCGCAAGATAGTGAGACAAGGTTTTTATTGGTCAACCATAGAAACAGACTGCGCGAAGATGGTAAAGCACTGTCATGACTGTCAAGCACACGGTAATTTGAATCACTTTCCGCACACAGAGTTGCACGGGTTTTCAGAGCCGTGGCCTTTCTCAGCATGGGGAATTGATATGATTAGAGAAATTCAACCGAATACATCGAATGGGCATCGCTTCATAGTAGTGGCAGTAGATTACTTCTCGAAGTGGGTGGAAGCCGAATCATTCCGCAATGTTACAGCAAAACAAATGGAAAAGTTTATAGCTCGGAACCTCATTTATCGATATGGTGTGCCGCATCATGTAGTGACAGACAACGGAGTTCAGTTTCAAGGAGAGACGAAGACAATGTTTCAGAAATACGGGATAGGCCACCACAAGTCATCATCGTACAGGCCGCAGGCAAATGGGGCAGTTGAGGCAGCCAACAAGACTATAAAGACGATTTTAGCCAAGATGACAGAAAACTGCAGAGATTGGGCCGAGAAACTACCGTATGCTTTGTGGGGGTACAGAACATCAGTAAGAACAGCAACATGGACCACACCTTACTCTTTGGTCTATGGAATGGAAGCAGTATTGCCGGTAGAAGTGGAAATACAGTCTATGAGGGTATTAGCAGAGGCAGAATTGCCAGAACATGAGTGGGCCGCATAGAGGTTTGATCAGTTAGCACTATTGGATGAGAAGAGAAAAAAGTCTTTGTATCACATGCAATTGTATCAGAAGAGACTAGCCCGAGCATTCAACAAGAAAGTACGCCCCATCAAGATCAGAAAGGGTGATTTGGTACTTAAGCAATCAAGGCCGTCGACGAAAGTTCCAAGAGGAAAGTTCAGACCTAACTGGGAAGGACCTTACATAGTGCAGAAGGTAATGGAAATGGAGCAGTGAAGCTATCAGACTTGGAAGGGAACGAGTTCACGAGCCGATCAACGTAGACAGATTGAAGCAGTACTTTGCCTGAGGGAGAGAAGACTGAGCAGTCACCAAGGAAATTGGCAGAAGACCTAACCCAACGGGATAAGAAAATCATTCATGCATACACGTAACATTGCATTCTCTTCGTGTTTGTTCTTGGTTTTGTGTTCGCAGGATCGAAGAAGAGAGAAAGCGGCAGAAGTGAGCCAAACAGCGTCAGTGCGGTTTCAGTCTTGGGGATGAGTCCCAGGGGGCGAGGCCCACATCAACAGTTTTTGGGGATGAGTCCCAAGGGGCGAGGCCCATATCATCTTGGGAGCGAGACCCTACATCAGATTAGCTTGGGGGCGAGGCCCATATCAGCTTGGGGGCGATGACCATATCAGCTTGGGGGCGAGGCCCCACATCATGTCAGCGTGGGGGTGAGGCCCATATCATCTTGAGGGCGAGGCCCACATCGTCAGCAGTTTTGGGATGCGTCCCAGGGTCGAGGTGCCCCTGTTGTCAGTTGTAGTTCTGGGATGCGTCCCAAGGTCGAAGGCCCACTACATCATTTGTTCTAGGGTGAGGCCCTCATTTCCAGAGGTATCGTGATGCGTCCCAGGGTCGAGGTGCCCCCATTGTCGGTTGCAGTTATTGGGATGTGTCCCAGGATCGAGGTCCACTGCAGCACCAACTCAGCTCGAGGCAGCAGATGAGCCAGGTAAGTGAAAATGCATTGCATAACTTTGATAGGATTGTTTAAAGTCACACACTGCACAAGTCCCATCAAAGTGGGGGTGACTGTAGGCATTGCATTTTTGCATGTGAAACCCGATGATGAGTCTCAGTTGGAGGCACTGCCTTTTTAGTTAAGGATATTGCAGGAAACGGTTGTCGGAAGGGAATCGGTATTTCGTTAGATCCTTATTCACTTATTTAGCGTCAAACTCACTTGTTGGACCTCCGTTTAGATCACCTCTGGCCCAGAAAAAAAAAAACCAAAACCCTTTTAATCTAGCCCATACACGCCTAACCCACTCACCAAGCCAAACCAAGCCTACACCACATCTAGCCCACATGCCCACCACATCTAGGCCCACACGCCCATCACCCTAAATTACACCCAAATTAAATTAAATATTAAATTAAATATTAATTAGATAACGTAATTGAATTAAATAAAATAATTAAACCATTTACCAATTAAATAAAACATAAAATATAATCATACTTAATTTAGATAAATCAAATATATTAACTTCCTAACTAAACAAAATCATATACTAAATTAAAGAAATATCATGCCTAATTAAATCACTCATAACCAATTCAAATATATTGACTTCCTAATCTAAACCAATCTTGTCTCCATCAAATCCTTTTCTTTCCTTCTTTAACACTAAATCAAATCCCTTCCTTGTGAGACAAGGGGAAACCCTAACCCTTCTATATATAAACAACCCCTAACCAAGACATGCATTCCCCTAGCTCATACACACAACTCACACGCAAATCACAACAAGAAACCCTAGACATTACACGCAAATCACAAGAAAAATAGCAAATAATTCTCTTCATCCCCACTCTCACATTACCGAAAACAACAGTCCCTAATCACCACCGAAAATTATCCCAAAAACAGCAGCTACATACACCAAAAATTACCTCAAAAACAGTAGCCCTGAACACGCAAACAGCAGCCCAGAATCACCTTAAAACAGCAGCAAATTAACCCCAAAAACAGCAGCCATTCACGCCAAAATAGTGACATGAACAGTGAGCAGAAAATACAGAGGAAACAACAGCAAAATGGAGGCCAAACATCAAGCAAAACAGCAAAACAGTGAGCCAAGACGCTAAACCAGTGAACCGGAGAAGTTTAGGAGTTTTACCCTTCCGATCTCCGTGAAACGCAAGTCCGAGAGTCGACAAAAAGGTTAGACCTGAGGGTATTTTCCACATTCGTTTTCTGTTTTATTTTTATAATTCATTGAGTATTGTTCGCATGATTGTTATGTTAAAATGCATGTTGTGGCCCTTGAGTAGATAAATATGCATAGATTACGAAATATTGTATGTTGTGGCCTTGGAATAAAAAGAAAGATGTGTCAACTCTCGCGGTATATCGGATGGAAACCCGGACATAAATTTCATAGCCGATTCCGAATGGACGGTAGTATGATCTGTACTCGGGATACAACTCCACGTACCGCTTGAGTAAACATCACTTTCTTTTGTTTTATGTTGCTTGGATTTATTTATTATTCGTCATTTAAATTCCGCATGTTACTTTTTTATGCATGATGCGATCGAGCGTATGGGCTTAGTAAGTCGGATTAAAGGTCCCCCATTTGGAGGGGCTAAAACCCTTTACCACGATGATTTGCCGTGCCGGTTGATGTGTGTTCGGTTGAATGTAAGAAATGTTCAATCGGGCATACTAAGTTTGATATTATTGTCTTTATTCTTTGTATGTATGATGCGATCGAACGCATGGGCTTAGTAAGTCGGATTAAAGGTCCCCTATTTGGAGGGGTTAAAATCTTTTACCACGATGCTTCGCCGCGCCGATTAATATATACTCGGTTGAATGTAAGATGTTTTCAATCGGGAATACGAAATCCGATGTATTGTCTTTATTTTTATATGCATAATGTGATCGAGCTCATGGGCTTAGTAAGTTGGGTTGAAGGTCCCATATTTCGAGGGGTTAAAATCCTTTACCACGATGCTTTGCCGCGCAGATTGGTGTATACTCGATTGGATGTGAGATGAGTTCAATCGGATACGTGAGGTCCCTTATTGTGGATTTATTTGTCTATGATTGTGTTGCATGCATCAGGTCTGGTTCCGTTCGAACGCGTTCTCGAATGCCACACGAACGTGGACCTTTTGTTTACCGTTCGAACGCATTCTCGAACACTACGCGAACGCGTATGCATTTTCTTAGTTTTATCATGCATCAGGTATGGTTCTGTTCGAACGCGTTCTCAAACGCTATACGAACGTGAACCTTCTATTTACCGTTCGAACGCGTTCTCAAACGCTACGCGAACGCGCACGAATTTTCTTAGTGTTTCATGCATCAGGTCTGGCTCCGTTCGAATGTGTTCTCGAACACTATACGAACGCGAACCTTCTATTTACCGTTCGAATACGTTCTCGAACGCTACGCGAACGCGCACCCACTGAACTGAGTCATTTTCATCAGATTTCATACATAGTTGTTTCTAGTAGCTATCCTTTCGTATGATGAACCTGATTATTTCTCTGTATTACGCAAGATTGTGTAGGTGTCGTTCATCTGTATTTCCCACATATATGAGTACGATGTGTTTAACATATTAGAATACATATATCCATGTCGTGATAGCATTTGAGTATTATTTCTTGTGGTATATCGGATGGAAACCCAGACATAAATTCCATAGCCGATTCCGAATGGACGGTAGTGCGGTCTGTACTTGGGATACAATTCCACGTACCACTTGGAAAAGTGCTCACATATGTGTTTGTGTCCATATTAGTTATTTCCTTTTGCTCTACGTCATAGCATGCTTACTTTAATGCCTAATTGCATCCTTAAGTGTCTTTTTGCATTATGTACTTAGTTGACTCTTTTATTTACACATGGACATGTAATGGCTATTTGTTTATGCTTCCGCACGTATAAGTATGACATGTCTATGAAATCACATGTTCGCCATTATTTGATTCGCTTTTATGTATGCTTGCGCGGTTAGTATGTGTTTGTGTTTCCATGAACACAATATGCCAATGAAGTTGTATGTTTGTTGCTACTTTGATTTACTTTCAAGCATGCAGTCTTAAATGTAAGATATATGCAAATTTAGGTGTAAGTTTTATTTTTGCGCATATGAACTTAGAAGCATGATACTCTTGGAAATAAATATTACTTAAGCTTGATTAAATTATTACACAAATCCTTTCATTACAAGTGACATAAGTAAGGGACCATTCTGAACCCAACGGTTTGAGGTATTCCCTTGCGAGGGGTGAGTGCGGCCTTAAATCTCATTCTCCTGGTTCACACCGGGTGGTGACTCCATTATTCTCCGGTTTAGTCCCCCGTGGCTACTCCGTACTCCCGACTAGGCCGCGAGCCTAGAACAACATGCGTCGTCCAGTTTCTGTTGTCTACAGGTATATTGGATGGAAACCCAGACATAAATTCCATAGCCGAATTCGAATGGACGGTATTATGGTTTGCACTCGGGATACAATGCCCCGTACCACTTGAAGGATTCACATATTTCATTTCATCCAAACTTGTATTTAAGAATGATTAGGCCATTAGAATGTTGTTTTATTTTTAGCATGACTTAATTATTTTATTTCGCAATAGGAGCTTGATTTATATTATGTATAAATCGTATTTTATGTAATATGCTTTTGTGTCTTTTAAAGCATGTAAACTTATATTTAAGCCGTATACAAATTTAGGTGTAGGTTACCTTTTTGCAAATGTATGTTGAGTAGACTTGGTTAAAATTGCCCAAATCTGTTCATTACAAGTGACATAAGTAAGGGACCATTCCGAACCCAACGGTTTGAGGTCTTCCCTTACGAGGGGTGAGTGCGGCCTTAAATCATTTTCCCGGGTCTCACCGGGTGGCGACTCCATTATTCTCCGGTTTAGTCCCCCATGGGCTACTCCGTACTCCCAACTAGGCCGCGAGCCTAGAACAGCATGCGTCGCCCAGTTTCTGTGTCCTACAGTCTGGCGACTCCACTGGGGATAGAGAATCGGCCCCGAAATAATGTCTTGTAATGTTTGTGATTTGTGCTTTAAATTAACCATGTCTACTGTGGGTTTAGGGAGTTTAATCAATTGCATTATTAGAGCTTGGTGATGGTTTGGTGTCTTCCTTCACTCACTACCTTTCTATAAGGAAAAGCTGTGAAGGCACCTAGATAATCATCTACTCGTAGCCTATTGTGATAGACTAATTTGGAGGACTCGTTGTTTATTCCTGTCACCAAGCGATAAGAGCCTAAGGGGCTTGGGTACTTAAGAGAGCCTCGCTCCACCCTCCCTCTGGAGAATCTATAACGGGAAATCCATTTGACAGTCAGTCACACACCATAACTCGTTGGCACGTACCTTAAGGTATAAAAAAGGTGCGCTCACTTAGGCGTTTGAACCCTTGAGTGGGGAGTCCTAGTTATGGGCAATCTTTCGTCAGCGAGAGTCTTTGTTTACACTCTTGAAACCTACATCTGAACCTTAGTTGTATGACCAATAGAAGTTATTTCTTTATATTTGTGTTTGGGATCATCCTCATTTGGATTCTGTTGGACCTATTGTCAAAAGATATAAACTTGTTGGGCCATTTAAACTGGGACAAGTTCGCGTCCTTTGACAATTGAGCCAAAAGCTCCTAAAATGCCGATGGGCCGTTTTGTGTTTAGGTCTCTTATCATTTGAAGTTGTTTAGCCATGTTATCGCAAAATGTAAACTTGTTGGGCCTTTTCAACTGGGACAAGTTTGCACCTCGCAATAATATGATTGAATACTTTAAAATGATAATGGGCCAACTAGTGTAAAAATCTTAATTGGCTTATATATTCCATACATCGCACACATCTCATGCACTTCATGCATACACGCATCATGTTAACCCTTGTGTCTAAAAGCCATCATAGATTCCTGTTGGGTTAGGGAAGAAGTGAGACTCACCAAAAGGCCGGTAGCAAATATGAATGAATCTGTTAATGAGGGGTCTCGAATGGACCAGATTGAAGCTAATCTCGCCAAAATGACTGAACAACTGCAAGCATTCACTGTTGCCATGTCTAATATGGATGTGCCCCGTGCTGGGGGTAGTTCTGAGAATGAGAGGCGTGAGGAGCCTCCAAACAGGGTGAATGAAGATATCTCTATATTTGATGATGATATGGCTGAATATGCTATAGGAAGAATAGCCGAGTCTCAGGCCGAGATACAGAAGCTCCGTGATCAAATGGAGCCGGTTACCCGTAAACTGAAGGGGAAAAATGAGGATCTGTTGGATTACGAAGCAATGACCTTCGAGGAGCAGCTGCCCGCATAGTTTAAAATGCCCGATATTGCCAAGTTTAATGGGAATGGAGACCCGAGGGTCCATCTGTGGCAATATGTATCGATCATGAGTTCAGTGGGCCTATCACAACGCCAAGTCCAAAAGATGTTTGGGATGTCACTCGAGGGGGCACTCGTGGTTTGGTATCACAGCCTTGAGAAGAAGGTTAAGGAAGATTGGAGGGAACTAGCTAATGCTTTTCTGAAACAGTATGGTACAAACTTAGAGATTGATTTGTCACTCCGCGATTTGGAGAACATCAAGCAGAAGCCGGAGGAGAGCTTCAAAGACTATGTGGATCGCTGGAGAAGCCAGCTTCTAAAAATGCAAACTCGGCCCTCGGAGAAGGACCAGATCGAAATGTTCATCAAGGGCACTAAGCCTCTATTTATGGCAAGTTAAGAAGGATGGCCTCCATGATTGTATATTTCCGACAGTTGAGGGAGACTGTCATTGATATTGAAGAAGAAGAATCTGATAACAGAAAGTTCTATTGTAACATCCCGCCTATGTCAGGATGCTACCAGCAGGAGACAAGAGAACCCATCTCCATAAGCCTCTGAATCTGACAAAATTTCGGCATGATGTATGCAGAACATCATGCAACCTGGCCTATAGCCAGCATCCATATACAACATAATCAACAAATCTCGACCTCAGGTCGATATCTCAACATCAAGGCCTCAGACCTGAACTCAAAGAACAAAATATAAATACTTGGCCTCCGGCCAGAACTCAAAAAAACTATACTATTACATAACCCTTACTTCTAAGATACAAATGCAAATACAATACAAAGGGCCGTGAGGACCCATAACTCGACCTAGGACTTAAAAACTCTCTTGACTGCAATTGGGGCGATCCATTGTCTTTAAAGTCTTCACCAAAATCCTGCTGGCTTAGTATGACTGCTACTGACCTGCAAAACTAACTAACTGTTATGGTGTGAGTCATAAGACTCAGTAAGTAACTATGCAAATATTAACAAATCTAAATTAACTTTGTAACTTATATCCATTTATCCCCGCATTACTTGCTATTAATCTTTTCATCTGAACACACACTAAATACTTTAACTTCTATTAATAACGTCCGTATTAATCCTTCATATCAAATATGTCAAGTTCTACTTTACATACTAACAGGTTAAGATCCATTCCACTTCCGCTGCGCTAATCTGTTTATTCTCTTTACATTTTCTGTATACTCTGAGCTAATCTAGATTTCACATTTATAATAGCTTTCTTTCTTTTATTGTCTTGAAATATCATCAAATCGGACTGTTAAAATCTTACTTCTGTTAATTACCTGATCCACAACCACAAATCATGATTACATGTACATGTTACCATTTCCTTATGAACCAACATCATTTCGATATGCTCTTTTAAGTAAACATACAACTCACAATCATCATTAATATATATATACCTTTAAATAAGATCATGCATTAGAATTTTTTCAAAATGTTACTTCTATATAAACATGACACACATCAATATCAACCATACATATCTTTTGATGCAATCATGTCATGCCTTTATGAACTATTACTTTATAATCTTTTCTGAAGAACTCACATGCGAAGGATACTAATGCTATAATGCATTCACATCAAATATATGCATCTCAAATGACTCACTAGAATGTATGATTTATATGCAGAAATTGCAAATCATTCTTTACTTCAACTTGCCATGCCTTTTAGAACATATTTTATAAAATCATTTATGCAGAACACTGGGTTGAAAACATTAATCAGAAACTGATTTCTGTATTGAAATTCTGAATTTCTTATAAAACCGATGCTTCTGAAAAACTTTCTTTTCTAAAGAGTTCTTTCTGAAAGCTGTAACTGAAGACTGAAAACTACACTTGAAAACTGAGGTTTGTTTCTAAAGAAAACTGAAACTGTGTTTAAAACTATAATCTGTATTTGAATTGAATGTTGTATCTCTAAAAACTGTTTTATGAAAACTTGATATTTCAAACTTCTTCCTGAAAAACTGATATCTGAAATCTTTTTATGAAAACCGAAATCTGAAAATCAATATACGGTCATCGTGTACCAAAGTATCCATCTGATGTTCAGGGGCGTTACGTATCGCTGTCCCCCCGAATACACCGGTGTTTAGGGGTGTTACGTATCGTCGTCCCCCCGAATACACCGGTGTTTAGGGGCGTTATGTATCGCCGTCCCCCTAAACACCCTGCCGGTGACATGAGGCGTTACGTATCGCCGTCCCCCATGCCACCAAATCTCCGCCCAGGAATGTACCATCTGAGCGCTTAGGATCTAGGGGCGTTACATATCGCCGTCCCCTAGTCCCGTGTTGGTTTCTATTAAGGTCCCGGATCGATTATAAGCATGAAAAATATTGCGAATACATATCGACGAAGTTGCGAAATACTTACATCGATCGGTTGAGCGACGCGGCAAGCAACAAAACTCCAAAATGCTCACTGGTTTGGGCGAACTGCAGTGCATATTTTGTTCACTGTTTTGGCTTCGTTTTTGGTCATTCGTCAAGCTCCAAGCTTCGTCGAATGGTTCCCGGCTCATGGGTGGACTTCCCTATCACCTTCGCATGTCTCGTAAGTGTGCTAGCACTTGTGATTTTGCCAAAAAATCACACTCTTGGCTTCCCTACTGCTCACGTTTTTTCAGTTAAAAAACAGTGAAGAAATAACCCTTTTGGGCGTGAGATATAGAGAGAAAAGAGAGAAGAGGGAGATGAATAATGTGTAATTAATTTTGGTAAATGAATTACTAAAAACCATATACCCACTTTGCTTTCAAAAATTCAAAGTAATTAAAAACAATATATTCCATTCAAGCTTTTAAAAAGCTTTTCAACAACTCTATCTACTATTCACATCAATCAATCAATCAATGGTCACATCACTCAAAGTGACATGATTTGACGCTTGATGTGACGCTAGACGCGACTAGTGATTTGACGCTTGATTTGACTTGCGTGCCGCACTCGAATTCGAAATGCGAATGCGCTCGCAAATAATCTCGGGCTCGGGTTCGCTAATTCCAAATTAACGAATTTTTCGTCGTGTCGTAATTAAATGATTACGCCTAGTGAAGTCACTATTCACGTCGCTAACGAATTAATTTAAAATTAATTCGTTCACCCGAATTAAAATCTAATTTTAATTCCGCGTCGAAATCTAATTTCTTTTAATATATCAAATATATTAATTTACCGATTAATTCCAATTAATCGTTATCTCTCTTTAATGATATTTTACTCCAGATAAAATATCTCCGTAATTAATCCCAGATTAATTTTCTCTCTCATCAAATTAATCCCAGATTAATAAAGAGTGCGAGTTATACGTCATCGGTGAATCTTTGGGAAGCGACCCATGAGATCCCCGGATATGTTGGCAGTAAATTTGGTCGTCGGACTATCCGAACACGTAAGTACCTCGTACTACGTTTATACCGAATTACAAGACAAGGTTGGCCTCTAGCAAAACGCCATGCCTCCCCAATTCTCCGGAAACATCCTTACAGGAATAAGGATCTGTATCAAGTGTATTATACCGTAGTATTGCGTATTTCTGTCCAGCATCGGATGATCACGTGTTAGGCCTGGGGTTGGAAATGTGTATGCCCCGTACGAAGCACATGTCGGATGTCTGGTGACTAGTCTCTATAATCGGATAAACCTAACCTTGTCATTTTATCCCGATAGCTGCAGCATTTAAGAGTACTAGTACCGTATCCTACGTGACCATCATCTCCATATGACTGGAGTGACACTTCCGTCTTGACATTACACCCAACACACTACGATTCTCAATATACCCAATATCGGCGTACACAGAACCGGTTAAAGCCCTGGACGACCTCAACCAAAGTATATTGATTGTCGTATGCATAAGCGGTGCAAGTCTCAGGTTAAGACCAAATACACCTACCCTGATTGCGGACTCCCATAGACACATAGTCATACTACCAATTGGATTCCGCGGGGTCTTATCCAGAGCGAAGCTGTTTCCCGTACCATCGGTGAAACACAACCTCCTATTACACTTGCATGAGTATCCTATACCCAAATATATGAGAACTATGCCGTTGTGCTCTCACAAACACGCACAAATGTAATACTAGTCTTTTAAGTATTTATCGATGTCCAATCTCGATAATACTCTGACTAGGGATATTTAATGATTTATCCTTCGTGGACTGATACCGTCTCATATCATTCTCCGTCCATGAACAAATCATAGGGACCTCTCATCATTTATACATCTAGGTGATCTAATCACAAATGATAAGAGTGCAATCTCCTTTGTCACATAGTTAATTTTTACAACAACACAATGATCTGTACAAATAGTGACGCTATGGGTCATAATTGTCCAACAATCTCCCACTTGGCCTATAGCCAGTCACTCGAGTCTCTGACACCCGAACTATGTACAGTTGGCTCAAACTCCTGAAAAATACTTTCGTCAGCGGATTTGTATGATTATCATCTGATGCGATTTATATGATCATCACATCGCCACGATGTATGATCCGAACGAATCAGATGAATAGTCGAAGTATGTATCTGGATCGTTGATGAGACCATTAATTCTTTAGCCTGTGCTGATGCCTAGCTCAGCTGCTAACAGAACTATATCTAATCTAATTAGATTATTACGACCCCAGAAGGCTTCTATTGCTGCTTCAACTGCAGTAATAACCCGCATTTGTTGTTTATTCGGTAACAGTATCTTGCATGGAAGATTTCCAGCTCACTGTACCGTTATTCAAACTGTATAGTACCGTTTGCGACTTTTAGTCGTCTTTATCGGTTTGGGAAACTTGCTACAGTGATCCCAGTCACTACAAGTTCTCATTCTCCATAGATTAAGACAGCATCCTTAGTTCTCTAAGATACTAAGTATGTTCTTAACTTCAATCCAGTGACTATCACTCGGATTGGCCTGTTTGTGAATCCATATGCTCAAAGCGTATGAGACACCAGGTCACGTACATTTTTCAATGTACAATTTCTCAGAGAGTGTTAACAACTTAATCTATCCCAGTAGATCTTTATTCCTTGAATAAAGGTTGTTTTCTCCCAAGAATTCTATGTAGAATTTTCTCGAAAGCCAAGCTTTCGCCGATAGTTATTTTATGGGAATATCATTTCCAAGAAATGACGTATATTATCATTATTTTATACAGGACATTCATTTTCAGTGCACTCCCACTAACCTCCTTATATACACAAGAATCCTTTTCGTTTTGAATTAAACCATAAACTATTTATGATTACATCAAAACGATAATTCCTAGAACCTATGCTTGCTTCAATCCAAACATGGATCGAATAACCCGTAAACCTTGTTTGCTGGTTTTAGTATGACAAAATCGTTAGGATGTTATAAACATCCTCCAAAAGGTTTCCTTTTCAGGAAAGCGATTTTGATCATTAACTGACACATTTCATAAATGGAATGTACAGCTTTAGCAAGCATTATCCAAATGGATACACCGTGGCAACAGGTAAAAGGTTGAATCGTAACCAACACAATGTTGATAACGATACCTTTCCGCTATAAGCCTAGCTTAGTACATTGGTATGTTGCCATCCATGTACGTCTTCCTTGAAGACTTATATTACCAGTAGGCACAATGCCTTGCGGTACATGAACTAGTGTCCAAACTTGTTGATTTACATGGAATCCATTTCAGACTTATGACATATTGTCATAATTAGGAAGTCGATACCTTGTATCACTTCCTCGAACGTAGTCAGTTGGTATACCTCAAAAGATAAGCATCTTTATGAGGTGAGATCAGAAACCCATACCCCAGGTTGTTTTCTGACTCTCTCCGACATACGCGGTTCTAGTGTGTTCGAAGATTAATGGTAATAGTTTCATCCTTGATGAACTATTTGTGTTCCATTAAGGATCGGTGCCTTGGACAGTATTACTCCGATTTTCATCGAGTTTTGCTATCCTCCCACTTACCACTGCATATCAGTATTCCTCTTAGGAAAACCGCATGGTGAGCAACAATCTAATTGTTCTCATGTGAGATGTATAAGTACAATACTTATGGTATCCCTAGGATATCCTACAATTGGCACTTATCCTATTTGGATTTTAGTTTGGTATCATCCAAATATATGCCAAGCATACCCAAATTATCAAGAACGCGAAACCCGGTTTCTTTCCCGTTCATATCTAATATGATATCTGTCAAATAGATTTTAATGGAACCTTATTCTAAATAAGTTCTTGCACTGTTTATGTTTATCCGTTGAAGGAAATAGTAGCTCAGAGCGACTCATGATTAACCTTATCATGTTCAACAAGATTCGGTTTATCCTTTCGGACACACCGTCAAACTGACGTGTTCCGGAAGGAGTCCTCATTTGAAAGAATACTTTACTCTTTCAAGTATATAAGAAACCTATTGCTTAAGTATTTTCCATTACGGTCTTACCATGACGGTGTAATACTTTAGCCGATCTGTTTGTCTATTTCGTGTCGAAACTTAAAAGTTTCCGATTTGTGTTCTTCAAAAGAAACACATAACCACAACGTGATGTCACATCTGTTAAGGTCACGAAACATTTATATCCACTTCTAGCCTAGCTAGATATGAGCCCACTTACTTCACCATGAATTAGGGCTAACAGATCGGTGGCACATTCACTATTACCAAGTAAATAGTGTTTTAGGTACTTTACCTAATAAACTAGATTCGTAGACTTTATTTGAATGGAATCAAATTAGTCCGAGTACCCGCTCTTCAAAAGTGCGGATATACGATTCTTGTTTAATTGTGTCACAGACTACAATGCCACAATATGTTTCTCCTGATCAAATCAGTTGAGCTATTTATTTGTTATATATATATATTCGAGATTTATTTATATTCAAAATATAAATTCTATTATTCACATCTAATGTGTTTATCTCAATATCATCTTTATATAATAAAACACTTTAGTGTTCTAGAATATAAAGGTTCACCCGCAGCGGGTTAAACACTAATAAAGAGATAATGTATCTAGACAAACTAGTTACATTATAACAGTTCCTAATTTAAGTACACACCCGAAGGTAGTTCCTAAACTTAGGTATCTGCGGTTAAAACAGCGACTTTCGTCCCGTTTCCAAATCGCAGATTAAATCTCAATTGAAGTCAGTATCCTGTTCAAAACAGATTCTGAACATCAATATATATTTATGTACCACACTAAGTATTTAAAATCCAATTTCAATACTAGTTGTGAACATAATTTTGAAAAACATTCTTAAAGTCAGAGTCTAGCCCTTTCTTTAATTCCTTCATGTCTGCCATATCCAAACGACAATCACTTTGGGATATGTCTTATATCTTCCCAGAAGATTATAATGATTTTGCCTTTACCCTTTTCTACATTTCAGAAGCCTTTGGCCAAGCCTTTGGTTTCTTGAATATCAAAGTAAGGTGCGCCTTGCGCTACTTGCCTAATTGCAAAGTTTGACTTTATCTCGTTGAGATTTGTCATTAATTCTCCAAGAATTATTAATTGCAATTTTAATACTTCTTAAATCTAAACATAGATTTATGACAAGTATATCAGATTAAGCACTAAAGTCATCATCACATAAATCTTCCAAAGATTATGCTCTACTATTTTCTTAATTCTGGGCTTAGGCATAATAGGTTATTTTATCAAATAAAGTAACTTATTATTTATATCCAGGACCATCCTGAAATTCCCAATTTGAAAATTAAACCATTTAAATATCTTAATCCAATATTATATTTAAATGTCCAATCTTTCAATGTCTCTTTTGATTTTAATAGTCCAACTATTTAATCAATCATTTTAGGTACTATTTATTATAATGATTACAATGGTCCAACTATTTAATCAACTATAATTTTAATTCAATTATATTGATTACTATAATCCAATTATAAAATCAACTATTTATTGAATTTGTTTGAATATACTCCAACTATATTAATTAAAACAACGTTAAATATTAGTCTAACTAATACTTTTAATTATTTGACGAGTGATATTTGTTTGAGCGCGTATGACGAGTAATTGAACGAATATTGCAAATTCAATTCTTACCTCCCACTATTTTTCGGCGAGCCTCTAACCCTCTGTCGAGTACTCGGGAAACTGTATTTCCTAGTGGGCTAGGATCCCGTTAAATATCACACAATCTTGACTTTGGCCAACAAATTGTATGATAATTAACTAGGTAGATCTCTAAGATCGATTGGATCCAATCCAATTCCTAGATCCGGTAGGGGGACATCCAAGTCCGAAACATATATCTTATATATGCCAATAAATCAAATGTATTACCTAACCTTTTTCCTCTGAATCAACTAAGCCTTGGCTTTAGCACAACAAACCTAGTGATCCCAGTCAAGCGCGACCCATTGACCATGGAAAGCTTCGTAATCAATGTCGATGGACAAGAAGTGGTCTTGACTTTGGCCAACAAACCACAACTTGGACAAGACACCGATATGGAACAAAACTCTCGTGATTCAAACACATCTTCGACGAATAAAGGGCTTGACTTTGGCCAACAACCCAATGCCAGTCTCGGATCTTAAGTAAGAATCACTCAATGGAAGGAAAAACGCATGATATTTGATGAGGGTTTTTTCGCGTGCAAATTGGCAACCAATTTATTATCTTTGTTAAGGTCTCATCATCATACACCCTTAAACATGCATTCTAAACACATAATAAAGCGAGTATGAAAATAAATAATAATGATATGCGGATGAATACTTAACATATTGATCCTAGATCAAATCTCTCCCTTTCTCTCTCAAGCTAGCACTTGTATTACTTCTACCCGTTACACTACACTTCTAAAGAAACCTCATTTACATTGAGGGGAATAGGTGAGAAGAGAATACAAAGAATATGGAGGTGAAAAGGCTGGACACGCAGGTCCAATTTAATAAATCAAATTTATTACAACAATTTCCAAAATTGCCCCACCCGACTAATATCCATCCGATATACATTATTCATTCATCACAACCATGTATTCACACAAGCATGTTATCAATCAATCTAATCAAATTAATTAATCTGATAATTAATGATCATCCAATGTTCAAACAACGATTTGATTTTGCGCGAGTCAAACTCGTTTTGCGAATAAGTACTCAAAGTACGAATTCACGAATTAAATTAAACTACAACATTAAATCCAATGTAATATGTATTTAATACTAATTCTGTATTTAATTCCAAATTAAATATTACACTTTATTAATAAACCTTTTACGACTTAATTTCCAAATTTAATCGTTACGGGTCTCAAAGCCCGATTAACATCCAATGTCAATTTAATTCAAGTCCAATGGGCTTTCAATTTATTTCTTTAAGGCGTGGGCTTCGGCAACCAAAGCCCAATCAAGGAGTTACCCCATAAGCCTAGAAATCAATTTTGGCCCATTAGGCCCAATTAAACTTTAAAGGTTTATAAGTCGCATTTGGGCTTTATGGAAGTGGTTTTGGGCCCAATTGGATCCAATCCAATTTGCCTAAACTCAACTTTGTACAACAAAGCCCAATAAGCCCATTTACAACTTTAAAAGCCCAAATCCAATTTTAAGGCCCTAATAATTAAATTACCAAATTCCAAATTTCCAATTTAATTACTTAAAGTGTTCAACATAATTAATTACCCAATTAACATTTCTAAAACATCAATTAGCCTAATTAATCATGCTCATCATCATCATCACATGTCCAACATACTTTGATGAAAAATCAAACCCATTAACCATGCTACATGTCTCGGCCAAGGGAGTCATTTCATGTCCAATTCGGTTTCAATCCAATTAATCCACAATCGACATTAAATCAACTTCCCGAATTGTTTCTAACTCATCCAATGAATCAAAAAACAAAATTACCAAGACATTAGGGCTCTATTACATTCGGCCAAGGTAAGTAATTTGGGGATTTTTGTTTAATTCAAAATTTAATCCAATTAATTTCAAATTAACATCATCCTATATGATTCTAACTCATCCAATGAATCAAAAATCAAAAAATCCAAGATTTCCAAAATACCCTATACATTCGGCCAACATAACATTTTTGGGGAAAATTATTCCAAATCAATTTTCATGAAATTGATCCAATCAACATTCAATTCAATATGTTTTAAGCATACTCATTCATCTAATTTCACAAAATCATGCTTGAAAACAAATTACCCAAATTTTAAGCCCTAAAATTTTCATGCTCAAACCTAGGCTCTTGATGCCATTATTGGTTTCTATTAAGGTCCTGGATCGATTATAAGCATGAAAAACATTGCGAATACACATCGATGAAGTTGCGGAATACTTACATCGATCGGTTGAGCGTCCCGGATCGATTATAAGCATGAAAAACATTACGAATACACGTCGACGAAATTGCGAATACACTCGAATTTGAAATGCGAATGCGCTCGCAAATAATCTCGGGCTCGGGTTCGCTAATTCCAAATTAACAAATTTTCCGTCGCGTCGTAATTAAATGATTACGCCTATCGAAGTCACTATTCACATCGCTAACGAATTAATTCTAAATTAATCGTTCGCCCGAATTAAAATTTAATTTTAATTCCGCGTCGAAATCTAATTTCGTTTAATATATCAAATATATTAATTTACCGATTAATTCCAAATTAATCGTTATCTCTCTTTAATGATATTTTATCCCAGATAAAATATCTCCATAATTAATCCCATATTAATTTTCTCTCTCATCAAATTAATCCCAGATTAATAAAGAGTGCGAGTTATACGTCATCGGTGAATCTTTGGGAAGCGACCCATGAGATCCCTGGATATGTTGGCAGTAAATTCGGTCGTCGGACTATCTGAACACGTAAGTACCTCGTACTACGTTTATACCGAATTACAAGACAAGGTTGGCCTCTAGCAAAGCGCCATGCCTCCCCAATTCTCCGGAAACATCCTTACAGGAATAAAGGATCTGTATCAAGCGTATTATACCGTAGTATTGCATATTTCTATCCAGCATCAGATGATCACGTGCTAGGCCTGGGGCTGGAAATGTGTCTGCCCCGTACGAAGCACATGTCGGATGTCTGGTGACTAGTGTCTATAATCGGATAAACCTGACCTTGTCATTTTATCCCGATAGCTGCAGCATTTAAGAGTAATAGTACCGTATCCTACGTGACCATAATCTCCATATGACTGGAGTGACACTTCCGTCTTGACATTACACCCAACACACTACGATTCTCAATATACCCAATATCGACGTACACAGAACCGGTTAAAGCCCTGGACGACCTCAACCAAAGTATATTGATTGTCGTATGCATTAGCGGTGCAAGTCTCAGGTTAAGACCAAATACACCTACCCTGATTGCGGACTCCCATAGACACATATTCATACTACCAATGGGATTCTGCGGGGTATCCAGAGCGAAGCTGTTTCCCATACCATCGGTGAAACACAACCTCCTATTACACTTGCATGAGTATCCTATACCCAAATATATGAGAACTATGCCGTTGTGCTCTCAAAAACGCGTACAAGTGTAATACTAGTCTTTTACGTATTTATCGATGTCCAATCTCGATAATACTCTGACTAGGGATATTTAATGATTTATCCTTTGTGGACTGATACTGTCTCATATCATTCTCCGTCCATGAAAAAATCATAGGGACCTCTCATCATTTATACATCTAGGTGATCTAATCACAAATGATAAGAGTGCAATCTCCTTTGTCACGTAGTTAATTTGTACAACAACACAATGATCTGTACAAATAGTGACGCTATGGGTCATAATTGTCCAACATCCCGCTCGAGGATCTGAGAGCGTCCTCTCAATCCTCCACATGTGCACATGTATCTAAATCCGTCAATTCCAACAATGTACCACTGGGATGGGTCAAATCCCAATCCCGAATCCATATGATATCCGTCAATTCCAAATGAATCTTAAGTTACATACTGGGGTGAGTTCTTACCTCATGCCCCGAAAAACATAAAACTATATATTATATCTCAGAACTGTAAAAAAAACATTTTCCTGAAATATATAGTCTTTCAAAAACATCTGAAACTTTTCTTTAAAACTTTTTGAATCTTTGAAAACATTTTTAACTTTTGCTCAACTGCTGAAAATCTTAACACACACATGCATATGCTTTCTCATGCTTCTTTCTAATTTAGCCATGGTTTCTTATAATGTCATACATGTACATGTACATATTCATGCATACTCATAAATTAATGATGTACGATTTCTAATCTTACATGCTTCCATTTATAAAGATCTTGTAATCTGTAGGCTCATAATATCATCAATATGCTTTGCTTACACTAATACATATATGATTTATCATACATCTATACTACCATAAATGAACACATGCATATACTTTTTCATACTATCTTACCAATTCTATACTTATACTTGTAATCACACTCAAAGCTTGATGCTACATTACTCTATAAACATACACTCAATTTACACACATAAAACCAGAATTCTAAATCATAAACATATATTTATTTTCATATGCAATACTGACTACACACATATAATAGCTTATATTCTTTCAAATCGTTTAATTGATCTATAGGCTTGTAGTATTTATAACTACTTACTCTTTTACTCACATAAACATGCTTTTCATAATCCTTAAGTCACTTATCTCTATTATGTAACTAAGAATTTTACTCGCATATAATTGCTTTCTTCCAAACCATCATTCTTTAAACTTTAATCTCATTCCCTAGGGTGTAGTTTCTACAACCCCCATACCCAAGTCTCATTATATCATATTTATAAAAATCTGCTCACGGTTTATATATATGCATATACTTGTCATTTCTTATACTTTTCAATCTTAGGTTTACTGATTTCTTACTACTTACATACTCATACATGTGTATATATATATATATATATATTTATATATGGTTTCATGTTTACACATATATCTATAAAGTTTATTTATTATTTAAATCCAGTCAAAATACATCACAAGTAATCATCGCATGAATTACTTAGCTGGCTAGGCAATCACTCAAAATCTTGGTCCGATCTGTCAAAACAATAATAACACAGGGTCAGAACCGCTATTTGCGGAACTTTCAACTCATCTATATTAAACTACGGACTTCCTCGGAATACACGAATCCTCTCTGATTCTATCGTTCAAACTTCATTACTCTAATACATGCTTATATACTACTCTAAACTAACTAGATAGCTCAGATTCTCACGTTACGCGTTTGCGGAAAAACTTGCGGAAAAGTTTCCGCAAATGCTACGAAAGGGTCTCGAACCCTCCGAACTAATTCGGAATTACCTAATTACCCTCGCAATATCATATATATATCTTAACCATGGCTACGGTCATCTATACTCAGTCGCGCGAGAAACTCTGTTTTACCGGAAACTCGCTAATTCTACCGGATCGATCAAATCTAATATGTTTCTCCCCGGATTCTACCACAATTATCGATTTAACATATTATATCATATCCAATTCAATTCATGCTAATTCGCTAAATTACGGAACTACCAGAAACATCCGAATATAAATCGACACACTTTAAAATAACAATTTTTGAACGGAAAGTCGTACCGAAATTCCGAGGCCATATTCGGACTCCCAACGGCCATACAAACGCGCTGGTGTGATCAGAATTTCGATCGGAGCTACTGTTCAACATGGTTTTACTGTTCACCGATGATTCTCTCATCTTTTCGCGTGCAATCGGCCGCTGTACGGAGAAATCAATTCCACATACTCGTATTACTCTCCGAGGGCTTCGATTTGGTAGGTGGCTCGGGCCATGAAACGAAGCGACGAGCCGGGATCAGACGACCCATGTGCGCGACCTTCTCCCTCTCCCTGCCGCCGTTTTGGTCACAGTTCGCGGAATCGCCGGCCACCATGAGTTGCGTTGTGGCCGAACGATCATGTGGGCATCGGTGCGCGCCGCCATCGGCCACTAGAGGGCCGTCCGCGCGCCATTCTTTCTTTCTCTCTCCTCACGCCAAAATGCCTCTGTGTTCTCTCTTCTCATACGTATTTGCCTCTTCTTCTTCTTTTTTTTTTTAATTGCTTTCAATAATAAGTAATAATAATAATAATCAAATATCATAAATCCAGAAATGACTAAAATGCCCCCACTAGGAAGGGTATTTTCGGAAATCACAAATTTTAAAGCCTTTCTGGCCTGATTCTCGAAATATGTTCAACGTGAAAGTTGTTCGTCTCAGAAAACGAGTCCAATGGTTCAAGAATCAACTCAATTGGAGTTCGTATGCTAATTTCGTGACCAAAACTGTAAAATTTACGCGTAATATAAATATCGCGTAACTGATTCCTTGAGACGACGCGTCTTCCGATGTGACAACTCTTCACTTTACATTATTTCGACCATATGACATCGCTTGCACTCTTATTCTTCATTTTCATCCTCTTCCCGAGACTATAACGTCAGTCCGGGAATCTTCTAGAACAGTCCCGAAAATCTGGGATGTTACATCTATAGCCAGAATATGAGGACTTTTGGGGGGCCTTCTGAGACCAAGCCCGCTACTGCTGAGATCGCTACCATAAAAAATAGGCGATTCTCCAACCTTGGTAAGCCTCTTTCAAGGGTGTTCGAAAAGCTAAAGGCACAAGGACTTCTAGAACCTTTAGAGCCCAAACCAATTCCAAACCCTGTGCTACCTAACCTTGACCTGAGCCTATATTGTCACTTCCATCAGAGGAGAGGCCATGAAACTGACAACTGCATCCGCCTTAGACATGAAATCCAAAACCTCATTGACACCCATAAAATACCCGATCCAAAAAAAACCAACACACACAGAAATCCTCCACCAAGCTACCACTCTGTTCCACCACCCACTTATATGATCAACTCCGGCCTGCCCGAAAGTTTTGTCCTTCAAGCTCTTAACCACCCAGTTTCTTTCATGGGGATGGAGAATGACAACAGTGAAGAACCTTGGGCCAAGGAAGAAGGCCATGCGGCGAATGATGAAGTTGTTCCTCCTAGTTTATTTGATTGCAACCCTGCATTTTTAAAGACATTGGTTTTGTCTACTTGTTCAAACCTGTTCTGTTCTTAATGATAATAAAGATGTTCATTTCGTTTACATGTCTGAGCCCCTCCCTTTCAACCTGAACGACATGAGGATATTTGAAAAAAGTATTCAACCCTGGTACCATGATATTCAACGGTATCTGGAACGCAGAGAACTCCCAGAAGAAGCAAGCAGAAAGGACAGAATGGCCATTCAGAAATTGGGAAACGGGGCAGCGAAACTGTCAGACTTGGAAATGAATGAGTTCACCGAGCCGATTAATGTTGTACTTTGCCTAAGGAAGAGAAGACCGAGCAGTCACCAAGGGAATTAGCAGAAAACCTAACCCAACAGGATAGGAAATTCATCCATGCATACACGTAACTTGCATCCCTTGTTTTGTGTTTTGTTTTTACAGATTTCAAAAAAAGAGAACCAGCAGGGGGCGACCAGAGACATATGGCGCCAATGAGCACAATGAGGATCCAATCCATCACGAAAAGGGAGTACCTCTACACTTGCATACTTACACATCACACGCACATGTTTTCATTCTATTGTTTTGTTTGTGTTCGCAAGTCTCAAAGAAGGAAAGAGAAAGTGGCAGAATACAAGCAAGTTGAAAGCATATAAAATAATACCAGCAATATTCAGAAATGAACCCCTGGGGGCGAAGCCCCAAATTACCAGCAATTGAAAAGAGGAATGTCAGAGAAATGAGAAATCGTTGGTGGCTAGACATATATCTGATGATGACATTGTATGTTGTAGGGAAGAAACCCTAGAAACGATAAGTACGAGACGTGCTCTCGTCCGTTATTCTGAATGGACTGATCTCGGTTAGACTCATAAGCACTTGATTACGGGATCTCAGCAGTAGAAGCCTGCGTGGTTGGTAAGATGACTAGTTGAAGAGATAGTGGATCAGTGAATGACCATTTGCCTGGATGTCCACCCTGGTTTACTGATGCTACGATATATGATATGGTTGGAAACGAAGAAAAAGTCTCTCCGATGAAAAAATATATATATATATATATATATAGACCACCTATAACCGATAAGCGTGAAGCTACCCACGGGCGAGTATTATGACCACCATGAGGAGAAATGCTACCTTAAAGGGTAGGTGTGCCAAAAAAGAAGAAGTTCAAAATGAAAATAAAGAAAAGAAATAGAAAAAAGAAAAAGAAGAAGACCATATCATGTTGAGTATGAAGAAGTAATCACAGAACATGATCTAGACATCTAGGTTGGTTAGACCCACTGGTCCGATTCTCCGAGACAAAATCATCGAGCTAGCTTACTTAAGGACTAAGCTGCAAAAGAGCTCTGACACACACACACTTGGAGTCTAGCTCAGATCATTCACTCAGACGGTCGGATTTGAGTTGTATTGAGTACTTTGAAGGTTCTCAGGTTTCGACGCAAAACATTCATTGAGGGCAAAAGTGTGTCCAACTATTAAGATTCTCTCATGAGAGGAAATATGACATTCTGGGGGCGAGGCCCACACCATTATTATCAGTTTCGTCGGGTATGGCAGTCCAGGTGCGAGGCCCACACCATCAACATCAGCCTTGCCGGGTATGGCACTCTGGGGGCGAGGCCCACATCAGCATCAATAATGGTTCGCAAATGGACCACTCTCATATCAACAATGGTTCGCAAATGGACCACTCTCTCATTAGCATGGTTCAGAAATAGACCACTACAACAACAGATGCCGAAAATTGCGCTCCAAAATGGGGCACACTCATTAGATGCCGAAAATGGCGCTCCAAAATGGGGCACACAAAACAGATGCCGAAAATGGCGCTCCAAAATGGAGCACATACATTATATGCCGAAAATAGAGCTCCAAAATGGGGCACACACATCAGATGCCGAAAATGGTGCTCCAAAATGAGGCACACTCATCAGATGCCGAAAGTGGCGCTCCAAAATGGAACACACACAACAGATGCCGAAAATGGCACTCCGAACGACATATCATATACATGTAATTTTTGCTTTGTATTTGTAGGTTTTTGGCGGCAAAGACCATCTCATCAAGTAACGGTTCAAAAATGAGCCACCTCTCATCAAGTAACGGTTCAAAATGAGCCACATTCTCACACAGCACGGTTCGGAAATGGACCGCTACCACATCAGCTGCCGAAAATGGCGCTCCAAAATGGAGCACCCATAGCATATGCCGAAAATGGCACTCCGAAAATGGATCATGGTTCGAAAATGGACAATCATCACCACTGCGGCACCCTAGGTATGGAGATGCAACTGCGACACCTCAGGTACGGGGTTTAGCATGCCAGGTACGGTAATATTAACTTAATTCTGCACAACAGGCAAGTCAGGTGGCAGCTGGCAAGCCAGGTAAGTAAAAATGCATTGCACGAACTTTGATAGGACTGTCATTGTCACACACTGCACATATCCCATCAAATTGGGGGCGACTGTAGGCACTGCATTTTTGCATGTAAGTCCCAATGATGAGCCTCGTGCGGAGGCACTACCTTTTTATGTCGTGGAAGTCGCGAAAAATGGACGACGGAAGGGAATAATTGAGAATTGATGTTTTGTTGGATTTGATTCGCTCGTTTAGCTTCGGGTTTGTCTGTCAGATTTCCGTTGCAACATTTCCTTGGCCCAAACACCAAACTCACGCCCATAAGCCCACCAAAACCAACCAAATCACAAGCCAAGCCCACCAACACCAAGGCCCACGCCCTTTACACCCATTTACCCCTCCATCAACTATTCAAACAACCAAAATAACCTTCTACCATGCATACCCCACACATTTGACATCAAATTTACCTTATTCCCCACTTTTCAACAAATTCTCCAAGCCATCAATGTCACCCCCTCCAAGTCAAAAGAAACCTCTAATCATCTTCCTTTCTCAACAAGTTTCCAAGCCATTTAATTTGCCAACCCCACACCCATGACTTAGCCTTCCATTTTCCATTTTTATCAACAAAGCAATTCCTTATCCTTCTTAAACAAGGAACCCACCCCCTTACCTATATAAACCATCCTTAACTCCTTTGAAACCCCTAACATCTTGATAGCATATACACAACACATAAACTCCATTCTTCCCTCAAGCATCCACGCCAAAGACACCACATTCTGCCTTTGCATCTCACGCCTACTGCCATCCTCACTGCAGCCCATTTCTCACGCCAAAGACACCATTTTCTGTCCTATTGCTCACGCCCATCAGCCTCTATTTTTTGCCCTATTGCTCACGCCTAATACCCCTCACTGCAGCCCACTGCTCACGCCCATTCAGTCCCCCATACAGCAGCCCACTGCTCACGAAAATAGCCTCCCTGACCAGCCCTCATTTCACGCAAACACCTCACCACACAACCCTCATTTTACCCTTACAGTTCACGCCAAATACCCTCACAAAACTGCACTGAAAACCCACTTTTCTGCCCTCCAAACTGCATCACAAAACATCCCCATAATTACCAAAAATTGCACCCAAAACAGTGGCCAAAATTGTCAAAACAGTGAACAAAAAACTGCAGTTGGAAATCCTTGAATAACAGAAAAAATAGCAGCCCAATACCCCTCCAAACACGCCAAGTATCGTGGCCTGAAACACCGCAAAATAAAGTGAAAACAGCGAAACAACGAAGGAAAATATCGAACCAGTGAACCAAAGGAGTTACGGAGTGTTAGCCCTTCCGACGGCCGTGAAACCACACTTCCGAAAGATGACACAAAAGGTTAGACCTGAGGGCGCAAGTTATTTATTTTTCTCACATGAATTAGTAATTTAGAAATGCATGTAATTTACTTTATTTCACATGAATATTGTTAATTAGTATGTGATGTGATTTCGGGTGAATGGAATATGTGTTCCTTCTTGTGGTATATTGGATGGAAACCCGGATATAAATTCCATAGCCGAATCCGAATGGACGGTATTATGGTTTGCACTCGGGATACAATGCCCCGTACCACTTGAAGGATTCATATATTTCATTTCATCCAAACTTGTATTTGAGCATGATTAGGCCATTAGAATGTTGTTTTATTTTTAGCATGACTTAATTATTTTATTTCGCAATAGGAGCTTGATTTATATTATGTCTAAATCGTATTTTATGTAATATGCTTTTGTGTCTTTTAAAGAATGTAAACTTATATTTAAGTCATATACAAATTTAGGTGAAGGTTACCTTTTTGCAAATGTATGTTGAGTAGACTTGGTTAAAATTGCAAAAATCTGTTCATTACAAGTGACATAAGTAATGGACCATTCCGAACCCAACGGTTTGAGGTCTTCCCTTGCGAGGGGTGAGTGCGTCCTTAAATCATTTTCCCGGGTCACACTGGGTGGCGACTCCATTATTCTCCGATTTAATCCCCCGTGGACTACTCCGTACTCCAAACTAGGCCGCGAGCCTAGAACAGCATGCGTCGTCCAGTTTCTGTGTCCTACAGTAATGGTTATAAAAGCATGGCTTATTGAGTAAAGCATAATTCACAAGATAAGTATATAGATCATACATCTTAGGAATCATTTGAGATGCATATAGTGGATATTAATGCATGATGGAAAGATTACACTTAATTGTATTTACGGTTGATGAATGTATGATTTATATATATACTTACATAGAAGAAACCTTTTCTATAAATACTAGTGTATGTTAAGTGTGATTATATTTATGTACGTATTCATGATTGATGATGGTATGATAAATGTTTGAAATAAAGAATAGTTAATAATTTCGATTTGATGATATTTCTGTTGGACAATTATGACCCATAGCGTCACTATTTGTACAGATCATGGTGTTGTTGTACAAATTAACTATGTGACAAAGGAGATTGCACTCTTATCATTTGTGATTAGATCACATAGATGTATAAATGATGAGAGGTCCCTATGATTTGTTCCTGGAAGGAGAATGATATGAGACAGTATCAGTCCACGTAGGATAAATCATTAAATATCCCTAGTCAGAGTAATATCGAGATTGGACATCGATAAATACGTAAAAGACTAGTATTACAATTGTGCGCGTTTGTGAGGGCACAACCACATAGTTCTCATATATTTGGGTATATGATACTCATGCAAGTGTAATAGGAGGTTGTGTTTTACCGATGGTATGGGAAACAGCTTCGCTCTAAATAGAACCCCGCGAAATCCCATTGGTAGTATGACTACGTGTCTATGGGAGTCTGCAATCAGGGTAGGTGTATTTGGTCTTAACCTGAGACTTGCACCGCTAATACATACGACAATCAATATACTTTAGTTGAGGTCGTCCAGGGCTTTAACCGGTTCTGTGTACGCCAATGCTGGGTATATTGAGAATCGTAGTGTGTTGGGTGTGATGTCAAAATGGAAGTGTCACGTGATCGTCTGATACTGGAAAGAAATGCGCAATACTACGGTATACTACGCTTGATATAGATCACATATTCCTATAAGAATATTTCTGGAGAATTGGGTAGGCATGGCGCTTTGCTAGAAGCCAACTTTGTCTTGTAAATCGGTATAAACGTAGTACGAGGTACTTACATGTTCGGATAGTCCGACGACCGTATTTACTGCCAACATATCCGGGGATCTGATGGGTCGCTTCCCGAAGATTCACCGGTGATGTATGACTCGCACTTAATTAATCTGGGAGTAATTAGAAGAGAGAGAAAATTTATTACGGAGGTATTTTATCTGGGATAAAATATTAATTAAAGAGAGAGAACGATTAATTTGGAATTAATCGATAAAATAATATATTCAATATATTATACGAAATTGGATTTCGACGCGGAATTAAAATTAGATTTTAATTCAGGCGAACGAATTAATTTAGAATTAATTCGTTAGCGATGTGAATAGTGATTTCGCTAGGCGTAATCATTTAATTACGACGCAACGGAAAATTCTTTAATTTGGAATTAACGAACCCGAGCCCGGGATTATTTGTGAGCGCATTCGCATTTCAAATTCGAGTGCGGCACGCAAGTCAAATCGAGCGTCAAATCGCTAGTCACATCAATCGTCAAATCACATGTCACTTTGATTGATGTGACAATTTGATTGAATGATTTGATTGATTGATGTAGTTGTTGAAAAGCACTTTTTGCTTTTGACTTTTTGGAAAAATGAAAAAGTGTATTTGTTATTTAATTTTTGGAAAGTTAAATATATATAAAACATTTTTTCTTTTTCCCATTCTCTCTCCACTCTCACGTTTTTCTTCTCCCTCTCTTTTCCCTCCTTCTCCTTCACGGCTTGGAGCCGGTTTCTTCTTGTTCTTGTTCTGGTTTGACCGAATTAAAAGGAGAAGCAAGGAAGAAGACTTAGTGCTAGCACACCTTGAGTTATACAAAGGTGATAGGGAAACAAACACTTGAGCTTGGAATCGATTTTTGGAGCTTGGAGCTTGGAGATTCCATGGTGTTCATCAATGGCCGATTATTGGAGGAGCTTCAAGGAGCAAAACCGAACAGCCCACTGCCTAGGGAGCTCACTGCCGAGGGTTTCATCAAGGGAGCAAGGCTTGTGTTCTTTGTAGCATCAAACCGTTCAATGTGAGTATGTATTCCGCCTTACTCCTTTGTGTATTCATGCGTTTTCATGCTTATTTGATGGATCTTGGGACCTAATTAGAAACCAACAATTTCAAGATAGTAAAAGAAAGAAAGCTATTATAATTGTCAAATCTAGACTAACTCAGAGTAACTCAGCAGAAGTGTAATGGATCTTAATCTGTTAGTTAGTAAAGTAGAACTAGATATATTTAATATGAAGGATTAGTACGGACGTGATTAATAGAAGTTAAAGTTTTTAGGCGTGTGTTCAGATGAAAAGACTAGCAGCAAGTAATGTGGAAATAAATGAATATAAGTTATAAAGTTAAATCAGATTTGTTAATATTTGCGTGGTCATATAAATGGCTTAGGTTAATTCAGAAACATGATTTAGACTTTGTATGTGTTTGATGCTCAAGTTATGAGCATGGTTACTTACTAGGTCATTATGACTCATACCACAACAGTTTGTTATTTTTGCAGGTCAGAAGCTGACATATTTGGCCAGCATGTTTTCAGTGAAGACTTTGAAGACAATGGATCGCCCCAATTGCAGTCAAGGAAGTAATTTGAGTCATGGGTTGAGTTATGGGTCCTCACGGCCCAGTGTATTGTATTTTCATTTGTATCATAAAAATAAGGGTTGTAATAGTGTAGTTTTTATTTTGAGTCCCGGCCGGAGGCCAAGTGATTTACTTTTTGTTCTTTGAGTTCAGGCATGAGGCCTTGATGATGTGATGCCGACCTGAGGTCGAGCTTGGTTGATTATGTTGTATATGGATGCTGGCTATAGGCCAGGTTGCATGATGTTCTGCATATATCATGCCGAAATTTCGTCAGATTTAGAGGCTTATGGAGATAGGTTTTCCTGTCTCCTTCCGGTAGCATCCTGGCCTTGGCAGGATGTTACAGAATTCCTCGAAGTCTCTGTCGATGTATTCCATTCCACGATCTGATCACAGAGTTTTGATTGGCTTACCTAATTGGTTCTCAACCTCAGCACGATACTCCTTGAACTTTTCAAAGGTATCTTATTTGTGATGCATTAGGTAGACATACCCATATCTTGAATAATCGTCAATGAATGTGACGAAGTATTCATAACCACCTCGGGCTTTTACATTCATCGGGCAGCAAACGTCCGAATGTATTAGCTCAAGTGGTTGATTGACTCTTATACCTTTTCCAGTAAAAGGTCTCTTGGTCATTTTACCTTCTAAAGGGGATTCACAAACTGGTAGAGTCCCGAGATTTAACTGGTTTAAGGCTCCGTTCTTTACCAATCTATTTATCCGGTCAAGGTTGATGTGACCAAGTCTAAGATGCCATAGATATGTGTCATCATGAGAAATCTTTGGCCGTTTAGTTTTGGGTTTCTCAACTTTAAATATTTCAGCGTTGAGCAGTGACCTATGTGATAATGGTCTTAACACATACAAGTTATTTTCTGAGTTTCCTGTGCATATAGTTAATCCATTTCTACCAATAATAACTAAATTACTATTAAAAGAAACTGAATAATCATAATCCAAAAGTTTAGAAACAGAAATCAAGTTCCTGCAAAACCAGGAATGAATAACACATTGTTCAAATTTAAATAATTATTATTAATAAAATTTAAACTGGAAACTCCCACTGCTCTTGCTGAAACGGCATCCTCTGTCCCGACCCTCATGGTGTAATCACCTTCGGCAAGGTCCCTCCATGAATCAAGTAGCTACAAAGAAGAACAAACATGGTTAGTGGCTCCAGAATCAAAAATCTAAGTGGATTTATCGTCCTCCACTAATAGAGATTCAATAACGAGTAAATCATATTTACCTGTTTCCTTTTTCTCCTTTAGCTCAGCAAGGTATTTATGACAGTTCATTTTCCAATGCCCATTTTTGTTGCAGTGGAAACATTTTCCTTTGGGCTTGGCATCCTTGGAGCCTTTCTTGTTGTTCTTCTTCATGGGCTTTCCCTTAGCCTTTCCAGTGCTTTTCTTCTTCTTCTTTGCAGATTTAGAAGACACGGCAACATTTTCCTCTGCACTGGACTTACGAGGATACACAAGCATGGACTCGTAATGAGTGAGCTCATTAAGCAGCTGGGTCAAAGTAAAAGATAACTTGTTCATAACATAGTTGCTTTTAAACTGCAGGAAACTCTTCGGAAGAGTTTTCATAATCATGGTCACTTGGCTACGCTCGTCAATACGAGCTCCATGTGTTTCAGCAGTGTTGAGATAAGTGGTCATCCTCAAGAGGTGCTCTCGGACTGATGTCCATCCTTCATCCTAGCAGTCATCGCTGAGACCATGGCCTCATGGCGTTGACGCTCCGAAGGCTGCCCAAACATGCCCTGCAATGACTCCATCATTTGAGATGCTAGAGCCATAGGCTCATGCTTTGCAGCAAGAACCTCAGACATCCCTGCTAGCAAGTAGCAGCGGGCTTTCTCATTTGCTGCGACCCATTTCTGGTAGGTATCGCGCACAGCTTGGCCAGCATTTCTGGCCGGCTCGGGAGGACGTTCCTCCGTCAGGACAAACTTTAGGTCTTCACAGATCAGGATAGCGTTCATGTTACTTTTCCACTTAACAAAGTTTTCCCTGGTTAATTTATCGTTTGAGAGTATGGAAATAATTGGAGAAACCATGGCTGAAAAATAAAATAAAATAAACATGCATTTAACATTCATTCATCGCATATTAAAATCATCAAATAATTTTAGCATAAAATTAAACATGATGCATGAACCATGAATAATGAATTAGAAACCTAAGAGAATTACTATGCCACGGAAATCTATCATCCCACAAGTAAGTGCCGTCGTAGGGTAGGTCAAGTACTCCCATGATAGATCGAGACAATCTCAGTCAATTCAATATATGCAGGAATAACTCTTATTCATATATTAAACAACTACCGTTTTATTCGATCAAGGAATTTTATTAACAGTTAATTATTCCTTTGTGAGTGTAACCCGTCATTTCGGGATTCTTGGACTTAACGAGTGAAGTGCCGCCGTAGGGTAGGTCAGTTCACAAGATACATCTAGAATCCATATCATCTCGGAACCCAAACCTGATATTGACCCAAAATGGACACCATCCGTAGGGGGAAGAAAACAAAGCCGTCTTGAGGCGCCTTTTGAATCTCACGTTTTTGGACTAACAACGGAGATTGCGGGATATAACGTCGTATATCCCTCTCCAACTCACTATTTTAAATATTATAACGACCAGTAGTAACTACTACTATCTATTTCGATATTATTGTGTACGGGATAAAGGAACATAAAATAAGTCATGATGAGACTCCTATACAGTTATGAAAAGGCTTTGGGAACGGTCGGTGAATTTCTCGAAGTCCCGAGAAGAAATTGTACCTTATGCCCTTTTGTACTATATATGGTATTTTGGGCATAACATTTTCATACGAACTCTTATTTTTATGAATTTTATATCGCCGGAAAGCTTAGACCGAGACCTACAACCTTCGCGTTAAATATTTTTCTAAAGTCGGAACAGAACCATGTTGAAAATGAAAGTCAAATCCTGAATGAATAGTAGTCTCGGGTCTAAAAGGTAATTTCTCAAACTTTCCACAATTTTCTACACATTTCTTCCATTTGCAAAATATCTAATGAGCCCACTATATAAAGGAATCACTATTTAGCATTTTCACAAAAAATTAAACAAATAAAAATAGAAAGAAAGGAGGAGGAAAACCGTAGGAGGAAAAGGAGGGAAGAGGAAGAAGAAGAAGAAGAAGAAGAAAATGAGAAAAGGAAGAAGAAAGAGAAGAAAAAGGAGAAGAGAAAGGAAAGAAAAGAAGAATGAAGCTTGGAGCAACCATGAAGATGAAGAAAAATCAAGAGGAAAGAGGTAAGATATCCTTGATCCATTTTGTGAAAGTTTAGATTTTAATAAATTGATGATTTGAGTGTGTTGTTGGATGGATAAAAATGAGTTTGAAAAGTTATATTGATGAAATGGGGATTTTTGGAGTGAGTGAATTTAGATTGTTTTTCTAAATTTTGGGTTTTATAAGATGATGAAATTTTGAGTAATAATGAGATGATTTGGATGTTTAGCAAGGAAAGGATGATTTGTAGCTTGAGATATTAGAATGGAAGTGAAGGAGTGGGTGGTGATGTTGATTAATTGAATTTGAACTAATTGAAGAATTATTTAGTAATGTTAATTAATGAATCAATGAGTGAATGATGATGTTAATATGGTATTTTAGAATGTGTGGAATTGAGATAATTTGATGGATTGTGTATTAGGAAAGCTATGGAGGCATTGAGAATGAATTTAGGCAGCGAGCTCAGTTTGCAGGACAACCTGAGCAGGTTCTGCGTTTATGTTTGTAACTTGAGGTTTAGACATCCAATTGATGAACTGTAAAATTCAGAGTAAACTGGATATATAGAGAAGTAACATATCCAAATTTCAGAATTTTTGGACTTAATATGAGACCGGATCGAATTTTTGAAGTCAGGTTATCTGCTGCCCCTGTGTGCAGTTTTTCCAGTCGCGCGACCCCCGAACATCAGTCCATAACTTGAGTTCTAGGAATCGAAACTGCAATCCGTAAAATCCAAGATAAAATAGACACATAAGGAAATCACATACTCAAAAATCATATTTTTTAGACTTAAAATGAAATTGCAGAAAAATTCAGAAGTTGGGGTTAGAGCAGTGGCGAACCGGTCCAGTTCTCTGCTGCGTAAGGTGAGGAAAGTGCCTTATATCTTGAGTCCTAGGAGTCCAAATCGAGATCCGTAAAAAAATGGCATAAAGTAGACTCATAAAGGAGTATTTTATAAAAAATTCAGCTCCAGAACTGATCCCCTCTATTTATACCGAATTTTCAAATTCAGGTCACTGTCAGTGACTTCTGTTTTTGATGTAGGAGTTGTAGACGCGTAAAATGATTTGCGTAACCACGAAATAAACCTCGTAAAAACTCTATAGGGTGCTATAACGTGTTAGAAACACGGCGGGGGTGATAATTCATGCATTGCATGTTTTATCTTATCTATGGGAATATTCTCGTTGTAGTAGATAACAAATTTATTCTTATTCATATATATAGATCGGCCTCAAGATTCTCAGGGACCTTTCACCCCGTGAAGGGATTCATCTCAGCCGTATACAGTGAGTGGACACTTTATCTTTTGCTTGATTTCTTTATTACTTGTATTTAAATACCAGACTTACTTTTCAGCAATTAGGGCGTTAGCCAAGTTTGTTTTTATATCATATATGATTTAGCATGTTTTGAGAAGTTTTATGGAAAACAGATGTTTCAGTTTGAGTTTTATGTTTTTCAGAAAATGTTTTATGGTTTTTCGGGGCATGAGGTAAAAACTCACCCCAGTATGTAACTTGAGATACAGATGGAATTGACGGATACAGAGAGCATGTGCACATGTTGAGGACTGGGGGGACGCCCCTAGATCATCAGCGCTCAGATGGTACATTCTTGGGCGGAGATGCGCCTACGGGCGGAGATGCGCCTACGGGGGGAGATGCGCCTACGGGCGGAGATGCGCCTACGGGCGGAGATGCGCCTTCGGGCGGAGATGCGCCTTCGGGCGGAGATGCGCCTACGGGCGGAGATGCGTCTACGGGCGGAGATGCGCCTACGGGCGGAGATTCTGTTTTCAGAAAAAGGATTTTCAGTTTTCAGAAAAAGGATTTTCAGTTTTCAGGAAAAATGATTTTCAGTTTTCAGAAAAGAGTTTTATAAAAGAATTTAGAAAGACGGATTTAGAGTAAAGTTCAAGAAAGAGTTTTCAGTTTTCAGGTTCTTAGTAAACAGTTTTCAGAAACCAGTGTTTTAAAGGCAGTTTTCAGAAATATGAAGTTTTGGAATACAAAGATTTCATATATAGATGTTTTGAAAATATGGTTTTAAAGCTAAAAGATTTTTATATAAGTTTTCAGTTATTGTCCACTCACTTAGATCGTATAGCGATCTAACCCCCCTCCAGTCTTTATGTTTTGCAGGAATTTCTAGGAGGACGAGCTCGGGAGGATGGATACTGTTGCAGTCACCAGGGATGAAGTCCACTAACATTGAGTCATATAGTATAAGAGTCCAGTCAGTGTCAAGTAGAAGTTTCTGTATGCATTAGTAGAGTATGAGAAATCAAAAACATATGTTAATTTGTGTAAAGTGAAGTATTTTGTATTCATAGATATGAGAAATAAATGCATTTCAAATTGAGTATGGTTTACATACATGACATTGCATTTGAACAGATTAGAATACAGTCAGAGAGTCAGAGGCTTATGGGGATAGTGTAGCTATCCTCTGCCGGTAACATCTCCCAGATCAGGGATGTTACAAAGATGGTATCAGAGCATGGTCTAGGGAGTCAGTGACTGCAGTGGGTAGAGTGATGGGGTCTTGTATACGTAGTATGTCCGGGATACCCATATATGAGGCGCTACCTCTCCGGTATCCGATCCTCGAGTACGTCCTCAAAGCTTCATAGACAGGTTAGTAAATATTTCACAACTATTTGAATTCCTTTTTCCTCACTCTAGTTAAGGATCATTCCATAGTCATCTTAGACTATTCTCCGAAGTTCTGAATAAGTTAGGAAACCAGATGATAAGTCCCAAAGAAAGTTGAAAAGAGAGCAAATGAGAAAGGAAAAGCTAGAAGAAAAGATACATAAATGCTTGAAATAGTTAGAAACAGAAATTTATAGAGATAGAATGAAATAGAAAAGCCTAAAAATATCCACCTAAAGGAGTAGAAATAAAAAAAATGAAAAAAATGAAGCTATAAGAGAAGTAAGACAAGATAGAGGGTCTAGAATCAGAGTAGTAAGCAAGACACTAGAATCCATAGTAGTAAAAGAGAATAACAAGAACCCCAACAAGTATTAGAGTTGCCTAGCAAAATTAAGATTCCATTCCTAGTCAAGAAAGCCTTCCCAGAAAATTCATTAGTCTTCAAAATCTTCTTACTAAAGACAGATTTCCCCGAATAACGAAGAATAGTTAGAGATAAGTTTTAAACTAACCAGTCTTCAAACTTTTCAGTGGCACCGGATCAGAGAGTTGTCTTAATAGAGCCTACCTTGTAGACATAGATAACCGTAAGAGACCGAATGAGAGTTTACCCAGAAATTTGGGAAGTAGGTCAGCCTAAAGTCAGGTAGAAATCCATGAGAATATACAGAGATGGACCCGTGAAGATAAGAAGAGTTAGAGGTGATAAAAACAGCAGCATAAAGCGTAAGTAGAGCCCCATAACCGGAGCTTATAGCAAGGATTAGGAATTTTGGAAGCAGAAGTAAGATATGGAGGTAGATAGAGACTGAGGAATAGAGACTGATAAGAGATGACGGAATTCATAGTAGTATGAATCAGAGACATGAAGTTAAGTAATAAAGGACAATAGTAAAACTAGTAGTAAAGATGAGTGTTGGAAGATACTCTTCTTTTTCAAAGACCCCTCCGAATTGAATCACATTTTTCTAACCCACCCCATAACAGTAGAAATATTCCCTTTAGTATCAAGGACCATTGTAAAACAAAGAAGTAAGAAAGCTAAGGACAACCGTACAATCTTCAGATAGATGCTAGATGCCGTAGAGGTATAAAGATTTTAGATTTTACGAACCCAGACCCATAGTCAAATAAGATGAGTGGTGACCGAGACGACATTTAGATACCATAACTAAGGAAATCGATAGATAAAGCCCGACTCACCCAGATCTTAATTTTTTCGAGTTACCAGCTAAAGAAATTATCCCGATGGAATCTATCTCATACCTATCCTACATGAACAAAGGACTCCATCAGGACATAAAGTGCCAGCATAAGGATAATAAAACTTTCTGAGATATGAGGAATGAATTAGCAAAGAAAGAATAGTCTCCATTAGTATAGATAACCATGAGAGAAAACCAATTGGGTTCTATTTAAGGGATAAAAAGGATTTTGACAGGAACATCCACCTAGGAGAAAGACCAACGAAGTCTTGAGAGTTTAAAAGAGGAGACATTTCAGATAGTTCACAAGATCAAGCAAGACAGATATCGTATGAATCACGGATAAGCAGAATTGGTAAGGATTCGTAGGAAAACATAAGGATAAATACGAGAATCAATTTATAAGATTTGAAGTATTTAAGGAAAAGACAAGAAGTATAGGAAAGGAATAAAGCATACAATGATGTGAGCATTGTGAGGGGTAGCTAGGAAGCAATTAAATTAACAATAGTTGTAGAATCCTAGAACTTAGTGTAGGTAGAAACCTGCAAAGGAAAATAGTAAAAGGTTAACAAAATCACATGATGGATTGATAATTAGGTAGCGAATCTGGGGAGATTTAGACTTGAAACTTGAAAGAGGAGGTTTAACACCATGTTGAGAAAAATTTGTGGGATATAGTGAGAGACTTATAAAAAGAACCCCGTAGTATTAAGAAAAAGAGAATTTTAAGAAGAATAGAGTGTATGAGTCAAAGAATAAGGAATCGAGAGACTAAGATCAAGGAATGAACCTTTAAGGAATTGGAAAGATTAGAGGAACAAAGATTAAAAGGAATCATTTATGAGGAAAACATTAAGGAGCATAGGATAATGATAGTATATAGGTCGGAGATTAAATAAGGAATGCTCGTGGTAGACTAGTAGAAATAATTCTTAGAGAAGTAAGTGAGTAAAAGGTGAAGGACTATAATAAGGAAGGAACCACCATAGAAAAATGAGTCCCATAAAGGAAATAATAAAAGAATTACAATAGTATCCGGAGGAAGAGTGTAGTATCATCAAGGCACCAAGAATTTGAGATTAACCCCATCCTCCCAACGCTTGAATAATACCAATAACAAATGGGACATAAGTGCAACCTTGAAATATTCCAGGAGCAAGTACAAGGGTAGATGATAATCAGAAAAGAGAGAATAGTTCAAGTGATGAATGTTTAAAGGAAACATTAGATAAAGTAACACGGGAAGAAGTAATAGCTAAGCATAATTCAAGTAAAGGAAAAATAAAGGACCTATTACTAACAAGATGGTGATACTAGTATGAAAAGTGAGATAGTCAAAGGGTAATAACAAACAAAAGAGAATATATTAAGCAGGTATTGATAAAAAGAGTACTAAGAAAGAGTTAAAGAGGAATTGCGTAAGGTAACCAGCCCCAGCTTATGAAGACCAAACCACTACGGGTTTGAGAAGGTTTAACCACGGGTCATGGGTGGTTTGGTAGATTTATATTAGAGCACAGAAACAGCAAAGTAAGTTAACATAAGCGGTTGTCGAGAGACGTAAGACAGAAGAATAGAAAAGAAAAGATTAAAAAAATATAATTCGTGGAAGATCTAGAAAGACTTGAGAAGACGGGAAGGAAGTGTTAGGTTAGAATAGGATAGTAATCAAGGAATAGCAAGAACTTAAGGTGGTAATGAATATGTAAAGAGAAAACTCAAAGTATGAAAGACAGAATAGACCAAGGAAGTCTATACTAGTCGATACAGGATAAGGGAGTTCAAGGAAAAGATTAGAAGAGAGGAATCGATGAGGTACAACCAAGGTAGGAAATAATTCTAAGTTAAAGATGAGAAAATGGAATAGGTAAATAGTGGGTATTGGTAGTAGTTGTTAAAATCCTCGATAGAAACCGAGAAACCAGCTCTTAAGAATTTTCTCACATTAAGGAATCATAAGACATGAGTAAAGGTCTATAAAGAATAAATCTTAGAGACAAGAGTATAAAGAATAGCGTAAATAATAGCAGGACCATTATAGAACGAAGACTTAGACAGAAGGATTAAGTAGCTAGCAAAGGAGAGAAACAAGAAGATAATGAAAACCTCGAGTTAAACACCAAAAGAGGATTCGAGGACGAATCCTATTTAAGGGGGGGAGAAATTGGTAATGACCGGTAGTAACTACTACTATCTATTTTGATATTATTGTGTACGGGATAAAGGAACATAAAATAAGTCATGATGAGACTCATATACAGTTATGAAAAGGCTTTGGGAACGGTCGGTGAATTTCTCGAAGTCCCGAGAAGAAACTGTACCTTACCATAACACTTTGTACTATATATGGTATTTTGGGCATAACATTTTCATACGAACTCGTATTTTTATGAATTTTATATCGCCGGAAAGATTAGACCGAGACCTACAACTTTCGCATTAAATATTTTTCCAAATTCGGAACTGAACCATGTCGAAAATGCAAGTCAAATCCTGGATGAATAGTAGTCTCGGGTCTAAAAGGTAATTTCTCAAACTTTCCACAATTTTCTACACATTTCTTCCATTTGCAAAATATCTAATGAGCCCACTATATAAAGGAATCACTATTTAGCATTTTCACAAAAAATTAAACAAATAAAAATAGAAAGAAAGGAGGAAAACCGTAGGAGGAAAAGGAGGGAAGAGGAAGAAGAAGAAGAAGAAGAAAAGGAGGAAAGGAAGAAGAAAGAGAAGAAAAATGAGAAGAGAAATGAAAGAAAAGAAGAATGAAGCTTGGAGCAACCATGAAGATGAAGAAAAATCAAGGGGAAAGAGGTAAGATATCCTTGACCCATTTTGTGAAAGTTTAGATTTTAATAAATTGATGATTTGTGTGTGTTGTTGGATGGATAAAAATGGAGTTTGAAAAGTTATATTGATGAAATGGGGATTCTTGGAGTGAATTTAGATTGCTTTTCTAAATTGTGGGTTTTATAAGATGATGAAATTTTGAGTAATAATGAGATGATTTGGATGTTTAGCAAGGAAAGGATGATTGTAACTTGAGATATTAGAATGGAAGTGAAGGAGTGGGTGGTGATGTTGATTAATTGAATTTGAACTAATTGAAGAATTATTTAGTAATGTTAATTAATGAATCCATGAGTGAATGATGATGTTAATATGGTATTTTAGAATGTGTGGAATTGAGATAATTTGATGGATTGTGTATTAGGAAAGCTATGGAGGCATTGAGAATGAATTTAGGCAGCGAGCTCAGTTTGCAGGACAACCTGAGCAGGTTCTGCGTTTATCTTTGTAACTTGAGGTTTAGACATCCGATTGATGCACTGTAAAATTTTGGATAAACTAGATACATAGAGAAGTAACATATCCAAATTTCAGAATTTTTGGACTTAAGATGAGACCGGATCGAAGTTTTGAAGTCAGGCTATCTGCTGCCCCTTTGTGCAGTTTTTCCAGTCGCGCGACCCCCGAACATCAGTCCATAACTTGAGTTCTAGGAATCGAAACTGCAATCCGTAAAATCCAACATAAAATAGACACATAAGGAAATCACATACTCAAACATAAGATTTTTTGGAGTTAAAATGAAATTGCAGAAAAATTCAGAAGTTGGAGTTAGAGCAGTGGCGAACTGGTCCAGTTCTCTGCTGCGTAAGGTGAGGAAAGTGCCTTATATCTTGAGTCCTAGGAGTCCAAATCGAGATCCGTAAAAAAATGGAATAAAGTAGACTCATAGAGGAGTATTCTATAAAAAATTCAGCTCCAGAACTGATCCCCTCTATTTATACCGAATTTTCAAAGTCAGGTCACTGTCAGTGACTTCTGTTTTTGATGTAGGAGTTGTAGACGCGTAAAATGATTTGCGTAACCACGAAATAAACCTCGTAAAAACTCTATAGGGTGCTATAACGTGTTAGAAACACAGCAGGGGTGATAATTCATGCATTGCATGTTTATTCTTATCTATGGGAATATTCTCGTTGTAGTAGCTAACAAATTTATTCTTATTCATATATATAGATCGACCTCAAGATTCTCAGGGACCTTTCACCCAGTGAAGGGATTCATCTCAACCGTATACAGTGAGTGGACACTTTATCTTTTGCTTGATTTCTTTATTACTTGTATTTAAATACCAGACTTACTTTTCAGCAATTAGGGCGTTAGCCAAGTTTTTTTTTTTATATCATATATGATTTAGCATGTTTGAGAGAAGTTTTATGGAAAACAGATGTTTCAGTTTGAGTTTTATGTTTTTCAGAAAATATTTTATGGTTTTTCGAGGCATGAGGTAAAAACTCACCCCAATATGTAACTTGATATACAGACGGAATTGACGGATACAGAGAGCATGTGCACATGTTGAGGACTGGGGGGACGCCCCTAGATCCTCGGCGCTCAGATGGTACATTCCTGGGCGGAGATGCGCCTACGGGCGGAGATGCGCCTACGCGGCGGAGATTCTGTTTTCAGAAAAAGGATTTTCAGTTTTCAGGAAAAAGGATTTTCAGTTTTCAGAAAAGACATCTCCACGGGCGGAGATTCTGTTTTCAGAAAAAGGATTTTCAGTTTTCAGGAAAAAGGATTTTCAGTTTTCAGAAAAGAGTTTTAGAAAAGAATTTTGAAAAACGGATTTAGAGTAAAGTTCAAGAAAGAGTTTTCAGTTTTCAGGTTCTTAGTAAACAGTTTTCAGAAACCAGTGTTTTAAAGGCAGTTTTCAGAAATATGAAGTTTTGGAATACAAAGATTTCATATAGAGATGTTTTGAAAATATGGTTTTAAAGCTAAAAGATTTTTATATCAGTTTTCAGTTATTGTCCACTCACTTAGATCATATAGCGATCTAACCCCCCTCCAGTCTTTATGTTTTGCAGGAATTTCTAGGAGGATGAGCTCGGGAGGACTGATACTGATGCAGTCACCAGGGATGGAGTCCACTAACATTGAGTCATATAGTATAAGAGTGCAGTCAGTGTCAAGTAGAAGTTTCTGTATGCATTAGTAGAGTATGAGAAATCAAAAACATATGTTAATTTGTGTAAAGTAAAGTATTTTGTATTCATAGATATGAGAAATAAATGCATTTCAAATTGAGTATGGTTTACATACATGACATTGCATTTGAACAGATTAGAATACAGTCAGAGAGTCAGAGGCTTATGGGGATAGTGTAGCTATCCTCTGCCGGTAACATCTCCCAGATCAGGGATGTTACAAATATTAAGGTTTCTATCTAAAATATCTAATATTTTATTTTAACTAGTGTGGATAAAAATATGGCGTCTAAAACATAATTTTTGTTCACACTAGTTTGTCATAAGTGAGCTAATCAATTTTAACTATTAAAATTGTATCACTAACATTTCATTAGTCTCTACTAATAATCTTACTCAATTAAACTAATTTAATTAGAGTGGTATAATGAGCTATTATATTTTAACTCTTAAAATATTAGACACTAATAAGTTTAAAAATTATGGAATTCTAAAAGGTCAAAATTAGAATTAAACATTTTAATAAATCTTATTGCGTTATAAAATCCAATGGTATGTGGAATTGTATCCCGAGTGCAGACCATATTACCGTCCATTCGGATTCGGCTATGGAATTTATATCCGGGTTTCCATCCTATATACCAATGGAATTTATTATGCACCAATTAAGCCCAATATATTAGAATTTAATTTTTAAACCATAAATCCAAATAATCCAATTAATTGATTTCTATGCATATCATATTATAATTTAAACATTTTAAATTACATAAAATCATATTTTTATGTGTATAATGATAATGCATCTATGACATGTTATGGCATGTAAAATGCAAGTGTGGGCACCCTAAGCTATATGACATGTTATTCAAACAATTCGAAATAAACATACATATAACATAAAAAAATATTTTGCATTAACCAGACTCTTATTTTTCCTATACTAATCTAATTAGTACAAAATATTTACCAAGGCATTCATTGGTCTTCAAATCCCTCTCCAAAGTGGTGTTGGCTCCTTTTGCGACTTCGGTGCTCCAAATTACAAAGATTGAACTTTTACATTGAAAAATAAAATTACAACAAATGTAAACAATGGCCTTATGGCCTTACATCCCAAAAACAAAACCAACTACAAAAATAAGAGTCGGAAAAATTTACGACCAATGCAAAATCCATTCATCACATGAAATAACAAAAACATTCATCATATGAATATCACAATGTGCCCACTCATCTAAACATGCATATAATATTTATAACTCATATAAATATATTAAAAACAGAAAATTTAAATGAAAAAGAAAAGGATTAAGAACACTTTTCAACCTCGCTCTAGATGCCAATTGTAGGAAACGTTTTCCTCGCGCAGTGGAAGCGATTAGGCACACGGATCGACCTTGAAATTTTTTTTTTTTTGCTTTCCCTTCCTTAAAGCCGAATGGAACCAGCACATATACTGAAATTTTGATTCTATTTCGTACAAGATCGCAGCCCCCGGAATGCGTCCAAAATAGTCCCCGAATAGCCCCCGAAATGCAGTGAAATAATGGACTGTTTTGGACCAGTTACACAATCGCATTGTACACAAATCACCCACTGATTTGCGTGAACTGTAAGGGTGATAAAGGTCTAATTTTTCACTAAAAAACAATCCTAACTCAGCCCCAAAAAAATCCCCAAGGTGTTTCCCAAAACCCGAATTAAAACAAAACAAATCGAGCCCCTAATCAAGCAAGTGATTCACGGCAATGGGCAATGAAATTGTCCCAATGCCGTGAGTTGTAGATGAAGAGAATAATGAGTTTTGTTCAACTCCACAAGATCTTCCGTCTCATTACCAACGAAAAGTAGTGTGAGCTATACAAAAAAAAAATCCCTAAACGTTTTAGAGATTTAATCACACACTAATAATATTTTTATTATTGTTGTTTTTCAATCTTGTTTCTCAACTTTTGAGAGAATGGGGAAGAAGAAGGTGGCTAGGGTTTGGAAAATCATGGAGAAGTAAAAAAAATATATATTTTCTTCTTATACTTAGGGTAATTTGTTTCATAAAACAAATCAACCACTTCCCAGATAAATTCTCGACGCAATTAATCCCAGATTAAATTCTTTATATGATAATTAATCCCAGATTAATTCTTGCCTTAATTAATCCCAGATTAATTTTCTATCTTTATTAATCACAGATTAATATTCTCTCTTAATTAATCCCAGATTAATATTGTTCGAGTCAAACATCATCGGTGAATCTTTGAGATGCGACCCAAGAGATCCCTGGATATGTTGGTAGTAATTTCGGTCATCGACTATCCGAACACGTGCATACCCGTACCATACATTTACCGATTTTACAAGACATGGTTGGCTTCTAGCAAAGCACACGTGCCTACCCAATTCTCCAGAATATTCTACTACGGAATCCAAGATATTTTTCAGGCGTAGTATACGTAGTATTGCGTATTACGATCCAGTATTGTCACATAGTTATTTGTACAACAACACCATGTTCTGTACAAATAGTGATGCTATGGGTCATAATTATCCAACAATCTCCCACTTGGCCTATAGCCAATCACTCAAGTGTCTAACACCTGAACTATGTACGGGTCCGCTCAAACTTCTGCTGAGAAACATCTTTCGTCAGTGGATTTGCAAGATCATCATGTGATGCGATTTATTCGATCATCTCATCGCCACGATGTATAACCTAACGAATCAGATGAAATTAGTCGAAGTACATACTTGGATCATTGATGAGACCGTGATTCTTTAGCATGTGTTGTAGCCCAGCCCAGCAGCTAACAAAACCTACTCCTAATCTAATTAGGAATTATTTGGATCCAAAATGCTTCTATTGCTGCCTCAGCTGCAGAATGTTCCGCTCTTATTGTTTATTATTCGGAAACATATCTTGCTTGGAAGATTCTCAGCTCACTGTTCCGTTATTCAAACTATATACGTACCCTTGTTGCGACTTACATTGTTTTTAATCATTTTTGGAAACTGTCAAGCGGTTAACCTAGTCACCTCAAGTCTTCATCTCCCATAACTTAGGAAGCATCCTTATTCGTCTAAAATACTTAAGGATGTTCTTAACATCAATCCAGTGACCATGTCCTGGATTGCTCTGATTGTGCTACGTGTGCTCAATGTTGGATAATATGACCCATAGCGTCACTATTTGTACAGATCATGGGTTGTTGTACAAATTAACTATGTGACAAGAAATTGCACTCTCATCATTTGTGATTAGATCACCATAGATAATTATAAAGAAGAGAGGTCCATATGATTAGTTCCTGGATTGAGATGATATGAGACAGTATCAATCCCCGAAGGATTAATCATTAATATCCCTAGCCGAAGTATTATCGAGACTGGACATCGATAATGCGGAATAGGCTAGTATTGCACTGTGCGCGTTGTGAGGGCACAACGCATAGTTCTCATATATATAAGTATTGGATACTTATGCAAGTGCGAGGAGGTTGTGTTTCACCGATGGTACGGGAAACAGCTTCGCTCTGGATAGACCCCTCGGAATCCCATTGGTATTATGACTATGTGTCTATGGGAGGCCGAAATCGAGGTAGGTGTGTATAGTCTTAACCTGAGACTTGCATCGCTAATACTTGCGATAATCGGTAGACTTTGGTCTTGGTGGTACAGGGCTTTAACCGGTTCTGTGTACACCGCTTCTGGGTTTATCAGAGAGTCGTAGTGTATTGGTGTGATGTCGAGACGGAAGTGTCACTTCAGTCATATTGGAGTTGATGTCACGCAGGATATGGTACTAGTGCTCTTGAGTGTTGCGCAACCAATCGGGATATTGTGACCAGGTCATGTATATCCGATTATAGAGACTATGTTACCAAACATCCGACATGTGCTTCGGACGGGGCAGACACTTATCCAGCCCCAGCCCTAGCACGTGATTATCCGATACTGGCCGATATACACATACTACGGTATACTACGCTTGATACAGATCTATATATTCCTGTAAGAATATTTCTGGAGAATTGGGTAGGCATGGCGTTTTGCTAGAGGCTAACCTTGTCTTGTAAGTCGATATAACGTAGTACGAGGTACTTACGTGTTCGGACAGTCCGACGATCGTATTTACTCTGCCAACATATCCGGAGATCTCATGGTCGGTTCCTGAAGATTCACCGATGACGTATTACTCGCACTTTGATTAATCTGGGATTAATTAGAAGAGAGAGATAGAATTAATCTGGGATTAATTCGATGAGAGAGAAAATTAATCTGGGATTAATTACGGAAATATTTTATCTCGGATAAAATATCGTTAAAGAGAGAGAACGATTAATTTGGAATTAATCGATAAAATTAATATATTTGATATATTAATCGAAATTGATTTCGACGCGGAATTAAAATTAGATTTTAATTCGGCGAACGAATTAATTTAGAATTAATTCGTTAGCGACGTGAATAGTGAATTCGCTAGGCGTAATCACTTAATTACGACGCGACGGAAAATTCGTTAATTTGAATTAGCGAACCCGAGCCCGAGAGTGATTGCGAGCGCATTCGCATTTCGAATTCGAGCGCGGCACGCAGTCACATCAATCGTCAAATCGCTAGTCGCGTCAATCGTCAAATTAATTGTCACTTTGAGTGATGTGACTTGACAATATGTCACTTTATTAAAGTGAATAGATGTGATGTGACTTAAAGTTAAAAGTTGAAATGATGAAAAGCTTTATTGTTTTTAACTTTTGACTTTTGAATTAAAAAAGATAAGATATATATGTTTTTATTTATTTTACTTGGTAAATGAAATAAAAAATATATATATAAAAACCTTTTTTCCTCTCCTCACTGCAGCAACGCACTCTCCTCATTTTTCCCTCTCCTTCTTCTTTCCCTTCTTCTTCTCGGCTCACTGCCGATTTCTTCACTTTTTGTCTGGTTTGACCGAGCATTTGAGAAGTTAGAGAAGAATACCAGTGCTAGCACACACCTTGAGTGATACAGGGTGATAGGGAAGTGATTCCGTGAGCATGGAAGCTTGAAGCTTTGAGCTTCAATGGAGCTCATCAATGGCCGAACATGGAGAAGCCGAACCAGTCCAACCGAGCACCCACTCTGCCTTGGAGAGCTGTGCCGTGAGCTTGGAGGGGACAAAATCGCACCTTGTTCTTCATTCATCAAAACCGAAATTCAATGTGAGTATATTCCGCACCTCTTTTGATGTGTTCATATGTGGTTTTTTATGCATGATTTGTGATCCTTGGGACTTTGATTGAACACTTTCAATGGTATCTTGAGCTTTTGATGCATGAAAACCGAATTAGGGTTCTTGAGCAAATTTGGGGCTTTTTGATTTTAGCTTGATTCTGACAAATTGATTCTTTAAGAATGCTTATATTGATTGAATTTGAGTATATGTAATCAATTTGATAAAAAAAATTGATTGGATTGATTTTCCCCAATTTGCTTATTTTTGGTCAAAACTTTAATTTGGCAAACTCGATTTAGGCATGATTGGTTGAATTGTTTGATGAAGTATGCTTGAATGAGGTTGAATTGAAGTTGTGCATGATCAATTTCAAGAAAATTGGATTAGATCAATTTTCCCCAATTCTTTAGGTTGAACATGAAACTTGAAATTGGGTAAAATGTGTTTGAGCATGTTTTAATTGAATTGGATGTTTAAGTATGCTTAGAACATGTTTAATTGAGATTGTGTGTGATCAATTTCGTGAAATTGGATTGGATTCAATTTTCCCCAAATTGAAGGCTTGGCCGAAATTGCATAACCCTAATGTCTTGGTAATTTTGTTTTGTTTGATCATTGGATGACTTAAAACAATTGGTTAATGTTTTTTGAAGTTCAATTGGATTGAATTTTGATTTGGAACATTTTTCCCTTTTGAAGTGGCTTGGCCGAATCTTTAAGGACATGAAATTCATTGTGATTTTGTTGTTTGATTCATTGGATGAATTGAATTGATTTGGGAAATTAAGATTGTGGACTCAATTGGATTGAAACCGAATCGAATTGAAAAACCCCTAATTGCCGAGACTTGAAAGCATGTTAATTGGGTTTGATTTTGATTGAATTGTGTTACACTATTTGGTTGTTAAAGTGCATGATTAATTAGGCTAATTGATATTTAGAAATGTTAATTGGGTAATTGATTGTGTATTACACTTAGGTTAATTAATTGTGAAATTTGGAATTTTATAAGTTAATTAATTTGGGCTTGATTTTGGAAATTGGGCTTGTTAGGTTGTAATTGGGCTTTTGGGCTTTGTTGTAACAAAGTTGGGTTTAGGCAAAATTGGTTGGATCCAATTAGGCCCAAAACCGAATCCAAAAGGTCCAATTATGACTTAATGGACCTTAATTATTTAATTGGGCCTAATGGGCCAAAATTAATTTAAAGGCTTATGGGGTAACTCCCGGATTGGATTTTGTTGTTCGGTTTGACCCGAGTTGACCAAAAGTCCACGCCTATAGAATTAATTAAAAGCCCATTGGACTTTAATTAAATAAAACATTAGATGTTAGTCGGGCTTTGAGACCCGTTGCGATTAAATTTGGAATTTAAGTCGTAAAGTTCGTTAATAAAGGTGTAATATTTAATTTGGAATTAAACAATGAATTAGAATTAAATACGTATTAAATTGGATTAATTATGTAATTTAATTTAATTCGTAGAAATTGTACTTTGAGTACGTGTTCGCAAACGAGTTTGACTCGAACAAAAATCAAATCTTTGTTTGAACATTGGATGATCACTAATATTCAAGATTAATTAATTTGATTGATTGATTGATAACATGCTTGTATGAATACATGGTTGTGATGTTTGAATAATGTATATCGGATGGATATTAGTCGGGTTGGGCGATTTTGGAAATTGTAATAAATTTGATTTATTAAATTGGACCTGCGTGTCCAGCCTTATCTCCTATTTCTTTGTATTCTCTTCTCACCTATTCCCCTCCATGTAAAAGAGGTTTCTTTAGAAGTGTAGTGTAAACGGGTAGAAGCAATACAAGTGCTAGCGGGAGAGAGAAAGTGAGAGATTTGATCTAGGATCAATGTAAAATATCCATCCGCATATCATTATTATTTTATTTCATACTCGCTTTATTATGTGTTTAGAATGCATGCTTAAGGGTGTATGATGATGAGACCTTAACAAAGATAATTAAATTGGTAGCCAATTTGCACGCGAAAAACCCTCGTTAAATATCATGCGTTTTTTCCTTCCATTGAGTGATTCTTACTCAAGATCCGAGATTGGCAGGGGTTGTTGGCCAAAGTCAAGCCCTTGTCCATCAAAGATGTGTTTTAATCACGAGGCTTTGTTCCATATCGGTGTCGTGTCCAAGTTGTGGTTTGTTGGCCAAAGTCAAGACCACTTCTTGTCCATTGACATTGATTACGAAGCTTCCATGTCAATGGGTCCGCGCTTGACTGGGATCACTAGGTTTGTTGTGCCAAAGCCAAGGCCTAGTTGATTCAGAGGAAAAAGGTTAGGGTATACATTCGATGTATAGGCATATATAAGATATATTTTGGGACTTGGATGTCCACCTACTGGATCTAGGAGTTGGATAAGATCCAATTGATCTTAGAGATCTACCTAGTTAATTATCATACAATTTGTTGGCCAAGTCAAGATTGTGTGATATTTAACAGGATCCTAGCCCACTAGGAAACACGGTTTCCCGAGTACTCGACAGAGGGTTAGAGGCTCGACGAAAAATAGTGGGAGCAAGAATTGAATTGCAATACTCGTTCAATACTCGCCATATGCGCTCATTTAAATTATTTCGTCATTAGATTAAATGTTAGTTAGACTAATATTTAAATTGTTTTTTAATAAACTTGGACTGTATTATACTTGATTATATATAATTGGATTATATTAATCAATATATTTGAATTAATTAATTTCAGTTTACAGTTGATTTTATAATTGGATTATAGTAATCAATGTAATTGAGGTTAATTAATTTGGATTATATTTGATTATATAGTTGGACTATTATAATCATTATAATATATAAAGTACCACTAATCGTTGATTAAATAGTCGGACTATTGTAATCAAGATAAAATTGAAAAGTTGGATATTTAAAATATAATCTAGGATTAAAATATTTAAATGATTTAATTTTCAAATTGGGAATAAATAATAGGTTACTTTATTTGATAAAATAACTCATTATACCTTTAGCCCAAAATTAAGCAAGATAAGTAGAGCATAAAATCTTTGGAAGATTTTTGTGATGATGACTTTAATGCTTAATTTAATATACTTGTCATAAATCTAATTTTGGATTTAAGAAGTATTAAAATTGCAATTTATAATTCTTGGAGAATTAATTGGCTATTCATGTAAAGTCAAAGTTTGCAATTGGGCATGTAGCACGAGGTGCACATTCCTTTCAATATTCTAAAAACCCAAGGCTTGGCCTAAGGTTCCTAAAATATTAAAAGGATAATTGACATATCCCAAAGTGACTACCATTTGTATGGAAGACACGAAGGAATTAAAGAAAGGGCGAGGCTCTAACTTTAAAAATATTTGTCTAAGTTATGTTCACAGCTAGTTTGAAATTAGATTTTAAATACTTAGTGTGGTACATAAAATATATGTATTGATGTTCAGAATCTGCTTGCTTTAGCAGGATACTGACTTCAAGCTGAGATTCCTCTGCGAATCGGGAACGGGACGAAAGTCGCTGCTGTTCGACCGTAGATACCTAAGTTTAGGAACTACCCTTCGGGTATGTACTTGAATTAAGAGCTGTTATAATGTAGCTAGTTTGACTAGAGACATTATCTCTTTATCAGTGTTTAATCCGTTGCGGATAAAACCTTTATATTAGAACACTGAGTGTTTTATTATATAAAGATGATACTGAGATAAATATATTAGATATAAAAACAGAATTTATATTTTGAATATAAATAAAAAACTCAAACATATAAATTGACAAATAAATAGCTCAAATTGATTTGATCAATAGCATTGTTGTCTAGGACACAATTTAATTAGACTCGTATATCCACACTTTTGAAGAGTGGGTACTAGGACTGATTTGACTATTCAAATAAGGTCTGCGAATCTAGTTTATTAGGTAAAGTACCTAAAATACTATTTGCTTGGTAATAGTGTAAGTGCCACCGATCTGTTAGCCCTATTCATGGTGAAGTAAGTGGGCCCATATCTAGCTAGGCTAGATGTGAACATGAATATTTCGTGACTTTAACGGATGTGGCATCACGTTATGGTTATGTGTTTCTTTTGAAGAACACAAATCAGAAACTTTAAAGTTTCGACACGAAATACATAAACAGATCGGCTATAGCATTATTCCGCCACGGTAAGACCGTAATGGAAAATACTTTAGCAGTAAGTTTCTCATATACTTGAAAGAGTATAGTATTCTTTCAATGAGGACTCCTCTTGGAACACGTCATTTTGACGGTGTGTCCGAACAGGATTAACCGAATTTTGTTAGACATAATAAGGTTAATCACGAGTCGCTTTGAGCTACCATTTCCTTCAATAGGATATGTACTAACAGTGCAAAACTTATTTAGAATAAGGTTCCATATAAATCTGTTTGACAGATATCGTATAGGATATGAACAGGAAAGAAACGAGGTTTCTCATTCCTGACAATTTGGGTATGCTAGGCATAACGTTTGGATGATACCAAACTAAGGACCCAAATTGGATAAGTGCCAATATAGGTTATCCTATGGGAAACCATAAGTATAGTACTTATACATCTCACATGAGAACAATGTGATTGTTGCTCTCCATGCGGTTTTCCTAAGAGGAATACCGATATGCAGTGGTAAGTGGGAGGATAGTATAACTCGATGAAAATCGGAATAATACTGTTCTAGGCACTGAATCTTAATGGAACATATATAATTCATCAAGGATGAAACTATACCATTAATCTTCGAATACACAAGAACAAAGGAAGTGATACGGTATCGACTCCCTATTATGACAAAGTGTCATGAGTCCGAATTGGATTCCATGTATATCAATAAGTTTGGATACTAGTTGATGTACCACAAGGCATTGTGCCTATTGGTACTATAAGTCTTCAAGGAAGACGTACATGGATGGCAATATACCAACGTATAAAGCTAGGCTTTTAACGGAAATGTATCGTTATCGACATTGTGATTGATTACGATTCAACCTTTACCTATTGCCACTGTAGATCCATTTGGATGATGCTTGCTGACGCGAGCATAAGTTCTTGGAATTATCATTTTGATGCAATCATAATGGTGTATGATTTAATTCAAAATGAAAATGATTCTAGTGTAAATAAGGAGGTTAGTTGGAGAGGGCACTGACAATGAAATTCCCATAAAATGTCGGCGAAAGCTTGGATTTCGAAATACTCTCCGTGGAACCGTACATTGAAAATGTACAAGACCTGGTGTATCATACGCTTTGAGCATATGGATTCACAAACAGGTCAATCCAAGTGATAGTCACTGGATTGAAGATTAAGAACATCTGTTAGTATCTGAGAGAACTAAAGATGTTGTCTTAAACTATGGAGAGGAGAACTTGAAGTGACTGGGATCACTGCTGCAAGTTTCCAAACCGGTAAATACTACTGCGGTACTATAAAGTTTGAACACTGGGACAGTGAGCTGGAAATATTCCGAGCAAGATAACTGTTGCCGAATTAACAACAAATGCGGATTATTGCTGCAGCTGAGGCAGCAATAGAAGCCATTTGGATCATAATAAATCTAATTAGATTAGATATAGTTCTGTTAGCAGCTGAGCTAGGCGTCAGCACAGGCTAAAGAATTAAAGGTCTCATCGACGATCCAGATATATACTTCTATATCATCTGATTCGTTCGGATCATACATCGTGGCGATGTGATGATCGTGTAAATCACGTCAGACGATAATTAAGCAAATCCGCTGACGAAAACATTTCCTCAGCAATTTGAGCGAATTGTACATAGTTCGGGTGTTAGACACTCGAGTGAGTGGCTATGTGCCAAGTGGGAGATTGTTGGATAATATGACCCATAGCTTCACTATTTGTACAGATCATGGTGTTGTTGTACAAATTAACTATGTGACAAGGAAATTGCACTCTCATCATTTGTGATTAGATCACCATAGATGTATAAATGAAGAGAGGTCCATATGATTAGTTCCTGGATTGAGATGATATGAGACAGTATCAATCCCCGAAGGATTAATCATTAAATATCCCTAGCCGAAGTATTATCGAGACTGGACATCGATAATGCGGAATAGGCTAGTATTGCACTTGTGCGCGTTGTGAGGGCACAACGGCATAGTTCTCATATATATAAGTATTGGATACTTATGCAAGTGCGATAGGAGGTTGTGTTTCACCGATGGTACGGGAAACAGCTTCGCTCTGGATAGACCCCTCGGAATCCCATTGGTATTATGACTATGTGTCTATGGGAGGCCGAAATCGAGGTAGGTGTGTATAGTCTTAACCTGAGACTTGCATCGCTAATACTTGCGATAATCGGTAGACTTTGGTCTTGGTGGTACAGGGCTTTAACCGGTTCTGTGTACACCGCTTCTGGGTTTATCAGAGAGTCGTAGTGTATTGGGTGTGATGTCGAGACGGAAGTGTCACTTCAGTCATATTGGAGTTGATGTCACGCAGGATATGGTACTAGTGCTCTTGAGTGTTGCGCAACCAATCGGGATATTGTGACCAGGTCATGTATATCCGATTATAGAGACTATGTTACCAAATCCGACATGTGCTTCGGACGGGGCAGACACTTATCCAGCCCCAGCCCTAGCACGTGATTATCCGATACTGGGCCGATATACACAATACTACGGTATACTACGCTTGATACAGATCTATATATTCCTGTAAGAATATTTCTGGAGAATTGGGTAGGCATGGCGTTTTGCTAGAGGCTAACCTTGTCTTGTAAGTCGATATAAACGTAGTACGAGGTACTTACGTGTTCGGACAGTCCGACGATCGTATTTACTGCCAACATATCCGGAGATCTCATGGGTCGGTTCCTGAAGATTCACCGATGACGTATTACTCGCACTTTGATTAATCTGGGATTAATTAGAAGAGAGAGATAGAATTAATCTGGGATTAATTCGATGAGAGAGAAAATTAATCTGGGATTATTACGGAAATATTTTATCTCGGATAAAATATTGTTAAAGAGAGAGAACGATTAATTTGGAATTAATCGATAAAATTAATATATTTGATATATTAATCGAAATTGGATTTCGACGCGGAATTAAAATTAGATTTTAATTCGGGCGAACGAATTAATTTAGAATTAATTCGTTAGCGACGTGAATAGTGAATTCGCTAGGCGTAATCACTTAATTACGACGCGACGGAAAATTCGTTAATTTGGAATTAGCGAACCCGAGCCCGAGAGTGATTGCGAGCGCATTCGCATTTCGAATTCGAGCGCGGCACGCAAGTCACATCAAGCGTCAAATCGCTAGTCGCGTCAATCGTCAAATTAATTGTCACTTTGAGTGATGTGACTTGACAATATGTCACTTTATTAAAGTGAATAGATGTGATGTGACTTAAAGTTAAAAGTTGAAATGATGAAAAGCTTTATTGTTTTTAACTTTTGACTTTTGAATTAAAAGATAAGATATATATGTTTTATTTATTTTACTTGGTAAATGAAATAAAAAATATATATATTAAAAACCTTTTTTCTCTCTCTCACATGCAGCAAACCACTCTCATTTTTCCCTCTTCTTCTTCCCTTCTTCTTCTCGGCTCACTGCCGATTCTTCACTTTTTTGTTCTGGTTTGACCGAGCATTTGAGAAGTTAAAGAAGAATACAAGTGCTAGCACACACCTTGAGTGATACATAGGTGATAGGGAAGTGATTCCGTGAGCATGGAAGCTTGAAGCTTTGAGCTTCAATGGAGCTCATCAATGGCCGAACATGGAGGAAGCCGAACCAGTCCAAACCGAGCACCCCACTGCCTTGGAGAGCTTTGCCGTGAGCTTGGAGGGGACAAAATCGCACCTTGTTCTTCATTCATCAAAACCGAAATTCAATGTGAGTATATTCTGCACCTCCTTTGATGTGTTCATATGTGGTTTTTTATGCATGATTTGTGATCCTTGGGACTTTGATTGAACACTTTCACTCAAAGCATATGAGACATCAGGTCACGTATATATCAAAACATACGAACATTGAGAGAGTGTCAGCAGCTTTCTAGATCTATCCCAGTAGATCTTCAATCCTAGAATAAAGCCTGCTTCTCCCATGTATTCCATGAAGAATTTTAATGAAAGCCAAGCTTTCACCGATTTTATTATGGGAATGTTATTGCTTACAAGCAATATATCATCAACTTATAGGACATTCATTGTCAGTGTGCTCCCATTAACCTTCTTATATACACAAGAATCATTTTCAATTTAAAGAAATCATATACCATTATGATCTCATCAAAACGTTGGTTCCAAGAACGTTATGCTTGCTTCAATCCATAAATGGATCAATTTAACTTGCAAATCTTATTTGCATGTTTTGGCCCGACAAAACCGTCAGGATGTTTATAAACATCCTTCAAAAGGTTTCCGTTAAGGAAATCAATTTTGGCGTCCAACTGTCATATTTCCTAAATGAAATATACAGTTATAGTAAGCATTATCCGAATGGATTTAATCATGGCAACATGTGAAAAAGGTTTCGTCGTAGTCGACACTATGTCTTTGACGATACCCTTTCTGTACAAGCCTAGCTGTGTACATTTGTATGTTACCATCCATGTATGTCTTCCTTGAAGACACATATAGTACCAATAGGCACAATGCCTTTTGGTACATCAACCAGTATCCAAACTTGGTTGATTTACATGGAATCCATTTCGGACTTCATGGCACTTTGCAATAAAAGTAGTCGATACCTTGTATCACTTCCTCATACGTAGTCGGTTCGTCTTCCTCAATAAGATTGACATCTTCTTGAGGTGAGATCATAAACCCATACCTCCCAGGTTGTTTTCTGACTCTCTCCGACCTACGCGGTTCTTGTGTATTCGAAGATTATTGGTACAGTTTCATCCTTGATGAACTGTTGGTGTTCCGTGAGGACTCGGTGCCTGGAACAGTATTACTCTGATTTTCATCGAGTTTTACTTTCCTCCCACTTACCACTGCATATAGGATTTCCTCTTAGGAAAATCGCATGGAGAGCAACAATTACATTGTTCTCTTATGAGTTGTATAAGTACTATACTTTGGTTTCCCTAGGACAACCTACAAATAGGCATTTATCCGATTTGGGTTCTAGTTTGGTATCATCCAAACGTATGCCCAGCATTCCCACATCATAAGGAATGAGAACCCCGATTTCTTTCCTGTTCAAATATAATATGAAGTCTGTCTAACAGATTTTCATGGAACCTTATTCAAAATAAGTACTGCACTGTTTAATGCATATCCCATAAGGAAATTGGTAGCTCAGAGCGAGTCATATATTTAAGTATTGTACATCATGGTCTGACCGCAATGTTCTAATTCTTTTACCAATCTGTTTTATTACTTCGTGTCGAGACTCTTTGAATTACTCAAAAGTTTCTGACTTGTGTTTCATAAGATACACATAACCATAACGCGATGGCACATCCGTAAAGGTTACGAAGTATTCATATCTACCTCTAGCCTAGCTAGATATGGGCCCACTTACGTCACTATGAACGAGGGCTAACAGATCGGTGGCACTTGCACTTTTACCAAGTAAAATGTCTTTTAGGCACTTTGCCTAATACACTAGATTCGTAGACATCATTTGAATTAGAATCAAATCCGTCCTAGTATCCACTCTTCGAAAGTGTGGATATACGAGTCTTGTTAATGCATCCTAGATGACAATGCCACAAATAAGTCTCATTTGATTTACTCAATTTGAGCTATTTGTTTGTCATGTTATATGTTTGAGATTAATTTATATTCAAAATATAAATAATGTTATTCACATCTAATGTGTATATCTCAATATCATCTTTATAAACAAAACACCTTGTGTTCTGGAATACAAAGGTATACCCGCAACGAGTTAAACTAGATACAGAGATAATGTTCATAGTCAAACTAGATACATTATAACAGTCTCCTAGTTTAAGTATATTCCCAAAAGGCAGTTCCAAAACTTAGGTTTCTACGGCCAAAACAGCGACTCTCGTCCTGTTTCCGACTTGTAAGTCGATCTCATCTGAAGCCAGTTTCCTGCTTATCAGCAGATCCCGCACATCAGTACATATATTCATGTACCACATATAGTATCAAAATCCAATTTTTAAAACCAGTAGTGAACATGTTTATAACAAACATTCTTGAATCCGGAACCTTGTCCCGCCTTCACTTCCTTCATGTCTGCCTTGTCCATACGGCAGTCACACTTCTAGTGACCCCTTTTACCACAATTTAGGCAGACAACTTGGGATATATCCTTTTAAGAAGCTCTGGCTGTGCATAACGAATTCAGCACTAAAGTTATCATCACAATGAGTCTTCCCAAGCTCATGCTCTACTATTCGATCAACTCCGGGCTCATGCTCGAGAGGTTCTACTCCCAATCTGAAAATTAAAGCCGTTTAAGTACATTTTCACCCAGAATTATGTTTTAAACGCAAATCTTTCAGTCATCTTGATTGCTATAGTCCAACTATCCAATCAATGATTTCAGGTACAATTAAATGCAATGATTACTATAGTCTAACTATATAATCAACTACAATTGTTCGGTTACATTCAGATGTATTGATTACTATAATCCAATTTTATAACCAAATACAAATGAAGTAGTTTGAATACAGTCCAACTATTAATTTAAAACAACAATTAAATATTAGTCCAACTAATATATTAATAATTAATGACGAAAAATAAAATGAGCACGTATTGGCAAGTATCTAAACGAAATTCCAAATTTAATACTTGCCTCCCACTATTTTTCGGCGAGCCTCTAACCCTCTGTGGAGTACTCGGGAAACCTAGTTTCCTAGTGGGCTAGGATCCCGTTAAATAACACACAACCTTGACTTTGGCCAACAAGATGTATGATATTTAACTAGGTAGATCTCTAAGATCAATTGGATCTCATCCAATTCCTAGATCCAGTAGGTGGACCTCAAAGTTCGAAACATATATATAATATATATGCCAATATATCCAATATATTCTCTAACTTTTCCTCTGAATCAACTAAGCATTGGCTTTGGCACAACAAGCTTAATGATTCCAGTTAAGCGGGACCCATTGACTTTGGAAAGCTTCGTAATCGATGTCGATGGACAAGAAGTGATCTTGACTTTGGCCAACAAATCACAACTTGGACAAGACATACGATATGGAACAAAGCCTCCATGATTCAAACACATCCGCGATGGACAAAGGTCTTGACTTTGGCCAACAAACCAGTGCCAATCTTGGATCTTGAGAGAGAATCACTCAATGGAAGGAAATCGCTTAATATTTGTTGAGGGTTTTTCGCGTAAATTGGCAACCAATTTATTATCTTTGATTAGGTCTCATCATACACCCTTAAGCATGCATTCTAAAGCATAATAAGGCGCGAAATAAATTAATAATGATATGCGGATGGATATATAATACAATTTGTTCCTAGAACAAATCTCTTCCTTTCCTCTCTCCCGCTAGCACTATTCTTACTTCTACCCAATTACATAATACTTCTAAAGAAACCTCATTTACATTTAGGGGAATTGGTGAGAAGAGAAATACAATGAGAAAAGAGGTAATAGGCTGGACACGCAGGTCCAATTTAATAAATTCTAAATTTATTACAACAATTTCCAAAATTACCCTCACCCTTCTAATATCCATCCGATATACATTATTCATATATACATCAAAATATTCACACAAAACATGTTATTCAATCAATCTAATCCAATTAATTAATCTTTAATTAATGACCATCCAATGTTCATACAATGATTTGATTTGCTCGAGTCCAACTCGTTTAAGAATAAATACTCAAAGTAAGTATTCTTAAATTATATCGAACTACAATTTTAAATCCAATTTAAATTGTATCCAATACTAATTCAAATTTAATTCCAAATTAAATAATTACACTTATCATGTGCCTTAAAGACTTGGATTCCAAATCCAATCAAAATGGGTCTCAAAGGCCCAATTAGTATCAAATACTATTCAATTAAAGTCCAATGGGCTTTTAATTAATTCTTTAGGCTTGGGCTTTGGAAATTATGGGTCAAACCCAAGATGCCAAGGCCCAATTAGGAATCACCCTATGCCAAAAATCAATTTAGGCCCATTAGGCGCAATTAAAATTTTAAAGGCCCAATAGTTATATTTTGGACTTAAAGGAAATAGTTTAGGCCCAAATATAATCCAAGATTAAAATTTGGCCCAACCAAGTCCATTAGCCTAAATACAACAATTAAATTAATACAACATTCCAAACATACATATTAATTCAATTAAAGTGCAATCACCATAATTAATTAATTAACCTAATGTTTCCAAAACATTAATTTAATCTAATTAATCATGCCTAATTCCCAAATTCATGTCCAACACAAAATTGGGGCAAAATCAATCTTTAACATGCTTCAAACTCACGGCAAAGGCATACAAAAATCATTCAATTTGATTTCAATCCAATTTAAATCAACATTCAATATTTCTATCATGCCATCAACACATCCAATATGTCAAATTTCAAAAATTCCCAAGAGCTTCTAGGTCCATAACTTTCGGCCAAGGGTTGCAATTTGGGGAAAATTAATCCTATCAATTTTTCAAAAATTAAGGATGCACAAATCCAATTCATCATCATTCAAACACAACCCATCAACCAATTTTGGAAAATCAAGCTCCAAACATAAAAATCCCAAATTAAAGTTTAGAACCCTAGATTTTCAAATCGCACTTAGATCGCTCTGATTCCATTGTAAGTGTCCTAGACATGCCACATGATCTCTAAGCGTGATTCGTGTGTGAATAAATCAATAAGTTTGCGGAATAAACTTACATTGATCGGCTTTGACTTTCAAAACTTTTCATGGATGTTGAAGCTTCCAAGCCTTCCTTGTGGTTCCAAATTCATGGATGAGTATCCCTATCACCATCTTTTTGACTCCCTTATGTGCTAGCAAGAACAAATGGAACAAATTTGATCTCCCAAGGAAAAGCAAATTTTCCCTATGGAGAGAAGTAAACAATCGGCATGTCTTCAAAAGACAGAGGCCAATTGCTTTCGGCCAGAATTGAAAATGGCAGTTCCCTTACATTCGGCCAAATAGAGAGAAGTCAGGGGCATTATTAAGCAGAAGCCAATTCATCTTCAAAAGAAAGAAATTGCTTCTCGCCAATCTTGTTCAGAGAGAGAGCAAAAAAAAAAAAAACGCCTTTGTATTTTATTTTCAATAATTGCTTTTGGCCTGACTATTGCTATTATATTCAATTGAATATTTAATGGCCACACAACCATATGACAACAAAAGCAACAAAACGTAAGCCAAAAGGCTTTCGGCCAATCACAATTAAGCACATTCGGCCAAATGCCTAAGGAAAGAGAGTGATTAATTTCCAAAATAAATATGTTGAGTGTTATACAAGTCTCCACCAAAACCCATCACTTATGTCAATCACCAAAATGACTAATGATGTAAGTGAAGTGGTGTGGGAACACAGGGAACTGGGCGACGCAATGCTGTTCCAGGCCCGGGGGCCTAGTTGGGAGTACGTAATAGCCAACGGAGGACTAAACCGGAGAATAAGGGAGTCGCCACCCGGTGTGAACCGGGACAAAGATTTAAGGCCGCACTCACCCCTCGCAAGGGAAGACCTCAAACCATTGGGTTCGGAATGGTCCCTTACTTATGCAACTTGTAATGTAAAGATTTATGCAATAATCCAACCAAGTCTATGACATATATTTCCAAGTGCAACACAATCCTAGATTCACATGCTTAAAAGCATAATTTACATCTAACATACATGAAACCAAATCTTATTGCCAAATTCACATGCTCCAAAGTAGGCCTTTGCAACAACAAGCACATAACGTCATAAGAATTCAATCATTCATGTAAATATAAACACAAACAGTCATGGTAACATTTGCATGTAATGTAAAGGAAATCAAAAGGACGACAAATAATGTTGTAGGCACATAACCGAAACAGACAACTAGAGAGGTAATACAAATGCATAGCGTACAAAGGGGTAACCATATGCTAAGATGGACATGTCGTAATGTGATGCAAGAGGATCTATTTACCGTGTGTGTTCGTGCAGCGTTCGTAAACGCGTTCAAACGGTAAACAGAAGGTTCCCGTTCGAATAACGTTCGTAAACGCGTTCGAACGGGAATGAAACAGAATGCACACGTTCGTATGGCGTTTGTGAACGCGTTCGAACGGAAATGAAACAGAATACTCACGTTCGTGTGGTGTTTGTGAACGCGTTCGAACATAAATGAAACATAATGGTCACGTTCGTATGGCGTTCGTGAACGCGTTTGAACGGAAATGAGACCTGATGCATGATAAGGCAAAATGCATGCGCGTTTGAGTTGCGTTCGTAAACGCGTTCGAACGGGAACAGACCTGATGCATGAAATGGGACGCAATACATAAACAACAAAATAAAGGGGCGCGGCGAAGTGCTACTGTAAAGGTGGCCTTTTGGGGCTCTTGATTTCTCAAAGAGAGGACCTTTAGACCAACATACTAAGCCCATGCGCGTCACATCAAATCATGCATACAAACACAAAGACAATCATATCAAACTAAGTATGCCCGATTGAGCGTATCTTGCATTTAACCAGACACACATCAACCGGCGCGGCAAAGCATCGTGGTAAAGGGCTTTAAACCCCTCCCCATGGGGGATCTTTCATTCCACTTACTAAGCCCATGCGCTTGATTGAACCATGCATAAAAAAACATAAAGACAATCATATCAAACTAAGCATGCCCGATTGAACGTATCTTGCATTCAACCAGACACACATCAACCGGCGCGGCAAAGCATCATGGTAAAGGGCTTTAAACCCCTCCCCGTAGGGGATCTTTCATTCCACTTACTAAGCCCATGCGCTCGATTGAGTAATGCACAAATAAGCAACATGCAAAATTTAAGTGACGAAAAATAAATAAACCAAAGCAACATAAAACAAAAAAAAGGGTGCCGTTTACTCAAGTGATACGTGGAGTTGTATCCCAAGTACAGACCGCACTACCGTCCATTCGGATTCGGCTACGGAATTTACGTCTGGGTTTCCATCCTATATACCACAAGAGACGACACTTCCATTCATCCAACATCCACAACAAACATCATATACACAACAAATGCAACAAATACAGAAAATATAATCAAAATAAATGACCAGAAATTAAATAGAAATAAGAGTGAAAAATACCCTCAGGTCTAACCTTTTTAGTTGTCCTCGGACTTGCGTTTCGCGGAGATCGGAAGGGATAAAAGCTCCTTACTCTTCCGGTTCACTAGCTTAGCGTTTTGGCTCGCTGTTCCACTGTTTCTTCCGCTGCTTTGGCTTCGTTTTGTTGCTGTTTTCGCTGTATTTCTGCTCACTGTTTCAGCTCACTGTTTTGGCATTTTAGGCTATTGTTTTTTATGTTTTTTTAAGGCTTTAAGTGCAGATTTTTTTTTGTGTTTTTTTAAGAGTTAGATGTGCAGTTTTTACTCACTGACTCGGGTGATTTAGGGGCTGTTTGGTGCTGTTTAGGGGCGTGTTTGCTGCTATTTTAGGGGTTAAATAGTGCAGTTTCAGTGGTTAAAAAAAGTGCAGTTTTTTTTGTGATGTGTGGGGGGGGGTTTAAGGGGCTGTGATTTTCGGTAATGGAGGGACTGTTTGCTGCTGTTTAGGGGCGTGTTTGCTGCTGTTTTTAAGGTTGGTTTGGGCTTGATTTGGGGCTGTGAAAATAGGTTAAAGATGCGGCAATGGAGGGGTGGAGGATGGTGGTGTTTTTCGGTTATGGAGGGATTAGATGAAGAGAAATTTCCTTGCCTCTTTTTCTACCTTCTTGCCGTGAACCTTGAAGCTTTTTCTTTTTATTTTTTTTGTGAATTTTTGTGAATTTTTGTGAATTAGGAGACCAGAGGAGGCTTGGTGAAGCTTTGTTTATATAGAAGAGAGCTAGGGTTTGCCCTTGTCTCACAAGGAAGAGATTTAGTTCCCAAATTAGGAGTCCTAAGAATGGTATACACAAGATTGAGGGGGGACAAAATATTTTAAATTAGGAAGTCAACTATTTTAAATTGGTAGATGTCTTATTAGATTAGGAAGTCAAATATTTGATTGGTTTTAATTGGTTAGGATTGATTTTAATTAGGCATATCTTCTTTTTTAATTTTAGTATATGATATATTCAAATTATTTAAATTAGGCATGATTTTAGTTTAAGTTTGGTAAATGTTTTATTTAATTATTTAATTAATTATATTAATATCTTATTTAGTTAATGTTTTAATTAATATTTATTTATTTAATTTGGGATGTGTTTTATGGGCTTTGGGGGGCTAATTGGGCTGGGGTGCGAGGCTAGCAGCAAAACCAGGAATACCGACTCCGTTCGAACGCCAATTCGAACGTGGCACGAACGTCTGCAATCTGCCTGACGTTCGAACGCAGTAACGAACGCAGCACCAACGAAGACAGTGAACTTGTGGAATGAACTTGATGACACACTTATTCTGAAATTCCCCTTCCGACCTCCGTTTCCCGCAATATCCTTAGCTAAAAAAGTAGTGCCTCCAACTGAGACTCATCATCGGGTTTCACATGCGAAAATGCAATGCCTACAGTCGCCCCCACTTTGATGGGGCTTGTGTGGTGTGTTACAATGACAGTCCTATCAAAGTCTATGTAATGCATTTTTTTTACTTACTTGGCTAGCTAGCTGTCTCGAGCTAAGCTGATACTGCAGTGGACCTCGATCCTGAGACGTATCTCAATACTGCTGATGATGTGGGCCTCACCCGCAAACTGATGTAATGTGGAGCCTCGCTCCTCAGCCGATATGGGCCTCGCCCCCAAGCTGACATGATGTGGTGTGGAGCCTCGCTCCCCAGCCGATATGGGCCTCGCCCCCAAGATGGTACAATATGGAGCCTCGCTCCTCAGCCGATATGGGCCTCGCCCCCAAGCTGATATAATGTGATGTGGAGCCTCGCTCCTCAGCCTTTCTGATCTTTGTGGGACGTACTTTCTTGTTGAAGGCCCGGCTAGTCTCTTCTGATATAACTGCATGTGATGTAAGGCTCTTATCCTTTTCTCGTCCACAGTGCTAACTGATCAAATCTCTGTGCGGCCCATTCTGACTCAAGTAACTCTGTCTCTACTAATACCCTCATAGACTGTATTTCCATTTCCACCGGTAGTACCGCTTCCATCCCGTACACTAAAGAGTAAAGTGTTGCACCCGTTGCTGTTCTGATTGACGTTCTGTACCCCCACAAGGCATACGGTAGTCTCTCAGCCCAATCCCTGCAGTTCTCTGTCATCCTAGCCAGAATTGTCTTCACAGTCTTGTTGGCTGCCTCAACTGCCCCATTCGCTTGTGGCCTATAAGGTGATGACTTATGATGGCCTATCCCGTACCTTTGTAGCATTGCCTTTGTCTCTCCTTGAAACTGTACCCCATTGTCCGTGATCACGTGGTGCGGTATACCATACCGACAAATGAGGTTCCGTGCTATGAACTTGGCCATCTGTTTTGCTGTAACGTTCCGGAACGACTCAGCTTCTACCCACTTTGAGAAGTAATCCACTGCTACTACTATGAAGCGATGCCCATTAGATGCATTCGGTCGAATTTCCCCAATCATGTCAATCCCCCATGCTGAGAACGGCCATGGCTCTGACAGCCCGTGCAACTCTGTATGTGGCAGATGACTTAGATTGCCATGTATCTGACAGTCGCGACAGTGCTTTACCATCCTTGCGCAGTCTGTCTCCATAGTCGACCAATAAAACCCATGTCTCACTATATTGCGGGACAAGTTCAACCCATTCATGTGCGGACCACATACCCCGGCATGTACCTCTTCCATCACTTTCTGAGCTTCTTCTTTTCCCAAACATTTCAACTGAATGTCGTTTGCTTGTCTTTTGTACAGTTCTTCTTTCAAGATCACATATTGAGAGGCCAATTTCTGAATGGCCAATCTGTCTTTTCTGCCGGCCCCTTTTGGGAATTCCCCGTGCTCTAGATACCTCTGAATGTCATGGTACCAAGGCTTACCGTCGTCAATTTCCACTTCCAGAACTTTCTCTGTCTCATAAATCGGCCTGTTTGCTGTAGTCAATACCAATGGTCTCATCACTAACTTCTCTGGATTCTCCCAAGTAGCTGCAAGTGTGGCCAGTGCATCTGCCATCTGATTCTCTTCTCGCGGCAAGTGTTGAAACTTACAATTATGGATGGCCTGGGCCAACTCTCTGAGGTGGAAAAGGTAGGGCTTCAATCGTTCCTCTTTCAATTCCCATTCTCCTTGCAACTGACGGATTACTAGCATCGAATCTCCGTAGACTTCAACACTTTCGGCTTTCAAGGCTATCAATGCAGTCAACCCAAAAGCACAGGCTTCATATTCGGCCATGTTGTTTGTTACTCTGAATGTTAACCTCTTGGCCATGGGCAAAGTATCTCCCTCGGGGGTCACTATCACAACTCCAATTCCGGCTCCTTTGTAATTAACTGCTCCGTCGAAATACATTTTCCATCCCTGAACTACTATAGCACTGATTTCTTCATCTGGGAACTCAAACTTATATTGATCCCCCTCAATAGGCTGTAGTGCTAGGAACTCCGTCACTGCTCGCCCTTTGATTACCTTGGAGGTGAGGTACTCAATGTCAAACTCTGTCAACAATACTAACCATCTGCCCAACTTTCCCACTAGCGACGGCACTGAATGCAGATACTTCAAAGGGTTCTCTTTTGCCACTACTTGGATCTTGTAGGACTGGAAGTAATGTCGCAACTTTCTGGAAGCCCACACTACTGCCAAACAGATCTTCCTACCACTTGATAACGAGCCTCATACGAGAGCATCTTCTTACTCAGATAGTAAACTGCATGTGTTCTACCCCCCTTCCCATCTGCCTGTACCATCATTGCTCCAAATGCTTCTGACTCTATAGCCAAATACAGTACCAAAGGCTTTCCCGGTCTCGGGGGTTTCAAAACAGGTGGCTTTACCAAATACTCTCTGATTCTGTCGAAGGCTGTCTGACACTGTTCATTCCATTTTACTGGTTGGTCTTTTCTCAACAGCTTAAAGATAGGCACACACACTGAAGTCAACTTGGCAATGAACCGACTGATATACTGAATCTTCCCAAGGAACGCCCTGACCTCTCTTTCTGTCTTCGGTGCTGGCATCTCGGTGATCGCTTTGATCTTCTCAGAGTCTACTTCTATTCCTCCCATTCCAACTGTATGTCCTAGTAGTTTCCCTGACGTTACCCCAAACACACATTTCTTGGGGTTCAATCTCAAATTGTACTTGTCAACCCTCTGAAGGAACTTCTCAAGTGCCTCAATATGCCCGTCCCTTGTCTCGGACTTCACCATCATGTCATCCACATATACTTCGATCTCCTTGTGCATCAAGTCATGGAACAAGGTAGTAGCCATTCTCTGATAAGTAGCTCCTGCATTCTTGAGCCCAAACGGCATCACTTTGTAACAATAAGTACCCCACTCGGTGACAAAGGCAGTCTTGTGCTTATCTCCCTCTGCCATGAGAACTTGATTGTACCCAGAAAACCCGTCTACAAATGAATACATGGCCGACAAAGCTGCACTATCAACCAATACATCTATATGCGGTAGAGGAAAGTCGTCTTTCGGACAAGCCTTATTGAGGTCTCTGTAGTCCACACACATTCTGACCTTTCCATCTTTTCTTCGGTACCGGCACAATGTTTGCTAACCATTCAGGATATTTTACCACTTCCAGGAAACCCACGTCAATTTGTTTCTTGACTTCTTCTCTAACCTTCTCAGCCCATTCTGGTCTCATTCGTCGAAGTTTCTGTTTCACCGGCCTCATGTTCGGATAAGTCGGAATAGAATGTTGAGCAATGCTTCTATCTACCCCGGCATGTCTTCATAGGACCAAGCAAAAACTCTTGCATACCTGATCAATACTTCTTCTATTTTCTCCCTTTCCTAGAAGTAACCTCACTTGCAATTAAAATTTCCTTAGGATCCTCAGGTGTCCCAAGGTTAAAGGCATTTCTCTTGGTGGAGTTGATATCAAATATGCTTAGATCATGTAATGGGAAAAGAGAAGACTCAGCCAAGTAAGCAGAAATACTGTCTTTATTGCTAGCAAAAGAAGGAGTACACTCAAATAAATCTGGGAGGTAAACATCCTCATCATCTACGGATATTTCCTCCTCTACAACAATGTCTTTCTCAGGTTCCTTCTTCTCATTGAGGGTCAATGTCTCCAGCTTCATGAGTTCCTCCTCCCATTTTTCACCCTCTTGCTTCTTCTCTTCAACCAACAGCTTCTTTCCCAACAGGTCCTGGAAGATCTCAAATCCGGGCACCACTACTCCATTCACCTCTACTGGTTCAGGCTCACCTTGGTACCCGAAGCCTTCACAAAGTACTCCATCAATTTCATGCCCTTCTTCTTGATCTTTGGCTTCTCATCATCAGACTTGTACCCCAAACCTCTTCTGGTTGTCTGGCCTCTGAAATCTGGCAGTTTCGAGCCCTCACCTGGCTCATACTTCATCTTCCCCATGATCCGGGCTACCTGGGATCCACCCACTCCTCAAAAGTTGCTGATACTTGGAACCTTGTGAAGGGCAATATTTCCAAGGCGGCGACTGCATTGTCTATTTCAGTTCTGATGGTGACAATCTCTCCCCTGAATGGGAACTTAATCATCTGGTGCAAAGTGAAGGGCACACCCCCAAGCTTGTGAAACCATGGCCTCCCCAACAATAAAGCAAATGTAGTTGGAATATCAATCACAGTAAACTCAACCTCATCTTCAATCGGCCCTACCTTGACCATTGCCACAAAGGTACCCTCAATGCCGCGCTTACTATCATCATAAGCTTTGATGGTCATGTTGGAAGGGTCCAAATCTGTAGCCTTCAAATCCAACCTTGTCAGAATTTTCAACGGGCATACATTGATAGATGAACCGTCATCTACCATTACACATGAAGTCCTTTTGCCTCTTACTTCAGCCCTGATGAACAATGGCCTGTTGTGATTCCTCCCCTCTGCCGGAAGTTCATCCTCAGAAAATGAAATCTGTAATGCCTCTTTCTGAACAGCCCCAACAACATTGTAGGGTTGGCATCCTCCGGCACAACAATTTTACTCAAGGCCTCAACCATGGCCCGTCTATGCTCTTTAGATGTACACAATAACTCCCATATGCTGACTTGAGCTCTTGTCTTCCTCAATTGTCTCAGCACTACATCTCCTTCAATATTCTCTGAATTCTCAGGCATTTCTCTCCCATCAGTCAAGGTTTCTTTGCCCTTATCCGCCACATCACTATAAAAACACCCACACTGCGTGTCATTCCCTTTACTTCTTCTTCATCACTGCTAGAGAAGTCAAGCCAGAAATTCTTCCCCAACTCAGGTTCACCCTCACTGCTGCTGTCCCAAATTCCAAGGCAAAAGGCTTCGGGGTAGAAGGTTTTTAGGACATAGTCTTCTGGAAGGCCAGAACTAATCATGTAGGTTGGTGGGGGTACAACTCGGTAATTGGGTAAGGGGTTTCTGTTTGTGTCTGGTTGTTCGGTTTCAGGGTCAGGTATCTTTTTGGAGTCAATGAGGTCTTGGATCTCGTGGCGCAGTCGGGCACAGTTGTCAGTGTCGTGGCCCTTCTGCTGATGGAAATAACAGTAAAGGTTGAGATTAAAATGTGGTGGTGGTGGGTTTGGGATAGGTTTGGCTTCTAAAGGCTTTAGGAGTCCCTGCCTCTTCAATTTCTCAAATACCTTAGACAAAGGTCTCCCAAGGTTAGAGAACCTCCGATTCCGGACAGCAGCCACCTCTGCTAACACGGGCTTGGTACCTGACATACCTCCAATAGGCCTTCTATTTAGGCCAAAGAACTTCCTGTTTTCTGCTTCCTCCTCTTCAATGTCCATGACAGTCTCCCTCAACTGCCGTAAGTCTACAATCATTGAGGTCATCCTCCTCAACTTACTGTAAATAGAGGGCTTTGTGCCCTTGATGATCATCTTGATTTGGTCTTTCTCAGAGGGCCTAGTCTGTATCTTCAGTAGCTGGCCTCTCCAGCGATCCACATACTCCTTGAAGCTCTCATCCGGCTTCTGCTTGATATTTTCCAAGTCACGGAGTGACAAGTCAATCTCCAGGTCCGTGACATATTGCTTTAAGAAAGCATCAGCTAGCTCCCTCCAGTCCTCCTTAACCTGCTTGTCAAGGCTATGGTACCACACTACGGGTGCCCCTTCGAGCGACATCCCGAATCTTTTGTACTTGGCGCTGAGACAGGCCAACTGAACTCATAACAGATACATACTGACGGAGATGCACCCTCGGATCCCCGTTCCATTGAACTTAGCCAAATCCGGCATCTTAAACTGCGCCGGCAACTGCTCCTCAAATCTCATTGTCTCATAATCTAGCAAATCTTCATTCTTACCCCTCATCTTGCGGGTAACGGATTCAACCTGATCCCTGAGTTTCTGTATCTCTGCCTGAGACCCCAATATTCTGCCCGCTGCATATTCTGCCATATCATCCTCAAAAGTGTGGACATCATCCCCCGATCTGACCGGAGGCACTTCCTGCCTTGTATTCTCTGAACTTCCCTCAGTACGAGACCCAGCTATACCAGCCACAGCAGTAGTCAATGCCTGTAACTGTTCAGTGATTTTTGCAAGATTTTTCTCTAACTGATCCATTCGGGACACCTTATTATCTGATTCACTCATGCTTTCAACTGTTCTTTTAGTGAGTTTGGTTCCTTCTCTAACCCAAACGGTATCTATGGTGTCTTTTTTAAGACACAGATGGTGTTAACAAGGTATATGTATGCATGATGTGCATAAGAAGTATATAACATATACTAAATCAAATAAAATTCTCAAACAAATCGGTCTATTATCATTTTAGAAGCTTTTGGGACAACTGTCATAAGAGTGAACCCGTCCCAGTTTAAATGGCCCAACGAGTTTATGTCTTATGGCAAAGAGCCCAACTAAATCCAAATGATAATATTCCGAACACAATCATAAAATGGCCCATTGTTATTTAGAAGCCTTTTGGACCAATCGTCATAAGATATGTTCTTGTCCCAGTTTAAATGGCCCAACAAGCCCATATCTCATGAAAAAAGACCCAGATGGATTCAAATAGCAATGTTCCCAAACATAAGCATACAAGGAAGATTTTATAAACAAAAAATAATAACTTCTACCGTGTGGCCCATCATCATTTCAGAAGCTTTGGGCCTAATTGTCATAGGGTACGAACCTGCCCCAGTTTAAATGGCCCAGCAAGTTCGCATTTTTGACAAGGAGTCCAATTCATCCAAATGATAATGGTCCTAAAGCACAAGGAAATATTTGTTATAGGCTATACAACCCGGTCTACGCATGGGTTCGTGGGAGTATGGACAAAGGCTCTCATCGGCGAAGGATGGCCCACAACTAGGTCTCCCCAATCAAGGGTTCGAGCAACCAAGTGAGCACACCCTTTTTTATACACTAAGGTACGTGCCAATGAGCTATGGTGTGTGACAGACTGTCAAATGGATTTCTCGTTGTAGATTCCCCAGAGGGAAGGTGGAGCGAGGCTCACTTAAATACCCAAGCCTCTTAGGCTCTTATCGCTTGGTGTCAGGAATAAACAACGAGTCCTCCAAATTAGTCCATCACAATAGGCTACGAGTAGATGGCTATCTAGGTGCCTTCACAGCTTTTCCTTCTAGAAAGGTAGTGAGTGAAAGAAGACACCAAACCATTACCTAGCCTCAAAATGCCTTTGATTACAATCCTCATTTTACACATTTGTAGACACGGTTAATTAAAGCATAAATCTATACATTACAAGGCATTATTTCGGGGCCGATTCTCTATCCCCAGTGGAGTCGCCAGACTGTGGGAACACAGGGAACTGGGCGACGCAATGCTGTTCCAGGCCCGGGGGACTAGTTGGGAGTACGGAATAGCCAACAGAGGACTAAACCGGAGAATAAGGGAGTCGCCACCCGGTGTGAACCGGGACAAATATTTAAGGCCGCACTCACCCCTCGCAAGGGAAGACCTCAAACCATTGGGTTCGGAATGGTCCCTTACTTATGCAACTTGTAATGTAAAGATTTATGCAATAATCCAACCAAGTCTATGACATATATTTCCAAGTGCAACACAATCCTAGATTCACATGCTTAAAAACATAATTTACATCTAACATACATGAAACCAAATCTTATTGCCAAATTCACATGCTCAAAAGTAGGCCTTTGCAACAACAAGCACATAACGTCATAAGAATTCAATCATTCATGTAAATATAAACACAAACAGTCATGGTAACATTTGCATGTAATGTAAAGGAAATCAAAATGACGACAAATAATATTGTAGGCACATAACGGAAACAGACAACTAGAGAGGTAATACAAATGCATAGCGTACAAAGGGGTAACCATATGCTAAGATGGACATGTCGTAATGTGATGCATGAGGATTTGTTTACCGTGTGCGTTCGTGCAGCGTTCGTAAACGCGTTCGAACGGTAAACAGAAGGTTCTCGTTCGAATAGCGTTCGTAAACGCGTTCGAACGGGAATGAAATAGAATGCACACGTTCGTATGGCGTTTGTGAACGCGTTCGAACAGAAATGAAATAGAATACTCACGTTCGTGTGGCGTTTGTGAACGCGTTCGAACAGAAATGAAACAGAATGCTCACGTTCGTATGGCGTTCATGAACGCGTTCAAATGGAAATGAGACCTGATGCATGATAAGGCAAAATGCATGCGCGTTCGAGTTGCGTTCGTAAACGCGTTCGAACGGGAACAGACCTGATGCATGAAATGGGACGCAATACATAAACAACAAAATAAAGGGGCGCGGTGAAGTACTGCCGTAAAGGTGGCCTTTTGGGGCTCTTGATCTCTCAAAGAGAGGACCTTTAGACCAACATACTAAGCCCATGCGCGTCACATCAAATCATGCATACAAACACAAAGACAATCATATCAAACTAAGTATGCCCGATTGAGCGTATCTTGCTTTCAACCGGACACACATCAACCGGCGTGGCAAAGCATCGTGGTAAAGGGATTTAAACCCCTACCCATGGGGGATCTTTCATTCCACTTACTAAGCCCATGCGCTTGATTGAACCATGCATAAAAAAACATAAAGACAATCATATCAAACTAAGCATGCCCGATTGAACATATCTTGCATTCAACCAGACACATATCAACCGGCGCGGCAAAGCATCGTGGTAAAGGGCTTTAAACCCCTCCCCGTAGGGGATCTTTCATTCCACTTACTAAGCCCATGCGCTCGATTGAGTAATGCAAAAATAAGCAACATGCAGAATTTAAGTGACGGAAAATAAATAAACCAAAGCAACACAAAACAAAAAAAAGGGTACCGTTTACTCAAGTGATATGTGGAGTTGTATCCCAAGTACAGACCGCACTACCGTCCATTCGAATTCGGCTACGGAATTTACGTCTGGGTTTCCATCCTATATACCACAAGAGACGACACTTCCATTCATCCAACATCCACAACAAACATCATATACACAACAAATGCAACAAATACAGAAAATATAATCAAAATAAATGACCAGAAATTAAATAGAAATAAGAGTGAAAAATACCCTCAGGTCTAACCTTTTTAGTTGTCCTCGGACTTGCGTTTTGCGGAGATCGGAAGGGATAAAAGCTCCTTACTCTTCCGGTTCACTAGCTTAGCGTTTGGCTCGCTGTTCCAGTAGTATTAAAATTGGATTTTAGATACTTAGTGTGATATATATATATATTAATGCTCAGAATCTGTTTTGAACAGGATACTGACCTCAATTGAGATTTAAATCTGCGGATTGGAAATGGGACGAAAGTCGATGTTTTAACCGTAGATACCTAAGTTTAGGAACTACCCTCGGGTGTGTACCTAAATTTGGAAACGGTTATAATGTAACTAGTTTGACTAGATACATTATCTCTATATCAGTGTTTAACCCGCTGCGGGTGAACCTTTATATTCTAGAACACTAAAGTGTTTTATTATATAAAGATGATATTGAGATAAACACATTAGATGTGAATAACAACATTTATATTATGAATATAAATAAATCTCAAATATATATTATGACAAATAAATAGCTCAAACTGATTTGATCAGATGAAACTAATTGTGGCATTGTTGTCTGGGACACAATTAAACAAGAATCATATATCCGCACTTTTGAAGAGCGGGTACCGGGACTGATTTGATTCTAATCAAATAAAGTCTACGAATCTAGTTTATTGGGCAATGTGCCTTAAACACCTTTACTTGGTAAAAGTGTTAATGCCATCGATCTGTTAGCCCTAGTTCATAGTGAAGCAAGTTGGCCCATGTCTAGCTAGGCTAGATGTGGATATGAATATTTCATGACTTTTACGGATGTGACATCGCGTAATGGTTATGTGTTTCTTTTGAAGAACACAAATCAGAAACTTTTATAGTTTCGACACGAAATAGGCAAACAGATCGACTATAGTATTAATTCGTCACGGTGAGATCATAATGGAAAATACTTAAGCAATAAGTTTCTCATATACTTGAAAGAGTAAAGTATTCTTTCAAAAGAGAGGACTCCTCCCGGAACACGTTAGTCTGACGGTGTGTCCGAACTGATTAACCGAATTGTGTTAGACATGATAAGGCTAATCATGAGTCACTCTGAGCTACCATTTCCTTCAACGAATAAGCATTAACAGAGCAAGAACTTATTTAGCATAAGGTTCCATAATTATCTGTTTGACAGATATCATATATGATATGAGCAGGAAAGAAACCAGGTTTCACATTCCTGATAATTTGGGTATGCTAGGCATATGTTTGATGATGCCAAACTAGAACCCAAATTGGATAAGTGCCAATTATAAGTAATCCTAGGGATACCATAAGTATTGTACTTATACATCTCACAAGAGAACAATCAGATTGTTGCTCACCATACCATTTTCCTAAGAGGAATACTGATATGCAGTGGTAAGTGGGAGGATAATAAAACTCGATGAAAATCAGAGTAATACTATTCCAGGCATCGACTCCTAATGGAACATAAATAGTTCATCAATGATGAATCTATACCATAATCTTCGAATACACAAGAACAACGTAAGTCGGAGAGAGTCAAAAAACAACCTGGGGTATGGGTTTCTGATCTCACCTCATAAAGATGTCTATCTTATTGAAGAATACCAACTGACTACGTATGAGGAAGTGATACAAGGTATCGAATCCCTAATTATGACAAAGTATCATGAATCCGAAATGGATTCCATGTATATCAACAAGTTTGGATACTAGTTGATGTACCGCAAGGCATTGTACCTATTGGTACTATAAGTCTTCAAGGAAGACATACATGGATGGCAACATACCAACGTTCTAAAGCTAGGCTTTTAGCGGAAAGGTATCGTTATCAACATTGTGTTGATTACAATTTAACCTTTTACATGTTGCCACGGTAAATCCATTTGGATAATGCTTGCTAAAGCTGCATGTTTCATGTATGAAATATGTCAGTATAACGGGAAAATCGCTTTCCTGGAAAGGAAACCTTTCGGAGGATGTTTATAACATCCTGTCGGTTTTGTCGTACCAAAACTAGCAAACAAGGTTTGCAGGTTATTCGATCCATGTTTGGATTGAAGCAAGCATAGGTTCTTGGAATTATCGTTTTGATGTAATCATAATGGAGTATGATTTAATTCAAAACAAAAAATGATTCTTGTGTATATAAGAGGGTTAGTGGGAGCGCACTGACAGTGGCAGTCTTAAATAAATAATGATAACAATATGTCATTTCTTGGAAATGATATTCTCAATAAACAATCGGCGAAAGCTTGACTTTCGAAAACTCTCCGTAGAATCGTACATTGAAAAATGTACGCGTCCTCGTGTCTCATACGCTTTGAGCATATGGATTCACAAACAGGCCAATCCGAGTGATAGTCACTGGATTGAAGTTAAGAACATCCGTTAGTATCTTAGAGAACTAAGGATACTTTCTTAATCTATGTAGAATGAGAACTTGAAGTGACTGGGATCACTGTAGCAAGTTTCCTAAACCAAAAAGACGATTAAAAGTCGAAAATGGTACTATACAGTTTGAATAACGGTACAGTGAGGTGGAAATCTTCCAAGCAAGATACTGTTACCGAATAAACAACAAATGCTGGTTATTGCTGCAGCTGAAGCAGCAATAGAAACCTTTTGGGTCGATAAACAAATCTAATTAGATTAGATATAATTCTGTTAGTAGCTGAGCTAGGTGTCAGCATAGGCTAAAGAATTAACGGTCTCATCAACGATCCAGATACATACTTCGATATTCATCTGATTCGTTCGGATCATACATTGTGGCGATGTGATGATCGTATAAATCGCGTCAGACGATAATCATGCAAATCCGCTGACGAAAGTCTTTCATCAGCAATTAAGCCAACCGTACATAGTTCGGGTGTCAGAGACTCGAGTGACTGGCTATAGGCCAAGTGGGAGATTGTTGGACAATTATGACCCATAGCGTCACTATTTGTACAGATCACGGTGTTGTTGTACAAATTAACTATGTGACAAAGGAGATTGCACTCTTATCATTTGTGATTAGATCACCTAGATATATAAATGATGAGAGGTCCCTATGATTTGTTCCTGGACGGAGAATGATATGAGACAGTATCAGTCCACGAAGGATAAATCATTAAACATCCATAGTCAGAGCATTATCGAGATTGGACATCGATGAATGCGTAGTTCTCATATATTTGGGTATAGGATACTCATGCAAGTGTAATAGGAGGTTGTGTTTCACCGATGGTACAGGAAACAGCTTTGCTCTGGATAGACCCCTTCGGAATTCCATTGGTAGTATGACTACGTGTCTATAGAAGTCCGAAATCAGGGTAGGTGTATTTGGTCTTAACCTGAGACTTGCACCGCTAATACATACGACAATCAATATACTTTGGTTGAGGTCGTCCAGGGCTTTAACCAGTTTATGTGTACGCAAATTCTGGGTATATCGAGAATCGTAGTGTATTGGGTGTGATGTCAAGACGGAAGTGTCACTCCAGTCATATGGAGTTGATGATCGCGCATGGATACAGAACTGGCTCTCTATATAAGGTTGCAACCGTCGGGATAATATTACTTGGTCATGATTATCCGATTATTAAAGAGACTAGTTGCTCGTTATCCGATATATGCTTCGTACGGGGCAGACACTGTACCAGCCCCAAGCCTTGCATGTGATCATTCGATACTGGACAGAAATACGCAATACTACGGTATACTACGCTTGATATAGATCTTTATTCATGTAAGGATATTTCCGGAGAATTGGGTAGGCATGGCGCTTTACTAGAGGCCAACCTTGTCTTGTAAATCGGTAAAACGTAATACTTGGTACTTACGTGTTCGGATAGTCCGATGACCGATTTGACTACCAACATATCCGGGGATCTCATAGGTCGCTTCCCAAAGATTCATCGATGACGTATGACTCGCACTTATATTAATCTGGGATTAATTAATGATGAGAGAGAAAATTAATCTGGGAGTAATTACAGATATATTTTATCTGGGATAAAATATCAATTAGAGAGAGAACGATTAATTTAGAATTAATCGGTAAATTAATATATTTGATATATTAAACGAAATTGGATTTCGACGCGGAATTAAAATAGATTTTAATTCAGGCGAACGAATTAATTTAGAATTAATTCGTTAGTGACGTAAATAGTAATTATGCTTGGCATAATTATTTAATTAAATTAGATTTAATAACGACGCAACGGAGAATTCGTTAATTTAGAATTAGCGAACCCGAGCCCGAGATTATTTGTGAGCGCATTCGCATTTCGAATGCGAGTGCGGTAAATCAAATCAAGCGTCAAATCGCTATTCACTTCTAGCGTCACATCATTCGTCAATCAAGTGATGGATGTCTTTCACTTTGAGTGATTGACGCCAGTCATTATTCATGATTGATGTGATTTGATGTTGGTGGTTGGAGCCATTATGGTTTTCTTTTTAAAAGCCAAATTCATTCCAAATGAATTTGAAATTCACATTTGTGTATATAACACAAAAATTTGGAACAAACCAAACTAATCTCTCATTTCTTTTCTCTCTATCTCTCATGCCCAAGAGGGCTTATTTTCTTCTTGTTGAGGCAGTGTACTGCCGTGAGCAGTAAAGGAAATAGGGAAGCAAGTGCGATGGTTTTGTGGCAAAATCATCGAGAGCTAGCACTCCGAGATCAATACGAAGGTGATAGGGAAGTTCACCCATGAGCCGGGAATCGTTCGACGAAGCTTAGAGCTTGTTCGAGGACCTCTAAATGGCATAAAATAGTGGGCTGGGCTGCTACAGTGGGCGTGAACCAGTGAGCAGATTTTGATGCTTTCGTGGCTTCCGCGTCGCTCAACCGATCGATGTAAGTATTCCGCGACTTTCTCGATTTGTATTCGCACATATTTCATGGCTTTTATTCGATTCTACGGACCTAGAAACTCCAACAATATCTTATTAATCCGGAACTAATCATAAGGACTTTTATAATTTATATATCCAGGTAATCCAATTACAAATGATAAAACATCAATTTCCTTTGTCACATAGTTAATTTGTAAAATAACACCATGTTATGTACAAATAGTGATGCTATGGGTCATAATTATCCAACAATAAGAAGCTGGGAGCGAACCAAGAATGACATTCATACCGAGAATATCATTCAGAATGAGATTATGTTACCTCAGTTGATCGATCAAATCGATCATCTAAAGAACACGTGGGCTAACAGCTTGCCCCTCATCCAACCGCGCATGGAACAATTCCATTGCGACCTTATGAACAATAACTTATTCTTGGTTCTCAAACGATTGTCTTAATCGTGTCATCATAGTATAAGCATCTGACATGCCATAATATTGTTTCTTGAGTCCCGGTGAAATCGAACTTAAGATGTATGATTTAAATTTTAAATCATCATCCTTCCAAGCTTGGAAGACTTCGCGTTCTTCCGGTGTAGCGTCCTCTGCCGCAGCAAGGGGTAGTGGACCCTCAAGAACATATCCCAACTTCTCAGAGTTGAGGATAATCCTCAAATCCAATTCCCAATCGGCAAAGTTATCAGCGCCTTTGAGTTTGTTCGCATCAAGCATACGCGCAAACTGATTGGTGGATGGTGCCGCCATCGCCAATCTATCATATAGATCACGAAAAATGGTTAGCATAAATTTAAGCAGTTTCTTATAATATCATAAACATAAACTAGATCATGGATTTATAATCTAAAAATCTCCATCCCACTAAATCATGCAATACTATAATCCCCAAACAGAATACAAAGATTTAATAATTAAATTAAATACAAATAGTGAAAAGTGGATCCCGTGAATATATTTCAGCTCACAGCAGAGGCACGGTCTCGCCTACGTATATTCATCAGGTAGACAACTCATTTATCAATCACTCACCAGTGACTCATGGGTTTCCGGTCCTGGTCGTTTCTTGTTGTCGCTGCTAAGACAGGCCCTATTGGACAATTATGACCAATAACATCACTATTTGTATAGAACATGGTGTTGTTGTACAAATTAACTATGTGACAAAGGAAATTGCTCTTTTATCATTTTTAATTAGATTACCGGGATATATAAATGATAAAAGTCCATATGATTAGTTCCGGATTGATAAGATATGAGACACTATCAATCCATGAAGGTTTAATCATTAAAACATCCCTAGTCGGAGTATTATCGAGATTGGACATCGATAATGCAGAATAGATTAGTATTGCACTTGTGCGTGTTATGGGAGCATAACAACATAGTTCTCATATATTTGGGTATTGGATACTCATGCAAGTGTAATAGGAGGTTGTGTTTACCGATGGTACGGAAACAGCTTCGCTCTGGATAGACCCCTCAGAATTCCATTGGTAGTATGACTATGTGTCTATGGAAGTCCGAATCAGGGTAGGTGTATTTGGTCTTAACCTGAGACTTGCACCGCTAATACTTACGACAATTAATATACTTTGGTTTTGGTCATTCAGGGCTTTAACCGGTTCTGTGTACGCCTCTTCTGAGTGTATTGAGAATCGTAGTGTATTGGGTGTGATGTCAAGATGGAAGTATCACTCCAGTCATAGTGGAGATGATGATCACGTAGGATACATAACTGGTGCCCTTATATGTTGCAGCTATCGGGATAATATGACTAGGTCTTGTTTATCCGATTATAGAGACTAGTTACCAGAGATCCGATATGTGCTTCGTACGGGGCAGACATAATTCCAGCCCCAGGCCTAGTGGTGACATCCGATATTGGATCGCAATACGTAATACTACATATACTACGCCTGATATAGATTACATATTCCCTTAAGAATATTTCTGGAGAATTGGGTAGGCACGGTGATTTGCTAGAAGCCAACCATGTCTTGTAATTCGGTAAAAACGAAGTACTAGGTACGTACGTGTTCGGATAGTCCGACGACCGGATTTACTGCTAACATATCCGGGGATCTCATGGGTCACTTCCCGAAGATTCATCGATGACGTATGACTCAGACATAATTAATTTGGGATTAATTATAAGAGATAGAAAATTAATTTGGGATTCATTGCGGAGATATTTTTTCTGGGATAAAATATTATTTAAAGAGAGAGAACGATTAATTTGGAATTAATCGATAAAATAATATATTCGATATATTAAACGAAATTAGATTTCGACGCGGAATTAAAATTAGATTTTAATTTGGGCGAACGAGTTAATTTAGAATTAATTCGCCAGCGATATGAATAGTAATTTTGCTAGGCATAATTATTTAATTAAATTTGATTTAATTATGTCGCAACGGAAAATTCGTTAATTCGGAATTAGCGAACAAGAGCCCGAGAGTGTTTGTGGGACCACTCGCATTTAGAATCAAGCGGGGCCCACAAGTCACATCACGCGTCACATCCTTAGTCATTCTTGTGATGGAAGTCACATCACTTTGAGTGATGTGATGTTTGTCACTCGTGATTGATGGGGGTGGTTTAAGACTTTAAAGTCTTGTACCAAAATTTTGAATTTTGGAAAAATGGTAATTGTTTTTGGTATTTGATTTTGGAAATTAAAAACCATATACACAACACACATTTTTCTCTTCCTCTCTCTCTATTCACAGTTTTGAAACATTCTTCTCCTCTCTCCCTCATTCGGCTTTGAGCCAATTTTCCTCTCCATTTCCTTAAAATGCCGAGAGCAATAAGAAGCTTTAGGGAAGATTTGTGGCAAATTTTCCAATTGCTAGTACACTAAAAGAGTCCTACAAAAGTGATAGGGAAACAAACCCTTGAACATGGAATCACACACAAAGCTTGGAGCTTGGAGAGCACAAGGAAGGAGCTTGGCCGAGAGTCATCCATGGAGGAAAAGCTTGAAGAAATTTTTGTGTTTCGTCGCATCCAAAAGCCGATCAAAGTGAGTATTCTGCAACTTTAACTTTGATGTATTCACACTTTTCATAGCTTAATTTGATCTTGGGATAACCTAGAAAACCTAACAATGGTATCAAGAGCCTTGATTAAGCATGAAATTTGAATTAGGGTAAAATTTGGGTAAAAATGATTTGAGCATGATTTAATGAAATTGATTGTTTGAGTATGCTTGAATGATGATAACATAGTGTTATGCATGATCAATTTGATGAAAATTGAATTGGATCAATTTTTCCCAAAATTAGTAGGCTTGGCCAAAAGTTGAGAAGCCCTAATGTCATGGTAATTTTTTGTTTTTTGATCATTGGATGAGTTTAAAGACTTGGGAAATGTTGATTTAGGATTTAATTGGATTGAAATCGAAATCGGAAAAAAAAATCCCCAAATTGCCATGACCATTATAGCATGAAATGAGTTGATTTTTGATTCAATAATGTTGGACATGTGTTGATGATGATTAGCATGATTAATTGAGTAAATTGGTATTTTGGAAATGTTAATTTGACTAATTAATTATGGCTTATACACTTTAGTTAATTAAATTGTGAAGTTTGGAATTTTGTAATTTAATTAGTTGGGCTAAATTTGGAATTGGGCTTTTAAAGTTGTATTTGGGCTTAATGGGCTTGGTTGGGCCAAGTATGGTTTAGGTTAATTGGTTGGATCCAATTGGGCCCAAAACCATATCCATAAAGTCCAAATATAATATAATGGACCTTTAAAATTTTAATTGGGCCTAATGGGCCTAAATTGATTTTGGCAAATAGATTCCTTAATTGGGCTTTGGTATTTGTGTTTGACCCATATTGACCAAAGTCCATGCCTTATAAATTAATTAAAAGCCCATTGGACTTTAATTAAATTGACATTGGATGTTAAATAGGCTTTGAGACCCGTAAAGATTAGATTTAGAATCTAAGTCGCAAAGGCTCATTAATAAAGTGTAATTATTTAATTTGGAATTAAATAAAGAATTAGTATTAAATACAAATTAAATTGGATTTAATATTGTAGTTTGATATAATTCAAGAATTCGTACTTTGAGTACTTATTCTTAAAACGAGTTTGACTCGCGCAAATCAAATCGTTGTTTGAACATTGGATGGTCATTAATATCAGATTAATTAATTGGATTAGATTGATTGATAACATGCTTTGTGTGAATACATGGATGTGATGTATAAATAATGTATATCGGATGGATATTAGATGGGTGAGGGCAATTTTGGAAATTATTGTAATAAATTTAGAATTTATTAAATTGGACCTGCGTGTCCAACCTATTACCTCTTGATTCTTTGTATTTCTCTTCTCACCTATTCCCCTCAATGTTAATGAGGTTTCTTTAGAAGTGTTATGTAATTGGGTAGAAGTAAGATTTGTACTAGAATGAGAGAGGAAATAGAGAGATTTGTTCTAGGAACAAGTGTTTTAAATATCCATCCGCATATCATTATTAATTTATTTATTGCGCCTTATTATGCTTTTAGAATGCATGTTTAAGGGTGTATGATGAGACCTAATCAAAGATAATAATTGGTTGCCAATTACGCGAAAAACCCTCAACAAATATTAAACGTTTTTCCTTCCATTGAATGATTCATTCTCAAGATCCTAGATTGGCACTGGTTTGTTGGCCAAAGTCAAGGCCTTTGTCCATAGCGGATGTGTTTGAATCATGAAGGCTTTGTTCTATATCGGATGTCTTGTCCAAGTTGTGATTTGTTGGCCAAAGTCAAGATCACTTCTTGTCCATCGACATCGATTACGAAGCTTTCCAAGGTCAATGGGTCCCGCTTAACTAGAATAATTAAGTTTGTTGTGCCAAAGCCAAGGCTTAATTGATTCAGAGAAAAAAGGTTAGGCAATATATTGGATATATTGGCATATATAAGATATATGTTTCAGACTTGGATGTCCACCTACTGGATCTAGGAATTGGATGAGATCCAATTGATCTTAGAGATGTACCTAGTTAAATATCATACAATTTGCTGGCCAAAGTCAAGGTTGTGTGTTATTTAACGGGATCCTAGCCCACTAGGAAACAAGGTTTCCCGAGTACTCAACAGAGGGTTAGAGGCTCGTCGAAAAATAGTGGGAGGCAAGTATTAAATTTGCAATTTCGTTTAGATACTTGCCAATACGCGCTCATTTCATTTTTCGTCATTAATTAATAATATATTAGTTGGACTAATATTTAATTGTTATTTTAATTAAACAGTTGGACTGTATTCAAACTACTTCAAATTATAGTTGATTATATAATTAGATTAGAGTAATCAATATATTTGAATTTAAACAATCAAATTATAGTTGATTATATAGTTAAACTATAGTAATCATTATATTAAATAGTACCTGAAATCGTTGATTGGATAGTTGGACTATAGCAATCAAGATAATTGAAAGATTAGCGTTTAAAACATAATCCTAGGAGAATATGTCTTTAAACGGATTTAATTTTCAGATTGGGAATAGAAACTCAAGATAGTCCTAGAAACTGAGGAGTTACTTTATTTGATAGAGAAACATCTCGGGCCTAAGCACAGAGTTGAGCAAATAGTGGAGCATGAGTTTTGGATGATTCATGGTGATGATAACTTTAGTGCTCAATCCATTATGCTTAAAGCAATGACACTTTAATTCCGTCGTCAAAGTTAAGGATTAGATCCTTGTACCATGATGTTAAAATTAAATTTCTTCATAGATCTATTCTTAGATCTTAGAATTACAGATTGAAAAAGAAGCTCTTAAGGTCGTGTATGTCAGAGGGTACATCTGTCGAGCACTAGGTGTCGCAGATGATTGCTGACATCGATCAGCTAGGTTAGCTAGGCATTACCTACGTGGCTGAGACTGCCAAAGATTTGATCTTATAGTCTCTACCCAAAAGCTGGGGCAGGTTCATTATGAACCAAGAGTAAACTCTTGGAGAGTTGATGGCTATACTCAAGGAGGCAGAGCCAGAGCTTCTAAAAGGGCAAAGGCAAAATCATCACAGTCTTCTAGGAAGACAAATGACATATCCCAAGATTTCGACCTAAACTGTGGCAAACGGGGTCACTGAAGCGTGACTGTCGTATGGACAAGGCAAACATGAAGGAAGTGAAGGCGGAGCAAGGCTCCGACTTCAAATATGTTTGTCATAAACATGTTCACTATTAGTCTCAAAATTGGATTTTGATACTAGATGTGGTACATAAGATATGTACTGATGTGCAGAATCTGCTGATTAGTAGAATACTGACTTCAATCGAGATTGATCTGCGAATTGCAAACGGGAAGAGAGTCTCTATTTTAACCGTAGAATCCTAAGTTTAGGAACTACCCTTTGGGTGTGTACTTAAATTAGGAAACTGTTATAATGTAACTAGTTTGACTAGAAATATTATCTCTATATCTAAGTTTAACCCGTTGCGGGTATACCTTTATATTCTATAACACTAAGGTGTTTCATTTTATAAAGATGATATTGAGATAAGCACATTAGATGTGAATAAAAGTATTTATATTTAGAATATAAATGAATCTCAAACGTATGACATGACAAACAAATAGCTCAAACTGAATTTATCAGATGAGACTTATTTGTGGCATTTTTGTCTGGGACACATTAAACAAGACTCGTATATCCACACTTTTGAAGAGTGGATACTAGGACAGATTTGATCATATTCAAATGATGTCTACGAATCTAGTTTATTAGGAAAAATGCCTAAAACACCTTTTACTTGGTAAAAATACAAGTGCCACCGATCTGTTAGCCCTCGTTTATAGTGACGTAAGTGGGCCCATATCTAGCTAGGCTAGAGGTGGATATGAATACTTCGTAACCTTTACAGATGTGGCATCGCATTATGGTTATGTGTTTCTTTTGAAACATGAATCGGAAACTTTTGATGAATTCAAAGAGTTTCGACACGAAGTAGATCAACAGATCGGCTAAAGTATTAAACCATCACGATTGGACCATGATGAAAATACTTAAGCAATAAGTTTCTCAATTTCTTGAAAGAGTATAGTATTCTTTCAATGTGGACTCTTCACGGAACACCTCAATTTGACTGTGTGTCCGAACATAGAAACCGAACTTTGTTGGACATAGTTAGGTTAATCATGAGTCGCTCTGAGCTACCATTTTCCTTCTAGGGATACGCATTATACAGTGCAAAACTTATTTTGAATAAGGTTCCATAAATATCTACTTGACAGACTTCATATTAGATATGAACATGAAAGAAACCGGGTTTTCTCATTCCTGATGATTTGGGTATGCTGGGCATATGTTTGGATGATACCAAACTAAAACCCAAATTGGATAAGTGCCTAATTTGTAGGTTATTCTAGGGAAACCAAAGTATAGTACTTATACAACTCACAAGAGAACAATGTAATTGTTGCTCGCCATGCAGTTTTCCTAAGAGGAATACCTATATGCAGTGGTAAGTGGGAGGAAAGTAAAACTCGATGAAAATCGGAGTGATACTATTCCAGGCACCGAACCTTAATGGAACACAAATAGTTCATCAAGGATGAAACTGTACCACAATCTTCAAATACACAAGAACCGCGCAAGTCGAAGAGAGTCAGAAAACAACCTGGGAGGTATGGGTTTCTGATCTCACCTCATAAAGATCTCAATCTTATTGAGGAACATGAACTGACTACGTATGAGGAAGTGATAAAAGGTATCGACTCCCTATTATGGCAAAGTGCCATGAAGTCCGAAATGGATTCCATGTATACCAACCAAGTTTGGACACTGGTTGATGTACCGGAAGGCATTATGACTATTGGTACTATACGTATCTTGAAGGAAGACATACATGGATGGTAACATACCAACGTACTAAGCTAGGCTTGTAGCGAAAAGGTATCGTTATCAATATTGTGTCGATTACTACGAAACATTTTATCTGTTGCCATGGATGAATCCATTTGGATAATGCTTGCTGATGCTGCATGTTTTATTTATGAAATATGGCAGCTGAATGTCAAAATCGCTTTCCTTAAACGGAAACCTTTTGGAGGATGTTTATAACATCCTGACGGTTTTGTCATACCAAAACAAGCAAACAAGGTTTGCAGGTTATTCGATCCATTTATGGATTGAAACAAGCATTGTGTTCTTGGAACTGCATCATTTTGATGTAATCATAATGGTATATGATTTAATTCAAAACGAAAATAATTCTTCTGTATATAAGAAGGTTAGTGGGTGCGCACTGACAGTGACTGTCCTATAAAATGATGATATATCATTTCTTGGAAATGATATTCCCATAATACGATCGGTGAAAGCTTGGCTTTCGTGAAAATTCTCCGTAGAATACTTGGGAGAGACAACCTTTATTCTAGGAATAAAGATCTACTGGGATAGATCTAAAAGTTGTTGGCACTCTCCGAGAACTCGTACATTGATATAAATGTACATGACCTGGTGTCTCATATGCTTTGAGCATATGAGGTCACAATCAGACCAATCCAAGTGATAGTCACTGGATTGGTGTTAAGAACATCCTTAAGTATCTTAGATGAACTAAGGATGCTTTCTTATACTATGGAGAATGAGAACTTGAAGTGACTGGATTCACTGCTGCAAGTTTCCTAACCGACAAATACGACTATAAGTCTTAATAACGGTACTATATAGTTTGAATACCGGAACACTGAGCTGGAAATCTTCCAAGCAAGATACTGTTACCGAATAAACAAAAAAAGCAGAATATTGCTGCAGCTGAGGCAGCAATAGAAGCACTTTGGATCTATATAATCCTAATTGTATTAAGAGTAGTTCTGTTAGCAGCTGAGCTAGGCTACAACACAGGCTAAAGAATTAATGGTCTCATCAACGATCCAAGTATATACTTCAACTATTTATATGATTCGTTCGGATCATACATCGTGGCGATGTGATGATAGAATAAATCACGTCAGATGATAACTTTGCAAATCCGCTGACGAAAGCAAATTCTCAGCAGAAGATTGAGCGAACAATACATAGTTCAAGTGTAGAACACTTGAGTGATTGGCTATAGGCCAAGTGGGAGATTGTTGGACAATTATGACCCATAGCATCACTATTTGTACAGAATATGGTGTTGTTGTACAAATTAACTATGTGACAAAGGAAATTGCTCTTTTATAATTTGTAATTAGATTACCGGGATATATAAATGATAAAAGTCCATATGATTAGTTATGGATTGATAAGATATGAGACAGTATCAATCCATGAAGGTTTAATCATTAAAACATCCCTAGTCAGAGTATTATCGAGATTGGATATCGATAATGCGGAATAGACTAGTATTGCACTTGTGCGTGTTATGGGAGCATAACTGCATAGTTCTCATATATTTGGGTATTGAATACTCATTCAAGTGTAATAGGAGGTTGTGTTTACCGATGGTACGGAAACAGCTTCGCTCTGGATAGACCCCTCGGAATTCCATTGGTAGTATGACTATGTGTCTATGGAAGTCCGAATCAGGGTAGGTGTATTTGGTCTTAACCTGAGACTTGCACCGCTAATACTTGCGACAATCAATATACTTTGGTTTTGGTCGTCCAGGGCTTTAACTGGTTCTGTGTACGCCTCTTATGGGTATATTGAGAATCGTAGTGTATTGGGTGTGATGTCAAGATAGAAGTATCACTCCAGTCATAGTGGAGATGATGATCACGTAGGATACAGAACTGGTGCTCTTATATGCTGCAGCTATCGGGATAATATGACTAGGTCATGTTTATCCGATTATAGAGACTAGTTACCAGAGATCCGATATGTGCTTCGTACGGGGCATACACAATTCCAGCCCCAGGCCTAGCCCGTGACATCCGATACTGGATCGCAATACGTAATACTACATATACTACTCCTGATATAGATTACATATTCCTTTAAGAATATTTCTGGAGAATTGGGTAGGCACGGTGCTTTTCTAGAAGCCAACAATGTCTTGTAAATCGGTAAAAACGAAGTACTAGGTATGTACGTGTTCGGATAGTCCGACGACCGGATTTTCTGCCAACATATCTGGGGATCTCATGGGTCGCTTCCCGAAGATTCACCGATGACGTATGACTCAGACATAATTAATCTGGGATTAATTATAAGAGAGAGAAAATTAATTTGGGATTAATTGCGGAGATATTTTATCTGGGATAAAATATTATTTAAAGAGAGAGAACGACTAATTTGGAATTAATCGATAAAATAATATATTCGATATATTAAACGAAATTAGATTTCGACGCGGAATTAAAATTAGATTTTAATTCGGGCGTTCGAGTTAATTTAGAATTAATTCGCTAGCGACATAAATAGTAATTTTGTTAGGCATAATTATTTAATTAAATTTGATTTAATTACGTCGCAACGGAAAATTCGTTAATTCGGAATTAGCGAACCCGAGCCCGGGAGTGTTTGTAGGACCACTCGCATTTAGGATCAAGTGGGGCCCACAAGTCACATCACGCGTCACATCATTAGTCATTCTTGTGATGAAAGTCACATCACTTTGAGTGATGTGATGGTTGTCACTTGTGATTGATGGGGGTGGTTGAAGACGTTAAAGTCTTGTACGAAAATTTTGAATTTTGGAAAAATTGTAATTGTTTTTGGTATTTGATTTTGAAATTAAAAACCATATACAACAACACCATTTTTCTCTTCTCCTCCTCTCCTCTATCACGGTTTTGAACTTCTTCTCATCTCTCCCTCATTCGACTTTGAGCCAATTTTCCTCTCCATTTCCTTAAAATGCCGAGAGCAACAAGAAGCTTTAGGGAAGATTTGTGGCAAATTTTCGAAGTGCTAGCACATAAATTAGTCCTACAAAGGTGATAGGGAAACAAACCCTTGAGCATGGAATCACACACAAAGCTTGGAGCTTGGAGAGCACAAGGAAGGAGCTTGGCCGAGAGTCATCCATGGAGGAAAAGCTTGAAGAAATTTTTGTGTTTCGTTGCATCCAAAAGCCGATCAAAATGAGTATTCTGCAACTTTAACTTTGATGTATTCACACTTTTCATAGCTTAATTTTATCTTGGGATAACCTAGAAAACCTAACAGGCCCACAAGGAGACGTACCAAGGTTAAACTTGTCAATGATAAACTCAAGTTACTTGCGTAACCCTGACAACTAGGGCACGTTCAGGATTCCGCTTTCGCTTGAATTTATCTAGTATCTAATATACATCCGGTATAAATAAATCTCTATCGGCTACATCCTCACAGCAGAGGCACGATCTCAGATGTAGTCATGGAGAAATATTTATAAACCATATTGACAAGACGGACCACATAACATGCATCAAATACATAATTACATTTAAACCTTATTAATTAGGGATTTTCCACTAAGTGTCATACACCCTAAATCTAATCAAATTAGATTAAAACATGCATGTATAAAGTTAAGAAAACATGATTAAACATTGAATTAAAGGGCTAATCATATTAGGGGGCCTAGAATCAGACTCGCTCTGATACCATTTTGTAGGAGTTATATATAGCGGAAATCCGGTAACGCAGCGGAATTGTGGAAAATCAAAATTTTCCGATTTCAAAACTTTTTCTCGGATCAATTAAATAAACTTATTTATTTAATTTTCCAATTATCAAATTATGAAATATTACACAAGAAATCAAATTTTATGTAATTACCGAATTACCCCTATACTTTGAATTTTGTTCATTTTAGTCCGAAATTGTTCAAAACAATTTTGAATGATTCTAAATCATTTCTAAGATTAATCTAACATGTCACAAATGTCAAAATACAATTTGCAACAAAAAATGCCAAAAATAAACCCCAAAGCCGAGAGCCTCCATTAGGCACCAAACTGTCATTTTGCATTTTCAATTTTCAAAACACATCCAAATTAAATCCAATCAACATAAGATTTAATATGTATCATATAAACATCCATATACACCATATAAATGAAAAGCCCCAAATTTGGAAGTGGTCTTAAACCCTAATTTTTCAATTTCTTCAAATTGGACAAATTAGACTAAATTTGTTAAATCCAATACTTCAATTATGTTTCTACCATTACAATCAACCCTCACCACAATGAAACAACTATAGAACAAATCTAGGTCATTTAAGAGTGGGTAAACAACTCTAGATTAGCAACAAGTTTCTTAAACTTTCAAAAGAATGCTAGTAAACACTTTATAAGCATTCTATGAACTTATACATGCAATAACTCTATCCACAAACATCCATTAATCAAAAACACAAAGAATAAAGAAAATAATAACATTAGAACATCATAACATGTAGCCTAGAACACAAGGAACACTTTCCTATCTAATAGTAAGTTGTAGAAACTTACTAAAATTCCAAGTTTTTCTTGTTTTTCTTTATCTTTCTCTCAAGCTTCTTTTATTTTCTTCAATGGAGTTTTTGACAAAGTGTATTAGGTTGTTGGAACCCTAAAATAAAAGAAACAATATATACTCACTTTATTTGGCCCTTGGCCGAATTTGCAGTATACAAAATATCAAGATATTTGCTTTTTGTTTCAATTAATTACAACTTGTCCACTTGGTTAAAATGATCATTACACTTTAATGAATAATTCAAACAAGTCAAAAATTGCAACTAAGATATTAAATAAAATATCGTAACTTAAAATATTCATACTTTAATTAATTTAATCATTTAACAATTAAATAATTAAATAATTAATTAAATACAAATATATTAGACATATGTATTATATTTACATTAAATATTAAATACATATATATATATATATATATATTTATGACATTAGTTAAATATCTCAATTTGACAATTAATTAATGTGTATTTGAATTAATCTAACATTAAATGCAAATACACCAAAATTAAGGAAATGACTATCGGGTCCCTACACATGTATATTTCATTTAACCTTTAAATGACTTTATAAATAATCAATATTATTTATAAATGTTGCTCTAGTGCTCTACGAGTATATTTCATTAGTGAGACTCTCTAGATTCAGGCATATCCGTCACGAAATCCAATTTCGTGTCCATAATTTATCCACCCGTAAATTATGACGATCACGGATAATCTCGCTGAATCATACATGTCGAGGTCATGGCAAATGTATAATTCCTCCGTCACAGGTATCCGGATAAATCCCAGAGATATAGATGTAAACGTCAAATATCTATAGGGATTATCCACTTGACGATTATATTAGCTATCTCAAAAAAGAACATTTAGAACTAACTTCTAAATTGTACCATGGGCCCATGGTTTTTATCTGATTGCTAATCATATGGACTACCGATCTCGATACACAGAACTGACGGATCCTATCTCGATACACACAGGATACCCTGAGGATCTATCCACACCCAACGAATAGGCGGAGGTCTGATCTAAATAGATCGGTGACGTGACTGCCATCTAAGTGTGGAAGATGTCTCATGCGCCCACAGTGGTATCTCAAGTCGAAGAATCACAAGTGCTACTCAACCCGATAAGATTCTTATTGACGTTGGTGTACCATCTATTAAGAATCTTCGGTGAGTCGTTCAGTGTTTATCCGCTATAAAAACCTACACATCTATACTAGTCTCCAAGACTTATGGTTCATTGAGAAACCATTGGAATCATATATTCAAGTATACGACATGTACCGGTCTCAACAGGTTTACTATACTGACCAAGTAGTGTAAACCTTGACCAGGAACTGTTGAGAATGACAACGTCATGATACTACTCAATGTCAGTTGCGACACTTTTGCAACAGTACCATGACTAGTCATTCTAAGCTCATTACATCTTTACCATATTAAAAAATACATTATATTGTAGAAACTGCATATATTATTCATAATAATAACGTTTTACAGTAGTATTCATAAGGAAATACAACCGAGAATTGGCGCTCTGAGCACCAACCCCAACACTAGCAATATGCTAAGGCCCCCAAATGAGAAGGAAATATATATACCCATTCTGTATGCGATTTATATATGATACGGACCCTCGCCTCACTTTATCCCCACCTTTTGACCTAGGGTACGGAAAGTGTCTACCTATATGGTCAAAGGTATGATGTTGATAATGTCATGAATCGTGCTAACCCAAGAATCTCACATGATTCTTCCACTGCGGCCACAGTCTCAAGCACTGATCACACATATCAAACCGCGAACTGGAATACTACTCTTATGAGAAAATATTATCCGAGATAGTGGCGATTCTCTTTGTATCTTAACAAACTTCATGTGTTTCAACAAATGACCCAATCATACCCTTATGACTGGATCTTTTGAACTGGGGAAGGAGAATGTCAAAGTTATTTAATCCATACATAAGATTGTAAAGACCTCAAGTCTAAGGACTAGTCATACAGTCGATACATGAAAGTTCTCACAGACACATGGGATAAACACTCCATGTGAAAACTTTCGATGGTCAGTTCGATGGACACGAGCAACTCATGCATCCATGTGATACACCAAGTGGACGGATCTCCACTAGTAGCCTATGAGATCGGATACCCCACTTAAGGGTGTTGGACAATTATGACCCATAGCATCACAATTTGTAAGAATATGGTGTTGTTGTACAAATTAACTATGTGACAAAGGAATTCCTCTTTTATCATTTGTAATTGGATTACCGGGATATATAAATGTTAAAATTCCATATGATTAGTTCCGGATTAATAAGATATGCGACAATATTAATCCACTAAGGTTTAATCATTAAAATATCCCTAGTCGTAGTATTATCGAGATTGGACATCGATAATGCGGAATAGACTAGTATTGCACTTGTGCGTGTTATGGGAGCATAACTGCATAGTTCTCAAATATTTGGGTATTGGATACTCATGCAAGTGTAATAGGAGGTTGTGTTTACCAATGGTACGGGAACAGCTTCGCTCTGTATAGACCCCTCGAAATTCCATTGGTAGTATGACTATGTGTCTATGGAAGTCCGAATCAGGGTAGATGTATTTGGTCTTAACCTGAGACTTGCATCGCTAATACTTGCAACAATCAATATACTTTGGTTTTGGTCGTCCAGGGCTTTAACAGGTTCTGTGTACGCCTCTTCTGGGTATACTGAGAATCGTAGTGTATTGGGTGTGATGTCAAGATGGAAGTATCACTTCAGTCATATGAAGATGATGATCACGTAGGATACGGAACTAGTACTCTTATGTACTGCAGTCATCGAGATAATATGACTAGGTCATGCTTATCCGATTATAGAGACTAGTTACCAGAGATCCGATATATTCTTCGTACGGGGCAGACACAAATCCAGCCCCAGGCCTAGCATGTGACATTCAATACTGGATCTCAATACGCAATACTACGTATTCTATGCCTGACATAGATTACATATTCCTTAAAAGAATATTTCTGGAGAATTGGGTAGGCACAGTGCTTTTCTAAAAGCCAACTATGTCTTGTAAATCGGTAAGAACGTGGTACTAGGTACGCACGTATTCAGATACTCCGATGACCAGATTTACTGCCAACATATCCAGGGATCTCATGGGTCGCTTCCCGAAGATTCACTGATGACGTATGACTCGAACATAATTAATCTGGGATTAATTAGAAGAGAGAAAATTAATCTAGGATTAATTGCAGAGAAATTTTATCTGGGATAAAATACTAATTGAAGAGAGAGAACGATTAATTTGGAATTAATCGATAAATAATATATTCGATATATTAAACGAAATTAGATTTTGACGTAGAATTAAAATTGGATTTTAATTCGGGCAAACGAATTAGTTTAGAATTAATTCGCGAGCGACGTGAATAGTAATTTTACTAGGCATAATTATTTAATTAAATTTGATTTAATTACGTCGCAACGGAAAATTCTTTAATTTGGAATTAATGAACCCGAGCCCAGAATGTGTTTGTGGGCCCACTCGGATTTTGAATTAAAGTGGGGCCCACAAGTCACATCGCAAGTCACCTTTTGTGATGGAAGTCACGTCAACTTTGTGTGATGTGATTCAAGTCATTTTTTGAGTGATGGGAGTAGTTGAGAGCAATTAATGCCATTTTCCCTCCAAATGTTTGTTTTGCTTTTTGGAAAAGCATATACCAAAACTTTGTGAGACTTTTGGTATTAGGTTTTTAGAAAACAAAACACTACACTCATCTCTCTATTTCTATCTTCATCAAGGCTGAAACCTTGGCCTTCTTTCTCCCTCTCTTTGGCGTGAAGCTAGGTATGAGACACAGAAACTGGGCGACGCATGCTGTTCCGGGATCGCGGCCCGATTGGGAGCACGAAATAGTCCGTGGGGGAACTAAACCGGAGAATAATGGAGGCGCCACCCGATGTGAACCGGGACAAAGATTTAAGGCCGCACTCACCCCTTGCAAGGGAAGACCTCAAACCGTATTGAAATGATTTGTGCAATAATTTAACCAAGCCTAAGCAACATATTTCCAATAGTATTCTACTTTTAAATTCACATGCATGAAAGTAATCATCATAACGGCGAACATGCAATAGCACACAGCAATCTCATGAGCATACTTCGATCATATAATACGGGAAACAAAGAACAACCTAAACATAATGCAAATTCCAAACGCAAAATAAATGACTAATCATGCTTGAATACCATCTCATGAACACATCAAATAGATAAATGCAGGGATACAAATAATATGATTGATTACATGATACAAGAGAAGTCACCTAAGAAACAATTATGCATAGCATGTGATGAAAATGACTCAGTTCAATGTATACGCGTTCGTGTAGCATTTGAAAATGCGTTCGAACGGTAAACAGAAGGTTCACATTCGTATAGCGTTTGAGAACGCGTTCGAACGAGACCAGACCTGATGCATGATAAAACAAAGAAATACGTGCGCATTCGAGTAGCGTTAGTAAATGTATTCGAACGGTAAACAGAAGGTCCGCGTTCGTGTAGCGTTTAAGAACATGTTTGAACGGGACTGGACCTGATGAAACAAAACACATTCGTGTTCCAGTAGCATTCGTAAACGTGTTCGAATGGTAAACAGAAGGTTCACATTCGTATAGCGTTTGAGAACGCATTCGAACGGGACCAGACCTGATGCATGATAGAAGACACAACACATATATAGATAAGAAAATCCACCATGTAGGACCCCGTGTGCCTGATTGAACTCATTCCCATTCAATCAAGCATACCTCATCCGGCGTGTTAAAACATCGTGGTAAGGTAGCCTTCAGGCATTTTCCCTCGAATAGAGGACCTTTAATCCACCCTAGTTAGCCTATGTGCATTAGAATACAATACATGCATAAATAGAACAATGATATGCATAAAGTCAATGACATAATAAAAAGCGCAGCAAAACATCGTGGTAAGGTAGCCTTCAGGCATTTTCCCTCGAATAGATGACCTTTAATCCACCTTAGTTAGCCCATGCGTGTTACATCACAATGCATAGAAAATAAAGACAATGATATAGGACTTCGTATGCTCGGTTGAACATACCTCACATCCAACCAAACATACTTTGTCCGGAGCGGCAAAGTATTGGCGTAAAGGTAGCCCTTTGGCCTTTTCTTCCCTCAAATGGGAAACCTTTAGACCAATATACTAAGCCCATGCGCATCACATCATCAACACACAAACAAACAGCATACAGAATGTAAAATGGCGAAATATAAGATGCGGATAATAAACAATCAAGATAAAATAAAGGGAGATATGTGCCGTTTACTCAAGTGGTACGTGGAGTTGTATCCCAAGTACAGACTGCACTACTGTCCATTCGGATTCGGCAACGGAATTTTTGTCTGGGTTTCCATCCTATATACCATAAGAGACGACACATTTTTCATTTCATTCAAAGGCCACAACATGCATCCACAAACGACTCTCATCCGAATAAAACAATTAAAAGACGAATGAAAATAAATAGAAAAAGTGTCCTCAGGTCTAACCTTTTAAATCACCTCTCGGATGTACGGTACACGATCGTTGGAAGGGCTAACGCTCCGCAACTCCTCTGGTTCACTGGTTCACTGCTTTCATTCGTTGTCTCACTGTTTTGAGTTGTCGTTCTCCCTATTTTACTGCTGTTTTTACTGTATTTCACTGCTATTTTGGTGACGTTTTCTGGTCACTGTTTCGAGTATTTTAGGCCACTATTTTGGGGTATTTGGGGCTGCTGTTTTGGTGATGTTAAGGGCTGTTGTTTTGGTGATGTTAAGGGCTAAATGGGGTTATTGTTTTTGGTGGTTTAGGAGGGCTGTATGGGGCTCTCATTTTCGGTGGTTTAGGGGGATTTCTTGTGTGAATGAGCTAGGGTGTCAATGCATTGCAGAAATTTTGTGGTTTGTATGAATGTGCTAGCCCATTGGATGTGTGGTGGAGGCTTCTTTTTATAGGAAAAAACTAAGGTTAAATCTTGTTCAAAAAGGAATAAATCAATTAATGTTTTACAAGGAAGGTCTAATATTTGATTGGTGGACATGTCTTGGCTAGATTAGGAATATGATATATTTAATTTTTTTTGTTTAGGCTTGAGATGATTTTAATTTGGTATATGATTTTAGATTTTATTTAATTCCCCATGTGTTAAATATGTATTTTATTAATTTCGATGTGTTTTATGGGCTTTGGTGGGCTAATTGGGCTTGGGTGTGAGGCTAGCAGCAAAACCAGAAATACCGACACCGTTTGAACGCAGCTTCGAACGCTACATGAACGTCTGTAATCTGCTTGACGTTCGAACGTGGTCACGAACGCAGCACGAACGAAAACGGTGAACTTATGAAATGAATCTGATGACATACTTATTCTGAATTTCCCCTTCCGACGTCTGTTTCCCACGACTTCCGTAACTTAAAAGGTAGTGCCTCTAAATGAGACTCATCATAGAGACTTATATGCAAAAATGCAGTGCCTACACTAGGCTTCACTTCTTCTTGATTTTGCTTCAAAATCATGAATGCTAGCACATTAAAGGAGTCTTACGAAGGTGTTAGGGAAACAAATCCATGAGTTTGGAATTCAAGGAGATGTTTGGAAGCTTTACATACATCAAAGGGGAGCTTAGAGCACAACACAAAGGCTTGGAATTTTTGTTATCTCCTACATCCAAAACCGATCAAAGTGAGTATTTTCCGCATTTTTACTCTGTTGTATTCACATGATTTCTTGCTTAATTGATCTTGGTTTGACCTAGAAAACCCAACAATGGTATCAGAGCCTTGATTAAGCATGAAATTGAATTTAGGGTTCTTAAACTTCAATTTGGGTATTTTTGATTTGAGCATGTTTTGTTCAAATTGTTTGTTTGAGCATGCTTATAATATGTTAACTTTGAGTTGTGCATGATCAATTTGAAGAAAAATTAATTGGATTAATTTCCCCTAAATTATGAGGCTTGGCCGAATGTGAACCCATTTGTAGCTCTTGGTGATTTTTGAATTTTAGACAATTGGATGTGTTTAAAATGCATGGGATATATTATTTTGTGATTTAATTGGATTGAAATCAAAATTGATATAAAACATCCCTAATTACCGTGAGCCTTGTAAGCATGTTGAGATTGATTTTGCTTCAATTTGTGTTGGACATAAGTTGATTAATTAAATCATGATTAATTACTGTAATTGGTGTTTTGGAAATATTAATTCAACTAATTTATTATGGCTAATACACTTTAATTAAATAATTGTGATATTTGGAATATTGTGATTAAATTAATTGGGCTAAAAATGTTGTATTTGGGCTTAATGGGCTTGGTTGGGCCAATTTTAGTTTAAGATAATTGGTGGGATCCAATTGGACCTAAAACCATTTCCATAAAGTCCAAATATAATAAATGGGCATTTAAAATTTTAATTGGGCCTAATGGGCCTAAATTGATTTTTGGCAAAGGGTGATTCCTTATTGGGCTTTGGTTGCCAAAGCCCATGCCTTATAAATTAATTGAAAGCCCATTGGACTTTAATTAAATTGACATTGGATGTTAATTGGGCTTTGAGACCCGTTAAAATTAGATTTAGAATCTAAGTCACAAAGGTCATTAATAAAGTGTAGTTATTTAATTTGGAATTAAATAAAGAATTAGTATTGAATACAAATTAAATTGGATTTGATATTGTAGTTTGATATAATTCAAGAATACGTACTTTGAGTACTTATTTTTAAACGAGTTGGACTTGCGCAAATCAATTTGTTGTTTGAACATTGGATGGTCATTAATCATAGATTAATTAATTGGATTAGATTGATTAATAACATGTTTTGTGTGAATACATGGATGTGATGTATGAATAATGTATATCGGATGGATATTAGATGGGTGAGGGCAATTTTAGAAATTATTGTAATAAATTTAGAATTTATTAAATTGGACCTGCGTGTCCAACCTTTATCTCTCGATTCTTTGTAATTCTCTTCTCACCAATTCCCCTCAATGTAAATGAGGTTTCTTTAGAAGTATTATATAATTGGGTAGAAGTAAGAATAATGTTAGCGGGAGAGAGGAAGGGGAGAGCTTTGTTCTAGGAACAAAATATTTTAAATATCCATCCGCATATCATTATTAATTTAATTACCGTGCCTTATTATGCTTTTAGAATGCATGCTTAAGGGTGTATGATGAGACCTAATCAAAGAAAATTAATGTTTGACAATTATGACCCATAGCGTCACTATTTGTATATATCATAGTGTTGTTGTACAAATTAACTATGTGACAAAGGAGATTGCACTCTTATCATTTGTGATTAGATCACCTAGATGTATAAATGATATGAGGTCCCTATGATTTGTTCCTGGACTTAGAATGATATGAGACAATATATGTCCACGAAGGATAAATCATTAAATATCCCTAGTCAGAGTATTATCGAGATTGGACATCGATAAATAAGTAAAAGACTAGTATTGCACTTGTGCGCGTTGTGAGGGCACAACATCATAGTTCTCATATATTTGGGTATAGGATACTCATGCAAGTGTAATAGGAGGTTGTGTTTCACCGATGGTACGGGAAACAGCTTCGCTCTGGATAGACCCCCTCGGAATTCCATTGGTAGTATGACTATGTGTCTATAGAGGTCTGAAATCAGGGTAGGTGTATTTGGTATTAACCTGAGACTTGCACCGCTAATACTTGTGACAATCAATATACTTTGGTTGAGGTCGTCCAGGCTTTAACAGGTTCCGTGTACGCCAATGCTGGGTATATTGAGAATCGTAGTGTGTTGGGTGTGATGTCAAGACGGAAGTGTCACTCTAGTCACATGGAGATGATGGTCACGTAGGATACGAGACTAGTTCTCTTAAATGCTGCGGCTATCGGAAAAAATTACAAGGTCAGGTTTATCTGATTATAGAGACTAGTCACCAGACATCCGACATGTGCTTCGTACCGGGCAGACACAATTCCATCCCCATGTCTAGCACGTGATCATCCGATACTGGACAGAAATACGCAATACTACGTATACTACGCCTGATATAGATCCTTTATTCCTGTAAGGATATTTCCGGGGAATTGGGAAGGCATGGCGCTTTACCAGAGGCCAACCTTGTCTTGTAAATCGGTATAAACGTTGTACGAGGTACTTACGTGTTCGGATAGTCCGACGACCAAATTTACTACCAACATATCTGGGGATCTCATGGGTCGCTTCCCAAAGATTCACCGATGACGTATAACTCGCACTCTAAATTAATCTGGGATTAATTAGAAGAGAGAGAAAATTAATCTGGGATTAATTGCGGAGATATTTTATCTGGGATAAAATATCATTTAAAAGAGAGATAACGGTTAATTTGAAATTAATCGAGAAATTAATATATTTGATATATTAAACGAAATTGGATTTCGACGCGGAATTAAAATTAGATTTTAATTCGGGTGAACGAATTAATTTATAATTAATTCGTAAGCGACGTGAATAGTGATTTCGCTAGGCGTAATCATTTAATTACGACGCAATGGAAAATTCGTTAATTTAGAATTTGCGAACCCGAGCCCGAGATTAGTTGCGAGTGCATTCGCATTTCGAATTCGAGTGCGGCACGCAAGTTAAATCAAGCATCAAATCGCTAGTCGCATCAAGCGTCAAATCATTAGTCACTTTGAGTGATGTGACTTGACAACTTGATGGATTGAGTGATGGTAGTGGTTGGAGCTTTAATTGTTTGACTTTTGAAAGCCAAATTCACATGAAATGAATTTGAAATTTAAATGTGTGTATTTAATACACAAATTTGGAACCAACAAATTGAATCTCTCTCACTTCATCTCTTTCACTCTTCACGCCCAAGGGGCAAAAGCTCACTGGTTTTTCCTCTAAAAACCGTGACAGTGGGAAGCATTGAGTGTGGATTTTGTGGCAAAATCACAAGTGCTAGCACACTTACGAGATATACGAAGGTGATAGGTAAGTCCACCCATGAGCTGGGAACCGTTCGATGAAGCTCGGAGCTTGACGAAGGACCCAAACCGAGCCAAAACAGTGAGCTTGGACTGCTACTGCCATGACAGTGAACAGAAGGCATAATCTAAAATTTTTGTTGCCTCCGCATTGCTCAACCGATCGATGTGAGTATTCCGCAACTTCTTCGATATGTATTCGCACTTGATTCATGCTTATAATTGACCTTGGGACCTTAATAGAAACCAACAATGGCATCTAGAGCAAGGTTTGAGCATGAAATGTTTAGGGCTTAAAATTTGGGTAATTTGTATTTAAGCATGATTTTGTGAAATTGGATGAATGAGTATGCTTAAAACATGTTGAATTGAAGTTTGATTGGATCAATTTCATGAAATTGGATTGGATCAATTTTTCTCCCCAAATTTGGTGTTGGCCGAGAGGTTTGAAGCCCTAATGGTCTTGGTGATTTTTGATTTTTGATCATTGGATGACTTGAATCAATTGGAAATGTGGATTTAATGTTAATTTGGATTTGATTGGATTGAATTCGGAATTGATATAAAATTCTCTTTGATTGCCGAGACTTTGTGAAGCATGTTTGGGTTTGATTTTAATCAATTTTTGTTGGACACTAATTGATGTAGATGAGAATGATTAATTATCCTAATTTGTGTTTTGGAAATAATGATTTAGGTGAATAATTATGTTAATGCACTTTGGTTAATTAAATGTGAAATTGGATTTTTTGTATTTAATTATTTGGGCCTTAAAATTAGATTTGGGCTTTAATGTTGTAATTGGGCTTATTGGGCTTTGTTGTACAAAGTTTGGTTTAGGCAAAATTGGTTGGATCCAATTGGGCCCAAAACCGCATCCATAAAGCCCAAATGCGACTAAATGGACCTTTAAAGTTTAATTGGGCCTAATGGGCCAAAATTGATTTAAAGACTTATGGGGTAACTCCTTGATTGGACTTTGGTTATCGGTTTGACCCGAGTTGACCAAAAGTCCACGCTTTAAGAAATTAATTAAAAGCCCATTGGACTTTAATTAAATTGACGTTGGACGTTAATTGGGATTTGAGACCCGTAACGATTAAATTTAGAATTGAAGTCCTAAAAGTTCATTAATAAAGTGTAGTATTTAATTTGGAATTAAATAGTGAATTAGAATTAAATGCATATTGAATTGGGTTTAATTATGTAGTTTAATTTAATTCGAGAATTCGTACTTTGAGTACTTATTCACAAAACGAGTTTGACTCGAGCAAAATCAAATCGTTGTTTGAACTTTGGATGATCACTAATTATCAGATTAATTAATTTGATTAGATTGATTGATAACATGCTTATGTGAATACATGGTTGTGATGCATGAATAATGTATATCGGATGGATATTAGATGGGTGGGGCAATTTTAGAAATTGTTGTAATAAATTTGATTTATTAATTGGACCTGCGTGTCCAGCCTTATTACCTCTCTATTCTTTGTATTCTCTTCTCACCTATTCCCCTCAATGTAAATGAGGTTTCTTTAGAAGTGTAGTGTAACGGGTAGAAGTAATACATGTGCTAGCGGGAGAGAGAAAGAGAGAGATTTGATCTAGGATCAATGTGTAAAGTATCCATCCGTATATCATTATTACTTTTTCATATGCGCTTTATTATGTGTTTAGAATGCATGTTTAAGGGTGTATGATGATGAGACCTTAACAAAGATAATAAATTGGTTGCCAATTTGCACTCGAAAAACCTTCGCAAAATATTAAGCGTCTTTCCATCCATTGAGTGATTCTCACTCATGATCCGAGACTGGCATTGGCTTGTTGGCCAAAGTCAAGGCCTTTGTCCATCGAGGATGTGTTTGAATCACGAAGGCTTTGTTCCACGTCAGTGTCTTGTCCAAGTTGTGGTTTGTTGGCCAAAGTCAAGACCACTTCTTGTCCATCGACATTGATTACGAAGCTTTCCATGGTCAATGGGTCGCGCTTGACTGGGATCACTAAGTTTGTTGTGCCAAAGCCAAGGCTTAGTTGATTCAGAGGAAAAAAAGGTTAGGTAATACATTGGATGTATTGGCATATATAAGATATATGTTTCGGACTTGGATGTCCCCCTATCGGATCTAGGAATTGGATTGGATCCAATTGATCTTAGAGATCTACCTAGTTAATTATCATACAATTTGTTGGCCAAAGTCAAGATTGTGTGATATTTAACGGGATCCTAGCACACTAGGAAACAAGGTTTCCTGAGTACTCGACAGAGGGTTAGAGGCTCGCCGAAAAATAGTGGGAGGCAAGAATTTAATTTGCAATACTCGTTTAATTACTTGCCATACGCGCTCAAACAAGTATTAATTCGTCAAAGAAATTAAATGTTAATTGGACTAATATTTAAATGTTGTTTTAATAAATAGTTGGACTATATTCAAACAATTCATTTATAGTTGATTTTATAATTGGATTATAGTAATCAATATAATTGATTTTAATCTATTAAAGTATAGTTGATTAAATAGTTGGACTATTGTAATCATTATAATAAATAGTACCGAAATCGTTGATTAAATAGTTGGACTATTAAAATCAAGATAAAATTGAAAGATTGACGTTTAATACATAATCCTAGGGAAAATGAATTTAAATGCTTTAATTTTCAAAATTGGAAAAATTTCAGGATGGTCCTGGAAAAATAATAAGTTATTTTATTTGATAAAATAATAGATTGAGCCTAAGCCCGGAGTTAAGCAAATAATTGAGCATAATCTTTGGAAGATTATGTAATGATAACTTTAGTGCTTAATCCATTAAGCTTGTCGCAGTAGACTCCTTAATTTCTGAATCAGAACTAAGGATTAGATCCTTAAAGTATGATAAATAAATTGAAGGTCGCTGTTTCAACCGTAGATACCTAACTTTAGAAACTCTTGGAGGGTTAATGACTATTCTCAAGGAGACAAGTCAAAGTTTGCAATAAGGCAAGTAGCGCATGGCGCACCTTATTTCGATTTTCTAGAAACCCGAGGCTTGGCCAAAGGCTTCTGGAATGTTGAAAAGGGCAAATGCAAAATCATTATAATCTTCTAGGAAGATAAAGAACATATCCCAAAATGTCTGCTAAATGTGGCAAACGGGATCGCGGAAGCGTGACTGCCGTTTGGACAAAGCAGACATGAAGGAATTGAAGACGAGCAAGGCTTCGACTTCGAATATGTTTGTCAACATTATGTTCACAACTAGTATTAAAATTGGATTTTAAATACTTAGTGTGATACATAAATATATATTAATGTTCAGAATCTGCTATGAGCAGGATACTGAACTCAACTGAGATTTAATCTGCGAATTGGAAACGGGACGAAAGTCGCTGTTTCAACCGTAGATACCTAACTTTAGAAACTACATTTCGGGTGTGTACCTAAATTCGGAAACTGTTATAATGTAACTAGTTTGACTAGATACATTATCTCTATATCAGTGTTTGACCCGCTGCGGGTGAACCTTTCTATTCTAGAACACTAAAGTGTTTTATTATATAAGGATGATATTGAGATAAACACATTAGATGTGAATAACAAAATTTATATTTTGAATATAAATAAATCTCAAACGTATAACATGACAAACAAATAGCTCAAACTGATTTGATCAGAAGAAATTAATTTGTGGCATTATTGTCTGGGACACAATTAAACAAGAATCGTATATCCACACTTTTGAAGAGTGGGTACCATGACTAATTTGATTCTATTCAAATAAAGTCTACGAATCTAGTTTATTGGGCAAAGTGCCTAAAACACTATTTACTTGGTAAAAGTGTAAATGCCACTGATCTGTTAGCCCAGTTTATAGTGAAGCAAGTGGGCCCATGTCTAGCTAGGCTAGAGATGGATATGAATATTTCGTGACCTATACGAATGTGGCATCACGTTATGGTTATGTGTTTCTTTTGAAGAACACAAATAGGAAACTTTTAAAGTTTCGACACGAAATAGACAAACAGATCGGCTAAAGTATTAAACCGTCACGGTAAGACTGTAATGGAAAATACTTAAGCAATAAGTTTCTTATATACTTGAAAGAGTATAGTATTATTTCAAAGAGGACTCCTCCCGGAACACGTCAGTTTGACGGTGTCCGAACTGAGTAACCGAATTTTGTTGGAAATGATAAGGTTAATCAGGAGTCGCTTGAGCTACCATTTCCTTCAACGGATAAGCGTAAACAATGCAAGAACTTATTTAGAATAAGGTTCCATAAAATCTGTTTGACAGATATCATATTAGATATGAACAGGAAAGAAATCGAGTTTCATATTCCTGAATATTTGGGTATGCTTGGCATATGTTTGGATGATACCAAACTAGAACCCAAATTGGATAATTGCCAATTGTAGATTATCCTAGGGATATATATAAGTATAATACTTATATATCTCACAAGATAACAATTAGATTGTTGCTCACCATGCGGTTTTCCTAAGAGGAATACCGATATGCAGTGGTAAGTGGGAGGATAGTAAAACTCGATGAAAATCGGAGTAATACTGTCCAAGGCACCGAATCTTAAATGGAACACATATAGTTCATCAAGGATGAAACTATTACAATTAATCTTCGTATACACAAGAACCGCGTAGATCAGAGAGATTAAGAAAACAACCTGGGGTATGGGTTTCTGATCTCACCTCATAAAGATGTCAATCTTATTGAGGTATACCAACTGACTACGTATGAGGAAGTGATACAAGGTATCGACTCCCTTTTATGGCAAAGTGCCATATGATCCGAAATGGATTCCATGTAAATCAACAAATTTAGGATACTAGTTGATGTACCGCAAGTCATTGTGCCTATTGGTACTTTATAAGTCTTCAAGGAAGACATACATGGATGGCAACATACCAACGTAAAAAGCTAGGCTTTTAGAGGAAAGGTATCGTTATCAACATTGTATTGATTACGATTCAACCTTTTACCTGTTACCACGGTAAATCCATTTGGATAATGCTTGCTGATGCTGCATGTTTCATTTATGAAATATGTCAGCTTAACGGGAAAATCGCTTTCCTGAAAAGGAAACCTTTTGGAGGATGTTTACAACATCCTGACGATTTTGTCGTACCATAACTAGCAAACAAGGTTTGTGGGTTACTCAATCCATGTTCGGATTGAAGCAAGCATTAGGTTCTTGGAATTTTCATTTTGAGGTAATCATAATGGTTTATGATTTAATTCAAAACGAAATGATTCTTGTGTATATAAGAGGGTTAGTGGGAGCCCACTGACAGTGGCTGTCCTATAAAATAATGATAATATGTCATTTCTTGGAAATGAAATTCCCATAAATAACTATCGTCGAAAGCTTGGCTTTCGAAAACTCTCTGAGAAACTCGTACATTGAAAAATATACGCGACCTGGGGTCTCATACGCTTTGAGCATGTGGATTCACAAATAGGCCAATCCAAGTGATAGTCACTGGATTGATGTTAAGAACATCCGTTAGTATCTTAGAGAACTAAGGATGCTGTCTTAATATATGGAGAAGTAGAACTTGAAGTGACTGGGATCACTACTGCAAGTTTTCTAAACCGATAAAACCACTATAAGTTGCAAACGGTACTATACAGTTTGTATAACGAAACAGTGAGCTGGAAATATTCCAAGCAAGATACTGTTACCGAATAAACAACAAATGCGGGTTATTGCTGCAGTTGAAGCGGCAATAGAAGCCTTCTGGGTCGATAACAAATCTAATTAGATTAGATATAATTTTGTTAGCAGCTAAGCTAGGCTTGAGCACAGGCTAAAGAATTAATTGTCTCATCAACGATCCAGATATATACTTCGATATTCATCTGATTCGTTCGGATCATACATCGTGGCGATGTGATGATCGAATAAATCGCATCAGATGATAGTCATGTAAATCCGCTGACGAAAGCACATTCTCAGTAATTTGAGCCAACCGTACATAGTTCGGGTGTCAGACACTCGAGTGACTGGCTATAGGCCAAGTGGGAGATTGTTGGACAATTATGACCCATAGCGTCACTATTTGTACAAATCATATTGTTGTTGTACAAATTAACTATGTGACAAATGAGATTGCACTCTTATCATTTGTGATTAGATCACCTAGATGTATAAATGATAGAAGGTCCCTATGATTTGTTCCTGGATTGAGAATGATATGAGACAGTATCAGTCCATGAATGATAAATCATTAAATATCCCTAGTCAGAGTATTATCGAGATTGGACATCGATAAATATGTAAAAGACTAGTATTGCACTTATGCGCGTTGTGAGGGCACAACGACATAGTTCTAATATATTTGGGTATAGGATACTAATGTAAGTGTAATAGGAGGTTGTGTTTCACCGATGGTACAGGAAACAATTTCGCTCTGGATAGACCCCCTCAGAATTCCATTGGTAGTATGACTATGTGTCTATGGAAGTCCGAAATCAGGGTAGGTGTATTTGGTCTTAACCTGAGACTTGCAGCACTAATACTTGCGACAATTAACATACTTTGGTTGAGGTCGTCCAGGGCTTTAACAGGTTCTTGTACGCCAATGCTGGGTATATTGAGAATCGTACTGTGTTGGGTGTGATGTCAAAACGGAAGTGTCACTCCAGTTACATGGAGATGATGGTCACGTAGGATACGGGACTGGTTCTCTTAAATGCTGCAACTATCGGGATAAAATGACAAGGTCAGGTTTATCCGATTGTAGAGACTAGTCACCAAACATCCGACATGTGCTTCGTACGGGGCAGACACAATTCCAGCCCCAAGCCTATCACGTGATCATCTGATACTGGACAGAAATACGCAATACTACGTATACTACGCTTGATACAGATCCTTTATTCCTGTAAGGATATATCTGGAGAATTGGGAAGGCATGGCGCTTTGCCAGAGGCCAACCTTGTCTTGTAAATCAGTATAAACGTAGTACGAGGTACTTACGTGTTCGGATAGTCCGACGACCGAATTTACTGCCAACATATCCGGGGATCTAATGGGTCGCTTACCAAAGATTCACCGATGACGTATAACTCGCACTCTAAATTAATCTGGGATTAATTAGAAGAGAGAGAAAATTAATCTGGGATTTATTGCAGATATATTTTATCTGGGATAAAATATCATTTAAAAGAGAGATAACGGTTAATTTGGAATTAATCGAGAAATTAATATATTTGATATATTAAAGGAAATTGGATTTCGACGCGGAATTAAAATTAGATTTTAATTCGGGTGAACGAATTAATTCAGAATTAATTCGTAAATGATGTGAATAGTGATTTCGCTAGGCGTAATCATTTAATTACGACGCAACGGAAAATTTGTTAATTTGGAATTAGCGAACCCGAGCCCGAGATTATTTGTGAGTGCATTCGCATTTTGAATTCGAGTGCGGCACGCAAGTTAAATCAGGCGTCAAATCACTAGTCGCATCAAGCGTCAAATCATTAGTCACTTTGAGTGATGTGACTTGACAACTTGATGGATTGAGTGATAGTAGTGGTTGGAGCTTTAATTGTTTGACTTTTGAAAGCCAAATTCACATGAAATGAATTTGAAATTCAAATGTGTGTATTTAATACACAAATTTGGAACCAACAAATTGAATCTCTCTCACTTCATCTCTTTCACTCTTCATGCCCAAGAGGCAAAAGCTCACTGGTTTTTCCTCTAAAAACCGTGACAGTGGGAAGCATTGAGTGTGGATTTTGTGACAAAATCACAAGTGCTAGCACACTTACGAGACATGCGAAGGTGATAGGGAAGTCCACCCATGAGCCGGGAACCGTTCGACGAAGCTCGGAGGTTGACGAAGGACCCAAATCGAGCAAAAATAGTGAGCTTGGACTGCTACTGCCGTGACAGTGAACAGAAGGCAGAATCTGAAATTTTTGTTGCCTCCGCGTCACTCAATCGATCGATGTGAGTATTCCGCAACTTCTTTGATATGTATTCGCACTTGATTCATGCTTATAATTGATCTTGGGACCATAATAGAAACCAACGATTAATTGGTTGCCAATTACGCGAAAAACCCTCAATAAATATTAAGCGCTTTCCTTCTATTGAGTGATTCTTTCTCAAGATCCAAGATTGGCGCTGGTTTTTTGGCCAAAGTCAAGACCTTTGTCCATCACGAATGTGTTTGAATCATGAAGGCTTTGTTCCATATCATAAGTCTTATTCAAGTTTCGATTTGTTGGCCAAAGTCAAGATCATTTATTGTCCATCGACATCGATTACGAAGCTTTCCAAAGTCAATGGGTCCCGCTTAACTGGAATCATTAAGCTTGTTGTGCCAAAGCCAAGGGTTAGTTGATTCAGAGGAAAAAGGTTAGGGAATGATATATTGGCATTTATTAGATATATGTTTCGGACTTGGATGTCCACCTACTGGATCTAGGAATTGGATGAGATCCAATTGATCTTAGAGATCTACCTAGTTAAGTTTCATACAATTTGTTGGCCAAAGTCTAGATTGTGTGCTATTTAACGGGATCCTAACCCACTAGGAAACTAGGTTTCCCGAGTACTCAACAGAGGGTTAGAGGCTCGCCGAAAAAATAGTGGGAGGCAAGTATTAAATTTGTAATTTCGTTTAGATACTTGCCAAAATGCGCTCATTTCAATTTTCGTCATTATTTAAATATATATTAGTTGGACTAATATTTAATTGTTGTTTTAATTAAACAGTTGGACTGTATTCAAACTACTTCATTTATAGTTGATTATATAATTGGATTATAGTAATCAATATATTTTAATTTAACCAATCAAATTATAGTTGATTATATAGTTAGACTATAGTGATCATTATATTCAAATGTACTCGAAATCGTTGATTATATAGTTGGACTATTGGAATCAAGATAACTGAAAGATTAGCGTTTAAAACATAATCCTGGGTGAAAAATTTCTTTAAATGGCTTTAATTTTCAGAATGGGAATATAATCTCAGGATAGTCCTGGGAACTAAGAAGTTATTCTATTTGATAGACTGACGTCTCGGGCCTAAGCCCGAAGTTGAGCAAATAGTGGAGCATGAGTTTTGGAAGACTCATGGTGATGATAACTTTAGAGCTCGATCTGTTATGCTTACCGCAACGACTCTTTAATTCTGTCGTCAGAATTAAGGATTAGATCCTTATACCATGATGACGAAATTAAAGGATCTTCATAGATCTAACCTTAGATATTAGAAGTACTAATTGCAATAGAAAACTCTTAGAGAGTTAATGGCTATGCTCAAGGAGTCAAAGCCAGAGTTTGCAAAAGGGCAAGAAGCGTAAAGCGCATCTTACTTCGACATCCCAGAAGGCCAAGGCTGTTGGTTTCTATTAAGGTCCCAAGATCATAAACAAGCTTGAAATATGTGTGAATACAAATCAACGAAGTTGCGGAATACTCACATCGATCGGTTGAGCGACGCTACGATGAACAAAACGAACTTTCTGACCACTGTCACAGCTCACGGCAGTGAGGTTTTTGGCCTCCATGGATTCGGCTTTTGAGCTCCTTCGTCAAGCTCCAAGCTTCGTCGAATGATTCCCGGCTCATGGGTGGACTTCCCTATCACCTTCGCATCTCTCTCGGAGTGCTAGCTCTTGTGATTTTTGCCACAAAAATCACACACTCTTGCTTCCCTACTCACGGTTTTGACGGAAAACCAGTAAGTATTTTTCAGCCCATTGGGCGTGTAGATGAAGAGAGATGAGAGGAAGAGAGAGTTGTGTAAGTTTTGTGGATTTTGTGTATCAAATACACTTAATGAATTTCTAAATTCATTTTCACTTTATTGGCTTTACAAAAGTCAAACCATAAAAGCCACACCAACCTCCATCAACTCACATCACTCATGGATAGTGACTTGCGTCAATCACTCAAAGTGAAAGACATCTATCACTTGATTGACGAATGATGTGACGCTAGTTGCGACTAGCGATTTGACGCTTGATTTGATTTGCGTGCCGAACTCGAATTAGAAATGCGAATGCGCTCGCAAATAATCTCGAGCTCGGGTTCGCTAATTCCAAATTAAAGATTTTTCCGTTGCGTCGTAATTAAATCTAATTTAATTAAATAATCATACCTAGCATAATTACTATTCACATCGCGAACGAATTAATTCTAAATTAATTCGTTCGCCCGAATTAAAATCTAATTTTAATTCCGCGTCGAAATCCAATTTCGATTAATATATCGAATATATTAATTAATCGATTAATTCAAAATTAATCATTATCTCTCTTTAATTGATATTTTATCCCAGATAAAATAACTCTGTAATTAATCCCAGATTAATTTTCTCTCTCTTCTAATTAATCCCAGATTAATTTAGAGTGCGAGTCAAACGTCATCGGTGAATCTTTGGGAAGCGACGCATGAGATCCCCTGACATGTTGGCAGTAAATTCGGCTGTTGGACTATCCGAACACATAAGTACCTCGTACTACGTTTATACCGATTTACAAGACAAGGTTGGCTTCTAGCAAAGCGCCATGCCTACCCAATTCTCCGGAAACATCCTTACAGGAATAAATGATCTATATCAGGCGTAGTATACGTAGTATTATGTATTTCTATCCAGTATCAGATGATCACGTGCTAGGCCTGTGGCTGGAATTGTGTCTGCCCCGTACGAAGCACATGTCAGATTTCTGGTGACTAGTCTCTATAATCGGATAAACATAACCTTGTCATTTTATCCCGATGACTGCAGTACTTAAGAGTACTAGTACCGTATCCTACGTGACCATCATCTCCATATGACTGGAGTGACACTTCCGTCTTGACATCACACCCAACACACTACGATTCTCAATATACCCAGCATTGGCGTACACAGAACCTGTTAAAGCCCTGGACGACCGCAACCAAAGTAGATTGATTGTCGTAAGTATTAGCGGTGCAAGTCCCAGGTTAAGACTAAATACACCTACCCTGATTTCGGACTTCCATAGACACATAGTCATACTACCAATGGAATTCCTAGGGGGTCTATCCAGAGCGAAGCTGTTTCCCGTACCATCGGTAAAACACAACCTCCTATTACACTTGCATGAGTATCCTATACCCAAATATATGAGAACTATGCTATTGTGCCCTCACAACGCGCACAAGTGTAATACTAGTCTTTTACGTATTTATCGATGTCCAATCTCTATAATACTCTGACTAGGGATATTTAATGATTTATCCTTCGTGGACTGATACTGTCTCATATCATTCTCAATCCAGGAACAAATCATAGGGACCTCCTATCATTTATACATCTAGGTGATCTAATCACAAATGATAAGAGCGCAATCTCCTTTGTCACATAGTTAATTTGTACAACAACACCATGATCTGTAAAAATAGTGACGCTATGGGTCATAATTGTCCAACAATCTCCCACTTGGCCTATAGCCAGTCACTCGAGTGTCTTACACCCGAACTATGTACGATTGGCTCAAATTGCTGAGAATGTGCTTTCGTCAGCGGATTTGTATGATTATCATCTGATGCGATTTATTTGATCATCACATCGCCACGATGTATGATCCGAACGAATCAGATCAATATCGAAGCATGTATCTGGATCGTTGATGAGACCATTAATTCTTTAGCATGTGCTGACGCCTAGCTCAGCTGCTAACAGAATTATATCTAATCTAATTAGATTATTATCGACTCAAATGGCTTCTATTGCCGCCTCAGCTACAGCAATAACCCGCATTTGTTGTTTATACGGTAACAGTATCTTGCTTGGAAGATTTCCAGCTCACTGTTCCATTATTCAAACTGTATAGTACCGTTTTCGACTTATAGTCATTTTTATCGATTTAGGAAACTTACAGTAGTGATCACAGTGACTTCAAGTTCTCCATCTCCACAGATTAAGACAGCATCCTTAGTTCTCTAAGATACTAACGGATGTTCTTAACATCAATCCAGTGACTATCACTTGGATTGGCCTGTTTGTGACTTCATATGCTCAAAGCGTATGAGACACCAGGTAACGTACATTATTCAATGTACGATTTCACGGAGATTATTTATGAAAGCCAAGCTTTCACCGATAGCTATTATGGGAATATCATTTCCAAGAAATGACATATATTATCATTATTGTATAGGACAACCACTGTCAGTGCGCTCCCACTAACCCTCTTATATATACACAAGAATCATTTCATTTTGAATTAAATCATAAATCATTATGATTGCATCAAAATGATAATTCCAAGAACCTATGCTTGCTTCAATCCAAACATGGATCGAATAACCCACAAAACTTGTTTGCTATTTCAGGTACGATAAAATCGTCAGGATGTTTTAAACGTCCTCCAAAAGGTTTCCTTTTCAGGAAAGCGATTTTGCTATAAAGCTAGGATATTTCATAAATGAAATATGCAGCTTTAGCAAGCATTATCCAAATGGATTTACCATGGCAACAGGTAAAAGGTTGAATCGTAATCAACACAATGTTGATAACGATACCTTTCCGCTAAAAGCCTAGCTTTATACGTTGGTATGTTGCCATCCATGTACGTCTTCCTTGAAGACTTATAAAGTACCAATAGGCACAATGCCTTGCGGTACATCAACTAGTATCTAAACTTGGTTGATATACATGGAATCCATTTCGGATTCATGACACTTTGCCATAATAGGGAGTCGATACCTTGTATCACTTCCTCATACGTAGTCAGTTGGTATACCTCAATAAGATAGACATCTTTATGAGGTGAGATCAGAAACCCATACCCCAGGTTGTTTTCTGACTCTCTTCGACATACGCTGTTCTTATGTATACGAAGATTAATGGTAATAGTTTCATCCTTGATGAACTATTTGTGTTCCATTAGGATTCGGTGCCTTGAACAATATTACTCTGATTTTCATCGAATTTTACTATCCTCCCACTTACCACTGCATATCAGTATTCCTCTTAGGAAAACCGCATGGTGAGCAACAATTACATTGTTCTCTCATGAGTTTTATAAGTACAATACTTATGGTATCCCTAGGATAACCTACAATTGGCACTTATCCAATTTGGGTTCTAGTTTGGTATCATCCAAACATATGCCAAGCATACCCAAATAATCAGGAATGTGAAACCCGGTTTCTTTCCTGTTCATATCTAATATGAAATCTGTCAAACAGATTTTTATGGAACCTTATTCAAAAAAAGTTCTTGCACTGTTTAAAGCTTATCCGTTGAAGGAAATGGTAGCTCAGAGCGACTCATGATTAACCTTATCATGTCTAACATAATTCGGTTACTCATTTCGGACACACCGTCAACTTGACGTGTTCCGGGAGGAGTCCTCATTGAAAGAATACTATACTCTTTCAAGTATATAAGAAACTTATTGCTTAAGTATTTTCCATTACAGTCTTACCGTGACGGTTTAATACTTTAGCCGATCTATTTTTTATTTCGTGTCGAAACTATAAAAATTTTCGATTTGTGTTCTTCAAAAGAAACACATAACCATAACGCGACGCCACATCCGTAAGGTCACGAAATATTCATATCCACCTCTAGCCTAGCTAGACATGGGCCCACTTGCTTCACTATGAACTAGGGCTAACAGATTGGTGGCATTTACACTTTTACCAAGTAAATAGTGTTTTAGGCACTTTGCCCAATAAACTAGATTCGTAGATTTTATTTGAATAGAATCAAATCAGTCCGAGTACCCACTCTTCGAAAGTGTGGATATACGAGTCTTGTTTAATTGTGACCCAGACAACAATTTCACAATTAGTTTCTTCTGATCAAATCAGTTTGAGCTATTTGTTTGTCATTTTATCCGTTTGAGATTTATTTATATTCAAAATATAAATTCTGTTATTCACATCTAATGTGTTTATCTCAATATCATCCTTATATAATAAAACACTTTAGTGTTCTAGAATATAATGGTTCACCCGCAGCGGGTCAAACACTGATATAGAGATAATGTATCTAGTCAAACTAGTTACATTATAACAGTTTCCTAATTTAAGTACACAAATGAAGGTAGTTCCTAAAATTAGGTATTTACGGTTAAAACAGCGACTTTCGTCCCATTTTCAAATCGCAGATTAATCTCTATTGAAGTCAGTATCCTGTTCAAAATAGATTCTGAACATCAATACATATTTATGTATCACACTAAGTATCTAAAATCCAATTTTAATACTAGCAGTGAATATATTTATGACAAACATATTTGAAGTTAGAGCCTTGCTAGTCTTCAATTCCTTCATGTCTGCTTTGTCCAAACGGCAGTCACGCTTCTGCGATCCCGTTTGCCACAATTTAAGCAGAAATTTTGGGATATGTCCTTTATCTTCCTAGAAGATTATAATGATTTTGCCTTTGCCCTTTTCATATTCCAGAAGCCTTTGGCCAAGCCTCGGGTTTCTAGAATATCGAAGTAAGGTGCGCCTTGCGCTACTTGCCTAATTGCAAACTTTGACTTTATCTTCTTGAGAATAGTCATTAACTCTCCAAGAGTTTACTATTACAATTTAGTACTTCTAAATTCTAAAGATAGATTTATGAAGATTCTTCAATTTAAGTATCATACTTTAAGGATCTAATCCTTAGTTCTGATTTAGAAATTAAGGAGTCTACTACGACAAGCTTAATGGATTAAGCACTAAAGTTATCATCACATATTCTTCCAAAGATTATGCTCGACTATTTGCTTAACTCCGGGCTTAGGCCTAATATGTTATTTTATCAAATAAAGTAACTTATTATTTTCCAGGACCATCCTGAAACTTATTCCCAATTTGAAAATTAAGCCATTTAAATACATTTTTCCCTAGGATTATGTTTTAAATGTCAATCTTTCAATTATATCTTGATTATAATAGTCCAACTATTTAATCAACGATTTAGGTACTATTTATTATAATGATTACAATAGTCCAACTATTTAATCAACTATAATTAATAGATTAAAAACAATTATATTGATTACTATAATCCAATTATAAAATCAACTATAAATGAATAGTTTGAATATAGTACAACTTTTTATTAAACTATTGGCAACCAGTCTCGGATCTTGAGTGAGAATCACTCAATGGAAGGAAAAACGCTTAAGATTTTGCGAGGGTTTTTCGAGTGCAAATTGGCAACCAATTTATTATCTTTGTTAAGGTCTCATCATCATACACCCTTAAACATGCATTCTAAACACATAATAAAGTGCGTATAATAAAATAATAATGATATGCGGATGGATACTGTACACATTGATCCTAGATCAAAACTCTCATTTTCTCTCTCCCGCTAGCACAAATATTTCTTCTACCCGTTACACTACACTTCTAAAGAAACCTCATTTACATTGAGGGGAATAGGTGAGAAGAGAATACAAAGAATAAGGAGGTGATTAGGCTGGACACGCAGGTCCAATTATGTAATATCCCAGATTTTGGGCACTGTTCTAGAAGATTCTCAGACTGACGTTATAGTCTCGGAACAGGACGATAATAAAGAATAAGAGTTCAAGCTATGTTATATTGGTTGGAATAATATATTATGAATATTCATCGCGTTGGAAAACACGTGGGATCAAAAGTCAGTTACGCGATTTTTGTAAAACGCGTAAGGTTTGCGGTTTCGGTCACGGAAATAGCAAACAAACTCCGATCGAGTTGATTCTTGAACCATCGGACTCTTTTTTCTGAGACGAACAACTTTCGCGTTGAACGTTTTTCGAAGATCGCGCTAGAAGGGCTTCAAGATTGATGATTTCCGAAAATACACTTTTAAGTGGGGGCATTTTGGTAATTTTGGATGGGGATATTTTGATTTATTATTTTCATTTTATAAAAAGAAAAAATAAGCAAATACAAAAAAAAAAAAAACGCAGAGAAGTGGCGTGAGGAGAGAGAAAGGGGGGAAACTATCGCCGGTGGCTCTCCGGCCACCCTTGCGCCGGCGGACCACCAGCATATGAAGCGTCCGGCCACGGCGCACCAGCCGGTGGCCGGCGCTGACGCAGAAGACGCCGGAATCGGCGGCAGGAGGGAGGAGAACGACGCGATTTTGGGATTCCTGATCCCGGTTCGTCGGTTCATTTCACGGCCTGAGCCACCCATCATATCGAAGCCCTCGACGAGTACTACGAGTGTGCGGGGTTGATTTCACCGATCAACGGCCGGTTGCACACGAAACGATGAAAGAAGCTGCGCGTGAATAGTAGGCCCAGATGAACAGTAGCTCCGATCGGAATTTCGTCGACACCAGCGCGTTCGTATGGCTGATGGGAGTCCGAATATGGCCTCGAAAGTTCGGTACGACTCTCCGTTTAGATTTTGTTATTTTCAAGTATATCGATATATTTTCGGATGTTTCCGGTAGTTTCGTAGTGTAATGAATTCGCATGAAATAAATTGAATATGATATAATGTGTTAAAACGATAAATTTGGTAGAATCCGGGGAGGAACAGAACGGATTAGATCAATCCGATAGAATTAGCGAGTTTCCGGTAAAACAGAGTTTCTCGCGCAACCGAGCGTAGTTGACCGTAATCATGAAAATAGTATAAATATGGTATTGCGAGGGTGATTAGGTAATTTTGGATTAGTTCGGAGGGTTTGAGACCCTTCCGTAGCGTTTGCGGAAACATTTCCGCAAGTTTTGCCGCAAACGCGTAAAATGAGAATATGACCCATCTAGCTAATTTAGAATAGCATGTAAGCATGTAATAGAGTAATGAAGCTTAAACTGTAGTATCAGAGATGATTCGGGTGTTCCGGGGAAACCCACAGTTGTTTTAGATGAGTTGAAAGTTCCGCAAATAGCGGTTCTGATTGCGTTTTATGATTTGTTTTGACAGATCGGGTCCAGAGTCGGAGTGTCTGCGAAGCCAGGTAAGTAACTCATGCTGTGAGTACTTGATAGATTTAACAATGTTCGAAATTAGTAATATAATAAAGTTGTATATAATTATATGCATGAAACCTGTTTATATAAGAAGATGAACGTAGAAGAAAGAAGCAGAGGTATGAGAAAAAGATAAACATGAGCATACAGAAGTAAATAGATACATATGTAGGTATGAACCAATATGTATATATAGATAGAGCATATGAATAATGTCATGTTTATGATTAATTAAACGAGACTTGGGTTTGGGGGTTGTAGAAACTACACCCTAGGGAATGAGATTAAAGTTACAAATGAGATAAACATAGATATATTAGTGAGAAAACAAATTATGTGTAAAAGCAAGAATGCTAGAAAGAGTTAGGAAGCTTGTGTAAATTGCATAACTATAATGAGCATGTGAGTGTATAATTAACCAAGTAAATATGTAATGTGTGTATTAGCATAAGAACAATAATACGAAGGGATAAGTATGAATTAGTAAGTATGTAAGTTGACGTGATTAAGCATGTATGTGTATAAGAATAGTATGACATGCAAGTGTTGAATTTCATACAAGAATGAGCTTATATGTGCATGTGTTTAGTAACATAAGTAATGATATATATATATAAGATGACAGAGAGTATGGATGAGTAGTATATGCATTGCATGAGAACATATGTAAGTTTATGACACGAGGAAGTAGAAGAATGATAAAGGATATGTGCATGTATAGACATGTATGAATGTAAGATAAATTTAGTATGTTTTAGTTTGAGCAAGCATTCTGTTGATATTCCAAGCATACAGTTTATAAGATCACTATAGATGGAAGCATGTAAGATTAGAATTCGTACATCATTAATTTATGAGTATGCATGAATATGTACATGTACTTATATGACATTATAAGAAAGCATGGCTAAGGTAAAAAAGGATCATGAGAAAACATCTGCATATATGTGTGTTAAGGTTTTCAGCAGTCAAGTAAAAGATAAGAATGTTTTCAAAGATTTCAAATGTTTTAAAGAAAACTTTCAAATGATTTGAAAGATAATATATTTCAAAAAAATATTTTCTTTTAGTTTTGAGATACCGTATATGGTTTTATGGTTTTTCGGGGCATGAGGGAAAAACTCACCCCAGTATGTAACTTGAGATTCAGTTGGAATTTACGGATATCATATGGATTCGGGATTGGGATTTTACCCATCCCAGTGGTACATTGTTGGAATTGACAGATTTAGATACATGTGCACATGTGGAGGATTGATGGGACGCTCTCAGATCCTCGAGCGGGACTATGGGGACGGCGATACGTAACGCCCCTAGATCCTAAGCGCTCAGATGGTACATTCCTGGGCGGAGATGCGCCTACGGGCGGAGATTTGGTGGCATGGGGGACGGCGATACGTAACGCCTCATGTCACCGGCAGGGTGTTTAGGGGGACGGTGATACGTAACGCCCCTAAACACCGGTGTATTCGGGGGGACGGCTATACGTAACGCCCCTGAACACCAGATGGATACTTTGGTACAAGATGACCGTATATTGATTTTCAGATTTCGATTTTCAGAAAAAGATTTCAGATATCAGTTTTTCAGGAAGAAGTTTGAAATATCAAGTTTTCAGAAAACAGTTTTTAGAGTTACAGCTTTCAGAAAGAACTCTTTAGAAAAGAAAGTTTTTCAGAAGCATCAGTTTTATAAGAAATTCAGAATTTCAATACAGAAATCAGTTTCCGAGTAATGTTTTCAACCCAGTGTTCTGCATAAATGATTTTATAAAATATGTTCTAAAAGGCATGGCAGGTTGAAGTAAAGAATGATTTGCAATTTCTGCATATAAATCATACATTCTAGTGAGTCATTTGAGATGTATATATTTGATGTGAATGCATTATAGCATTAGTATCCTTCGCATGTGAGTTCTTCAGAAAAGATTATAAAGTAATATTTCATAAAGGCATGACATGATTGCATCAAAAGATATGTATGGTTGATATTGATGTGTGGCATGTTTATATAGAAGTAACATTTTGAAAAATTCTAATGCATGTCTTATTTAAAGGTATATATATATTAATCATGATTTGTGGTTGTGGATCAGGTAATTAACAGAAGTAAGATTTTAACAGGCCGATTTGATGATATTTCAAGACAATAAAAGAAAGAAAGCTATTATAAATGTGAAATCTAGATTAGCTCAGAGTATACAGAAGATGTAAAGAGAAGAAACAGAGTAGCGCAGCGGAAGTGGAATAGATCTTAACATGTTAGTATGTAAAGTAGAACTTGACGTATTTGATATGAAGGATTAATACAAACGTTATTAATAGAAGTTAAAGTATTTAGTGTGTGTTCAGATGAAAAGATTAATAGCAAGTAATGCGGGAATAAATGGATATAAGTTACAAAGTTAATTTAGATTTGTTAATATTTGCATAGTTACTTACTGAGTCATTATGACTCACATCATTTCAGCTTGTTAGTTTTGCAGGTCAGTAGCAGTCTTTTAGAACAACTCGTAGTTCGGTGAAGACTTTGAAGACGGTGGATCGCCCCAATTGTAGTCGAGATAGTGTTTAGTCCTGGGTTGAGTTATGGGTCCTCACGCCCCTTGTTTGAATATTTTCATTTGTATTTAATATGTATAAATCATGTAATAGCATAGTTTATTTTGAGTTCTGGCCGGAGGCCAAGTATTTTCATTTTGTTTGTTGAGTTCCGGCCTGAGGCCGAGATTGTTGTGTTTTGTTGTATTTGGATGCTGGCTACAGGCCAGGTGTTGGAAATAATTACCAAGCCCCAAGATCAACAAGAACAAGCAAAATATATAAATACAAGAATGAATAAATTGAAGTATGGCGGAATCATACTCACAATACTTGAAAATGGATGCTAAGATGATGCGAAATTCCTCCCTTGTGCAGTGAAGCTCTCGGCCAAGAAGAAAAGAGTGACTCCAAGTCGAGTTTGATCCTTCCAAGCTCAAGGATTAGTTTCCCATATCACCTATGTATGATCCCTTGAAGGTGCTAGCCTTTGTTGTGATTTTGAATGCACAACTTCTTCAAATCTTGCCACAAAAATTGAAGAAATGGAGAGCCCAAAACTGCATGTAGTTTCGGCAATGTGAGAGAGAGGAGAGTTGAATGATTTTTGTTACAAAAAATCAATTTATATTTATGCCATAATATTTATTAAATTAATAATAAACTTATGACACAAATCATGCAATGGCTTAGAGTGTCAAACACTCAAACTCCATGCAAAACCATTGAGTGTATTGTACACTATCACCATGCAATGTATTAACAATTAAATAATGCATAAAATGACATGTGTCATGTGGGCCCCACACAACCCAAATGAAAGTGGGCCCACGCGCACTCACGCGTTCGGGTTCGATATTTCCGAAATATCGAACTTTCGTCGCGACGTTAATTAAATCGAATTTAAATAAATAATTGCGCCTAGCGAAATTATTATTTACGTCGCTAACGAATTAATTCTACATTAACTCGTTTGCCCGAATTAAAATCTAATTTTAATTTCGCGTCGAAATCGAATTTCGATTATTATATCGAATATAATATTTTACGATTAATTCCAAATTAATCGTTCTCTCTCTTTGTATAGTACTTTATCCAAGATAAAGTCTCTCCGTAATTAATCCAAGATTAATCGAGTTTGAATCATACGTCATTGGTGAATCTTCGGGAAGCGACCCAAGAGATCTCTGGATATGTTGGCAGTAAATACGGCCGTCAGATTATCTGAATACGTACGTACCAAGTACTACGTTTTTACCGATTTACAAGACAAGGTTAGCCTCTAGCAAAACGCCATGCCTACCCAATTCTCCAGAAATATTCTTATTGGAATATAAGATCTATAACAGGCGTAGTATACCATAGTATAGTGTATATCGAACCAGTATCGGATGATCACATGTAAGGCCTGGGGCAAGAGATGTGTCTGCCCCGTACGATACACATATCGGACATCAAGCAACCAGTCTCTTTGAATCAGATAATCCTGACCTAGTCATATTATCCCGATGGTTGCAACCATTATAGAGTACTAGTTCTGTATCCCTCGCGATCATCATCTCCATATGTCTGAAGTGATACTTCCATCTTGACATCACACCCAATACACTACGATTCTCGATAAATCCAGAAGAGGTGTACACAGAACCCGTTAAAGCCCTGGACCACCAAAACTAAAGTTTACCGATTGTCGTAAGTACTAGCGATGCAAGTCTCAGGTTAAGATCATATGCACCTACCCTGAAGCGGACTCCCATAGACGCGCAGACATACTACCAATGGGATTCCGCGGGGTCTATCCAGAGCGAAGCTGTTTTCCGTACCATCGGTAACACAACCTCCTACCGCACTTGCATAAGTATCCTATACTTAAATATATGAGAACTATGCCGTTGTGCCCTCACAACATGCACAAGTGCAGTACTAGTCTATTCCGCATTATCGATGTCCAATCTCGATAATACTACGACTAGGGATATTTAATGATTAAACCTTTATGGATTGATACCGTCTCATATCATCACAATCCGGAACTAATCATAGGGACCTTATACCATTTATATCAAAGTAAATAAATTACAAAACGATAAAAGGCAATTTCATTACTACATAGTTAATTTTGTACAATAATACAATATCATTTACAAAATAGTGACGCTATGGGTCATAACTGTCTAACAATCTCCCACTTGGCCTATAGCCAGTCACTCAAGCATCTAATACCTGAACTATGTATGTTTCGCTCAAACTTTTCCCGAGGAATTATTTTCGTCAGCGGATCTGCAATGTACTCCGCTTCAGTTGTTGAATCGGCAACAGTATCTTGCTTGGAAGATTTCCAGCTCACTGCTCCGTTATTCAAGCAAAATATGTACCCGGTTTGCGACTTGAAGTCGTCTCTGTCGGTTTGGAAACTTGCATCGGTATACCCAGATACCTCAAGTTCTCCATCTCCATAGATTAAGAAAACATCCTTAGTTCTCTTAAGATACCTAAGGATACTCTTAACCGCCATCCAGTGATCCTTTCCGGGATCGGCCTGATATCGACTACACATGCTCAAAGCATAGGACACATCAGGTCGTGTACATATCATGGCATACATGATCGATCCAACTGCCGAGGCGAACGGAGTCCGACTCATGTTGTCTCTCTCATCTTGTGTTTTAGGACACATGTCCCTAGATAGATAGACGCCATGTGATGTTGGCAACAGTCCCCTCTTGGACTGATCCATGTTGAATCTCTTCAACACTTTATCAATATATGTACTCTGGGAGAGTCCAAGTAGCCTTCTAGATCTATCCCTGTAGATCTTTATTCCTAGAATAAAAGCTGCTTCTCCCAGATCTTTCATGGAGAATTTCAATGAAAGCCAAGCTTTCACCGACGTTAACATGGGAATGTCATTGCCTATAAGCAATACATCGTCGACATAAAGGACAATAAAAGTCAGTGTACTCCTCCACTAACCTTCTTATATACACAAGGATCATCTACGTTTTGAATGAAATCATATTCTTTTATGTGAAAGTGTTCAATCAAAGTCCCAAGGATCACAAAACATGCATAAAAAACCACATATGAACACATCAAAGGAGGTGCGAAATATACTCACATTGAATTTCGGTTTTGATGAAATGAAGAACAAGATGCGTTTTGCATCCTCCAAGCTCACGGCAACAGCTCTCCAAGGCAGTGGGCTACTCGGTTTGGACTGATTCGGCTTCCTCCATGTTCGGCCATTGATGAGCTCCATTGAAGCTCAAAGCTTCAAGCTTCCATGCTCACGGAATCACTTCCCTATCACCTATGTATCACTCAAGGTGTGTGCTAGCACTTGTATTCTTCATTTGCTTCTCAAATGCTCGGTCAAACCAGAACAAATTTGATGAAGAATCGGTCTTGAGACCGTGAGAAGAAGAGAAGAAAAGGAGGGAGATGAGATGTCGTTAAAGAGGAGAGAGAGGACCGAATTCTGCATGTGAGAGAGAGAAAAAAGGTTTTAATATATATATTTTTTATTTCATTTACCAAGTAAATTAAAATAAAACATATATATCTTACCTTTTAATTCAAAAGTCAAAAGTTAAAAAACAATAAAGCTTTTCCATCATTTCAACTTTTAACTTTAAGTCACATCAAATATATTCACTTTAATAAAGTGACATATTGTCAAGTCACATCACTCAAAGTGACAATTGATTTGACGATTGACGCGACTAGCGATTTGACGCTTGATGTGACTCGCGTGCCGCGCTTGAATTCGAAATGCGAATGCGCTCGCAATCACTCTCGGGCTCGGGTTCGCTAATTCCAAATTAACGAATTTTCCGTCGCGTCGTAATTAAGTGATTACGCCTAGCGAATTCACTATTCACGTCGCTAACGAATTAATTCTAAATTAATTCGTTCGCCCGAATTAAAATCTAATTTTAATTCTGCGTCGAAATCCAATTTCGATTAATATATCAAATATATTAATTTTATCGATTAATTCCAAATTAATCGTTCTCTCTCTTTAATTAATATTTTATCCCAGATAAAATATCTCCGCAATTAATCCCAGATTAATTTTCTCTCTCATCGAATTAATCCCAGATTAATTATATCTCTCTCTTCTAATTAATCCCAGATTAATCAAAGTGCGAGTAATACGTCATCGGTGAATCTTCAGGAACCGACCCATGAGATCTCCGGATAAGTTGGCAGTAAATACGATCGTCGGACTGTCCGAACACGTAAGTACCTCGTACTACGTTTATATCGATTTACAAGACAAGGTTAGCCTCTAGCAAAACGCCATGCCTACCCAATTCTCCAGAAATATTCTTACAGGAATATATAGATCTGTATCAAGCGTAGTATACCGTAGTATTGTGTATATCGGCCCCAGTATCGGATAATCACGTGCTAGGGCTGGGGCTGGATAAGTGTCTGCCCCGTCCGAAACACACGGTGTGATGTCTGGTAACATAGTCTCTATAATCGGATATACATGACCTGGTCACAATATCCCGATTGGTTGCGCCAACACTCAAGAGCACTAGTACCGTATTCTGCGTGACATCAACTCCAATATGACTGAAGTGACACTTCCGTCTCGACATCACACCCAATACACTACGACTCTCTGATAAACCCAGAAGCGGTGTACACAGAACCGGTTAAAGCCCTGTACCACCAAGACAAAAGTCTACCGATTATCGCAAGTATTAGCGATGCAAGTCTCAGGTTAAGACTATACACACCTACCTCGATTTCGGCCTCCCTAGACACATAGTCATAATACCAATGGGATTCCGAGGGGTCTATCCAGAGCGAAGCTGTTTCCCGTACCATCGGTGAACACAAAAACCTCCTATCGCACTTGCATAAGTATCCAATACTTATATATATGAGAACTATGCCGTTGTGCCCTCACAACGCGCACAAGTGCAATACTAGCCTATTCCGCATTATCGATGTCCAGTCTCGATAATACTTCGGCTAGGGATATTTAATGATTAATCCTTCGGGGATTGATACTGTCTCATATCATCTCAATCCAGGAACTAATCATATGTACCTCTCTTCATTTATACATCTATGGTGATCTAATCACAAATGATGAGAGTGCAATTCCTTGTCACATAGTTAATTTGAACAACAACAACACCATGATCTGTACAAATAGTGACGCTATGGGTCATATTATCCAACATTATGACCTCATCAAAACGTTAGTTCCATGACCTCGATGCTTGCTTCAGTCCATAAATGGACCGATTTAACTTACAAACCTTGTTTGCAAGTCTTGGTGCGATAAAACCGTCAGGTTATTGCATATAAACATCCTCAACACAGGTTTCCGTTAAGGAAAGCGGTTTTTAACGTCCATCTGCCATATTTCGTAATCGTAATATGTAGCTATCGCAAGCATTATCCGAATGGATTTAATCATGGCAACGGGGTGAGAAAGTTTCGTCATAATCAACTCCAAGTTGTTGACGATACCCCTTCGCTACGAGCCTAGCTTTGTACGTTTGTACGTTGCCATCCATGTCGGTCTTCTTCTTGAAGACCCATTTGCATCCAATAGGCTTTACGCCTTCTGGTGCATCAACTAGTGTCCAAACTTGGTTGGTATACATGGAATCCATTTCGGCCTTATGGCCTCTTGCCATAAGTGGATTCGATACCTTGTATCGCTTCCTCATACGTAGCCGGTTCAGTATCCTCAATAAGATTAATATCTACATGAGGTGAGATCAGGAATCCATACCTCTCAGGTATTACCCTGACTCTCTCCGACCTACGTAGTCCTTGTGTAATTGAAGATTGTGGTTCAGTCTCATCCTGGATGGACTGTTCATGTTCCGTTCTCGATTCATTGCCAGGAACAGTATCACTACGACTTTCATCGAGTTCTACTTTCCTCCCACTAAACACTGCATTTAGGAATTCCTTCTCAAGGAAAACCGCATGTAGAGCAACAAATACTTTGTTCTCTTGTGGGTAATAGAAGTAATATCCTTTGGTTTCCCTAGGATATCCAACAAATAGGCATTTATCTGATTTGGGTTCAAGTTTGGTACCTTTCAAACGTTTGACGTATGCCCAGCAACCCCAAATCTTCAGGAATGAGAAACCTGGTTTCTTTCCTGTCCATATCTCATACGGAGTCTGTTCAACAAACTTTGACGGAACCCTATTCAAAATAAGAATTGCACTTTCTAATGCATGTCCCCAGAAGGATATAGGTAGCTCAGTGCGACTCATCATCGACCTTACCATGTCAAGCAAGGTACGGTTTCTCCGTTCAGACACACCATTTAATTGTGGTGTTCCAGGAGGAGTCCATTGTGAAAGAATACCATATTCTTTCAAGTAATCTTGAAACTCATTACTTAAGTATTCGCCACCACGGTCCGACCGTAATGTCTTAATACTCTTGCCTGTTTGTTTTTCAACTTCGTGTCGAAACTCTTTGAATTTCTCAAAAGTTTCCGACTTGTGCATCATTAGATACACATAACCATAACGCGATGCATCATCCGTAAAGGTTACGAAGTATCGATATCCACCTCTAGCCTGGCTAGACATGGGCCCACAAACGTCACTATGAACGAGGGCTAACAGTTCAGTGGCGCGTTCACCTTTACCACTAAAAGGTGATTTAGGCATTTTGCCTAATAAACAAGATTCGCAGACGTCATATGAATTTGGATCAAATCCGTCCAAGTACCCACTCTTCGAAAGTGTGGATATGCGAGTCTTGTTGATGTGTCCCAGACGACAATGCCACAAATAAGTTTCTTCCTTTGGATTACTCATTTTGAGCCTTTTGTTTGTTATTTTACGTTTTGGAGATTTATTTATATTCAAAATATAAAGACCATTATTTGCATCGGCAGTGCAAATTTCTGCATCATCTTTATATAAATAACACCTGGTGTTTTTAAATACAAAAGTGTACCCATACTGGGTTAACAAAGATACAGAAATAATATTCCTAGTTAAACTAGGAACAAAATAACAGTCATTTAGTTTAAGTACATGCCCCGAGGGCAGTTCCAAAACAAAAGTGCCTACGGCCAAAACAGCAACAGAAGTTCCATTTCCAACTCGTAGATCTACCTCCCCCGAAGCCAGTCTCCTGCTATCATGCAGATCCTGCACATCAGTACAAATATGAGAACCACAGCCAGAATCAAAAATCCAATTTTTATTAAGACTAGAAGTAGTCATATTTATCTCAATAACAAACATACCTGAGGCCGGTGCCTTGCCCGCCTGTATGTCCTCCTTGTGTCCCTTGTTCATGCGGCAGTCACGCTTCCAGTGACCTTTCTTGCCGCATTTCAGGCAAACATCTTGAGACTTGTCCCTTGGCTTCCCAGAAGCCTTTGTTGACTTGGCCTTGCCTTTGTTTCTATGCTTTTTCTTCTTAACACCCCCAGTTGCCTTGAGCCCAGCTTTCGGCGTTTGAGATGTTGATGCAAAGTGCGCCTCGCGCTTGTTGCCTTTCAGAAGCTCTTTCTCTGACTCCTTGAGAATCGATAATAACTCTCCAAGAGTATCATCCGAATTCATCAATTTGTAGTTGATGACAATCTGTTTCCAAGTATCGGGTAGTGACTGTAGAAGTACATCTATAGACAGCTCAGCCTCCAAGACTATACCCATATTAGCCCATTCATCAATATCGGCTATCATTTGAGTCCCATGGACCTCAACAGAACTACCATCAGTCATACGGGAGCGAAAGATTTTCTTCACTAACTCGTACCTCGCCATCCGCTTATTAGTGCGGTGAAGATCTTGCAATCTTGCCATCATATTATAAGGATCCAAGTCCCTATTCTGGCGGCGAAAGTGTTGAGTCATTGAAGCAAGCATGATCGACTGAGCCGTGTCACAATCATCACTGTGAGTTTTCCATAACTCCAGCTCAAGTGGCTCAGTGGGCTTAGGCCCGAGAGGTTTTTGTATCGTATACAGTATCCTCTCCGCCCCAAGGACTATCCTTAGGTTCATTTCCCAGTCGGCGAAGTTGGTGCCCTTGAACACATTATCACCCATGATTATGTCACGGACATTTCCTTTGTTTGCCATCTTAACTACGATAATCTAATTATCTAGTTAACGATATGTGGGTACAGTCAAACTGTTACATAAAAAAAATAATACATTGTATTAGTCCAACTAATGTGTAAATATTGACGAAATAAGTTGTGTAAGCGCGTAAAGCTAAGTATCTGAACGATAATTGCAAATTCAATACTAGCCTCCCACTATTTTCTGCAAGTCTCTAACCTCTGGAAATCCAATTTCCTAGTGGGCTAGGATCCCGTTAAATAACACACAACCTTGACTTTGGCCAACAAATTGTATGATATTTAACTAGGTAGATCTCGAAGATCAATTGGATCCCATCCAATTCCTAGATCCGGTAGGTGGACATCTAAGTCCGAAACATATACATATGTCAATGCATCCAATACATTTTCCTAACCATTTCCTCTGAATCAACTAAGCCTTGGCTTTGGCACAACAAACCTAATGATTCCAGTTAAGCGGGACCCATTGACGAGGAAAGTTTCGTAATCAATGTCGATGGACAAGAAGTGATCTTGACTTTGGCCAACAAATCACAACTTGGACAGGACACCGATGTGGAACAAAACTCTCATGATTCAAACACATCCTCAATTGACAAAGGTCTTGACTTTGGCCAACAAACCAATGCCAATTTCGGATCTTGAGAAAGAATCATTCAACGGAAGGAAAATCGCTTAATATTGTTTGAGGGATTTTTCGCGTAATTGGCAACCAATTAATTTATCTTTGTTAGGTCTCATCATCATACACCCTTAAGCATGCTTCTAAAACATCATAAAGCGCGTAAAGTAAAGTAATAGCGATATACGGATGGATATGAACAACAACTTGTTCCTAGAACAAATCACTCCCTTTCCTCTCCCCGCTAGCACTATTCTACTCTACCCAATTACATAATACAATAAGAGAAACCTCATTTACATTGAGGGGAATTAGGTGAGAAGAGAATACAAAGAGACAATAAGAGAAAGGCTGGACACGCAGGTCCAATTTATAAATTCTAAATTTACAATAATTTCTAAAATTACCCTTCCCTTCTAATATCCATCCGATATACACTATTCATACATCACATCCACATTCATTCATTCAAGGCATGTTATACAACCAATCAAATCCAATTAATTAGTCTTTAATTAGGTGACAATACAATGTTCAAACAATTGTTTGCATTTGCGCGAGTCCAACTCAATTTGAGAATAAATACTTATAGTATGAATTCACGAATTATATCGAACTACTCGTTAAATCCAATTTAAGTCGTATTCAATACTAATCCTATTATTTAATTCTAAATTAAATATTTACACTTTTATTGTGCTTTTATAACTTAGATTCCAAATCTAATACAATCGGGTCTCAAAGCCCAACTAACATCTAATGTCCGTTTAATTAAAGTCCGATGGGCTTTCAATTGATTTCTTTAGGCTTGGGTTTTGGTCAATGTATGGGTCAAACCCAATTACCAAGCCCAATAAGGAATCACCCTCATATGCCATAAAATCAATATCAAGCCCATAAGGCCCAATTAAACATAAAAGCCCATTTATTACATTTGGGCTTAAATGGTGTGATTTAGGCCCATTTTGGATCCAATCCAAATGGTCCAAATCTACTTGGCCCAACCAAGCCCATTATGTCCAAATATAATAGTTTTAGGCCCTCAAAATTAAGCCCAACTAACCAAATTTTAAAATTCCAAATTTTATAACTTAATTAATTAAAGTGTATTATCATGATTAATCCTTTAAATCAATATTCCCAAAATATCAAATTAATCCATTAATCATATTTTTATCTTAAATATATGTCCAACATTATTTAATCAAAAAATCAAGTCCCTAATCCTCCATCAAGCATTCGGCCAAGGTGATTAAAATGGTTCCGATTTCGTTTTCAATCCAATCGAGTTACAAATCATCATTCCATATTGTTTCAAGTCATCTAATGTCTTAAAATTAAAAAATCATCTAGTCCATATGCTTGCATGTATTCGGCCAAGCCTCATTTGGGTTGGAAAAATTAATCCAATTTATTTTCCATGAAATTGATGATGTATAATCTAAATAACATACATCTAAGCATATTTAATCAAGCAAACTCATCAAATCATGCTTCATACAATTTTCCCCAAATAACATCCTAATATATTTGCATGCTCTTTAAGCTCTCTGATACCATTGTTGGAAATAATTACCAAGCCCCAAGATCAACAAGAACAAGCAAAATATATAAATACATGAATGAATAAATTGAAGTATGGCGGAATCATACTCACAATACTTGAAAATGGATGCTAAGATGATGCGAAATTCCTCCCTTGTGCAGTGAGCTCTCGGCCAAGAAGAAAAGAGGGACTCCAAGTCGAGTTTGATCCTTCCAAGCTCAAGGATTAGTTTCCCATATCACCTATGTATGATCCCTTGAAGGTGCTAGCCTTTGTTGTGATTTTGAATGCACAACTTCTTCAAATCTTGCCACAAAAATTGAAGAAATGGAGAGCCCAAAACTGCATGTAGTTTCGGCAATGTGAGAGAGAGGAGAGTGAATGATTTTTTGTTACAAAAATCAATTTATATTTATGCCATAATATTTATTAAATAATAATAAACTTATGACACAAATCATGCAATGGCTTAGAGTGTCAAACACTCAAACTCCATGCAAAACCATTGAGTGTATTGTACACTATCACCATGCAATGTATTAACAATTAAATAATGCATAAAATGACATGTGTCATGTGGGCCCCACACCTTTCCAAATGAAAGTGGGCCCACGTGCACTCACGCGTTCGGGTTCGATATTTCCGAAATACCGAACTTACGTCGCGACGTTAATTAAATCGAATTTAAATAAATAATTGCGCCTAGCGAAATTATTATTTACGTCGCTAACGAATTAATTCTAAATTAACTCGTTTGCCCGAATTAAAATCTAATTTTAATTTCGCGTCGAAATCGAATTTCGATTATTATATCGAATATAATAATTTTACGATTAATTCCAAATTAATCGTTCTCTCTCTGTATAGTACTTTATCCAAGATAAAGTCTCTCCGTAATTAATCCAAGATTAATCGAGTTTGAATCATACGTCATTGGTGAATCTTCGGGAAGCGACCCAAGAGATCTCTGGATATGTTGGCAGTAAATACGGCCGTCAGATTATCTGAATACGTACGTACCAAGTACTACGTTTTTACCGATTTACAAGACAAGGTTAGCCTCTAGCAAAACGCCATGCCTACCCAATTCTCCAGAAATATTCTTATTGGAATATAAGATCTATAACAGGCGTAGTATACCGTAGTATAGTGTATATCGAACCAGTATCGGATGATCACATGTAAGGCCTGGGGCTGGAGATGTGTCTGCCCCGTACGATACACATATCGGACATCAAGCAACCAGTCTCTTTGAATCGGATAATCCTGACCTAGTCATATTATCCCGATGGTTGCAACCATTATAGAGTACTAGTTCTGTATCCCTCGCGATCATCATCTCCATATGTCTGAAGTGATACTTCCATCTTGACATCACACCCAATACACTACGATTCTCGATAAATCCAGAAGAAGAGGTGTACACAGAACCCGTTAAAGCCCTGGACCACCAAAACTAAAGTTTACCGATTGTCGTAAGTACTAGCGATGCAAGTCTCAGGTTAAGATCATATGCACCTACCCTGAAGCGGACTCCCATAGACACGCAGACATACTACCAATGGGATTCCGCGGGGTCTATCCAGAGCGAAGCTGTTTTCCGTACCATCGGTAAAACACAACCTCCTACCGCACTTGCATAAGTATCCTATACTTAAATATATGAGAACTATGCCGTTGTGCCCTCACAACATGCACAAGTGCAGTACTAGTCTATTCCGCATTATCGATGTCCAATCTCGATAATACTACGACTAGGGATATTTAATGATTAAACCTTTATGGATTGATACCGTCTCATATCATCACAATCCGGAACTAATCATAGGGACTCTTACCATTTATATCAAAGTAAATAAATTACAAAACGGTAAAAGGCAATTTCATTACTACATAGTTAATTTTGTACAATAATACAATATCATTTACAAAATAGTGACGCTATGGGTCATAACTGTCTAACACCAGGTTGCATGACATGACAATACTCATGCTGAAATTTTGTTAGAATCAGAGGCTTAGGGAGATGGGTTCGCCTTTATCCTGTTGGTAGCATCCATGGCCTAGGCGGGATGTTACAAATTAAGAAATCGAATTTATATTAAACAATATCTAAAATGTCCCACAAATCTAATATCCATTCGATATACATTATTCATGCATCGCACCCATGTATTCACACAAGCATGTTATCAATCAAATCTAATCAAATTAATTAATATGATAATTATTGTAATTATGTTCAACAACGATTTGATTTTGCTCGAGTCAAACTGTTTTGCAAATAAGTCTCAAAGTAGAATTCTCGAATTAAATTAAACCCACAATTAAATCCAATTCAATTTGTTATTTAATTCTAATTCGCTATTAATTCCAAATTAAATACTACCTTTATTAATAAACCTTTTACGACTTAAATTCCAAATTAATCGTACGGGTCTTAAAGCCTGATTAACGTCCAACGTCAATTTAATTAAAGTCCAATGGGCTTTTAATTAATTCTTAAGGCGTGGACTTTTGGTCAACTCGGGTCAAACCGATAATCAAAGTCCAATCCGGGAATTACCCCCATAAGCCTATAAATCAATCTTGGCCCATTAGGCCCAATTAAACTTTAAAGGTTCATTAGTCGCATTTGGGCTTTATGGAAGCGGTTTTGGGCCCAATTGGATCCAACCAATTTTTCCTAAACCCAACTTGGTACAACCAAGCCCAATAAGCCCAATAACAACACAACAAGCCCAAATCCAATTTAAGGCCCAATAATTAAATTCCAAAAATCCAATTCCAATTTAATTACCCTAAAATGTATAAACACAATTAATTATCCAAATAACATTTCTAAAACATCAATTAACACAACTAATCATGCTTATTAACAATAAATCATGTCCAACACAATTAATTAAAATCAAACCAATACATGCACTTGAAGTCTCGGCAATTAGGAGGATTTTATGTTCAATTTCAAATCCAATCCAATTGAATCCAATCCAACATTAAATCAACATTCCAATTGATTTCCAACACATCCAATGAATTAAAAATCAAAATTCCAAGACATCAAATAGGGCACAACTTCGGCCAAGCCTACTAAATTTGGGAAAAAATTTTCCAAACACAAATTCATGAAACTGATCCAATCAATATTCAATTAAACATCAATAAGCAATTCATTTCATCCAATTTCACAAAATCATGCTCAAAATCAATTTACCCAATTTTAAGCCCTAAACTTTTTCATGCTTTAACCTTGCTCAATATGCCATGTTGGTTTCTATTAAGGTTCGAAGATCATAAACATGCATGAAATATGTGTGAATACAAATCAACGAAGTTGCGGAATACTCACATCGATCGGTGGTGAGCGACGCTACGACGAACAAAACGAACTTTCTGCCCCTGTCACAGCTCACGACAGTGAGGTTGTCATTTATCCCGATGACTGCAGTACTTAAGAGTACTAGTACCGTATCCTACGTGACCATCATCTCTATATGACTGGAGTGACACTTCCGTCTTGACATCACACCCAACACACTACGATTTCAATATACCCAGCATTGGCGTACACAGAACCTGTTAAAGCCCTAGACGACCGCAACCAAAGTATATTGATTGTCGCAAGTATTAGCGGTGCAAGTCTCAGGTTAAGACCAAATACACCTACCCTGATTTCGGACTTCCATAGACACGTAGTCATACTACCAATGTAATTCTGAGGGTGTCTATCCAGAGCGAAGCTGTTTCCCGTACCATCGGTAAACACAACCTCCTATTACACTTGCATGAGTATCATAGAGCCAAATATATGAAAACTATGCCATTGTGCCCTCACAACACGCGCAAGTGTAATACTAGTCTTTTACGTATTTATCGATGTCCAATCTCGATAATACTCCGACTAGGGATATTTAATGATTTATCCTTCGTGGACTGATACTGTCTCATATCATTCTCAATCCAGGAACAAATCATAGGGGCCTCCTATCATTTATACATCTAGGTGATCTAATCACAAATGATAAGAGCGCAATCTCCTTTGTCACATTGTTAATTTGTACAACAACACCATTATCTGTACAAATAGTGACGCTATGGGTCATAATTGTCCAACAAAGGCTTGGCCGAAGGCTTCTGAGGTGTGGAAAAGGGCAAAGGAAAAATCGTCACAGTCTTCTAGGAAGATAAAAGACATATCCCAAGATGTCTACCTAAACTGTGGAAAATGGGGTCACTGGATGCGTGACTGCCATATGGACAAGGCAGATATGAAGGAAGTGAAGACGGGGCAAGGCTCCGGCCTCAAGTATGTTTGTCATGAACATGTTCACTATTAGTTTCAAAATTGGATTTTTGATACTAGATGTGGTACAAAATATATGTACTGATGTGCGGAATCTGATGATAAGCAGGAGACTGGCTTCAGTTGAGATTTACCTGCGAGTCGAAAACGGACGAGAGTCGCTGTTTTAACCATAAAAACCTAAGTTTTGGAACTGCCCTTTGGGCATGTACTTAAATTAGGAAACTGTAATGTACCTAGTTTGACTAGAAACATTATCTCTATATCTAAGTTTAACCAGTTGCGGTTATACCTTTATATTCTAGAACACTGAGTGTTTTATTTTATAAAGATGATATTGAGGTAAGCACATTAGATGTGAATAACTGTATTTATATTTAGAATATAAATGAATCTCAACATATAACATGAAAACAAATAGCTCAAATTGATTTAATCAGATGAGACTTATTTGTGGCATTGTTGTCTGGGACACATTAACAAGATTCGTATCCCACACTTTCGAAGAGTGGCTACTAGGACGAATTTGATTATATTCAAATGATGTCTACAAATCTAGTTTAATTAGGCAAAGTGCCTAAAACACCTTTTACTTGGTAAAAGTGCAAGTGCCACCGATCTGTTAGCCCTCGTTCATAGTGACGTAAGTGGGCCCATGTCTAGTTAGGCTAGAGGTGGATATGAATACTTCATAACCTTTACGGATGTGGCATCGCGTTATGATTATGTGTATCTTATAGAACACAAGTCAGAAAATTCAGTTTTTTCGACACGAAGTAGACAGACAGACCGGCTAAAGTATTAAACCGTCACGGTTTGACCGTAGTGGAAAAATACTTAAGCAAGTAAGTTTCTCGATTATTTGAAAGAGTATGGTATTCTTTCATAGTGGACTCCTCCCGGAACACCTCAATTTGATGGTGAGTCCGAACAAAGAAACCGAATTTTGTTGGACATGATAAGGTTAATTATGAGTCGCTCTGAGCTACCATTTTCCTTTTAGGGATACGCATTAAACAATGCAATGCTTATTTTGAATAAGGTTCCATAAAAATCTGTTAGAAAGATTTCATTATTAGATATGAACATGAAAAGAAACCAGGTTTTCTCATTCCTGAAGATTTGGGTATGCTGGGCATATGTTTGGATGATACCAAACTAGAAACCCAAATTGGATAGGTGCATAATTTGTAATTAGTTATCCTAGTGAAACGAAAGTATAGTTGTAGGCACTGCATTTTTGCATGTTAGTCCCGATGATGAGCCTCGTGCGGAGGCACTACCTTTTAAGTCGTGGAAGTCACGGAAAACGGTCGTCGGAAAGGAATAGTCAAGAATTGATATCTTGTTGAATTTAATTCGCTTGTTTACCTTTGGGTTTGCTCATTGGACCTCCGTTTCAAAATCATCCTCCGCCCAAAACCATATCCTCGCTCTTTCTCATGCCTATCCTCCCCCCTAGCTTTTCATGCATGTGCCCTTTCAACTTCCAGCCATGCATAAACCCTAAGCCTCACGTGAACCATCTCCCATGCAAAGCCATGCAACAAAATTCCACTCATCTACCCTACCCTTCATTTTCCAAACCATTTAATTAAGTAAACCCCACACCATTAACCAATATGTCCCACACGCCACTACCCACACCCTCCTTTTCATCACAAATTCAACAAACCTTTCTCACTCCTCACAAACACTAAGCCCCCACGTGAACCCATTTCAACAAAGCCTTATCATTCCCCCACTTTCCAAAACACTACAAGCCAAACCCATTAAATAATCCAAAACCTTTACCCCACATGCATCTCATCTATTAAACAAAACCTAGCCACCTATTCTCTCTCTTCAAGCCACCTCACGCCCAACCACCAAGAAACACCCACCAACTTAATAATCCTTCACATGCCACACTTTCATTTTCAACAAGTCAAAAACCAAAAACAACACCCTTACCCCACGTGAGCTTCCCTTTTCAAAAGCACATTAAATATTTGTCTACCCATTAAATAAACCTAAACCCTCCAACCCCCCACCAAACAACAAACCAGTTAAATAATTCCCTCACCCACCATTATAAAATGGAAACCATGAACCCTTATTCCTTCGGCCATGCACACGTGAAATATAGAAAACCCTAAAATAACTACCTCACACCCAAAGCACGTCAATTCAACAGCCCACTGCCAAGCCTGACCTGCCCTCGTCACAGCCCACTGCCAGCCACGCAAACTGCCGCACAAGATCCCCCACTGCACGCCCAAAATAGTCACCGCACTGCCCTCCAAATCACACCTGAAACAGCCTCATAAACTGCCCAAAATACTCCAAAACTGCCGCATAAACTGGCCAATTTTTAGCCTTAAAACCGCACAAAACAGCAGCCCAATACCCCTTAAACCGCACCAAAACAGTCCCTAAATTACCTTAAAGTAGTAACCAGAAAATACAGTGAAAATAGCAGCGAAACGGATTGAAAACAGCATCCCAAACAGCGAAACAGCGAGTAGAAATATTGGATTAGCGAACCAGAAAAGTTATGGAACATCAACCATTCCGACGGTCGTGTAACGCGCTTTCGAGAGACAACAAAAGAGGTTAGACCTGAGGGCACCTTCTTTATTTATTATCTTTCGTTTCTTTTATTTATTTTAATATAATTATCGCATGAGAGTCATTTATTGAGGCATGATGTGAATTCCGGATGAACGGAATGCGTGTTTTCTTTTGTGGTATATCGGATGGAAACTCGGACGTAAATTCCGTAGCCGAATTTGAATGGACGGTATTACGGTTTGCACTCGGGATACAATGCCACGTACCACTTGAGAGACACGTATTTCGTTTCATCCAAACTTTGTATTCGAGCATGATTAGGCTGTTAGAAGGTTATTTTATTTTTAGCATGACTTAGTTATTTTCTTTCGCAATATAAGCTTAATTTACATTATGTTTAGTCGTATTTATTCAACATGCTTATTGTGTGATATCATGCGTTTGCCGTTATGAAAGTTTACTTTTGAAGCATGCAAACTTAGATTTAGGCTTTATAAGAATTTAGACTACTTTGGCCAATATGTATGTTAAGTAGACTTGGTTAAAATTGCACAAATCCATTCATTACAAATGACATAAGTAAGGGACCATTCCGAACCCAATGGTTTGAGGTCTTCCATTGCGAGGGGTGAGTGCGGCTTTAAATCATTTTCCCAGTTCACACCGGGTGACGACCCCATTATTCTCCGGTTTAGTCCCCCGCGGGATACTCCGTACTCACAACCGGGCGGCGAGCCCGGAATAGCATCGCCGATTTCTGTGTCCTACAGTCTGGCGACTCAACTGGGGATAGAGAATCGGCCCCGAAATAATGTCTTGTAATGTTTGTAATTTGTGCTTTAATTAACCATGTCTACAGTAGGTTAAAAGGGGTTTAATCAAAGGCATTCTTAAGGCTAAGTGATGGTTTGGTGTCTTCCTTCACTCATTACCTTTCTATAAGGAAAAGATGTGAAGGCACCTAGATAATCATCTACTCGTAGCCTACTGTGATAGACTAATTTGGAGGACTCGTTGTTTATTCCTAACACCAAGCGATAAGAGCCTAAGGGGCTTGGGTACTTAAGAGAGCCTCGCTCCACCCTCCCTCTGGGGAATCTACAATGGGAAATCTATTTGACAGTCAGTCACACACCGTAACTCGTTGGCACGTACCGTAAGGTATAAAAAAGGTGCGCTCACTTGGTCTTTTGAAGCCTTGAGTGGGGAGTCCTAGTTGTGGGCAATCCTTCGTCAGCGGGAGCCTTTGTTTACACTCCTGAAACCTACATCTGAACCTTAGTTGTATGACCAATAGAAATTATTTCTTTATGTTTGTGTATGAGATCATCCTCATTTGGATTATGTTGGACCTATTGTAAAGAGATATGAACTTGTTGGGCCATTTAAACTGGGACAAGTTCGCGTCCTTTGACAATTGAGCCAAAAGCTTCTAAAATGATGATGGGCCGTTTTGTGTTTGGGCCGCTTATCATTTGAAGTTTTTTAGCCATGTTATCACAAAAGTATAAACTTGTTGGGCCTTTTCAACTGGGACAAGTTTGCACCCAACGATATTATGATTGAATAATTTAAAATGATAATGGGCCGACTTATATATCTCATACATTGCACGGATCTCATGCATCTCATGAATACAAGCATCATGTTAACCCTTTGTGTCTTAAAAGTCATCATAGATATCCGTTGGGTTAAGAAAAAAGAAGTTAGAGTATTCCTTGGGAAAATTCAATACATCAGTCGGTTCATCGCCAAGTTGAGGAAGACAAGCCAGTGAAATAGAATGAGCAATGCCAGGAAGCCTTCGACAAGATCAGTGAATATTTGGTGAAACCTCTTATCTTGAAACCTCCAAGACTGGGAAAACCCTTGGTACAATATTTGTCAATTGAACACGAAGCGTTGGGGGCGATGATGGTACAAGCGGATGAGTCGGGGGTGGAGCATGCAGTTTACTACCTCAATAGGTGGTACTATGATATTCAGCAATACTTGGAATGCAGAGAACTCTCATAAGAAGCAAGCATAAAAGACAGAATGGCCATTCAGAAATTGGGAAACAGGGCAGTGAAACTGTCAGACTTGGAAAGAAATGAGTTCACCGAGCTGAATAATGTTGTACTTTGCCTGAGGAAGAGAAGGCCGAGCAGTCACCAAAGGAATTGGTAGAAAACCTAACCCAACGGAATAGGAAATTCATCCATGCATGCATGCATACACGTAACTTGCATCCCTTGTTTTGTGTTTTGTTTTTGCAGATTTCAAACAAAAGAGAACCAGCAGGGGGCGGCCAGAGACATATGGCGCCAAGGAGCACAATGAGGATCCAACCCATCACGAAAAGGGAGTACCTCTACACTTTCATACTTACACATCACACACACATGTTTTCATTCTATTGTTTTGTTTGTGTTCGTAGGTCTCAAAGAAGGAAAGAGAAAGCGGCAGAATACAAGCAAGTTGAAAGCATATAAAATAATACCAGCAATATTCAGAAATGAACCCCTGGGGGCGAAGCCCCAAATTACCAGCAATTGAAAAGAGGAATGTCAGAGAAATGAGAAATCTTTGGTGGCTAGACATATGTCCGATGATGACATTGTATGTTGTAGGGAAGAAACCTTAGAAACGATATGTGCGAGATGTGCTCTCGTCTGGTATTCTAAATGGTCTGATCTCGGTTAGACTCATAAGCACTTGATTACGGGATCTCAGCAGTAGAAGCCTGAGTGGTTGGCAAGATGACTAGTTGAAGAGATAGTGGATCAGTGAATGACCGTTTGCCTGGATGTCCACCCTGATTTACTGATGCTACGATATATGATATGGTTGGAAATGAAGAAAAAGTCTCTCCGATGAAAAAAAATAAAATAGGCCACCTATAACCGATAAACGTGAAGCTACCCATGGGCGAGTATTAGGACCACCATGAGGAGAAATGCTACCTTAAAGGGTAGGTGTGTCAAAAAAAAGTTCAAAATGAAAATAAAGAAAAGAAATAGATAAAAGAAAAAGAAGAAGACCATATCATGTTGAGTATGACTAAGTAATCACAGAGCGTCATCCAGACATCTAGGTTGGTTAGACCCACTGGTCCGATTCTCCGAGATGAAATCATCGAGTTGGCTTACTTAAGGACTAAGCTGTGAAAGAGCCCTGACACACACACACTTGGAGTCTAGCTCAGATCATTCACTCAGACGGTCGGATTTGAGTTGTATCGAGTACTTTGAAGGTTCTCAGGTTTCGACACAAAGCATTCATTGAGGACAAAAGTATGTCCAGCTATCAAGATTCTCTCATGAGAGGCAATATGACATTCTGGGGGCGAGGCCCACACCATTATTATCAGTTTCGCCGAGTATGGCATTCCAGGGGCGAGGCCCACACCATCAACATCAGCCTTGCCAGGTATGGCACTCTGGGAGCGAGGCCCACATCAGCATCAATAATGGTTCACAAATGGACCACTCTCATATCAACAATGGTTCGCAAATGGACCACTCTCACATCAGCAATGGTTCGGAAATGGACTGCTCTCACATCAACAATGGTTCAAAAATGAGCCACCTCTCATCAAGTAACGGTTCAAAAATGAACCACTATATCATCAGCATGGTTCAGAAATGGACCACTACAACAACAGATGCCGAAAATGGTGCTCCAAAATGGGGCGCACTCATCAGATGCCGAAAATGGCACTCCAAAATGGGGCACACAAAACAGATGCCGAAAATGGCGCTCCAAAATGGAGCACACTCATCAGATGCCGAAAATGGAGCTCCAAAATGGGGCACACAAAACAGATGCCGAAAATGACGCACCAAAATGGAGCACACACATCAGATACCGAAAATGGCGTTCCAAAATGGGGCACACAAAACAGATGCCGAAAATGGCGCTGCAAAATGGGGCACACTCATCAGATGTCGAAAATGGCGCTCTAAAATGTGGCACACAAAAAGATGCCCAAAATGGCACTCCAAAATAGAGCACAAACATCAGATACCGAAAATGGCGCTCCAAAATGGGGCACACACATCAGATGCCGAAAATGGCGCTCCAAAATGGAGCACACTCATCAGATGCCGAAAGTGGCGCTCCAAAATGGAGCACACACAACAAATGCCGAAAATGGCACTCCGAACGTCATATCATATACATGTAATTTTTGCTTTGTATTTGCAGGTTTGTGGCGGCAAAGACCATCTCATCAAGTAATGGTTCAAAAATGAGGCACCTCTCATCAAGTAACAGTTCAAAATGAGCCACATTCTCACATAACACGATTTGGAAATGGACCGCTAGCACATCAGCTGCCGAAAATGGCACTCTAAAATGGAGCACCCACAGCATATGCCGAAAATGGCACTACGAAAATGGAGCATGGTCGAAAATGGACAATCATAACCACTGCAGCACTCTAGGGACGGAGACACAATTGCGACACCTCAGGTACGGGGTTTAGCACGCCAGGTATGACAATATTAACTTAATTCTGCACAACAGGCAAGTGGCAGCTGGCAAGCCAGGTAAGTAAAAATGCATTGCACGAACTTTGATAGGACTGTCATTGTCACACACTGCACATATCCCATCAAAGTGGGGACGACTGTAGGCACTGCATTTTTGCATGTAAGTCCCGATGATGAGCCTCGTATGGAGGCACTACCTTTTAAGTCGTGGAAGTCACGAAAAATGGTCGTCGGAAAGGAATAGTCAAGAATTGATATCTTGTTGAATTTAATTCGCTTGTTTAGCTTCGGGTTTTCTCGTTGGACCTCCGTTTCAAAATCATCCTCCGCCCAAAACCCTATCCTCGCTCTTTCTCACGCCTATCCTCCCTCCCTAGCTTTTCATGTATGTGCCCCTTCAACTTCCAGCCATGCACGAACCCTAAGCCTCACGTGAACCATCTCCCATGCAAAGCCATGCAACAAAATTCCACTCATCTACCATACCCTTCATTTTCCAAACCATTTAATTAAGCAAACCCCACACCGTTTAACCAATCTGTCCCAGACGCCACTACCCACACCCTCATTTTCATCACAAATTCAACAAAACCTTTCTCACTCCTCACAAACACCAAGCCCCCACGTGAACCCATTTCAACAAAGCCTTATAATTCCCCCACTTTCCAAAACACTACAAGCCAAAACCCATTAAATAATCCAAAACAAGGTTTGCAAGTTAATTCGATCCATTTATGGATTGTAGTAAGCATTGCGTTCTTGGAACTATCATTTTGATGTAATCATAATTGTATATGATTTAATTGAAAATGAAAATGATTCTTGTGTATATAAGGAGGTTAGTGGGAGCGCACTAACAATGATTGTCCTATATAATGATGATATGTCATTTCTTGCAAATGACATTCCCATTAATACAATTGGTGAAAGCTTGGCTTTCATGAAAATTCTCCATAGAATACTTGGGAGAAACAACCTTTATTCTATGAATAAGGATCTAATGGGATAGATCTTAAAGTTGTTGGCACTCTCCGAGTGTTGGACAATTATGACCCATAGCGTCACTATTTGTACAGATCATGGTGTTGTTGTACAAATTAACTATGTGACAAAGGAGATTACACTCTTATCATTTGTGATTAGATCACCAAGATATATAAATGATAGGAGGTCCCCCTGATTTGTTCCTGGATTGAGAATGATATGAGACAGTATCAGTCCACGAAGGATAAATCATTAAATATCCATAGTCAGAGTATTATCGAGATTGGACATCGATGAATACGTAAAAGACTAGTATTACACTTGTGCGCGTTGTGAGGACACAACGGCATAGTTCTCATAAATTTGGGTATAGGATACTCAAGCAAGTGTAATAGGAGGTTGTTGTTTTACCGATGGTACGGGAAATAGCTTCGCTCTGGATAGATCCCCTCGGAATTCCGTTGGCAGTATGACTATGTGTCTATGGAAGTCCGAAATCAGGGTAGATGTATTTGGTCTTAACTTGAGACTTGCAATGCTAACACTTGCGACAATCAATATACTTTGGTTGTGGTCGTCTAGGGCTTTAACAGGTTCTGTGTACGCCAATACTGGGTATATTGAGAATCGTAGTGTGTTGGGTGTGATGTCAAGACGGAAGTGTCACTCCAGTTATATGGAGTTGATGATCGCGCAAGGATACATAACTGGTTCTCTAAAAAGGTTGCAACCATTGGGATAATATCACTTGGTCATGATTATCCAATATTAAAGAGACTAGTTGCTTGTCATCCGATATATGCTTCGTACAGGGCAGACACTGTACCAGCCCCAGGCCTTGCATATGATCATCAAATACTGGACATAAATACGCAATACTACATATACTACGCCTGATATAGATCCTTTATTCCTGTAAGGATATTTCTGGAGAATTGGGTAGGCATGGCGCTTTGCTAGAAGCCAACCTTGTCTTGTAAATTGGTAAACCGTAATACGAGGTACTTACATATTCGGATAGTCCGACGACCGAATTTACTGCCAACATATCCGAGGATCTCATGGGTCGCTTCCCGAAGATTCACCGATGACGTATGACTCCCACTTTTAATTAATCTGGGATTAATAAGATGAGAGAGAAAATTAATCTATGATTAATTGAAGAGATATTTTTTCTGGGATAAAATATCAATTAAAGAGAGAAAACGATTAATTTGGAATTAATAGGTTAAATTAATATATTAGATATATTAAACGAAATTGGATTTCGACGCGGAATTAAAATTAGATTTTAATTCAGGCGAACGGATTAATTTAGAATTAATTCGTTAGCGACGTGAATAGTGATTTCGCTAGGCGCAATCATTTAATTACGACGCAACAGAAAATTCATTAATTTGGAATTAGCAAATCCGAGCCCGGGATTATTTGCGAGCGCATACGCATTTCGAATTTGAGTGCGGCACGCAAGTCAAATCAAGTGTCAAATCGCTAGTCGCATCAAACGTCAAATCACTTGTCACTTTGAGTGATGTGACTTAACAACTTGAATGATGTGAATAGTGATGGATTGGTTGTTGGCATTAATGTTTGACTTTTTGAAAGCAAATAAATTACTAAATTTATTTGGAAATTAAACAAGGGTATTAGATACACTTTTTCCAAATCCACCACAACTTTTCTTCTCTCCTCTCTTCTCTCATTTTCGCCCAAGGGGCTGCCATTTCTTTCTTTCTTCTGGTTCAGTGAACTGCCGAGAGATTGAAGAAATAGGGGAGCAAAGTGCTTGGTTTTGTGGCAAAAATCAAGAGAGCTAGCACTCCGATAGACATGCGAAGGTGATAGGGAAGTCTACCCATGAGCCGGGAATCGTTCGACGAAGCTTGGAGCTTGACGAAGAAATCCATGGACGCCAAAACAGTGATCTTGGAGCAGCCCACTGCCGCACAAAATAGTGAGCAGAAATTCAATTTTTGTTCGTCAAAGCGTCGCTTAACCGATCGATGTGAGTATTCCCCAACTTTCTCGATTGTATTCACACATGTTCATGCTTGTTTATTGATCCTTGGGACCTTAGCAATCTCCAACAATGGTATCAGAGCAAGGAAAAGCATGAAAAATGTTTAGGGTTAAAATTTGGGTAAATTGATTTTGAGCATGTTTAAATGAAATTGGATGATTTTATATGCTTAATTGATGTTGAATTGAAGACTGATTGGATCAATTTCAAGAAATTGTGATTGGATCATTTTTTCCCCAAATTGTTATATTGGCCGAACATGGTGCCCTAACTATGTCTTGGGATTTTTGATTTTTGATCATTGGATGTGTTGGAAATCATTCGGGATGTTGATTTAATGTCGATTGTGGAATTAATTGGATTGAATTCGAATCGGACATAAAATCCCCAATATTGCCGAGACATAAAGAAGCATGAATGGGTTTGATTTTTGATCAAAATGTGTTGGACACTAATTGATGTAATTGAGCATGATTAATTAGGCTAATTGATGTTTTAGAAATATTAATTGGGTAATTAATTGTGTAATACACTTTGGTTAATTAAATATGAAATTTGGAATTTTTTGTGTTTATTTAATTGGGCCTTAAATTGGATTTGGGCTTGTTGTGTTGTAATTGGGCTTATTGGGCTTGGTTGTACTAATTTGGGTTTAGGCTAAATTGGTTGGATCCAATTGGGCCCAAAACCGCCTCCATAAAGCCCAAATGCGACAAATGGATCTTTAAAGTTTAATTGGGCCCAATGGGCCAAGATTGATTTCTAGGCTTATGGGGTAACTCCCGGATTGGATTTTGGTTATTCGGTTTGACCCGAGTTTACCAAAAGTCCACGCCTTAAGAAATTAATTAAAAGCCCATTGGACTTTAATTAAATTGATGTTGGACATTAATCGGGCTTTGAGACCCGTAACGATTAAATTTGGAATTTGAATCGTAAAGGTTTATTAAATAAAGTGTGATATTTAATTTGGAATTAAATAGTGAATTAGAATTAAATACAAATTGAATTGGATTTAATTTTGTAGTTTAATTTAATTCGAGAATTCGTACTTTGAGTACTTATTCGCAAAACGAGTTTGACTCGAGCAAAATCAAATCGTTGTTTGAATATTGGATGGTCACTAATTATCAGATTAATTAATTTGATTAGATTGATTGATAACATGCTTGTGTGAATACATGGTTGCGATGCATGAATAATGTATATCGGATGGATATTAGATGGGTGGGGCAATTTTAGAAATTGTTGTAATAAATTTGATTTATTAATTGGACCTGCGTGTCCAGCCTTATCACCTCCTCATTCTTTGTATTCTCTTCTCACCTATTCCCCTCAATGTAAATGAGGTTTCTTTAGAAGTGTAGTGAAACAGGTAGAAGTAAATACATGTACTAGTGGGAGAGAGAAATGGAGAGATTTGATCTAGGATCATTGTGTAAAGTATCCATCCGTAAATCATTATTACTTTATTCATATGCCCTTTATTATGTGTTTAGAATGCATGTTTAAGGGTGTATGATGATGAGACATTAACAAAGATAATAAATTGGTTGCCAATTTGCACTCGAAAAACCCTCGCAAAATATTAAGCGTCTTTCCTTCCATTGAGTGATTCTCACTCAAGATCCGAGACTGGCATTGGCTTGTTGGCCAAAGTCAAGGCCTTTGTCCGTCGAGGATGTGTTTGAATCACGAAGGCTTTGTTCCATATTGGTGTCTTGTCCAAGTTGTGGTTTGTTGGCCAAAGTCAAGACCATTTCTTGTCCATCGACATTGATTACGAAGCTTTCCATGGTCAATGGGTCGCGCTTGACTAAGATCACTAAGTTTGTTGTGCCAAAGCCAATGCTTAGTTGATTCAGAGGAAAAAGGTTAGTTAATACATTGGATGTATTGGCATATATAAGATATATGTTTCGAACTTGGATGTCCCCCTACCGGATCTAGGAATTGGATTGGATCCAATCGATCTTAGAGATCTACCTAGTTAATTATCATACAATTTGTTGGCCAAAGTCAAGATTGTGTGATATTTAACGGGATCCTAGCCTACTAGGGAACATGGTTTCCCGAGTACTCGACAGAGGGTTAGAGGCTCGCCGAAAAATAGTGGGAGGCAAGAATTGAATTTGCAATATTAGTTTAATTACTTACCATACGCGCTCAATAACAAATATCTTTCGTCATATAAATTAAATGTTAGTTGGACTAATATTTAAATGTTGTTTTTAATAAATAGTTGGACTATATTCAAATAATTCATTTATAGTTGGTTATATAATTGGATTATAGTAATCAATATATTTGATTTAATTAATTATAGTTGATTAAATAGTTGGACTATTGTAATCATTATAATAAATAGTACCAAAATCGTTGATTAAATAGTTGGACTATTAAAATCAAGATAAAATTGAAAGATTGACATTTAAAACATAATCCGAGGGAAAATGTATTTAAATGGTTTAATTTTCAAATTGGGAATAATTTCAGGATGGTCCTGGAAAATAATAAGTTACTTTATTTGATAAAATAACATATTAAGCCTAAAGCCCGGAGTTAAGCAAATAGTCGAGCATAATCTTTGGAAGATTTATGTGATGATAACTTTAGTGCTTAATCCATTAAGCTTGTCGCTGTAGACTCCTTAATTTCTTTGTCAGAACTAAGGGTTAGATCCTTAAAGTATGATATTGAAATTGAAGGATCTTCAGAAATCTATATTTAGGTTTTAAAAGTTCTAAAATTGCAATAATAATTGTTGGAGAATTAATGACTATTCTCAATGAGATAAAGTCAAACTTTGCAATTAGGCAAGTAGCGCAAGACGCACTTTACTTCGATATTCTAGAAACCCGAGGCTTGGCCAAAAGCTACTGGAGAGTTGAAAAGGGCAAAGACAAAATCATTATAATCTTCTGGGAAGATAAAGGACATATCCCAAAATGTCTGCCTAAATTGTGGCAAACGGGATCGCGGAAGCATGACTGCCGTTTGGACAAAGCAGACATGAAGGAATTGAATACGAGCAAGGCTCTGACTTCAAATATGTTTGTCATAAATATATTCACTACTAGTATTAAAATTAGATTTTAAATACTTAGTGTGATATATATAATATATATATATATTGATGTTCAGAATCTGCTATGAGTAGGATACTGACTTCAATTGAGATTAATCTGCGAATTGGAAACGGGACGAAAGTCACTGTTTCAACCGTAGATACCTAAGTTTAGGAACTACCTTTCGGGTGTGTACTTAAATTAGGGAACTGTTATAATGTAACTAGTTTTACTAGATACATTATCTCTATATCAGTGTGTGACCCGCTGCGGACTGTTTTGACTCCAATCAAATAAAGTCTACGAATCTAGTTTATTAGACAATGTGCCTATAACACCTTTACTTGGTAAAAGTGTAATTGCCACCGATCTGTTAGCCCTAGTTCATAGTGAAGCAAGTGGGCCCATGTCTAGCTAGGCTAGATGTGGATATGAATATTTTGTGACCTTTACGGATGTGGCATCGCGTTATGGTTATGTGTTTCTTTTGAAGAACACAAATCAGAAACTTTTATAGTTCCGACACGAAATAGACAAACAGATCGGCTAAAGTGTTAAACCGTCACGGTAAGACCGTAATGGAAATACTTAAGCAATAAGTTTCTTATATACTTGAAAGAGTATAGTATTCTTTCAAAGAGGACTCCTCCCGGAACACGTCAGTTTGAAGGTGTGTCCGAACTGAGTAACCGAATTTTGTTGGAATGATAAGGTTAATCAGGAGTCGCTATGAGCTACCATTTCCTTCAACGGATAAGCGTAAACAATGCAAGAACTTATTTAGAATAAGGTTCCATAAAATCTGTTTGACAGATATCATATTAGATATGAATAGGAAAGAAATCGAGTTTCATATTCCTGAATATTTGGGTATGCTTGGCATATTTTGGATGATACCAAACTAGAACCCAAATTGGATAATTGCCAATTGTAGATTATCCTAGGGATATATATAAGTATAATACTTATATATCTCACAAGAGAACAATTAGATTGTTGCTCACCATGCGGTTTTCCTAAGAGGAATACCGATATGCAGTGGTAAGTGGGAGGATGGTAAAACTCGATGAAAATCGGAGTAATACTATTCCAGGCACCAAATCCTAATGGAACATACATAGTTCATCAAGGATGAAACTATACCAATAATCTTTGAATACACAAGAACCGCGTGAGTGGGAGAGAGTCATAAAACAACCTGGGGTGTGGGTTTCTGATCTCACCTTATAAAGATGTCTATCTTATTGAGGTATACCAACTGACTACGTATGAGGAAGTGATACAAGGTATCGACTCCCTATTATGACAAAGTGTCAGGAATCTGAAATGGATTCCATGTATATCAACTTAGTTTGGATACTTGTTGATGTACTGCAAGGCATTGTGCCTACTGGTACTATATAAGTCTTCAATGAAGACGTACATGGATGGCAACATACCAATGTATAAAGCTAGGCTTTTAGTGGAAAGATATCGTTATCAACATTGTGTTGATTACAACGAAACTTTTTACCTGTTGCCACATAAAATCTATTTGGATAATGCTTGCTAATGCTGCATATTTCATTAGTGAAAAATGACAGCTTAACGAGAAAATCGCTCTCTTGAAAAGGAAACCTTTTTGGAGGATGTTTACAACATCCTGACGGTTTTCGTCGTACCATAACAAGCAAACAAGGTTTGCAGGTTATTCGATCCATGTTTGGATTGAAGAAAGCATATGTTCTTGGAATTACCGTCTTGATATAATCATAATAGTTTATGATTATATTCAAAACGTATATGATTCTTGTGTATATAAGAGGGATAGTAGGAGTGCACTGACAATAAATGTCCTATAAATAATGATAATATGTCATTTCTTGGAAATGATATTCCCATAAATACTATCGGTGAAAGCTTGGCTTTCGTGAAAACTCTCCGAGAAATCGTACATTGAAAAATGTACGTGACCTGATGTCTTATACGCTTTGAGCATATGGATTCATAAACAGGCCAATCCGAGTGATAGTCACTGGATTAAAGTTAAGAACATACTTAGTGTCTTAGAAAACTAAGGATGCTGTCTTAATCTATGGAGATGGAGAACTTGAAGTGACTGGTATCATTACTGTAAGTTTCCTAAACCGATAAAACGACTAAAAGTCGCAAAAGGTACTATACAGTTTGAATAACGGTACATTGAGCTTGAAATCTTCCAAGCAAGATACTGTTACCAAATAAATAACAAATGCGGGTTATTGATGCAGCTGAGGCGGCAATAGAAGACATTTGGGTCGATAATAATGAATTAATGGGCTAAAGAATTATGGTCTCATCAACGATCTAGATAAATACTTCGATATTCATCTGATTCGTACGGATCATACATCACGGCGATGTGATGATCGTATAAATTGCATCAGATGATAATCATGCAAATCCACTGACGAAAGCATTTTCTCAGCAGTTTGCGCCAACCGTACATAGTTCGGGTGTCAGACATTCTAGTGACTGGCTATAGGCCAAGTGGGAGATTGTTGGACAATTATGACCCATAGCGTCACTATTTGTACAGATCATGGTGTTGTTGTACAAATTAACTATGTGACAAAGGAGATTGCACTCTTATCATTTGTGATTAGATCACCAAGATATATAAATGATAAGAGGTCCATGTGATTTGTTCCTGGATTGAGAATGATATGAGACAGTATCAGTCCATGAAGGATAAATCATTAAATATCCCTAGTCAGAGTATTATCGAGATTGGACATCGATGAATCGTAAAAGACTAGTATTACACTTCTGCGCGTTGTGAGGGCACAACGACATAGTTCTCATATATTTGGGTATATGATACTCATGCAAGTGTAATAGGAGGTTGTGTTTTACGATGGTACGGGAAACAGCTTCGCTCTGGATAGACCCCCTCGAATTCCATGGTAGTATGGCTATGTGTCTATGGAAGTCCGAAATCAGGGTAGGTGTATTTGGTCTTAACCTGAGACTTGCACCGCTAACACTTGCGACAATCAATATACTTTGGTTGCGGTCATCTAGGGCTTTAACAGGTTCTGTGTACGTCAATACTGGGTATATTGAGAATCGTAGTGTGTTGGGTGTGTGATGTCAAGACGGAAGTGTCACTCCAGTCATATGAGAGTTGATGATCGCGCAGGATACAGAACTGGTTCTCTAAAAAGGTTGCAACCGTCGGGATAATATGACTTGGTCATGATTATCCGATATTAAAGAGACTAGTTGCTTGTCATCCGATATATGCTTCGTACGGGGCAGACACTATACCAGCCTCAGGCCTTGCATGTGATCATCAGATACTGGACGGAAATACGCAATACTACGTATACTATGTTTGATATAGATCCTTTATTCCACTAAGGATATTTCTGGAGAATTGGGTAGGCATGGCGCTTTGCTAGAAGCCAACCTTGTCTTGTAAATTGGTAAAACGTAGTACGAGGTACTTACGTATTCGGATAGTCCAAGGACCGAATTTACTGCCAACATATCCGGGGATCTCATGGGTCACTTCCCGAAGATTCACCGATGACGTATGACTCGCACTTTTAATTAATCTGGGATTAATAAGATGAGAGAGAAAAATAATCTGGGATTAATTGCGGAGATATTTTATCTGGGATAAAATATCAATTAAAGAGAGAAAATGATTAATTTGGAATTAATCGGTTAAATTAATATATTAGATATATTAAACAAAATTGGATTTCGACGCGGAATTAAAATTACATTTTAATTCGAGCGAACAGATTAATTTAGAATTAATTCGTTAGCGACGTGAATAGTGATTTCGCTAGGCGCAATCATTTAATTACGACGCATCGGAAAATTCGTTAATTTGGAATTAGCAAACCCGAGCCCGGGATTATTTGCGAGCGCATTCGTATTTCGAATTCGAGTGTGGCACGCAAGTCAAATCGCTAGTCGCATCAAGCGTCAAATCACTTGTCACTCTGAGTGATGTGACTTGACAACTTGAATGATGTGAATAGTGATGGATTGGTTGTTGGCATTAATGTTTGACTTTTTGAAAGCAAATAAATTGCTAAATTTATTTGGAAATTAAGCAAGGGTATTAGATACACTTTTTCAAAATCCATCACAACTTTTCTTCTCTCCTCGCTTCTCTCATTTTCGCCCAAGGGGCTGCCATTTCTTTCTTTCTTCTGGTTCAGTGAACTGCCGAGAGATTGAAGAAATAGGGGAGCAAAGTGCTTGATTTTTGTGGCAAAAATCAAGAGAGCTAGCACTTCGAGAGACATGTGAAGGTGATAGGGAAGTCCACCCATGAGCCGGGAATCATTCGACGAAGCTTGGAGCTTGACGAAGACATCCATGGACGCCAGAACAATGAGCTTGGAGCAGCCCACTACCGCACAAAACAGCGAGCAGAAATTCAATTTTTGTTCGTCAAAGCGTCGCTCAACCGATCGATGTGAGTATTTCGCGACTTTCTCGATTATATTCACACATGTTCATGCTTGTTTATTGATCCTTGGGACCTTAGCAATCTCCAACACCGAGAACTCGTACATTGAAAGATGTACGTGACCTGGTGCCTCATAGGCTTTGAGCATATAGAGTCACAATCAGGCCAATCCAAGTGATAGTCACTGGATTGATGTTAAGAACATCCTTAAGTATCTTAGATGATCTAAGGATGCTTTCTTAATTTATGGAGAAGGAGAACTTGAAATGACTGGGTTCACCGTTGCAAGTTTCCTAACCGATAAAAATGACTATAAGTCGCAATAAGGGTATTATATAGTTTAAATAACGGAACAGTGAGCTGGAAATCTTCCAAGCAAGATACTATTGCCGAATAAAACAAAAAAAGCGGAATATTGCTGTAGCTGAGGCACCAAAATAAGTAATTTTGGATCTGTAAAATTCCTAATTAGATTAAGAGTAGTTCTGTTAGCAGCTGAGCTAGGCTACAACATAGGCTAAAGAATTAATGGTCTCATCAATGATCCAAGTATGTACTTCAAATGGTTTCAACTGATTCATCGGATCATATATCGTGGCAATGTGATGATCGTATAAATCGCATCAGATGATAACCTCGCAAATCCGCTGACGAAAGCTGTTTCTCAGCAGAAGTTTGAGCGACCCGTACATAGTTCAAGTGTAGGACACATGAGTGATTGGCTATAGTCCAAGTGGGAGATTTTTGGACAATTATGACCCATAACATCACTATTTGTACAGAACATGGTGTTGTTATACAAATTAACTATGTGACAAAGGAAATTGCTCTTTTATCATTTGTAATTGGATTACCGGGATATATAAATGATAAAAGTCCATATGATTAGTTCCGGATTAATAAGATATGAGACAGTATTAATCCACTAAGGTTTAATCATTAAAATATCCCTAGTTGTAGTATTATCGAGATTGGACATCGATAATGCGGAATAGACTAGTATTGCACTTGTGCGTGTTATGGGAGCATAACGGCATAGTTCTCATATATTTGGGTATTGGATACTCATGCAAGTGTAATAGGAGGTTGTGTTTACCGATGGTACGGGAATAGCTTCGCTCTGGATAGACCCCTCAGAATTCCATTGGTAGTATGCTAAGTGTCTATGGAAGTCCGAATCAAGGGTAGGTGTATTTGGTCTTAACCTAAGACTTGCATCGCTAATACTTGCGACAATCAATATTTTGGTTTTGGTCGTCCAAGGCTTTAACAGGTTCTGTGTACACCTCTTCCGGGTATACTGAGAATCGTAGTATATTGGGTGTGATGTCAAGATGGAAGTATCACTTCAGTCATATGAAGATGATGATCACGTAGGATACGGAACTAGTACTCTTATATACTACAGTCATCAGGATAATATGACTAGGTCATGCTTATCCGATTATAGAGACTAGTTACCAGAGATCCGATATATGCTTCGTACGAGGCAGACACAATTCCAGCCCCAGGCCTAGCATGTGACATTCGATACTGGATCGCAATACGCAATACTATGTATACTACGCCTGACATAGATTACATATTCCTTAAAAGAATATTTCTGGAAAATTGGGTAGGCACGGTGCTTTGCTAGAAGCAAACCATGTCTTGTAAATCGATAAGAACGTGGTACTAGGTACGCACGTATTCGGATACTCCGATGACCGGATTTACTAGCAACATATCCATGGATCTCATGAGTCGCTTCCCAAATATTAACCGATAATGTATGACTCGAACATAATTAATCTGGGATTAATTAGAAGAGAGAGAAAATTAATCTAGGATTAATTACGGAGAAATTTTATGTGGGATAAAATACTAATTGAAGAGAAAGAACGATTAATTTGGAATTAATCGATAAATAATATATTCGATATATTAAACGAAATTAGATTTCAACGCAGAATTAAAATTGGATTTTAATTCGGGCAAATGAATTAGTTTAGAATTAATTCACGAGCGACGTGAATAGTAATTTTACTAGGCATAATTATTTAATTAAATTTGATTTAATTACGTCGCAATAAAAAATTCGTTAATTTGGAATTAAAGAACCCGAGCCCGGAATATGTTTGCGGGCCCACTCGGATTTTGAATTAAAGTGGGGCCCACAAGTCACATCGCAAGTCACCTTTTGTGATGGAAGTCACGTCAACTTTGTGTGATGTGATTCAAGTCATTTTTTGAGTGATAGGAGTAGTTGAGAGCAATTAATGCCATTTTCCCTCCAAATGTTTTTTTTGCTTTTTGGAAAAGCATATACCAAAACTTTTTGAGACTTTTGGTATTAGGTTTTTAGAAAACAAAACACCACACTCATCTCTCTCTTTCTATCTTCATCAAGGTCGAAACCTTGGCCTTCTTTCTCTTTCTCTTTGGCGTGAAGCTAGGCTTCACTTATTCTTGATTTTGCTTCAAAATCATGAATGCTAGCACATTAAAGGAGTCTTACAAAGGTGTTAGGGAAACAAATCCATGAGTTTGGAATTCAAGGAGATGCTTGGAAGCTTTACATACATCAAATGGGAGCTTGGAGCACAACACAAAGGCTTGGAATTTTTGTTATCTCCTACATCCAAAATCGACCAAAGTGAGTATTTTCCGCATTCTTACTTTGTTGTATTCACATGATTTCTTGCTTAATTGATCTTGGTTTAACCTAGAGAACCCAACAAAGGGCGGATCATATCATCATGCTAGTCTCTCCACTTTGTGAATGTCCGGAATATTCACAAAACTATGACTGGGAACATTTGAGAGTAATGATTCTCAAAAGGCATGGAAGCCATCATCTTATTACTCCAAGGGCTTTATTACAGTGTTTGATGATTCATATAATTTATGTAAGACACGTATAATAAAGTTTCCATTTTATTAATTATTAAAAATATTACAAATACATGTACATATAGCCCATCCACAAGTTGGGTATAGGGCATATCCCAACAATCTCCCACTTGCACAATAGCCAACTATTATGAATCTGGACACCATACTTGTTGGATAAAATGACCCATAGCGTCACTATTGCACAGATCATTGTGTTGTGTAGCAAATTAACTATGTGACAAGGAATTGCACTTCATCATTGATGATTAAATCACCATAGATATATAAATGAAGAGAGGTCCATATGATTAGTTCCTGGATTGAGATGATATGAGACAGTATCAGTCCACGAAGGATTAATCATTAAATATCCCTAGCCGGAGTATATATCGAGATAGGACATCAATAATGCGGAATAGGCTAGTATTGCACTTGTGCGCGTTGTGAGGGCACAACGGCATAGTTCTCATATATATAAGTATTGGATACTTATGCAAGTGCAATAGGAGGTCGTGTTTCACCGATGGTACGGGAAACAGCTTCGCTCTGGATAGACCCCTCGGAATCACATTGGTATTATGACTATGTGTCTATGGGAGGCCGAAATCAAGGTGGTGTGTATAGTCTTAACCTGAGACTTACATCGCTAATACTTACGATAATCGATAGACTTTGGTCTTGGTGGTACAGGGCTTTAACCGGTTCTGCGTACTCCACTTCTGGGGTTATCAGAGAGTCGTAGTGTATTGGGTGTGATGTCAAGACGGAAGTATCACTTCAGTCATATTGGAGATGATGTCACGCAGGATACGGTACTAGTGCTCTTAAGTGTTGCGCAACCATCGGGATGTTATGACTAGGTCATGCATATCCGATTATAGAGACTAGTTACCAGACATCCGACATGTGCTTCGGACGGGGTAGACACTTATCCAGCCCCAGCCCTAGCACGTGACTATCCGATACTGGGCCGATATACACAATACTACGGTATACTACGCTTGATACAGATCTATATATTCCTGTAAGAATATTTCTGGAGAATTGGGTAGGCATGGCGCTTTGCTAGAAGCCAACCTTGTCTTGTAAATCGGTATAAACGTAGAACGAGGTACTTACGTGTTCGGATAATCCGACGACCGTATTTACTGCCAACATATCCGGAGATCTCATGGGTCGCTTCCTGAAGATTCACCGATGATGTATAACTCGCACTTAATTAATCTGGGATTATTAGAGAGAGAGAGAAAATTAATCTGGGATTAATTGCGGAGATATTTTATCTGGGATAAAATATTAATTAAAGAGAGAGAACGATTAATTTGGAATTAATCGATAAAATAATATATTTGATATATTATTAGAAATTGGATTTCGACGCGGAATTAAAATTAGATTTTAATTCGGGCGAACGAATTAATTTAGAATAATTCGTTAGCGACGTGAATAGTGATTTCGCTAGGCGTAATCATTTAATTACGACGCGACGGAAAATTTGTTAATTTGGAATTAGCGAACCCGAGCCCGAGAGTGATTGCGAGCGCATTGCATTTCGAATTCGAGTGCGGCACGCAAGTCACATTAAGCGTCAAATCACTAGTCGCATCAATTGTCAAATCACTTGTCACTTTGAGTGATGTGACATGACATGTTGTCACTTTATTAAAGTGACTTGATGTGAATTCTAAAAGGTGGTTGGGAAAAGTTAAATTGCTTTTCACTTTTACCTTTTGATTTTTGAATTAAAGTAATATATATATGTTTTATTTAATTTACTGGTAAATGTAATAAATATATATATATTAAGCTTTATCTTCTCTCTCTCCAACTTTAGGGCATACGGTTTCAAGGAAACCTTTCTCTCTTTCCCTCCTCTTCTTCTCTCACGGTTTTAGCCGATTTCTTATTTTTTTTTTTTTTTTTTGGTTTTTGCCGAATCAAGAAGAGAATAAAAGGAGAAGACAAGTGCTAGCACACCTTGGGTTATACATAGGTGATAGGGAAACGAATTTGTGAGCTTGGAATTCCTTTTGGAAGCTTGAAGCTTGGAGCTTCAATGGTGTTCATCCATGGCCGAATTTTTGAGGTTCAAAGATGAGCAAAACCGAGCACTCCACTGCAGTACAAGGACGCCACTGCCGCGCATGGAGAGAGCAGTGCGTTTTTCATCTTCAACCGCATCCAACCGATCAATGTGAGTATGTATTCCGCCTTACTCCTTTGAGTATTCAACTCATTTTTATGCATGTTTGTGATCCTTGGGACTTGATTGAAACTGTACAATACTCTCGGGTGTGCCTATCATGCTTTTGTTGAGTCAGCCCTTTAGTCATAGAATCTGCAAGATTATCTTCTGTGGGTATTTTATCTATAATAATTTCTTTTCTCTCAATAATATCCTTGATAAGATGAAATCGCTGTTGGACAATTATGACCCATAGCGTCACTATTTGTACAGATCATGGTGTTGTTATACAAATTAACTATGTGATAAAGGAGATTGCACTCTTATCATTTGTGATTAGATCACCTAGATATATAAATGATGAGAGGTCCCTATGATTTGTTCCTGGACAGAGAATGATATGATACAGTATCAGTCCACGTAAGATAAATCATTAAATATCCCTAGTCAGAGTATTATCGAGATTGGACATCGATAAATACGTAATAGACTAGTATTACACTTGTGCGCGTTTGTGAGGGCACAACGGCATAGTTCTCATATATTAGGGTATAGGATACTAACGCAAGTGTAGTAGGAGGTTGTGTTTCACCGATGGTACGGGAAACAGCTTCGCTCTGGATAGACCCCCCGCGAAATCCCATTGGTAGTATGACTATGTGTCTGTGGGAGTCTGCAATCAGGGTAGGTGTATTTCGTCTTAACCTGAGACTTGCACCGCTAATACATACGACAATCAATATACTTTAGTTGAGGTCGTCCAGGGCTTTAACCGATTCTGTGTACGCCGATGCTGGTTATATTGGGAATCGTAGTGTGTTGGGTGTGATGTCAAGACGGAAGTGTCACTCCAGTCATATGGAGATGATGGTCACGTAGGATACGGAACTTGTTCTCTTAAATGCTCGAGCTATCGGGATATTATGACAAGGTCATGTATATCCGATTATAGAGACTAGTTACCAGACACCCGATATGTGCTTCGTATGGGGCAGACACAATTCCAGCCCCAGGCCTAGCACGTGAACATCTGATACTGGACAGAAATACGCAATACTTCGGTATACTACGCTTGATATAGATCTAATATTCCTATAAGGATATTTCCGGAGAATTGGGTAGGCATGCCGCTTTGCTAGAAGCCAACCATGTCTTGTAAATCGGTACAAACGTAGTACGAGGTAATTACGTGTTCGGATAGTCCGACGACCGTATTTACTGCCAACATATCCGGGGATCTCATGGGTCACTTCCCAAGATTCACTGATGATGTATGACTCGCACTTATTAATCTGGGATTAATAGAAGAGAGAGAAAATTAATCTGGATTAATTGCGGAGATATTTTATCTGGGATAAAATATTAATTAAAGAGAGAGAATGATTAATTGGAATTAATCGATAAAATAATATATTTGATATATTATGCGAAATTGGATTTCGACGCGGAATTAAAATTAGATTTTAATTCGGGCGAACGAATTAATTTAGAATTAATTCGTTAGCGACGTGAATAGTGATTTCGCTAGGCGTAATCATTAATTACGACGCGACGGAAAATTCGTTAATTTGGAATTAGCGAACCCGAGCCCGAGAGTGATTGCGAGCGCATTTGCATTTCGAATTCGAGTGCGGCACGCAAGTCACATTAAGCGTCAAATCACTAGTCGCATCAATTGTCAAATCACTTGTCACTTTGAGTGATGTGACATGACATGTTGTCACTTTATTAAAGTGACTTGATGTGAATTCTAAAAGGTGGTTGGGAAAAGTTAAATTGCTTTTCACTTTTACCTTTTGATTTTTGAATTAAAGTAATATATATATGTTTTATTTAATTTACTTGGTAAATGTAATAAATATATATATATTAAAGCTTTATCTTCTCTCTCTCCAACTTTAGGGCATACGGTTTCAAGGAAACCTTTCTCTCTTTCCCTCCTCTTCTTCTCTCACGGTTTTAGCCGATTTCTTTCTTTTTTTTTTTTCTGGTTTTTGCCGAATCAAGAAGAGAATAAAAGGAAGAAGACAAGTGCTAGCACACCTTGGGTTATACATAGGTGATAGGGAAACGAATTTGTGAGCTTGGAATTCCTTTTGGAAGCTTGAAGCTTGGAGCTTCAATGGTGTTCATCCATGGCCGAATTTTTGAGGTTCAAAGATGAGCAAAATCGAGCACTCCACTGCAGTACAAGGACGCCACTGCCGCGCATGGAGAGAGCAGTGCGTTTTTCATCTTCAACCGCATCCAACCGATCAATGTGAGTATGTATTCCGCCTTACTCCTTTGAGTATTCAACTCGTTTTTATGCATGTTTGTGATCCTTGGGACTTGATTGAAACTCTACAATACTCTCGAGTGTGTCTATCATGCTTTTGTTGAGTCAGCCCTTTAGTCATAGAATCTGCAAGATTATCTTCTGTGGGTATTTTATCTATAATAATTTCTTTTCTCTCAATAATATCCTTGATAAGATGAAATCGTTGTTGGACAATATGACCCATAGCGTCACTATTTGTACAGATCATGGTGTTGTTATACAAATTAACTATGTGATAAAGGAGATTGCACTCTTATCATTTGTGATTAGATCACCTAGATATATAAATTATGAGAGGTCCCTATGATTGTTCCTGGACAGAGAATGATATGATACAGTATCAGTCCACGTAAGATAAATCATTAAATATCTCTAGTCAGAGTATTATCGAGATTGGACATCGATAAATACGTAAAAGACTAGTATTACACTTGTGCGCGTTTGTGAGGGCACAACGGCATAGTTCTCATATATTAGGGTATAGGATACTAACGCAAGTGTAGTAGGAGGTTGTGTTTCACCGATGGTACGGGAAACAGCTTCGCTCTGGATAGACCCCCCGCGAAATCCCATTGGTAGTATGACTATGTGTCTGTGGGAGTCTGCAATCAGGGTAGGTGTATTTCGTCTTAACCTGAGACTTGCACCGCTAATACATACGACAATCAATATACTTTAGTTGAGGTCGTCCAGGGCTTTAACCGATTCTGTGTACGCCGATGCTGGTTATATTGGGAATCGTAGTGTGTTGGGTGTGATGTCAAGACGGAAGTGTCACTCCAGTCATATGGAGATGATGGTCACGTAGGATACGAAACTTGTTCTCTGAAATGCTCGAGCTATCGGGATATTATGACAAGGTCATGTATATCCAATTATAGAGACTAGTTACCAGACATCCGATATGTGCTTCGTACGGGGCAGACACAATTCCAGCCCCAGGCCTAGCACGTGAACATCTGATACTGGACAGAAATACGCAATACTTCGGTATACTACGCTTGATATAGATCTAATATTCCTATAAGGATATTTTCGGAGAATTGGATAGGCATGCCGCTTTGCTAGAAGCCAACCATGTCTTGTAAATCGGTACAAACGTAGTACGAGGTAATTACGTGTTCGGATAGTCCGACGACCGTATTTACTGCCAACATATCCGGGGATCTCATGGGTCACTTCCCAAAGATTCACTGATGATGTATGACTCGCACTTTATTAATCTGGGATTAATTAGAAGAGAGAGAAAATTAATCTGGGATTAATTGCGGAGATATTTTATCTGGGATAAAATATTAATTAAAGAGAGAGAATGATTAATTTGGAATTAATCGATAAAATAATATATTTGATATATTATGCGAAATTGGATTTCGAAGGCGGAATTAAAATTAGATTTTAATTCGGGCGAACGAATTAATTTAGAATTAATTCGTTAGCGACGTGAATAGTGATTTCGCTAGGCGTAATCATTTAATTACGATGCGACGGAAAATTCGTTAATTTGGAATTAGCGAACCCGAGCCCGAGAGTGATTGCGAGCGCATTTGCATTTCGAATTCGAGTGCGGCACGCAAGTCACATTAAGCGTCAAATCACTAGTCGCATCAATTGTCAAATCACTTGTCACTTTGAGTGATGTGACATGACATGTTGTCACTTATTAAAGTGACTTGATGTGAATTCTAAAAGGTGGTTGGGAAAAGTTAAATTGCTTTTCACTTTTACCTTTTGATTTTTGAATTAAAGTAATATATATATGTTTTATTTAATTTACTTGGTAAATGTAATAAATATATATATATTAAAGCTTTATCTTCTCTCTCTCCAACTTTAGGGCATACGGTTTCAAGGAAACCTTTCTCTCTTTCCCTCCTCTTCTTCTCTCACGGTTTTAGCCGATTTCTTTCTTTTTTTTTTTCTGGTTTTTGCCGAATCAAGAAGAGAATAAAAGGAAGAAGACAAGTGCTAGCACACCTTGGGTTATACATAGGTGATAGGGAAACGAATTTGTGAGCTTGGAATTCCTTTTGGAAGCTTGAAGCTGGAGCTTCAATGGTGTTCATCCATGGCCGAATTTTTGAGGTTCAAAGATGAGCAAAATCGAGCACTCCACTGCAGTACAAGGACGCCACTGCCGCGCATGGAGAGAGCAGTGCGTTTTTCATCTTCAACCGCATCCAACCGATCAATGTGAGTATGTATTCCGCCTTACTCCTTTGAGTATTCAACTCGTTTTTATGCATGTTTGTGATCCTTGGGACTTGATTGAAACTCTACAATACTCTCGAGTGTGCCTATCATGCTTTTGTTGAGTCAGCCCTTTAGTCATAGAATCTGCAAGATTATCTTCTGTGGGTATTTTATCTATAATAATTTCTTTTCTCTCAATAATATCCTTGATAAGATGAAATCGTTGTTGGACAATTATGACCCATAGCGTCACTATTTGTACAGATCATGGTGTTGTTATACAAATTAACTATGTGATAAAGGAGATTGCACTCTTATCATTTGTGATTAGATCACCTAGATATATAAATTATGAGAGGTCCCTATGATTTGTTCCTGGACAGAGAATGATATGATACAGTATCAGTCCACGTAAGATAAATCATTAAATATCCCTAGTCAGAGTATTATCGAGATTGGACATCGATAAATACGTAAAAGACTAGTATTACACTTGTGCGCGTTTGTGAGGGCACAACGGCATAGTTCTCATATATTAGGGTATAGGATACTAACGCAAGTGTAGTAGGAGGTTGTGTTTCACCGATGGTACGGGAAACAGCTTCGCTCTGGATAGACCCCCCGCGAAATCCCATTGGTAGTATGACTATGTGTCTGTGGGAGTCTGCAATCAGGGTAGGTGTATTTCCTCTTAACCTGAGACTTGCACCGCTAATACATACGACAATCAATATACTTTAGTTGAGGTCGTCCAGGGCTTTAACCGATTCTGTGTACGCCGATACTGGTTATATTGGGAATCGTAGTGTGTTGGGTGTGATGTCAAGACGGAAGTGTCACTCCAGTCATATGGAAATGATGGTCACGTAGGATACGAAACTTGTTCTCTTAAATGCTCGAGCTATCGGGATATTATGACAAGGTCATGTATATCCGATTATAGAGACTAGTTACCAGACATTCGATATGTGCTTCGTACGGGGCAGACACAATTCCAGCCCCAGGCCTAGCACGTGAACATCTGATACTGGACAGAAATACGCAATACTTCGGTATACTACGCTTGATATAGATCTAATATTCCTATAAGGATATTTCCGGAGAATTGGGTAGGCATGCCGCTTTGCTAGAAGCCAACCATGTCTTGTAAATCGGTACAAACGTAGTACGAGGTAATTACGTGTTCGGATAGTCCGACGACCGTATTTACTGCCAACATATCCGGGGATCTCATGGGTCACTTCCCAAAGATTCACTGATGATGTATGACTCGCACTTTATTAATCTGGATCAATTAGTAGAAGAGAGAGAAAATTAATCTGGGATTAATTGCGGAGATATTTTATCTGGGATAAAATATTAATTAAAGAGAGAGAATGATTAATTTGGAATTAATCGATAAAATAATATATTTGATATATTATGCGAAATTGGATTTCGACGCGGAATTAAAATTAGATTTTAATTCGGGCGAACGAATTAATTTAGAATTAATTCGTTAGCGACGTGAATAGTGATTTCGCTAGGCGTAATCATTTAATTACGACGCGACGGAAAAGTCGTTAATTTGGAATTAGCAAACCCGAGCTCGGGATTATTTGCGAGCGCATTCGCATTTCGAATTCGAGTGCGGCACGCAAGTCAAATCAAGAGTCAAATCACAAGTCACATCAAGCGTCAAATCAAATGTCACTTTGAGTGATGTGACAAGTTGTCACTTGATTTGAGTGATTGATGTGGTAGTTTAAAAGCATTAAAGGCATTTGCTTTTTGACTTTTGCTTTTTGACTTTTAATAAATGAGATGTTTTGTGTATTTGATTTTTGTTTTTGGAAAATAAAAATAAATATATAAGTAATACATTTTCTTTTATTATTCTCTCTCTCTCACCATCATTCACGATTGTCCTTTTTCCCTATCTTTTCTTCTTCCTCTCCTTCACGGTTTTTGGAACCGATTTCTTCCTAAAATTTCTGGTTGGACCGAAATTGTAAAAAGCTAGGAAGATGAAGAAGTGCTAGCACACACACATGGGTTATATTAAGGTGATAGGGAAACTAACAAATGAGCTTGGATTTGATTTTGGAGCTTGAAGCTTGAGCTTCCATGGAGACCACCCATGGCTAATTTTTGGAGACACAAAAAGGACCAAAATCGTGCAGCCCCTGCTGTTTTTGGAGGCCAAACCGAGCACCAACAAGGAGGAAAATGGGTATTGTTCTTCCTAGCATCAAACCATTCAATGTGAGTATGAATTCCGCCTTATTCCTTTGATGTATTCATTCGTTTTCTTGCTTGATTTTGATGATTCTTGGGACCTTATAAGAACTCAACAATCGCCTGAGTACATGCTTGGATTTCTGGTGGGACCTTGGTTCCTTTGATTGAGCAATGGCGCTCGTGTTGTCACAGTACATCGTGATGCCATTCTTTATCGCGGGAAGCACTTCCAGCTCCATGATGAACTTCTTTATCCAGACTGCTTCTTTAGCTGCCTCAGATACTGTAATATACTTGGCTTCAGTGGTGGAGTCTATTGTAGTTGATTGCTTTGAGCTTTTCCAACTGACAGCACCGCTATTCAAAGTAAACAGATATCCTGTTTGCGATCTACTGTTATCCCTATCGATCTAAAATCTCACATCACAGTAACCAATGACTTTCATCTCAGAACAATCTCTGTATGTCAAAAACACATCCTTAGTTGTTCTCAGATACTTGAGGATTGTTTTGACAGCTGCCATGTGTTGCTCACCAGGATTTGCCCGATATCTGCTCATTATGCTAAGAGCATAAGAGACATCAGGTCTTGTACATAGCATGGCATACATGATCGATCCTATTACTGAAGCATAAGGGATCCTACTCATACACTCTATATCTGAAGGAGTATGTGGACATTGCTCCTTAGATAATTTGATTCCATGACAAGTAGGTAAATTACCTCTTTTGGAATATTCCATTTTGAATCTTTTCAAAACTTTATCTATGTATATAGGCACTGTATTTTGCATGTAAGTCCCTATGATGAGTCTCATTTGGAGACACTACCTTTTAAGTCACGGAAGTCGTGGGAAACGGACATCGGAAGGGGAAATTCAGAATAAGAATGTCATCAGATTCAAATTCACATGTTCACTGCTTTCATTCGTGCTGCGTTCGTTAACACATTTGAACGTCAAACAGATTACGGGCGTTCGTGTAGCGTTCGAATCGGCGTTCGAACGGTGTCGGTACATCTAGATTTTCTGCTAGCCTCACACCTAAGCCTAATTAGCCCACCAAAGCCCATAAAACATATCAAAATTAATAAAACACATATTTAACACATGGTGAAATTAAAACAAATCTAAAAAATCACATACCAAATTAAAATAAATCAAATAAAATATAAAATATAAAATATGTCCCTACTTAAATAAAACAAATCTTGTCCCCAATCAAATATAAATTTTCCTTATAAAACACTAATTGGTCCCTTTCATTTTCAAACATGGATTCACCCTTGCCTATAAAAGGAAACATTCACCACACATCCAAACCCTAGCTCATTCACACAAAAAGACTCCTAGAATTCACGCATAACAAGCCATAAGCAACAAAGAATTCTCTTCTCCTCCCTCACTCTCAATAACCGAAAATTATAAAATCAAAAAGCCCCATTGTCGTGACCAAAACTACTCCCGTACAGCCCCTAGAACCACCGAAACAACATCCATTCGCAGCTCCTACAACCACTGAACAACCCCTGAAAACATACCCTGCATTCACCGAAATTGTTAGACATTATGACCCATAGCGTCACTGTTTTGTAAATGATATTGTATTATTGTACAAAACCACTATGTGATAATGAAATTGCATTTTGCCGTTTTGTAAAATTATTTACTTTAATATATTAATGGCAAAAGTCCATATGATTAGTTCTGTATTGAGATGATATGAGACAGTATCATATAAAAGGTTTAATCATTAATATCCCTAGTCGGAGTATTATCGAGATCGGCCATCGATAATGCGGAATAGACTAGTATTGCACTTGTGCGAGTTGTGATGGCACAACGGCATAGTTCTCATATATTTAAGTATTGGATACTTATGCAAGTGCGATAGGAGGTTATGTTTTGCCGATGGTACGGAAAACAGCTTCGCTCTGGATAGACCCCGCGGAATCCCATTGGTAGTATGTCTGCGTGTCTATGGGAGCCGCATCAGGGTAGGTGTATATGGTCTTAACCTGAGACTTGCATCGCTAGTACTTGCGACAATCGGTAAACTTTGGTTGTGGTGGTTCAGGGCTTTAACCGGTTCTGTGTACGCCTCTTCTGGGTTTATCGAGAATCGTAGTGTACTGGATATGATGTCAAGATGGAAGTATCACTTCAGACATGTGGAGATGATGATCACGCAGGATACAGAACTAGTACTCTATAAAAGGTTGCAACCGTCGGGACAATATGACCAGGTCAGGATTGTCCGATTTAAAGAGACTAGTTGTTTGATGTCCGATATATGTTTCGTACGGGGCAGACACATTTCCAGCCCCAGGCCTAACATTGATCATCCGATACTGGATTGATGTACGCGATACTACGGTATACTACGCTTGATAAAGATCTAATATTCCAATAAGAATATTTCTGGAGAATTGGGTAGGCATGGCGCTTTGCTAGAAGCCAACCTTGTCTTGTAAATCGGTAAAAATGTAGTACGAGGTACGTACGTGTTCGGATTATCCGACGACCGTATTTACTACCAACATATCCGGAGATCTCTTGGGTCGCTTCCTGAAGATTCACCTATGATGTTTGACTCGAACTTTATTAATCTTGGATTAATTGCGGAGAACTTTATCTTGGATAAAATGCCTATAGGAGAGAGAACGATTAATTTGGAATTTCGATAAAATAATATAACTTATATATACCATGGCACAATGCCTTGCGGTACAACAACTAGTCTCTAAACAATAGTTGGTATACATGGAATCCATTTCGAACTTCATGGTACTTTGCCATAATGGGGAGTCGATACCTTGTATCACTTCCTCATAGGTAGTCATTTCGTCTTCCTCAATAAGATTGACATCTTTTTTTAGGTGAGATCAGAAACCCATACCTCCAGGTTTGTTTTCTGATTCTCTCCGACTACCGCGGTTCTTGTGTATTCGAAGATTGTGGTACAGTTTCATCCTTGATGAACTGTTTGTATTCCATTAAGGACTAGGTGCCTTGAACAGTATTACTCTGATTTTCATCGAGTTTTACTATCCTCCCACTTACCACTGCATATCGGTATTCCTCTTAGGAAAAACACATGGCGAGCAACAATTACATTGTTCTCATGTGAGATGTATAAGTACTATACTTTGGTTTCCCTAGGATAACCTATAATTTAGGCACTTATCCAATTTGGGTTCTAGTTTGGTATCATCCAACGTATGCCCAGCATTCCCAAATCATCAGGAATGAGAAAACCCTGTTTCTTTCCTGTTCATATTAAATATGAATTTCGTTTAACAGATTTTCATGGAACCTTATTCAAAATAAGTATTGCACTGTTAATGCTTATCCCTTTGAAGGAAAATGGTAGCTCAGAGCGACTCATGATTAACCTTATCATGTCTAACAAAATTCGGTTTCTCCTTTTGGACACACCGTCAAATTGACGTGTTCCAGGAGGAGTCCTCATTGAAAGAATACTATACTCTTTCAGGTATTTGAGAAACTTACTTCTTAAGTATTTTCATCATGGTCAAATCGTGATGGTTTTTAATATTTTAACCGATCTGTTTGTCTACTTCGTGTCGAAACTCTAAAAGTTTTCGATTTGTGTTTCATAACAGACACATAACCATAACGCGATGCCACATCCAAAAAGGTCACGAAATACTCATATCCACATCTAGCCTAGCTAGATATGGGCCCACTAACGTCACTATGAATGAGGGCTAACAGATCGATGGCACTTACACTTTTATCAAGTAAAATGTATTTTAGGTACTTTACCTAATAAACTAGATTCGTAGACATCATTTGAATGGAATCAAATCCGTCCTAGTATCAACTGTTCAAAAGTGTGGATATACGAGTCTTGTATAATTGGTCCCAGACAACACTGCCACAAATAAGTCTTATCTGATCAAATCAGTTTGAGCTATTTGTTCGTCATATTATATGTTTGAGATTTATTTATATTCAAAATATAAATATTGTTATTCACATCTAATGTGTTTATTCAATATCATCTTTATAAATAAAAAACACTTTAGTGTTCTAGAATATAAAGGTATACTCGCAACGAGTTATACTCGATATAGAGATAATGTTTCTAGTTAAACTAGTTACATTATAACCGTTTCCTAATTTAAGTACACACCTGAAGGGTAGTTCCTAAACATAGGTATCTACGGTAAAACAGCGACTTTCGTCCTGTTTCCGATTCGCATATTAATCTCAATTGAAGTCGGTATCCTGCTCATAGCAGATTCTGCACATCAATGCATATTTATGTATCACACTTGGTATTTAAAATCCAATTTTAATACTAGTAGTGAACATATTTATGACAAACATATTTGAAGTCAGAGCCTTGCTCATCTTCAATTCCTTCATGTCTGCTTTGTCCATACGGCAGCCACGCTTCAATGATCCCATTTGCCACAGTTTAAGCAGACATCTTGGGATATATCCTTTGTCTTCCTAGAAGACAGTAATGATTTTGCCTTTGCCCTTTTCTATATCCCAGAAGCCTTTGGCTAAGCCGTGGGTTTCTAGAATATCGAAGTAAGGTACGCCTTGCGTTACTTACCTTATTGCAAACTTTGGCTTTATCTCCTTGAGAATAGCCATTAACTCTCCAAGAGTTATTATTTGCAATCAATGATTCTAAGATCTAAGTATAGATCTATGAAGATCCTTCAATTTCTTCATCATACTTTAAGGATCTAATCCTTAGTTCTGAATAGGAAATTAAGGAGTCCTTTTGACAAGTATAATGGATTAAGCACTAAAGTTATCATCACATGAATCTTCCAAAGTGTTGGACAATCATGACCCATAGCGTCACTATTTGTAGAGATCACGGTGTTGTTGTACAAATTAACTATGTGACAAAGGAGATTGCACTGTTATCATTTGAGATTAGATCACCTAGATATATAAATGATAGGAGGTCCCTATGATTTGTTCCTGGATGGAGAATGATATGAGACAGTATCAGTCCACGAAGGATAAATCATTAAATATCCCTAGTCAGAGTATTATCGAGATTGGACATCGATATATACGTAAAAGACTAGTATTACACTTGTGCGCGTTGTGAGGGCACAAACGGCATAGTTCTCATATATTTGGGTATAGGATACTCATGCAAGTGTAATAGGTGGTTGTGTTTCACCGATGGTACGGGAAACAGCTTCGCTTTGGATAAGACCCCCTCAGAATTCCATTGGTAGTATGACTATGTGTCTATGGAAGTCCGAAATCAGGGTAGGTGTATTTGGTCTTAACCTGAGACTTGCACCGCTAATACATACGACAATCAATATAATTTGGTTGAGGTCGTCCAGGGCTTTAACCGGTTTCTGTGTACGCCAATTCTGGGTATATCAAGAATCGTAGTGTGTTGGGTGTGATGTCAAGACAGAAGTATCACTCCAGTCATATGGAGATGATGGTCACGTAGGATACGGGACTGGTTCTCTTTAGTGCTGCAGCCATCAGGATAATATGACTTGGTCATAGTTATCCGATATAGAGACTAGTTACCAGACATCCGACATGTGCTTCGTACGAGGCATACACAATTCCAGCCCCAGGCCTAGCACGTGATCATCCAATACTGGACAGAAATACGCAATACTACGGTATACTACGCTTGATACAGATCCTTTATTCATGTAAGGATATTTCCGGAGAATTGGGTAGGCATGGCGCTTTGCTAGAGGCCAACCTTATCTTGTAAATCGGTATAAACGTAGTACGAGGTACTTACGTGTTCGGATGGTCCGACGACCGAATTTACTACCAACATATCCGGGGATCTCATGGGTCGCTTCCCAAAGATTCATCGATGACGTATAACTCGCACTCTATATTAATCTGGGATTAATAAGAAGAGAGAGAGAATTAATCTGGGATTAATTGCGGAGATATTTTATCTGGGATAAAATATCAATTAAAGAGAGATAACGATTAATTTGGAATTAATCGATTAATATAATATATTTGATATATTAAATGAAATTGGATTTCAACGCGGAATTAAAATTAGATTTTAATTCGGGCTAACAAATTGATTTAGAATTAATTCGTTAGCAACGTGAATAGTGATTTCGCTAGGCGTAATCATTTAATTACGACGCAACGAAAAATTCGTTAATTTGGAATTAGCGAACCCGAGCCCGAGATTATTTGCAATCGCATTCGCATTTCCAATTCGAGTGCGGCACGTCAAATCAAGCGTCAAATCGCTAGTCGCATCAAGCGTCAAATCACTTATCACTTTGAGTGATGTGACTTGACAAGTTGTGATTGATGTGATTGAGTGATTGAATGATGTGAGTGGTTGGGCTTTAATGGTTTGACTTTAAAAGCCAAATTCAAATGAAATTCATTTGAAATTCAAATGTGTGTATATAATACACAAATTTGTAACAACCAACAACAATCTCTTTTCTCTCTTTTCTTTATACCATTAATGCCCAAATGGGCTAAAAATGTTTTCTGGTTTTGCTGGGCAGTGACCTAAAATAAAGGGAAGCAAGAGCGGATTTTGTGGCAAAATCTCAAGTGCTAGCACACTACGAGACATGCGAAGGTGATAGGGAAGCCCATCCATGAGCCGGGAACCGTTCGACGAATCTTGAAGCTTGACGAAGGACCAAACGGAGGCCAAACCAGTGAGCAAAAACTGCTCACTGCCGAACCTGTTCAAGAAGAAAAGAAATCAGTTTCGTTGCCTCCGCATCGCTCAACCGATCGATGTGAGTATTCCGTAACTTCTTCGATTTGTATTCGCACTTGATTCATGCTTATAATTGATCTTGGGACCTTAATAGAAACCAACACAAAGATCATGCTCTACTATTTGCTTAACTCTGGGCTTAGGCCTAATATGTTATTTTATCAAATAAACTAACTTATTAGTTTCCAAGACAATCCTGAAATTTTATTCCCAATTTGAAAATTAAAGTCGTTTAAACACATTTTCACCCAGGATTATGTTTTAAACACTAATTTTTTCAGTTATCTTGATTCTAATAGTTTAACTATCCAATCAACGATTTCAGGTACAATCTAATGTAATGATTATTATAGTCTAACTATATAACTAATTACAATTTTATTGGTTAAAATCAAATATATATTGATTACTATAATCCAATTATATAATAAACTATAAATGATCGGTAAAATTCAAATATATTGATTACTATAATCCAATTATATAATCAACTATAAATGAAGGGTAAAATTCAAATATATTGATTACAATAATCCAATTATATAATCAACTATAAATGAAGTAGTTTGAATACATTCCAACTGTTTAATTAAAACAACAATTAAATATTAGTCCAACTAATATATTAATTTATTGACGAAATATTGAAATGAGCGCGTATGGCAAGTATCTAAACGAAATTGCAAATCTAATACTTGTCTCCCACTATTTTTTGGCGAGCCTTTAACCCTCTGTTGAGTACTCGGGAAACCTTGTTTCCTAGTGGGCTAGGATCCCGTTAAATAACACACAATCTTGACTTTGGCCAACAAATTGTATGATACTTAACTAGGTAGATCTCTAAGATCAATTGGATCTCATCCAATTCCTAGATCCAGTAGGTGGACATCCAAGTCCGAAACATATATACAATATATATGCCAATATATCCAATATATTTTCCTAACCTTTTTCCTCTGAATCAACTAAGTCTTGGCTTTGGCATAACAAGCTTAATGATTCCAGTTAAGCGGGACCCATTGACATGGAAAGCTTCGTAATCAATGTCGATGGACAAGAAGTGATCTTGACTTTGGCCAACAAATCACGACTTGGACAAAACACCGATATGGAACAAAACTCTCATGATTCAAACACATCCGCAATTGACAAAGGTATTGACTTTGGCCAACAAACCAATGCCAACTTTGGATCTTGAGTAAGAATCACTCAACGGAAGGAAAAACGCTTAATATGTTTTTCGCGTAAATTGGCAACCAATTTATTATCTTTGATTAGGTCTCATCATACACCCTTAAGCATGCATTCTAAAAGCATAATAAGGCGCGATAAATAAATTAATAATGATATGCGGATGGATATGTCACAAATTGTTCCTAGAACAAATCACTCCATTTCCTCTCCCCGGCTAGAACTATTCTAACTTCTACCCAATTACATAATACAATAAAGAAACCTCATTTACATTGAGGGGAATTGGTGAGAAGAGAAATACAAAGAATAAGGAGATAAAAGGCTAGACACGCAGGTCCAATTTAATAAATTCTAAATTTATTACAATTTCCAAAATTGCCCTCGCCCTTCTAATATCCATCCGATATACATTATTCATACAACACATTCATGTATTCATACAAAGCATGTTATTTAATCAATCTAATCCAATTAATTAATCTTTGATTAATGACCATCCAATGTTCAAACAACGATTTGATTTGCGCGAGTCCAACTCGTTTAAGAATAAATACTCAAAGTAAGTATTCTTGAATTATATTGAACTACAAATTTAAATCCAATTTATTTGTATTCAATACTAATTCCAAATTTAATTCCAAATTAAATATTTACACTTATTTATTTTCCTTAAAGACTTGGATTCCAAATTCAATCTTAATGGGTCTCAAAGGCCCAATAACATCCAATGCCATTTTAATTAAAGTCCAATGGGCTTTTAATTGATTCTTAAGGCATGTGCTTTGGCCATAATGGATCAAACCCAAAATGCCAAGGCCCAATAGGAATCACCATATTGCCAACAAATCAATTTAGGCCCATTAGGCCCAATTAAATTCTTTAAAGGGCCAAGTGATGTATTTGGACTTTATGGAATTGGTTTTGGGCCTAATTGGATCCAATCCAAAAGTCCAAAACCAAACTTGGTCAAACCAAGCCCATTAAGCCCAAATACACACTTTTAGCCCAATTAAATTATAAATGCCAATTAATTATAATTTTAATATTCCAATATTATAATTATTATAATTAAAGTGTATTAGCCATGATTAATCAATTAAACTTAATATTTCCAAAATACTAATTAACTAATTAATCATGCTTAATCCATCAATTTATGCTCAACACAAAATTGAAGCCAAAACACATCATTTCATGCTCAACATGCTCTTGAATTTAACATAAACATTATTGACTTTGATTCTAATCTAATCAAACCAACAATCAACATTTAATCATGCATTTAAACACATCCAATGGTGTAAAATTGAAAAATTCCAAGTGTAGTCCAAGCAGTAGCATTCGGCCAAGGTAAGAAAATTAAAAATTTTTGATCCAATCAATTTTTCTCAAATCTAATCATGCACAACTCTAAGTTAACATATTCTAAGCATGCTCAAAGCATCAATTTGAAGAAATCATATTCAAAACACAAAAGCCCCAAATTTTAGTCTCATGAACCCTAAAATTTTCATGCTTAAAATTGGCTCTGATACCATTGTTAGTGTTCCTAGAACATGCCAATGATCTAATAAGTAAGAAAAGGTGTTCATAAATTCATTATAAGTTGCAGAATTACTTACATTGAATGGATTTGAGCTTTTAAAATTTTGAATGAAGATCTCCAAGATCCAACCTTTGTGTTGATTCCAAGCTTTGAGTTGTGAATGAAGATCTCCAAGATCCAACCTTTGTGTTGATTCCAAGCTTTGAGTTGTGAATGAAGATCTCCAAGATCCAATCTTTGTGTTGATTCCAAGCTTTGAGTTGGTTTCCCTATCACCTTAGAAGACTTCTACAAGTGCTAGCTTTGTTGATTTTGCCACAAAATCAAAGAGAGAAGATACACAAGTTCACGCCCAAGCAAGGATGAACTAGGGTTTGATTTGTGTTAAGTGTTGTGTAATGAGAGAGAGAGATGCCTTTTGGTAAAACCAATTTACCTTTTTTACCTAAACAATGTGGTTGGGTAAATGGTTTCACCAAAACCATTCCAAGGTAGTTGGAAAGTTGGTGGCTCGGCATAAATGCCAACTACTCTCCCAACTACCACATTTGAAGTGGGCCCCACATATATGAGAACTATGCTATTGTGCCCTCACAACGCGCACAAGTGTAATGCTAGTCTTTTACTCATTATCGATGTCCAATCTCGATAATACTCTGACTAGGGATATTTAATGATTAATCCTTCAAGGACTGATACTGTCTTATATCATCTCAATCCAGGAACTAATCATAAGGACCTCTCATCATTTATACATCTAGGTGATCTAATCACAAATGATAAGAGTGCAATCTCCCTGTCACATAGTTAATTTGTACAACAACACCATGATCTGTACAAATAGTGATGATATGGGTCATAATTGTCCAACACTCCTATCATTTATACATCTTGTTGATCTAATCACAAATGATAAGAGAGCAATCTCCTTTGTCACATAGTTAATTTTTACAACAACACCATGATCTGTACAAATAGTGACGCTATTGGTCATAATTGTCCAACAAAAATCATTATAATCTTCTGGGAAGATAAAGGACGTATCCCAAAATGTCTGCCTAAAATGTGGCAAGCGTGATTGCCGTATGGACAAGGCAGACATGAAGGAACTGAAGACGGGGCAAATCTCCGGCCTCAAATATGTTTGTCATAAATATGTTTACTGCTAGTATTAAAATTTAATTTTAGATACTGGATGTGGTACATAAATATGTACTGGTGTGCAGAATCTGCTATGAGCAGGATACTGACTTCAGTTGAGATTTATCTGCGAATCGGAAACGGGACGAAAGTCGCTGTTTTAACCGTAGATACCTAAGTTTAGGAACTACCATTTATGTGTGTACTTAAATTTAGAAACTGTTATAATGTAACTAGTTTGACTAGAAACATTATCTATATTTCAGTGTTTAATCCGTTGTGAATATACCTTTATATTCTAGAACACTAAAGTGTTTTATTTTATAAAGATGATATTGAGATAAACACATTAGATGTGAATAACATAATTTATATTTTGAATATAAATAAATCTCAAACATATAACATGACAACTAATAGCTCAAACTGATTTAATCAGTTGAGACTTATAAGTGGCATTGTTGTCTGGGACATAACAAACAAGACTCGTATATCCACACTTTTAAAAAGTGGGTACTAGGACAAATTTGATTCCGTTCAAATAAAGTCTACGAATCTAGTTTATTAGGAAAAGTTCCTAAAACACCTTTACTTGGTAAAAGTGCAAGTGCCACCGATCTGTTAGCCCTCGTTCATAGTGACGTAAGTGGGCCCATATCTAGCTAGCCTAGAGGTGGATATGAATATTTCGTGACCTTTACGGATGTGGCATCGCGTTATGGTTATGTGTCTCTTTTGAAACACAAATCAGAAACTTTTAAAGTTTCGATACGAAGTAGACAAACAGATCGGCTAAAGTATTAAACACCATGATTAGACCATGATGAAAATACTTAAGCAATAAGTTTCTAATATACTTGAAAGAGTATAGTATTCTTTCTATGAGGACTCCTCCCGGAACACGTCAGTTTGACGGTGTGTCCGAACGAAGATACCGAATTTTATTGGACATGATAAGGTTAATCATGAGTCGCTCTGAGCTACCATTTCCTTCAACGAATAAATAAACAGTGCAGAATTTATTTAGAATAAGGTTCCATAAAATCTGTTTGACAGATCTCATATTAGATATGAACAGGAAAGAAACCGGGTTTCTCATTCCTGAAGATTTGGGAATGCTAGGCATATGTTTTGGTGATACCAAACTAGAACCCAAATCGGATAAGTGCCAATTGTAGGTTATCCTAGGGTTACCAAAGTATAGTACTTATACAACTCACATGAGAACAATGTAATTGTTGCTCGCCATGCGATTTTTCTAAGAGGAATACTTGTTGGACAATTATGACCCATAGCGTCACTATTTGTACAGATCACGGTGTTGTTGTACAAATTAACTATGTGACAAAGGAGATTGCTCTCTTATCATTTGTGATTAGATCACCTTAGATGTATAAGTGATGAGAGGTCCCTATGATTTGTTCCGGACGGAGAATGATATGAGACAGTATCAGTCCACGAAGGATAAATCATTAAATATCCCTAGTCAGAGTATTATCGAGATTAGACATCGGTAATGCGGAAAAGACTAGTATTGCCTTTGCACTTGTGACGTTGTGACGGCCATAACAGACATAGTTCTTATATTTAAGTATTGGATATTTATGCAAGTGCGGTAGTAGGGGTAGGAGGTTATGTTTTACCGATGGTACAGGAAACAGCTTCGCTCTGGATAGACCCCCTCGGAATCCCATTGGTAGTATGACTATGTGTCTATGGGAGTCTGCAATCAGGGTAGGTGTATTTATTCTTAACCTGAGACTTGCACCGCTAATACATACGACAATCAATATACTTTAGTTGAGGTCGTCCAGGGCTTTAACCGATTCTGTGTACGCCGATACTGGGTATATTGGGAATCGTAGTGTGTTGGGTGTGATGTCAAGACAGAAGTATCACTTCAGTTATAGTGGAGATGATGGTCACGTAGGATACGGAACTCGTTCTCTTAAATGCTCGAGCTATCGGGATATTATGACTAGGTCATGTTTATCCGATTATAGAGACTAGTTACCAGACATCCGATATGTGCTTCGTACGGAGCAGACACAATTCCAGCCCCAGGCCTTGCACGTGACTATCCGATACTGGACAGAAATACACAATACTTCGGTATACTATGCTTGATATAGATCACATATTCCTATAATGATATTTCTGGAGAATTGGGTAGGCATGGCGCTTTGCTAGAAGCCAACCTTGTCTTGTAAATCGGTATAAACGTAGTACGAGGTACTTACGTGTTCGGATAGTCCGACGACGTTATTTACTGCCAACATATCCGGGGATCTCATGGGTCACTTCCCGAAGATTCACCGATGATGTATGACTCGAACTTTAATTAATCTGGGATTAATTAGAAGAGAGAGAGAAAATTAATCTGGGATTAATTACGGAGATATTTTATCTGGGATAAAATATTAATTAAAGAGAGAGAACGATTAATTTGGAATCAATCGATAAAATAATATATTCGATATATTATACGAAATTGGATTTCGACGCGGAATTGAAATTGATTTTAATTCGGGCGAACGAATTAATTTAGAAATTATTTGTTAGCGGCGTGAATAGTGATTTCGCTAGGCGTAATCATTTAATTACGACGCGACGAAAAATTCATTAATTTGGAATTAGCGAACCCGAGCCCGAGAGTGATTGCGAGCGCATTTGCATTTCGAATTCGAGAGCGGCACGCAAGTCACATCAAGCGTCAAATCGCTAGTCGCATCAATCGTCAAATCACTTATCACTTTGAGTGATGTGACATGACATGTAGTCACTTTATTAAAGTGACTTGATGTGAATAGTGATGTGATTGAAAAGCACTTTTTGCTTTTTGACTTTTTGATAAAAGGAAAATGCTTTATGTATTTGTTTTGTTTTTTGAAAATAAAATAAATATATATATATATATTACTTTTCTTTTATCATTTTATCTCTCTCTCTCCCTTTTAAGTTTTTAGGGTTTTAGAGCCAAAACTCTCTTCCTCTCTCTCACGGTCTTGGACCGATTTTCTTCATCCATTTTGGTTAAAACCGAACAAAGGGAAGAAGATGGAGTGCTAGCACACACATGGGTTGATACAAAGGTGATAGGGAAGTGATTTTGTGAGCATGGAATCACTTTTGGAAGCTTGAAGCTTGGAGCTTCAATGGTGTTCATCAATGGCCGGTCATGGAGGAGACAAGAACCACCAAAACCGAGCAGCCCACTGTCAAAGAAGCTCACTGCCGAGCTTCACAAGGAGGAAGAAACGCATCTTGTTCTTGGTGCATCAAATCCAATCATTGTGAATATATGTTTCCGCCATTATTCCTTGATGTATTCATGCATTTTTATGCTTGAATTGGATGATTCTTGGGACCTAATTAGAAACCAACAATGGTATCTATGAGCTTTGATCAAGCATGAAAAAGTTAGGGTTAAAATTGGGTAAACTCAATTTGAGCATCAAATGGTTAAATTGTTTGATATAGTATGCTTGAATGAGGTTGAATTGATGTTGTGTTCATGATCAATTTCAAGAAATTTGGTTGGATCCATTTTTCCCCAAATTTTGGGCATGGCAAATTGGGTAAAATCAATTGAAGCATGATTTGGTTGAATTGATTGATTAAGTATGCTTATATGTTGTTTAATTAATGATTGATTAGATCAATTTGAAGAAATTGTGTTTGGAACCAATTCCCCAATTTTTTATGTTGGCCTAAAGTGACAAATTTGGGTAAACTTGATTTTGAGCATATTTTGTGAAATTGAAATGGATGAATGAGAATGCTTAAAGTATGTTTAATTTAAGATTGATTGGATCAATTTGTTGAAATTGTGTTTGGAACAAATTTCCCCAAATTGCTTATGTGTGGCCGAATTTGAAGACCCTAATGTCTTGGCATAATTTTGTTTTTTGATCATTGGATGACTTAAAACAATTGGGTAATGTTGCTTTGAAGTTCAATTGGATTGAATTTTGATTTGGAACAATTTTCCCTTAAAAAGTTGGCTTGGCCGAATTCAATGTGATATGAAATTCATTGTGTTTTTTGTATTTTGATTCATTGGATGAGTTTAATTGATTTGGGAAATGAGGATTATGGATTCAATTTGATTGAAACCGAATCGGATTGAAAACCCCCTAATCGCCGAGACTTTAAGCATGTAAATTGGGTTTGATTTTGATAAATTGTGTTGGACACTATTTAATGAAGAAATGCATGATTAAGTATGCTGTTTTAGAAATATTAATTGGATGGTTAATTGTGTATTACACTTAGGTTAATTAATTATGGAATTTAGAATTTTATAAGTTAATTAATTAGGCTTATTTTTGGAAATTGGGCCTTATAGGTTTTAATTGGGCTTTTGGGCTTGGTTGTACCAAGTTAGGTTTAGGCCAATTTGGTTGGATCCAATTGGGCCTAAAACCGCATCCATAAAGTCCAATTATGACTTAATGGACCTTAATTATTTAATTGGGCCTAATGGGCCAAAATTAATTTAAAGGCTTATTGGGTAACTCCCGGATTGGATTTTGGTTATTCGGTTTGACCCGAGTTGACCAAAAGTCCACGCCTTAAGAAATTAATTAAAAGCCCATTAGACTTTAATTAAATAAACATTAGATGCTTATCGGGCTTTGAGACCCGTTACGATTAAATTTTGAATTTAAATCGTAAAGGTTCGTTAATAAAAGTGTAATATTTAATTTGGAATTAAATAGTGAATTAGAATTAAATGCGTATTAAATTGGATTTAATTATGTAGTTTAATTTAATTCGAGAATTCGTTTAATTTGAGTACTTATTCGCAAAACGAGTTTGACTCGAGCAAAAATTAAATCGTTGTTTGAACATTGGATGATCACTAATTATCAGATTAATTAATTTGATTAGATTGATTGATAACATGCTTGTATGAATACATGGTTGCGATGCATGAATAATGTATATCAGATGGATATTAGTCGGGTGGGGGGCAATTTTGGAAATTGTGTAATAAATTTGATTTATTAATTGGACCTGCGTGTCCAGCCTTATCACCTCTATACTCTTTGTATTCTCTTCTCACCTATTCCCCTCAATGTAAATGAGGTTTCTTTAGAAGTGTAGTGTAACGGGTAGTAGAAGTAAATACATGTGCTACTTGGAGATAGAAAATGAGAGATTTGATCTAGGATCAATGTAAAGTATCCATCCGCATATCATTATTATTTTATTTCATATGCGCTTTATTATTGGTTTAGAATGCATGTTTAAGGGTGTATGATGATGAGACCTTAACAAAGATAAATTGGTTGCCAATTTGCACGCGAAAACACCCTCGTTCAATATTAAGCGTATTTCCTTCCATTGAGTGATTCTCACTCAAGATCTTAGACGGCATTGGTTTGTTGGCCAAAGTCAAGGCCTTTGTCTGTCGAATATGTGTTGAATCACGAAGGCTTTGTTCCATATCGGTGTCTTGTCCAAGTTGTGGTTGTTGGCCAAAGTCAAGACCACTTCTTGTCCATCGACATTGATTACGAAGCTTTCCATGGTCAATGGGTCGCGCTTGACTGGGATCGCTAAGTTTGTTGTGCCAAAGCCAAGGCTTAGTTGATTCAGAGGAAAAAGGTTAGGTAATACTTGGATGTATTGGCATATATAAGATATATGTTTCGGACTTGGATGTCTCCCTACCGGATCTAGGAATTGGATGAGATCCAATTGATCTTAGAGATCTACCTAGTTAATTATCATACAATTTGTTGGCCAAAGTCAAGATTGTGTGATATTTAACGGGATCCTAGCCCACTAGGAAACACGGTTTCCCGAGTACTCGACAGAGAGAGTTAGAGGCTCGCCGAAAAATAGTGGGAGGCAAGAATTGAATTTGCAATACTCGTTCAATTACTCGCCATACGCGCTCATTCAAATTATTTCGTCGTTAGATTAAATGTTAGTTGGACTAATATTTAAAGTGTTGTTTTAATTAACAGTTGGACTGTATTATAGTTGATTATATATATTGGATTATATTAATCAATATATTTGAATTAATTGATTTCAATTTACAGTTGATTTTATAGTTGGACTATAGTAACCAATGTAATTGAGGTTAATTAATTTAGATTATATTTGATTATATAGTTGGACTATTATAATCATTATAATAAATAGTACCACAAATCGTTGATTAAATAGTTGGACTATTAGAATCAAGATATAAAAATGAAAGATTAGTGTTTAAGACATAATCCTGGGTGAAAATGTATTTAGACGACTATAATTTCAAATTGGGAATAAAGTTTCAGGATGGTCCTGGAAAATAACAAGTTACTTTATTTGATAAAATAACATATTATGCCTAAGCTCGGAGTTAAGCAAATAGTAGAGCATAATCTTTGGAAGATCTTGTAATGATAACTTAAGTGCTTAATCCATTAAGCTTGTAGAGTAGACTCATTAATTTCTGAATCAGAACTAATGATTAGATCCTTCAAGTATGATAATAAAATTGAAGGATTTTCATAAATCTATACTTAGATTTTAAGAAGGCTTTGACTTCAAAAATGTTTGTCATAAATATGTTCACAACTAGTATTAAAATTAGATTTTAGATACTTGTGTGTGGTACATAAATATGTAATGATGTTTAGAATCTGATATGAGTAGGATACTGACTTCTATTGAGATTTATCTGCGAATTGAAAACGGGACGAAAGTCGTTGTTTTAACCGTAGATACCTGAATTTAGGAACTACCTTCGGGTTAGTACTTAAATTAAGGAACTATTATAATGTAACTAGTTTGACTAGATACATTATCTCTATATCAGTGTTTAACCCGCTGCGGGTGAACCTTTATATTCTAGAACACTAAAGTGTTTTGTTGTATAAAGATGATATTGAGATAAACACATTAGATGTGGATAACAGAATTTGTATTTTGAATATAAATATCTCAAATATATAACATGACAAATAAATAGCTCAAACTGATTTGATCAATTAAGAAACTTAATTGTGGCATAGTTGTCAGGGACACTATTAAACAAGAATTGTATATCAGCACTTTTGAAGAGTGGGTACTAGGACTGATTTAATTCCATTCAAATAAAGTCTACGAATCTAGTCTATTTGGGCAAAGTGCCTAAAACACTATTTACTTGGTAAAAATGTAAATGCCACCGATCTGTTACCCTACTTCATAGTGAAGCAAGTGGGCCCATGTCTAGCTAGGCTAGATATGGATATGAATATTTCGTGACCTGTACGGATGTGGCATCGCGTATGGTTATGTGTTCTTTTGAAGAACACAAATCGGAAATTTTCACAGTTTCGACACGAAATAGACAAACAGATCAGCTAAAGTATTAAACCGTCACGGTAAGACCGTAATGGAAAATACTTAAGCAATAAGTTTCTCGTATACTTGAAAGAGTATAGTATTCTTTCAATAAGGACTCCTCCCGGAACACGTCAGTTTGACGGTGTGTCCGAATGGATTAACCGAATTTTGTTAGACATGATAAGGTTAATCAAGAGTCGCTCTGAGCTACCATTTCTTCAACGGATAAGCTTTAAACAGTGCAAGAACTTATTTTGAATAAGGTTCCATAATAATCTGTTTGACATATATCATATTAGGTATGAACGGGAAAGAAACCGGGTTTCACATTCCTGAATATTTGGGTATGCCAGACATATGTTTGGATGATACCAAACTAAAACCCAAATAGGATAAGTGCCAATTTTAGGTCATCCTAGGGATACCATAAGTATTGTACTTATACACCTCACAAGAGAACAATTAGATTGTTGCTCACCATGCGATTTTCCTAAGAGGAATACCGATATGGCAGTGGTATGTGGGAGGATAGTATAACTCGATGAAAAATCGGAGTAATACTGTTCAAGGCACCGAATCTTGATGGAACATAAATAGTTCATCAATGATGAAACTATACCATTACTCTTCGAATACACACAAGACCGCGTAGGTCGGATAGAGTCAGAAAACAACCTGGGGTATGGGTTTCTGATCTCGCCTCATAAAGATGTCTATCTTATTGAGGAATACCAATTGACTACATATGAGGAAGTGATACAAGGTATCAACTCCCTAATTATGGCAAAGTGCCATGAATCCGAATTGGATTCCATGTATATCAACTATGTTTGGATACTAGTTGATGTACCGCAAGGCATTGTGCCTATTGGTACCATAAGTCTTCAAGGAAGACATACATGGATGGCAACATACCAACGTACTAAGCTAGGCTTGTAGCGAAAAGATAGAGTTATCAACATTGTGTTGATTGCGACGAAACCTTTTACCTGTTGCCACGGTAAATCTGTTTGGATAATGCTTGCTGATACTGCATGTTTCATTCATGAAATGTGGCAGCTGAATGCCAAAACCGCTTTCCTTAACGGAAACCTTTCGGAGGATGTTTACAATATCCTGTCGGTTTTTTCGAACCATAACAAGAAAACTAGGTTTGTAGATATTCGATCCATAGATGGATTGAAGCAAGCATTGGGTGCTTAGAATTATCATTTTGATGTAATCATAATGGTGTATGATTTAATTCAAAAACGAAAATAATTCTTGTGTATATAAGGAGGTTAGTGGGAGCGCACTGACAGTGAATGTCCTGAATGATGATGATATATCATTTCTTGGAAATGATATTCCCATAAAATAATCGGTGAAAGCTTGGCTTTCATGATAACGACTATGAGTCGTAACAACGGTACAATAAAAATGTAGAATAACGGTACAGTGAACTGGAATCTTCCAAGCAAGATACTGTTATCTAATAAACAACAAATACAGATTATTGTTGTAGCTGAGGCAGCAATAGAAGTCTTCTGGGGTCGATAATATCTAATTAGATTAGATATAGTTCTGTTAGCAGCTGAGCTAGGCATCAGCACATGCTAAAAAATTAATGGTCTCATCAACGATCCAGATAAATACTTCGACGATTCATCTGATTTGTTCGGATCATACATCGTGGCGATGTGATGATCGAATAAATCGCATCATATGATATTCATGCAAATCCGCTGACGAAAACCTTTTCTCAGCAGTTTGAGCCAACCGTACATAGTTCGGGTGTCAGAGACTCGAGTGACTGGCTATAGGCCAAGTGGGAGATTGTTGGACAATTATGACCCATAGCGTCACTATTTGTACAGATCACGGTGTTGTTGTACAAATTAACTATGTGACAAAGGAGATTGCTCTCTTATCATTTGTGATTAGATCACCTTAGATGTATAAGTGATGAGAGGTCCCTATGATTTGTTCCTGGACGGAGAATGATATGAGACAGTATCAGTTCACGAAGGATAAATCATTAAATATCCCTAGTCAGAGTATTATCAAGATTGGACATCGGTAATGCGGAAAAGACTAGTATTGCACTTGTGCACGTTGTGACGGCATAACATGCATAGTTCTAATATATTTAAGTATTGGATATTTATGCAAGTGTGGTAGGAGGTTGTGTTTTACCGATGGTACGGGAAACAGCTTCGCTCTGGATAGACCCCCGCGGAATCCCATTGGTAGTATGACTATGTGTCTATGGGAGTCTGCAATTAGGGTAGGTGTATTTAGTCTTAACCTGAGACTTGCACCGCTAATACATACGACAATCAATATACTTTAGTTGAGGTCGTCCAGGGCTTTAACCGATTCTGTGTACGCCGATACTGGGTATATTGGGAATCGTAGTGTGTTGGGTGTGATGTCAAGACGGAAGTATTACTCCAGTCATAGTGGAGATGATGGTCACGTATGATACGGAACTCGTTCTCTTAAATGCTTGAGCTATCGGGATATTATGACTAGGTCATGTTTATCCGATTATAGAGACTAGTTACCAGACATCCGATATGTGCTTCGTACGGAGCAGACACAATTCCAGTGTTTGATAATATAACCCATAGCGTCACTATTTGTACAGATCATAGTGATGTTGTACAAATTAACTATGTGACAAGGAAATTGCACTCTCATCATTTGTGATTAGATCACCTTAGATATATAAATGAAGAGAGGTCCATATGATTAGTTCCTGGATTGAGATGATATGAGACAGTATCAGTCCACGAAGGATTAATCATTAAATATCCCTAGTTGTAGTATTATCGAGACTGGACATCGATAATGCGGAATAGGCTAGTATTGCACTTGTGCGCGTTGTGAGGGCACAACAGCATAGTTCTCATATATTTGGGTATTGGATACTCATGCAAGTGCGATAGGAGGTTGTGTTTCACCGATGGTACGGGAAATAGCTTCGCTCTGGATAGACCCCTCGGAATCCCATTGGTATTATGACTATGTGTCTATGGGAATCCGACATCAGGGTAGGTGTATTTGGTCTTAACCTGAGACTTGCACCGCTAATGCTTACGACAATCAATATACTTTAGTTGAGGTCGTCTAGGACTCTAACCGGTTCTGTGTACGCCGAAGCTGAGTATATTGAGAATCGTAGAGTATTGGGTGTGATATCAAGACGGAAGTATCACTCCAGTCATAGTGGAGATGATGCCACGCAGGATACAGTATTAAATGAAGATGATGTACAGATCATAGTGATGTTGTACAAATTAACTATGTGACAAGGAAATTGCACTCTCATCATTGTGATTAGATCACCTTAGATATATAAATGAAGAAAGGGTCCATATGATTAGTTCCTGGATTGAGATGATATGAGACAGTATCAGTCCACGAAGGATTAATCATTAAATATCCCTAGTCATAGTATTATCGAGACTGGACATCGATAATGCGGAATAGGCTAGTATTGCACTTGTGCGCGTGTGAGGGCACAACAGCATAGTTCTCATATATTTGGGTATTGGATACTCATGCAAGTGCGATAGGAGGTTGTGTTTCACCGATGGTACGGGAAACAGCTTCGCTCTGGATAGACCCCTCGGAATCCCATTGGTATTATGACTATGGTCTATGGGAATCCGACATCAGGGTAGGTGTATTTGGTCTTAACCTGAGACTTGCACCGCTAATGCTTACGACAATCAATATACTTTAGTTGAGGTCGTCTAGGACTCTAACCGGTTCTGTGTACGCCGAAGCTGAGTATATTGAGAATCGTAGAGTATTGTGGTGTGATATCAAGACGGAAGTATCACTCCAGTCATAGTTGAGATGATGTCACGCAAGATACAGTATTAGTAGTACTCTGAGGTGCTGCAGCCATCGGGATGTTATGACAAGGTCATGTATATCCGATTATAGAGACTAGTTACCAGACATCCGACATGTGCTTCGTACGGGGCAGACACTTATCCAGCCCCAGGCCTAGCACGTGACTATCCGATACTGGGCCGATATGCACGATACTTGGTATACTACGCCTGATATAAATCCTTATATATTCCTGTAAGAATATTTCCGGAGAATTGGGTAGGCATGGCGTTTTGCTAGAAGCTAACCTTGTCTTGTAAATCGGTAGGACGTGGTACTTGGTACGTACGTGTTCGGATACTCCGGCGACCGTATTTACTGCCAACATATCCGGGGATCTCATGGGTCGCTTCCCAATGATACACCGATGACGTATGACTCGCACATTTATTAATCTGGGATTAATTTGATGAGAGAGAAAATTAATCTGGGATTAATTACGGAGATATTTTATCTGGGATAAAATATCTTCTAAAGAGAGAAAACGATTGATTTAGAATTAATCGGGTAAATTGATATATTTGATATATCAATCGTAATTGGATTTCGACGCGAAATTAAAATTAGATTTTAATTCGGGCGAGCGAATTAATTTAGAATTAATTCGTTAGCGACGTGAATAGTGACTTCGCTAGGCGTAATCATTTAATTACGACGCGATGGAAAATTCGTTAATTTAGAATTAGCGAACCCGAGCCAGAGATTATTTGCGAGCGCATTCGTATTTCGAATTCGAGTGCGGCAAATCAAATCAAGCGTCAAATCGCTAGTCGCATCTAGCGTCACATCAAGCGTCAAATCAAATGTCACTTTGAGTGATGTGACAACTTGTCACTTGATTGAATGAAAGATGTGACTTGATGTGAGTTAGTGGAGTGGTTGGAATGTTTGGTAAATGAATTGATTTTAGAAATCAATTAAATGATTTACACCATTTGACTTTTGGAAAATTAATTGGTAAATCATTAATATATTTTGGAAAATATATAAACCAAACATTTACACTTTTCTAATCCAACTAACACATTTCTTCTTCTCTCCACACTCTCTCACATTCACGCCCAAAGTGGCAAAATAAGCTCACTGGTTTCTCTTGAAATGCCGTGAGTTTGGGGAAGCATGTGCCTTGATTTTGTGGCAAAATCAAGCGGAGCTAGCACTCCGAGAGACTTGCGAAGGTGTTAGGGAAACTCACCCATGAGCCGGGAATCATTCGACGAAGATTCGGAGCTCAAATTCAACACTCAAAACTGAAAAACAGTGGACAAAATCTGCACTGCAGTTCACGCCAATCCAGTGAGCAATTTTGGAGTTTTGTTCGTCGTTTCGTCTCAACCGATCGATGTGAGTATTCCGCAACTCCTTTGATATGTATTTCACACTTTATCATGCTTGTTTTATGATCTTGGGACCTAGAATAAAACCAACATCCAGCCCCAGGCCTTGCACGTGACTATCCGATACTGGACAGAAATACGCAATACTTCGTTATACTACGCTTGATATAGATCACATATTCCTATAATGATATTTCTGGAGAATTGGGTAGGCATGGCGCTTTGCTAGAAGCCAACCTTGTCTTGTAAATCGGTATAAACGTAGTACGAGGTACTTACGTGTTCGTATAGTCCGACGACGTTATTTACTGCCAACATATCCGGGGATCTCATGGGTCGCTTCCCGAAGATTCACCGATAATGTATGACTCGCACTTTAATTAATCTGGGATTAATTACGGAGATATTTTATCTGGGATAAAATATTAATTAAAGAGAGAGAACGATTAATTTGGAATCAATCGATAAAATAATATATTCGAGAATATTATACGAAATTGGATTTCGACGCGGCATTGAAATTGGATTTTAATTCGGGCGAACGAATTAATTTAGAATTAATTCGTTAGCGACATGAATAGTGATTTCGCTAGGCGTAATCATTTAATTACGACGCGATGAAAAATTCGTTAATTTGAATTAGCGAACCCGAGCCAGAGTGATTGCGAGCGCATTCGCATTTCGAATTCGAGAACGGCACGCAAGTCCATCAAGCGTCAAATCGCTAGTCGCATCAATCGTCAAATCACTTGTCACTTTGAGTGATGTGACATGACATGTAGTCACTTTATTAAAGTGACTTGATGTGAATAGTGATGTGATTGAAAAGCACTTTTTGCTTTTTGACTTTTTGATAAAAGGAAAAAGCACTATTCCAGGCACCGATTCCTTAATGGAACACAAATAGTTCATCAAGGATGAAACTATACCAATAATCTTCGAATACACAAGAACCGCGTAAGTCGGAGAGAGTCAGAAAACAACCTGGGGTATGGGTTTCTGATCTCACCTCATAAAGATGTCAATCTTATTGAGGAATACCAACTGACTACGTATGAGGAAGTGATACAAGGTATCAACTCCCTATTATGGCAAAGTGCCATAATATCCGAAATGGATTCCATGTATATCAACTATGTTTAGACACTAGTTGTTGTACCGTAAGGCATTGTGCCTATTGGTACTATATAAGTCTTCAAGGAAGACATACATGGAAGGCAACATACCAACGTACAAAGCTGGGCTTGTAGCAAAAAGGTATCGTTATCAACATTGTGTCGATTACGACGAAACCTTTTACATGTTGCCACACTATATCCATTTGGATAATGCTTGCTGATGCTGCATGTTTCATTTATGAAATATGCAGCTTAACGGGAAAATCGCTTTCCTTAAACGGAAACCTTTTGGAGGATTTTTACAACATCCTGACGGTTTTGTCGTACCAAAACTAGCAAACAAGGTTTGCAGGTTATTCGATCCATGTATGGATTAAAGCAAGCATTGGGTTCTTGGAACTATCGTTTTGATGTAATCATAATGGTTTATGATTTAATTCAAAATGAAATCATTATTGTGTATATAAGGAGGTTAGTGGAGCGCACTAAACTAGATGTTGATAATATATCATTTCTTGGATATGGAATTCCCATAATGCAATCGGTGAAAGCTTGGCTTTCATGAAAATTCTCCGTAGAAGTCTTGGGAGAAACAATCTTTATTTTAGGAATAAAGATCTACTGGGATAGATTTAAAGTTGTTAATACTCTCCGAGAAATCGTACATTGAAATAAATGTACGTGACCTGGTGTCTCATACGCTTTGAGCATATGGAGTCACAATCAGGCCAATCCAAGTGATGGTCATTGGATTGATGTTAGGAACATCCTTTAGTATCTTAGAGAACTAAGGATGCTGTCTTAAACTATGGAGAATGAGAACTTGAAGTGACTGGGATCACTGCTGTAAGTTTCCTAATCGATAATAACGACTATAAGTCGAAACAACGGTACTATAAAGTTTGAATAACGGAACAGTGAGCTGGAAATCTTCCAAGCAAGATATTGTTACCGAATAAACAACAAATGCAGGTTATTGTTGCAGCTGAGGCAGCAATAGAAGCCATTTGGGTCAAAAATAAATCTAATTAGATTAGATATTGTTCTGTTAGCAGCTGAGCTAGGCTTCAGCACAGGCTAAAGAATTAATGGTCTCATCAACGATCCATATATATATACTTTAACTATTCATCTGATTCGTTCGGGTCATACATCGTGGCGATGTGATGATCGTATAAATCACATCAGTTGATAATCATGTAAATCCGCTGACGAAAGCCTTTCCTAAGCAGAAATTTGAGCGAACCGTACATAGTTCGGGTGTAAGACACTCGAGTGACTGGCCATAGGCCAAGTGGGAGATTGTTGGACAATTATGACCCATAGCGTCACTATTTATACAGATCATGGTGATGTTGTACAAATTAACTATGTGACAAAAGAAATTACTCTTTTATCATTTGTGATTTGATCACCAAGATGTATAAATGATAGAAGGTCCATATGATTAGTTCCTGGATTGAGATGATATGAGACAGTATCAATCCGCGACGGTATAATCATTAAATATCCCTAGTCAGAGTATTATCGAGATTGGACATCGATAATGCGGAAAAGACTAGTATTACACTTGTGCGCGTTGTGAGGGCATAACGGCATAGTTCTCATATATTTGGGTATAGGATACTCATGCAAGTGTAATAGGAGGTTGTGTTTACCGATGGTACGGAAACAGCTTCGCTCTGGATAGACCCCCTCGAATTCCATTGGTAGTATGACTATGTGTCTATGGAAGTCCGAAATCAGGGTAGGTGTATTTGGTCTTAACCTGAGACTTGCACCGTTAATACTTGCGACAATCAATATACTTTGGTTTTGGTCGTCCAGGGCTTTAACAGGTTCTGTGTACGCCTTTTCTGGGTATATTGAGAATCGTAGTGTATTGGGTGTGATGTCGAGACGGAAGTATCACTCCAATCATAGTGGAGATGATGGTCACGTAGGATACGGAACTGGTTCTCTTATGTACAGCAGTCATCGGGATAAAATAATTAGGTCATGTTTATCCGATTATAGAGACTAGTTACCAGAGATCCGATATGTGCTTCGTACAGGGCAGATACAATTCCAGCCCCAGGCCTAGCATGTGACATCCGATACTGGATCATAATACGCAATACTACATATACTACGCCTGATATAGATCTGTTATTCCTGTAAGGATATTTCTGGAGAATTGGGTAGGCATGGCGCTTTGCTAGAAGCCAACCTTGTCTTGTAAATCAAGACAAACGTATTACTAGGTACTTACGTGTTCAGATAGTCCGACGACCATATTTACTGCCAACATATCCAAGGATCTCATGGGTCGCTTCTCGAAGATTCACCGATGACGTATGACTCGCACTTTAATTAATCTGGGATTAATTAGTAGAGAGAGAAAATTAATCTTGGATTAATTGCGGAGATAATTTATTTGTAATAAAATATCAATTAAAGAGAGAGAACGATTAATTTGGAATTAGTTAATAAAATAATATATTCGATATATTATACGAAATTAGATTTCGACGCGGAACTGAAATTAGATTTTAATTCAGGCAAACGAGTTAATTTAGAATTAATTCGTTAGCGACGTGAATAGTAATTTTGCTAGGCATAATTATTTAATTACGTCGCAACGGAAAATTCGTTAATATGGAATTAGCGAACCCGAGCCCGGGAGTGTTTGTGAGCGCACTCGCATTTTGAATTTAAGTGCGGCCCGCAAGTGACATTAAGCGTCAAATCACTAGTCAATCAATTGATGTGACACTTGTCACTTGATTGATGTGAATAGTTGATGGAGTTGTTGGATGGCTTAAAGCCTTTGACTTTTGGAAAGCCAAATATTTGGTAAATGGATTTTAAAAATTCATAAGTGTATTAGATACACAAAAATCATCCAACCACCAACACAACTCTCTCCATTCTTCTCCTCTCTCTCTCGCCCAAAGGGCTGAATTTTCTTCCTCCATTTTCTGTCACAGCCGAGAATGGCAAGGAGAAGATAGGTAATTTTTGTGGCAAAAATTACCAAGTGCTAGCACACTTTCGGGGTCTTGCGAAGGTGATAGGGAACCGCACTTGTGAGCATGGAATCACACAAAGCTTGGAGCTTAAAGGGATCACCATTGCCGAATTCTTGGAGGACAAAAACAGCAGCAAAACCATGAGCTTCAAAGGGCTTAAAGAGTTTTTGTTGTTCGTCGTATCGCTCAACCGCTCAATGTAAGTATTCCGTAACTTCTTTGATGTATTCGCACTTTTGTTTCATCTCTTAAATCGATCATCGGGACCTTAGAAACTCCAACAATGCTCCGTATTTTATCGTTTTCATATTTCATTGAATTCTTTGAGTCTTCATATTATTTTGACTTGCAATACGCACCCAAAATACATCAATTCGCTCAAACATTTTGATATCACCTATAAAATATTAAGATAAAGGGACGAGAAATGTGTATTTAATAGCTCATGACACCCCCTAATTTAACATTTTGCAAGTCCTCGAGCAAAACAAATAAAAATAACATAACATAAACAAACTAACATAAGTTGACCTAAGCCACTTTCGTAAGGATCACGATTTCATTTAACGTATGCAACAAGCATTTAAACCCCTAGACGGTCCTAGTGGACGGGTTATAGTCTCGTGAGGGCTTACAATGACGGCACCCACAAACATCATTTAGCACACACATGCAATCATGCAAAAATATAAAAACTAATAAACCAGTCCTAATAGCGAATTTTCCGTCGCGTTGTAATTAAATGATTACGCTTAGCGAAATCACTATTCACGTCGCTAACGAATTAATTCCAAATTAACTCGTTCGCCCGAATTAAAATCCAATTTAAATTCTGCGTCGAAATCCAATTTCGTTTAATATATCGAATATATTAATTTACCCGATTAATTCTAAATTAATCGTTTTCTCTCTTTAGACGATATTTTATCCCAGATAAAATATCTCCGTAATTAATCCCAGATTAATTTTCTCTCTCATCGAATTAATCCCAGATTAATAAAAGTGCGAGTCATACATCATCGGTGAATCATTGGGAAGCGACCCATGAGATCCCCGGATATATTGGCAGTAAATCGGGTCGTCAGACTATCCGAACACGTAAGTACTTCGTACCATGTTTACACCGATTCACAAGACAGGTTGGCTTCTAGCAAAGCGCCATGCCTACCCAATTCTCCGGAAACATGCTTACAGGAATAAGCGATCTATATCAGGCGTAGTATACATCGTATAATGTATATCGATCCAATATCGGACGGTCACGTGCTAGGCCTGGGGCTGGAGTTGTGTCTGCCCCGTACGAAGCACTTGTCGGATGTCTGGTAACTAGTCTCTATAATCGGATATACATGACCTAGTCATAATATCGCGATTGGCTGCGCAGCACTTAAGAGCACTAATACCGTATCCATCGTGACATCATCTCCACTATGACTGGAGTGATACTTCCGTCTTAACATCACACCAATACTCTACGATTCTCAATATACTCAGTATCGGCGTACACAGAACCTGTTACAGCCCTGGACGACCTTAACTAAAGTATATTGATTGTCGTAAGTATTAGCGGTGCAAGTCTCAAGTTAAGACCAAATACACCTACCATGATGTCGGACTCCTATAGACACATAGTCATACTACCAATGGGATTCCGAGGGGGTCTATCCAGAGTGAAGCTGTTTCCCGTACCATCGGTGAAACACAACCTCCTACTACACTTGCATGAGTATCCTATACCCAAATATATGAGAACTATGCCGTTGTGCCCTCACAAACGCGCACAAGTGCAATACTAGTCTTTTACGTATTTATCGATGTCCAATCTCGATAATACTCTGACTAGGGTTATTTAATGATTTATCCTTCGTGGACTGATACTGTCTCATATCATTCTCCATCCAGGAACAAATCATAGGGACCTATCATCATTTATACATCTAAGGTGATCTAATCACAAATGATAAGAGTGCAATCTCCTTTGTCACATAGTTAATTTGTACAACAACACCATGATCTGTACAAATAGTGACGCTATGGGTCATAACTGTCCAACAGCGGGCTGTGTGGGTTTCTCTAGTACCTGCATAGATAAACATGCAAACTTTTTACACGCAAATAACACATAAAAATAAAATAAAATGAAAGTAAAGTAAAGAAAACAAAAATTAACTAGCAATAAGTTTAAAGTCTTTAGCCATAAATTCTTTGAAGATCTTCATTCAAGGAGGCTTCAATGTGGCTTTGGATTTCCTAGATAAGACAATGCTATGTGTATTACCGTGCAAGCTCCTCTTCCAAAAATGTGATGGCAAAAAATGATCTTCTCTAATCAAGGCCCATGTCATCTTCTTCAAATATTTATTATTTGGAGACCTTGACTGGAAGGATAGATCATCAGAAGATCTTGTAGGATGCTGGACTTGGAATGATAATGTCATTATGTCAAGCTTATAGGCGGTATCAATAATGATAACTTCCTCATGTTGTGATGTGTTCCCTTGTGTCATGAGTTTTCAATAGGCTCACACAAATTTTCTTTCCTAACTCATTATTTTATCACTTCCTCATAGATGTACTTTCGAATTTCTTTGTTTAGTTCTTCATCAGACATCTGCGTGATGCATGCTTCAAGACTGTCAATTTGAGAGTGCAACATAAATGTATATTAAATGTCATAATTTATTATGTCTATGCTTACACCCTCATCTTGCTTTGTTGGTTTGGATGTTATGAGTGTCTCATCTATTTGTGCTTCCTCATAGCAGGCTAAAATGACATTGTCGAATTATTTCCCTCTTTTGGGGTTGTCTTCTGTGTTACTTGGGAAAGCTTTTTATATCATTTGGCTCGAGTAACCAAATTCTGTGTTTAAGGGTGTCGTATGACTATGTACCATTACTTCTAATCTAGTAATATTCTTCACGATTTCCTTGTTCAAATTGGTAATCTGTATAAGCAAGTCCTCCAATGATGGTTTTGGTTCTTGAGGGAATTCTTGAGCTTGCAGTGGGTACACGAGATATATTGATTCAATTGGATATGCAAGACCTTCATTGTTATGCCATGTAAAATTCTACTGGTTTTGCCACCCTGGATTGTAGTTGAACGTGCAATGATCACTACCGTGGTTATCCCCTCATATCTCACATCTCATTATTATGCTATGAAAGACTTGAGCATACATCCCGTTACTTATCTCTAACATCTATTGATAGTTGTTGGCCAGGATAACATGCCTAAGAAAATAGGACTGTGTCTCACCAACATGGGGTGTAGCATCACCTCTTATATGACTCTTAATGTCTCCATCGCCTAATGATACTCCATTACTTCGACCACTTGAAATAAAAAAAAGGAGGTGTGTTTTAGCTATGCAAGCAGATTGTTGTCCTAATATTAATAAAGAAAAATAAATTAAGTGACCGACAACGGTGCCAAAAACTTGATCGTGATTTATAAATATAGCACGCAAGCGTTCATATCACTCAAGTAATACAGTGACAGAAAATCGAATATCGTACCCAGATGGACTTAATATTTATCTTATTAATATTAAGATTAACCTATTTAACTTAAACTAAACTATTAAGAAAGAGAATTAGTTTAATGATTTTAATTGAAAAGTAAATAAAAAGCAAATAACACACGCTGGGAAAACCTTATAAATAGAAGTACCTATGGATGCAACTTCACTTAAGCATGCACGTAATGTGTCCAAATATTGTCATTCAATTGGGTTGCTATTACTAATTATTAACCTACAACACTAAATTATTCACAAGCCTCTTTCGATGGTCATGTAAATATATTCAGAATAAATCAATTAACTATATGTCTATAATGACTACGTATGCCTTTTAGATATATGTCCATTCTGTAAGGAAATGTATTCAACGAATAAGATCACACATTATTATTCTCACGGCTAACCCAAATTCCCTCTATTGAGTTCCTAAGGATTTACCAAGACTATTTTATTGTTGGACAACAAATAAAATAAGCATTCAAGCACAAGGAATAAATATGCAAATAATTAATTAAACATGCTCAAGATCTATTAGAACCCTAGATTTAATAAATTAGCTACTCATAATGTTCAATAGATACAAGCTAATCATTATTAATATAAAACAAGGACTCATAAAAGATAAACTAGAGAGAAAATGGAAGAAAAAACTCTCGTTGCAGTCTTCGCCTTCAAACTCCAGCACTAGCTAAAGAACCCGTCCTTGTCATGCTCTAAGCGTTCTTTTATGCTATGGGACTCCAAAATATATTATGAGACTTGATTTTAGGTTTTGTGATGAACTTGTACTTAAATAAGAGGCCTTGTGGGCGTTTCCTTGTCAAAAATCGAGTTCTGCACGAATTGAGGATGACTTTCGCATTGCGATGCGCTCATGCATGTCGCAACACACATGACTTGTGATTGGCGCATCACGGCGCTGCATGCTGGGCGTCGCGACGAGCCCAACATTACATCTCTCGGGTCACAATTTGTGAAGGCGTGCGTGTCGACGCACTGTCCAGAGTCGGGACGCGCATTTTGAATTCGAAATATGGCCCGTTTTACTCCGTATTTTGTTGTTTTTCATCTTTCGTTAAATCCGTTGAGTCTTGATATTATTTTGACCTGCAAACGCACTCAAACATATCAATTCGCTCATAAAGCTTGATGTCATCCATAAAATATTGAGATAAAGAGGCGGGAAAATATTTGTATTGTTTTTTTTTTGTTTTTTTAATTTAAAATTAATCAACTGTGAAAAAAATTAACACTCGTAAAATAAAGTTAATATATTTCCACCGTCAACTAAGCGATACATTTTGTTTATAGGGGTGTTCGCGGTGCGGTTCGGGTCGGTTTTTTTCGTTTTTCACTTCAAACCGTGCGGGTTGGCGGTTTGGGAAATTAGAAACCGAAACCGCAAATTTGATAAGGAAAAACGCGGCGGTTCAGGTTGGCGGTTTAGCAATTTGGGCGATTCGGGTCGACGGTTTGGATTATAAATTTTTTCAAGGAAATTTTGTGTGTTTTCACATAATAATAAAAGAGAAAAAAATACATAATTTTCATTTTGACATTACATATTGTCATATGATCATTAAATATCTTAAATTTCATGGTTAAAGAAGAAGAAAATTATAAAATAATATCTAATTTGAACACGGGTCGGCGGTTTAGGCGGTTCGGGTCGCGGTTTGAGTCAAAATTTACGATTTTGGGCGGTTCGGGTTGCAGTTGGTTCAAAACCGCACACCGACCAGAAATTTGCGGTTCGGTTCCGATTGACCCAAAATCATTTTTAATTTTTTTTCAAACCGCGTGGTGCGGTTCGGGTTGGGGTGCGGTTTGACCCGAAACCGTGATCACCCCTATTTGTTTATATTGTTATATTATTTTATTAACAAATCTTGGATATATCTCCTCTTATTTTATTACCATTGAAAAAATATTCCTCTTTTCAATATATATTCCCATTCCATTCCCATTGCCAAAACCTGTTCTCCATTAACATCATATCATATGCAATTGACACGCTACGGCCTATGTGACCCCACTCACCAAAGTGGACCCTACCAAATCAAACGGCTGTAAATTCATCAAAAATGTATGGTCTCCAACCATATGCTTGATAAGTTGAAAAATAATTGTATTAAATATAATTTTTTTTGGAGTCGCCGCCAAACCATTCCTCTCGGACTTAAGCGGAATAGGTAAAACTTTCGCATATCCTAAGAATTTATAAGAAACGCACTCTCTGAATTCGAACATAGGATCTCAAAAATCCTACACCACCAAACCACATTCCTTAAAAAAATTTTCAATTATTATTACATGTAATAATTAGGTAGTATATATTCAATTTACGAGTTTCAAAAAAAAAAAACTATTACATTTAATAATATCTTTTATATTTATGATATATGAATTTGTACATGATTGCTACTTGTTAGTAATTTAACACCTACTTATTAAGAATAATTTTTTTTTTTTTTAAAAAAAATAATCTGCTTATGGCACATAATTTTATTAATATATAATTAGTATCATAAGATTTAAGTTTAAAAGAAAATTATATTATTTATTAATGGCCAATGGAGTTGTACCCCTTTCTAAAATAAAAAAGATACAAAATTATTCAACTTAATTAATTTACATAAATAAGAATCTTTCTATTTTTAGTCATTGATTAGTAACAAATGTAGATTCCAAAATTTCTCTCTCTATATAAGCATAAATGTTGCTCAAGCTAGGAGTGAAATGTTTCAAATCATTTCCCATTTGCATTCAATAAATAAGACGATAAAGCAGAAAATTGAAGCAGACCCCGGCTTGTTTTCTCAAGATTTTACAGCAAAGTTTATAGCTTTTTGCTTACAAACCAAAGAGAAGTGCAAAAGAGGAAATGGGTATGGCTCATCAAGAAGAAATCAAGCAGTTTCAGACTTTAATGGAAGACGGTGAGTTTTAAAAAAATGATTTTTTTTTTTCACTTTACATTTTTGTTTTATCTTCTTATTTGATTAATAATAAGAACTTCTTTTAATGTTTTTTTTTGGGTTCTGATTTTTGCAGTGGATGACTCACTCAAGGAGACATTTCAGGTTAGTATCACTTTGTTTCTATAAGTTCATTTGATCTGTTTTGGTTTGGATGCTGAGAAAAGTAATAGAAAGAGAGGAAATAAGTCAAAGATCTGCCCAAAAAAGTAATAATCTTGGAGTTGACTGAAACTAATCCGATCATTTTTTTTGTGCGTGTGTGATTATATTTTTTCTCTTAAGCTTAGATTACATGAAAAATTAGTTTTGTGATGAAATTGATCTGGGTTTGTACCATAGTTGTCTTTTTCATTCTTGGTTCTGATCTATCAGTTTTCACATTATTGAAAGCTGTGAACCTTATTTCCATGGAAGATTATCAAGTTTGCTCTGAATTTCTGATTTATAGTTTTTCTTTTTCTATTCAAGTGTGATTATGTACTTGTGCCATTTTGATATCCAATCATTGTTTTGTGTTTCTTTCTTTTTATTTTTTGGGTTTTTTTCTGGACATTTTCATTCCCTAGGATGAATTAAAGTTGAGTTGAGATCTTTGAATTGATCTTTTACTGACTTGGTTTATTGACAGTTTAGGTTCCTTCCATTTTCAGATTTAGTAAAAATATAACTAGATGGCAAAAGTTGCTAATTTCACAGCATGCCTGCATGTGTGTGTGTACTTGCTCACTATTGGCATAAATCAAAATTTAATGTATATTTGGTCTTGTGATCTCCAGAATGTGCACCAGGGAAATCCAACTGACACGTTGTTGCGGTTTCTTAAAGCAAGGGACTGGAATGTCTCAAAAGCCCATAAAATGGTTAAGTCTATTTACTTCAATTAGAATGTTTCTAGTTAAATACTTAAAATCATATTTATCTGTGTGCTTTTAATCTTTTCTAATTGTGTTCGATTATCTCAGTTGGTTGATTGTCTACGTTGGAGGATAGAGAATGAAATTGACAGTATTTTGGCGGTGAGTTTGTTTGTTTGTCTTTTTTTTTTTTGTTTTTTCCCCCAATTGCACATATATCTGCCAAAAAATGAAAGCGTACATGCAATGTAAGGAAAAGAAGATAATTCTCAGGAGATGACATGGATATGTTCCTAAGTAATCCTAACAGTTAGCATTTTTGCATTACTTGCATAAAGAGTGAAAATGAAGTTAAACTGAGCACTTATTCTAACAGATCGCCCTAAACTTTCTCATATTTGAAATATGTTTTTATGAGTTATATTCTCAGTTTCTCAAAGTATAAGGTGATTCAATACTCATGACGGTGAAACAAACCTGTGCTTATTGCTGCGATCACTGGGTTATTCCTTTTTTTTTTTTTTGCATTGTGTATGTGCAGAAACCAATTATCCCAGCTGAGTTGTATAGAGCAGTACGAGATTCGCAGCTTGTAGGTATATCAGGTTACTCAAAAGAGGTATTCACTGAGGAACATGTTGCTGCATTTACAAACTTTCCTGGTGATTAATCACTTATAATTTCCAACTGATGGTCTTCTTGTTGTTTGTCCATAAACAAATTTCAGGGTCTTCCTGTAGTCGCCATTGGTGTTGGGCTAAGTACATATGACAAAGCTTCCGTAAGGAACTAGCACCTTTATGATATTAGAGTGATACGAAGAAATTAGTGTTCATGATGCTTACCATTACAATTTCATTTTGCTGTAGGTGAATTATTATGTACAGTCACACATTCAATTGAATGAATATAGGGATCGTGTGGTTTTGGTAAGTATGTCCTCTACAATCTTGAAACCACTTGTTCATCATTCTGATATTTAATGGAGTCTAATTTGTCCCTTCTATGATAGCCTTCTGCTTCAAAAAAGTATGGACGGCACATCGGTACCTGCCTGAAGGTTCTGGATATGACTGGCCTAAAACTGTCAGCGTTGAACCAAATAAAGGTATTACTTGGTAATTGAAAAACTTACGACAAACAATTAGCTAATCACTGTTCAAATTCATAATATCCTCACCTGTTTTTCTATCAATGCAGCTGATGACTGATATATCAACAATTGATGACTTAAACTATCCTGAGAAGACAGAAACGTACTATATTGTCAACGCCCCATATATATTTTCAGCGTGTTGGAAGGTCTGTATTTGTCATCATTTATGAAGTACAATGAAATCCCTCTCTCCTTACAAACCCATCTCCATTCTGTTATATTATCCTCACTCCCTGAGACAAGATTAAAATCAAATAGTTTTCGTCTTGGCAGGTTGTAAAGCCTCTTCTGCAAGAAAGAACAAGGAGGAAAATTCAGGTGCTGCAGGGTAATGGGCGAGATGAGTTGCTGAAGGTAAGGCAGTTAATTCTATCATAGTTACTTTCTTGTCTACACATTTATGTTCCAACCATCAGATTTTTATGTATTTATTTATTTTGTATTTTTATTTATATATTTACTATTAGTATTTTTTGTACCGTATGAAATCACGCCGACGACGCGGGAATTAAAGAAATCCCGCCAGAGGCGAACGCCTCGACGCGCCGACTTTACGAGGCGGCGCCTCTGGCCCTTTTCTTAAACAATGAGTACTATAACTCAAAATTGCGGTAAATATGGTCATTCTTTAATTTCATGCAATGATATTTCATATAGGGTTAATGTTGGGCGGATGTGTTATTAATCATTTTTTAACATGCATTATTTAGTCAAAAACATCAACATTCTATCATGCAAGCCATGAATAAAGCATAAAGATAAGGATTTAGAAAAAACCTAGAAATTGTAGAAAAACACGGAGAAATTTAAACCAAGTCGAGATGCCTCTGTCCTTAAGAACTTATTAGCCTAGCTTCGGTGCTCTACGGATTTCTTGTGGTTAACGTTCTTCCAGGATAACTTGGTCGCTACTTGTAGAAGGGACATTCCTTTCTTCAAGAACTTGAACTTGGAATGATGATGAAAACTCTATTTTTAGACTCTTAACAATTAATTCTTTCTTTTTCAAGTGAATGCAAAATGAGTAAGCTAAGGGTTCTATTTATAAAGATGAATGAATATCATTGAAGAGATACCTTTAGGCTTAATGATGCAATCATTTAAAGGGTTATATCTCTTCAATGCACCCTTACAACTCAAATGGTTATAATCTTTCTCTAAGGGACCTATCCCTTCAATTTGTGATATTCCTAAAAGCCATATATTAGGGACATGTCTTTTCACCAAAGCATTATATAAATACATATAATATTAGAAATTTTTTCTACAGTTAGGTTCTCTTAGCTAGTCAGATCATTTTCTTTCTTATTTACCCCAAGATGATTCTCTTGGACAAGTACATGTTCCATCAAGAAAACCATGATAATTTAGAAAGCTTCTCTGATGCGTTGATTTATATTCTTCTATGCAGATAATGGATTATGCATCCCTCCCACACTTCTGTAGGAGAGAAGGTTCTGGTTCATCTCGACATATTGGCAATGGAACAATTGAAAATTGTTTCTCCTTGGACCACGCCTTCCATCAACGACTCTATAGTTACATCAAGCAGCAAGCTGCACTTATGGAGTCTGTTATACCGATCAGACAGGGCTCATTCCATGTGGATTTTCCCGAGCCAGACCCTGAAGGTGCCAAAATCGCCAAGACCATAGAATCTGAATTTCACAGGTTTCGGGATAAGAGCGGACTCATTAACTCATCTAATGGCCTCAAAGCTGACGGGTAAGTAGAATTTAGATATTGCTAATTACACATTTGTTGTCACAATGACTTCAAAAACACTTGATGCCTTTTAACTCATTGTCGCTGTTGAGTGAAGAGAGGTTATGTACTAAAGCGGTTACATGTAATAGTGGGCTTGCACCAGCTTGATGCAGGTGGATGTAATAACTAATTTGGTGTAACTTAACACTTGCCCCTTGCAAGTGTAATTTTTTTTAAAAAAAATCACTTTTAATAAAATCACATCATCTAAAGTTTTGAGAATTAGTTTTATATTTAATACAACTAGTTGGGAGGTCGTGTTATGCACGGGTTAATTTGGATAAAATTTTGAAATTAACATACAATCAGGTAGAAGTAGAAACAATTCGTTTAATATGTATAATTGTTATTTGCTTTACTTGTTATAAATAAAAACCCAAAGAAAAAGTTTTTGCCTGTTAAATTCCTACTGAAACACTATCATAAAACTATTTAATATGCAATTCTTGTTGAGAAGAGCCGCATGAAAAAAGTTTCTATGCTGAACCAAAGAGAACGTAACAGGCACCATCTATAATAATCCATAAAATTCATATTGGATTTTGAATTATTTGTGAGACTTTATTAGTGTTGAATAATGAGATTAGTTAGATTAAAATAGTACCATATTTTAATTTTCTTTTATCTTCAATTATCTAAATTTTTCCTAGAAGTAAAAATCTTCCTCTCTCTTCTCCACCCACAAAATTACCCCATATCTTCTTTCCTCTTCACGCCATTTCCAAGGCAGAAGAAACAGCCCCTAGCTCGAAAATTGTGTTCCCTCTTATCCTTGAATTCGTCTCTTCTAGCTTCCAAAGCAGTGTTGTGCTTCCCTTGTGCAAGCAAACAAGTGAATTCAAGCCCTAATTCTCTCTCTCCCTACCTGGCCGAAAGTTTAAGGACTTGGGTTTTTTTTTTTTTTTTTTTTTTGATGTTTTCCCAATGTAGAAGGTAATAAAGCTTGTCCATTACTCTTTTTGATCTATTGGCTAAATTATTGCATTTGGGTTAGTGATTAAGTTTTTTTTTTTGTTATTTCATTAGATGGGTTTGGTGAGCATTGTGATGTATGGTGTATGTATTTTGGGAATTGAAGATTCTTATATCTAGGGAGGGCTGTTAGAAGGTTGTTTTGATTGTAGAGTGTAGCTATTGTGATGAGGTAAATAAAATTTGGAGCTTTGGAGGGATGGGTAGGTTCGGCTTCGGCCATAGTAGAGTTTTTGGCTTAATTGGTGATTGGGGGTGAAGCCATAGTAGGATATTTGTTGTTGGATTAATGAATGTGATGGTTTGGGTGGATGTTGTAGTTTCGGCCAATAAGGGGGTCTTTAAGGATGTTTTGAAGTATAGTTTTATTGTTAGTGGGTGGGCAATGCTGATGCTGGGTTGATACTAGATTGGAGGATTGAAGTTTCATGTTGCTAAATTGAAGAATGAGAGGGTCGGTGATATGATCTAGAATGGTTTTTTTTTTTTTTTTTTTTTTTTTTTTACAGTTTGATGGAAAATTTTCGATTTCTATCAAAACGAGCTCGAAATCAAATTTAATTTTATGAGGCATCTCTTGGGCATAAAAGAAACATGCAAAATTGCAAATAAGCTTTTTGAGCCAAATTAACTTCATGTCACGGCTGATTGCATGACTTTATTAGAATGGTGTATTTGGACCATTTTGATGAATTTGGAAGATTCATTGGATTCTGGAGTTTGGGTCGCGCATGAGACTTTATATGAATGCTTTATTATGTCTATGACATGTATGAAATGGGTATTGGACGTGCATGAGCTGTCTTGATTAAAATATTAATAACATGGTTCTTACCTAATATACATGTGTGTGTGTATATCCATATCATGAAGAATTATACATCATTGTTCCAAACCACCCATACTCATGGCTACAATCATCCCAAACTCGCGGTTGCTTGGATCCAACTAATCCATACATGAATCAAGTCATCGATTACTTACCTAAGCATAATTCTTTGACCATAATGCATAAAGTTGAAATTATGACGTAGACATAATCTGAAAAACATGCAAGGGTCATAAACTAAAGAGACACGTGAACTTTGTCATGCACGTCATGCTTGCACTATAAACTAACCACGTAACCCAAACTAATCATTAGTATCGGTTTATGCATACAATGCTCATACAACGGTCATTACATATTTTAGAATTGGTGTTGAATGAACGTTATCCGAACGAAAACCTAATCGGTACTTCTAAATGAAGACTTAAAAACATTGAACTTGAATCATGGACATGTAATGTGTGTCGTAAACTGAGAGATTGGGTAAAAGTATAAACAAAATACTTGAGTTGAGATCATAACTTTTACTCACAACTTAAATCGGAACATAAAATACATAACGTAAACCATAACCTCACTAATCACGACCTAACTTGTAAAATGCACCACATGTACTTGAATCGTTATATAGAGCATATATGCAAATCATAATCATCAAACGTATATGTACATTTTAACTATAAAACATAAGAATAATCCATATTTAGAATATGTACTAAACATATAGGAAAACATAGTCATAAAACATATATTCAAAGCATGAAAATAACCCATTTTGTAAAGATCGATATAAAATCGAAACATAAATCGTATGTTTGATTCCATAATGTAATTATAAGTCTTATCAACACTTAACCATGAACTTATTCATTTACCATGCTTTGCTCATTTAATATATTCATCATCAACAATACAACATTTGAGTACATCTACATCATTAGCAACATTAACCATTGCTCACATTGCCTATCCCAACATAACACAACATAACGCCCAAAAGCCATTGTCAACCTTAACTAATTTGAACAATAAAATTAATCTTGCGCACACATGCTATAAGAAAACTCATGCACATGAATTTTCATGCACTTAAACCACAAATCAAATCTTCACTTTACCAATCCACTTGACTAAGCATATTAGAAGCCCAACTTGAAAATTTTAATCTTTCAAATTCACTAACAAAGCAACATTTCCATACAACACACAAATTAGCACTAAGCTAATGTTTTTATTATCTAAAAAATAAATAAAAATAAAACAAAATCACACTAAGCTAATGTTTTTATTATCTAAAAAATAAATAAAAATAAAACAAAATCACAAAAATTAATTTCCCCTTCACCATTTTTACACTTGGCCAAAACTAGAAAAATTCCTCCTTCAATTAATCAAGCATGTCATCAAGTGATTCGTAATAATACATTATATATAGCTCATTACACACACCATCTCGATGAAAATCAAATACTCATACCTTCCATAGGGTTTGGTCATGGGGTTCCCTTTTGGGGCTTGAGAGCATTTCAATCGTTTACAAGTTCAATCCCTACCTATCACCAACTAGCTCTAATATCATCTTAGGGTTTTTACTCACATCCAAATGAACCAATTTCTTTCTTAATCACATCATGGGTAGAAAATGGGAGGTAAAGATTCATGCCAAAAAATCGAAATTGAACAAAGGAAGAAGAAAGGAAACTCACTAGCTTGAGAACTTGCATGGGAGAGCCTCCAAATCCCTTAGTATAGGTGTGAAAATGGAGAAACATTTTCTTGGCTATGGAGGTCGGAAGAAAACGTAAGAATGAGGAGAGAGGGATGATGAATAGTAATTGTATTATAATAAGGGAAAGATTTTTAACAAATAAAATAATAATATTGTTTGATCACATGCCAAATTAAATTTACTGTTTATGTAGTAAAAATATATATTTTTGACCATGTTATGGTCAAAATTTGTTAAGTGTTCAACATAAAAGTTGTAGATATTGGTCTAAGCTTTCTGACCATATAAGGATCATCAAAAATAGATATCGGTATCCCAATTTATGGCTAAAATACTAAAATTTATATGTAACTCAGCAAAATCTAACTATACTGTGAAATTGAAAAATGTGACCCTGTGATCCTGAAATAATTCACACGAGTAATAAACATGTTAATACTGCTAATTAAGCCATAAAATATGTCTCATAAATGCATGATAAAATTCATGAGTAAGTCGTGACGACCGAGGTATTACAGAATGACACTCGATTTCGCACGAATTGAGGCAAAACCGTGCGATAAATAGTCAAACCCATTTTTAAAGTAGCTCCGATTCAAATTCTGTAGATTCCTACGTGTTCATGGGAGTGTTGGGAGTCCACTGGTACCTTCAAAATTTCGGTATGACATCTCAGAAAAACTCGCTATTTTCAAGTAACCTTTATTATGTTCGGATGCTCCATGTAGATTCATGTAGTTATATATTGATGTTTATTGAGTTAAATGTGCTAGAATACATTGAATTTGTATTGTTGGTAGAATTCGAGTGAAATCAGAATGAATGAGATCGATCTAACGGGTTAAGTGAGTTTTTGATAAAACTCGATTTCGCGTGCGTTGATGTTTAGATGAGCATAATGATAGTTATGGAATAATTATGATAATTTTATGATGTTTTGATGGTTTCGAAAAGTTCCGGAGGGTCTGGGATCATTCCATAGTGTTTTCGAAAACCTTTTGGAAGATTTCTCGAAAATATATAATTCGAGGATTTAAGTTATTTGATTGTCTTAGAATGATATGCTATGATGTATTAAGAGTATTTGAATGATTTTGGCACAAATCAGAAAGATCCTAAATATTCCGGATTTATTCGTAACACTTTCAGATATTTCTGAGGACTTTTGGGTTTTAAGTTGAAATTGAATATGATGTGATAGATTTGTAAAGTTAAATATTTTGAGAGTAATGAAACTGAAATCATTGGAATCATACTTGATTTGGGTGTTCAAGAAGATCCAGAAGTTTATTATAGTTAGTCAAGAATTCCGCTTAACGATGATTCTAATCGTTTTTCACCATTTGTTTTGACAGATCTAACTAGGATCAGTAGTGTGCGTGTCGCCAGTTAAGTATTCCATGCAATGAATACTAATACATTGGTTGTTGTCTGTTGTATAAAAGATGTCTTTGTGTATATATATGTTTATATATATATATATATATATATATATATATATATATTTGCATACAGATAGGTCGATATAAACATCCTTAGATTAATATATGATATGACGATATTATATCTCAATGTGCAAATTGTTTGCCAGTGTTTGGTGGATATATATATATATATATATATGTTGGTAAGACTGTCTTTTAAACAAGTACGTGATATAATGTTATTGTTTTTTAATTTTGGATGATTGATTTGATATGTGTTGTGTGATATACCTGACATGTAGATGGATATTATTGTTTATTTGTTTTCGGAGAATATTTTGAGAAGTCTATTTTCAAAGAATTTTTCCTTTTAAACGAAATTTATTTAATTCACTTTTGATATGATATGATATATTTCCACCATGATGTCCTACTATATTTTTACTATTTTATGTTTTTGAAACCATTGTGGTGCTGGTATAGGGTATTGTCCAACTGCAGTGAACTGACCCGCTACCCTCTGTCGATATATTCATGTTTTGGCCAATGTCTAGTCAGGGCGCGCAACTCGATTATTGGACGTCTGGTTAGTTTTCTGAAGTATTTTCAAAAGATTGGTTTTATAATGTATTTTCAAAAGATGATTTTAAAGTGGTTTCCTTATGATTTTCATTTATGATTGTGGATGAGATTGACTGTATGGAATTTGTATTATGATTTCCGTTTATGATTGTGAATAAAATTGGCTGTATGGAACTTGTATTATGATTCACGTTTATGATGATGAGTGAGATTGACTTCGTGGCATCTATAATGGTAATGTGTGTGTGATTTGTTTGGTTGGTGATTTGGCTCGTGCTATAATAGTCTTAGTTCAGGTATCTATTCGGACGAAATTCTTGTCACACCTATTTTAAAATAGGTAGTGAGTCTCGTACGAGCTTCGTTTGATGACGTCAGTATATGATTTACGTAATTATGTTTTGGATATTTCTCTTGTTCATTTATGATAACATATAAATATATTAGTATATCTTTAATATGTTTGCTATTGTCGATTATGGTATGATTGTTACGTATATGATTTGAAAACTTGTACAAGGTATGTTTCTGAGTATGTATATGTAATTTAATGTGAATTGTTCGAAAGGTTATTTATATAAAAGATTAGTGTTTGGCCTATTATTAAAGAAAGTTTAAACTCTTAGATTTTGTGATGTTTCAAATATATGTCATTTTCGGGTATTTGATAAAGGAGTTTATTTTTAGAACGCAAATATTTTGGACATTATAGTTTTGTTTACATTATTACTCAACCATAAATGAGTAAGTATATATAAAGCTCTTTAACTTTAGTCTAATTTCCTATGTAGGGTAAAAAACTTTCATTTTAATATTTTCATCTTAATGAGTGTACTTTGAGAGATAATTTTTGATTCACCCAAATAATATTTTGAGTATATAAATATATGATTTTGAAAGATTGATGATGGAGATTACTTAACAAAACCAAGCCCTATAAAACTGATAAATTCCATCAAATAAATCTCTCATATTTCCAAAATTATTTATTTGTGGTACCTTATAGTCAAATATGCATGCCAATTGACCATATGACCAAACCTTCTAATGAGTAGCTGACTGCACAAAATTAATATAAAAAATTTGACAAAATACATAGACTAGCAAATGATATGACCCAAAAAGCCATCCCATCACAAGATTAATCCAAAAGAAATTAATTATTGCATTCATTTCATTTTCTTAAGCTCGAGGGTGTGTGTAATCACAATTGGAACTCATTCTTAATGAATTTAGGCTATGTAATTGACATAGATATATAGTTTATTTGTTTAGTCTAAATATTTTCACATGAATTAGTGCTCCAGATTATTGCGTACTATTATCAGACCGAGGTTGTTAATCAGACCTTGGAACCCTGAGCTCTAGATACCAAATGACAAGAAACCCACTTGGATTCGAAATCCAAGCAAACCCCAAGCAACGGACAGAACCCCAAGAACCGCGAATTTGATTTTGTAGAAACAAAACCCTTCCAACGCCAAAAAGAAGACCCACAAAGAACTTGCCCTTGAGAACCTTTAAGATGAATCCTTGTAGTGTTTTGCTAGCAATAGAGAGCCACTAAGTTTGCCAAAACTTAGATAAGTCGATTCAAACTTGAAAAGGGGAATCCCTCCCTTACAAGAATTTGGCCATAGCCAAAGCTTTAAGCTTTTGTGTTTTACAAATTTCGTGATTGTTCCACAAGAAAAAGAAAGAAAGTTTAAATAGTGTTACAAAGAGAAACCCTAAAGGCATAAAGACAACAATGCCCCTAAAGGCTAAATTTCAAAAATACCAAAGTTTTCAAGTCTTCAAAGGCCTGTGAAGCTTCATTCAGAACTGATTTGGGCCAAGTGAAGTGGCTTTGGGCCCTCTCTATTGAAGCCCACATGCGTCTCTATTTGTTTGTTGCAATCGGCCATAACACTCTGAACTAATCCCGCCATTGCTTCTCTGAGTCTTTTGGTCCTCTGCCTCGTAATTGGCCCTTCTGGTACTTGTAATGGGTCTTTTGCTTTGTTGTCGGCCTGGATCATTTCATCCCCTCCGTCTTGACCTCGAATCTGTACTTGCATCAAAACGAGTTAAGTCAGAAACATTAAATGTAGCAGACACATTATACTTACCTTGTAAATCCAGCTTGTATGCATTGTCATTAATCCGTTTCAAGACTTGAAATGGACCATCCCATCTCGGTTGTAGCTTAGATTTACGTTGTTCAGGAAATCTCTCCTTGCGCATGTGTACCCAAACCCAATCTCCAGGCTGAAATACCACACTCTTTCTTCCCTTATTAGCATGAGAAGCATATTGCTCATTCTTTCGTTGTATTTGCTCTCTTGCTTTCTCATGTATATGCTTCACCAAATCGGCTTTCCTTTTTCCATCTAGCCCTGCATGCTCATAAAAAGGCAAAGGTAACAAATCTAATGCGGTTAGTGGCTGAAAACCATAAACAATTTCAAATGGTGAGTAAGATGTAGAGGAATGAATACTACGATTATATGCAAATTCAACAAAAGGCAAACAATCCTCCCAGGTTTATAAGTTCTTATTGATAATAGTACGCAATAACTGAGTCAAAGTCCTATTAACAACATCGGTCTGATGTGAAAATATTTTCATATATAGTTTAATCCGAAAGATGTTTGTGGATGAATTAGTGCTCTAGATTAATAAGTTGATTTATCACATAAGTATAGGAAAAACAATTCATCTTTCACATAAGTGCTGAGTGGATTCACAACCCTGAATGTCTTTCTCTCATTGGTTGTCTTCAAAGCTTTCATAATCGTCTTTGTTTTCCTGAGCATTAGTTCTAAATCCAACAAAACTATAGAATTAATTTTATTTATATATTTATAGGTAAAGAGTCTTCATAATTGGTAGAGTAGGTAATAAGTCCTCGAGTAATCGATACTTTTATACTACATGAGCGATATGTGCCCTTACATAACGTGTGAAAATCACGATCAAGTTTTTGACGCCGTTGCCGGGGACTTATTTTATCTTTCATTATTAGTTTTAAGACTAGTGTAGGCACTGTATTTTTGCATATAAGTCCCTATGATGAGTCTCATTTGGAGGCACTACCTTTTAAGTCACGGAAGTCACGAGAAACGGACGTCGGAAGGGGAAATTCAGAATAAACGAGGTTCACTGTTTTCGTTCGTGCTGCGTTCGTTAATTCGTTCGAACGTCAAACAGATTACGGGCGTTCGTGCCGCGTTTGAGGAGGCGTTCGAACGGTGTCGGTAATTCTGGTTTTGCTGCTAGCCTCACACCCAAGCCCAATTAACCCACCAAAGCCCATAAAACACATTTAAAACACATGGTGAAATCAAAACAAATCTAAAAATCACATACCAAATTAAAAAAGATGCCATGCCTAATTAAAATCAATCAACCAATTATATTCTCAATCAAATATATATTATTCCTAACTTAAAATATTGTATTCCTAAACCAAGCCAATCAAATATTCAACCTTCATAATCTGAACCAAATCAAATCCCTTGCTTTCCTTGTCCAACACCAAATCAAATCCTCTCTTTAATTCCAAATCCCATTCCTTGTGAGGCAAGGTGAAACCCTAACCCTTCCCTATATAAACAACACTAAACCAAAGCCATTCCTCTCTCTCTCTCACGACCACACACACTGCAAAAACCAAAAAATAAACCCTAACCTTCATAAGCACTCAACACATCCCACCTTCACCACACAACCCCGTGAACCTTCGCCTATCACCTTCGAACATCACCCAAACAATCAAAAACGTAAACAGATCAGCCCCCTCACACTCACAAACTCACGACACCATCAACAGCCCCTTTAGGCCACCTCACGCTTCAGCCAAGACCCCACGCCCTTCAGCCATTCGCCACTTCAACCTAGCTCACCTTCATGCATTAATTAACAACCGCTCAGACCACTCACATAAGCGCCCACTGCCATAAGCCACAAACTACCCAAAACAGTCACTGAAAACCTTAAAAAGCAGTAACATAAAAAATAGCAACCCAAACCCCCCTAAAAAATGCAAAAAATAGTCCACTAATAGACCTGAAACAGAGACCAAACAGTAGGAAAATAGGAGCAAATCGGAGTCAAAAACAGCAGCAAAAGATGGAGAACGACGAATCCAAACAGTGAGACAACGAATTAGAGCAGTGAACCAGTGAACCGGAAGAGTTGCGGAGCATCCACCCTTCCGACGATCGTGTGCCATACATCCGAGAGGTGATTTAAAAGGTTAGACCTGAGGGTAATTTTCACACTCATCTTTATTTGATTTTTTTTATTTATCTTGATTGTATTTTACTTATTTGTTGAATCTTGTTTGTGTAAGATATGTGTTGTGGGTATTGGATGAATGGAAAAGTGTCGTCTCTTGTGGTATATAGGATGGAAACCCGGACATAAATTTCATAACCGATTCCGAATGGACGGTAGTATGATCTGTACTCGAGATACAACTCCACGTACCACTTGAGTAAACGACACATTCTTTTGCTTTATGTTGCTTCGATTTATTTATTTTTTTTCGTTATTTGAATTCTGCATGTTGCTTATTTATGCATGATTCAATCGAGCGCATGGGCTTAGTAAGTGCAATGAAAGATCCCTTATTGGGAGAGGTTAAAGCCCTTTACCACGATGCTTTGCCGCGCCGGTTGATGTGTGTTCGGTTGAATGCAAGATACGTTCAATTGAGCATACTGAGCTTGACGTTATTGTCTTTATTCTTTGTGTTGCATGCATCAGGTCTGTTTCCGTTCGAACGCGTCCTCGAACGCTATACGAACGCGAACCTTCTGTTTCCCATTCGAACGTGTTTTACAAACGCTACGCGAACGTACACGCACTTTCTTGGTCTTATCATGCATCAGGTCTGGTTCAGTTCGAACGCGTTCTCGAACGCTATACGAACGCGAACCTTCTGTTTACCGTTCGAACGCGTTTTACGAACGCTACTCGAATGCGCATGCATTTTGTATCATCAGGTCTGGTACCGTTCGAACGCGTTATCAAATGCCACACGAACGCGAACCTTCTGTTTACCGTTCGAACGCGTTTACGAACGCTACACGAACGAGCACATACTGAACTGAGTCTGTCTTATCATATTCATGCATAATTGCCTCTTGGTTGATCTCCCTTGCATTATGTAGCCAATCATATTACTTGTATTCCTGCATTTATCCATTCGATGTATTCATAAGATAGTACTCAAGCATGATTAGGTTGTTCTTAGTTTTCCATATCATATGACTGAAATATGTTCATGAGATTTCCATGTGATGTTGCATGTTGTGATGAACTTGTTGATGTATGTATGTGAATTTAGAAGCATAATACTCTTGGAAATAAGTGTTATTTAGACTTGATTAAATTATTACATAAATCCTTTCATTACAAGTGACATAAGTAAGTGACCATTCCGAACCCAACAGTTTGAGGTCTTCCCTTGCGAGGGGTGAGTGCGGCCTTAAATCACATTTTCCCGGTTCACACCGGGTGGCGACTCCATTATTCTCTGGTTTAGTCCCCCGTGGCTACTCCGTACTCCCGACCGGGCCGCGAGCCGGGACAGCATGCGTCGCCCCAGATCCTGTGTTCCCACAGTCTGGAGACTCCACTGGGGATAGATAATCGGCCCCGAAATATTGTCTTGTAATGTTTGGATTTATGTTTTAATTGACCGTGTCTATAGTGGATAAAATGGGGGTTTAATCAAATGCATTTTAAGGTTAGGTAATGGTTGGGTGTCTTCCTTCACGCACTACCTTTCTAGAAGGAAAAGCTGTGAAGGCACCTATATAGCCATCTACCCGTAGCCTATTGTGATGGACTAATTTGGAGGACTCGTTGTTTATTCCTGACACCAAGCGATAAGAGCCTAAGAGGCTTGGGTATTTAAGTGAGCCTCGCTCCACCTTCCCTCTGGGGAATCTACAACGGGAAATCCATTTGACAGTCCATCACACACCATAGCTCATTGGCACGTACCTTAGTGTATAAAAAAGGGTGCGCTCACTTGGTCGCTCGAACCCTTGAGTGGGGAGACCTAGTCGTGGGCCATCCTTCGCCGATGAGAGCCTTTGTCTATACTCTTGTGAACCCACTCATAGACCATGTTTGTAAGGTCAAAGTAACAATTATTTCCTTGAGTATGTGCTAGTGGACCATCCTCATTTGGATGCAGTTGGACCATTGTCAGAAATGCGAACTTGCTAGGCTATTTAAACTGGGGCGAGTTCGTACCTTATGACCATTGGGCCCAAAGCTTCTGAAATGTTGATGGGCCATTCCGTAGAAATTATTACTTTATATTTGCATTATCTTTTATGCTTTTGTTTGGGAACATCGCCGTTTGGATCCATTTGGACAATTTGTCATGGGATATGGGCTTGTTGGGCCATTTAAACTGGGACAAGAACGTATTTTATGACGATCCGGCCAAAGGCTTCTAAGTGTTGATGAGCCACTTTGTGCTTGCGTTCGGAACATTACCATTTGGATTTAGTTGGGCTCTTTGCCATGAGACGTGAACTCGTTGGACCATTTAAACTGGGACGAGTTCACTCCTATGACAGTTAGCCCAAAAGCTTCTAAAATGATAACGGGCCGATTTGTTTGAAAATTTTAGTTGATTTAGTATTTATATATGTTACATGCATCTCACACACCCCATGCATACATACATCATGTTAACCCTCGTGTTCTAAAAGCCATCATAGATTCCCGTTGGGTTAGGGAAAATGGAAGACTCACCAAAATATTGGGAACAGACATGAGTGAATCAGATATTGAGGTATCACATATGGATCAGTTGGAAAACGGTTTCGCCAAGGTCACTGAATAGTTGCAAGCCTTGAATACTACCATGAAAAATATGGCTGTGCCCCGTGCTGGGGGAAATTCTGAGAATGTAAGGCGCGAGGAGCCTTCGAATGGGTTGGGGGATGATATCCCCACTTTTGATGATGGCATAGCAGAGTATGCAACAGGCAAAGTGATTGGGTCTCAGGCAGAATTTCAGAAGCTTCGGGATCAGGTTGAGTCAGTTACCCGTAAGATGAAGGGTAAGGACGAAGAATTACTAGACTATGAGGCGATGGCTTTTGAGGAACAGTTGCTTGCTCAGTTCAAGATGCCGGATATGGCCAAGTTCAACGGGAATGGGGATCCGAGGGTCCACCTTCGACAATATGTGTCAGTTATGAGTTCAGTGGGCCTAACACAGCGCCAAGCTCAGAAGATGTTTGGGATGTCACTCGAGGGGGCACCTGTGGTTTGGTATCATAGCCTTAAGAAGAAGGTTAAGGAAGATTGGAGGGAACTAGCTGATGCTTTTCTGAAGCAGTATGTTACAGACTTAGAAATTGACTTGTCACTCCGTGATTTGGAGAACACTAAGCAGAAGTCAGAGGAAAGTTTCAAAGAATATGTGGATCGCTGGAGAAGCCAGCTTTTGAAAATGCAGACTCGGCCCTCTGAGAAGGAACAAATCAAAATGATCATCAAGGGCACCAAGCCCTCTATTTATAGTAAACTAAGGAGGATGACTTCGATGATTTCTGATTTTCGACAGTTGAGGGAAACTGTCATGGATATTGAGGAAGAAGAGGCTGAAAACAGAAAGTTTTATGGCCAGAATAGAAGAACCTTTGGGGGGCCTTCTGAGACCAAGCCCGCTACTGCCGAGGTTGCTTCCATTAAGAACGGTATTTCTCTAACCTGGGGAAGTCGTTATCTAAGGTGCTTGAGAAGTTGAAGGGACAAGGACTCCTAAAACCCTTAGAGCCTAAACCACTTCCAGATCCTATACCACCCAACCTTAACCTAAGCTTGTATTGTCACTTCCATCAGAGGAGAGGCCACGAAACTGATAGCTGCACCCGCCTTAGGCATGAGATCCAAAACCTCATTGACTCCCACAAAATACCTGACCCAGAAAGAGAACAACCCAACGCACACAGAAATCCCCTACCCAACTACATGATCAACTCTGGCCTACCCGAAACCCTTGTCCTCCAAACCCTTAACCACCAAGCATCTTACATGGAGATAGGGGATGATAGTGAAGAACCGTAGGCCAAGAAAGAAGGCAATGCTGCGGATGATGAAGTTGTTCCTCCTAGTTTATTTGATCCTGCATTTTTAATATAGACATTGACTTGGTCTACCTGTTCGAACCATTTCCTAAATGATAATAAAGACGTTCATTTCGTTTACATGCCTGAGTCTCTCCCTCCAACCTGCAACATGAGTATATTTGAGAAAAGCATTCAACCCTGGTACTATGAAATTCAGTGATGTTTAGTACACGGGGAATCTTCGGAAGCAACAACAGTACAGTCAGTTTCAGAAATGAATCAGTATCAGCTTGCGGGCGAGGCCCGTATCATCAGCATCAATTTGGGGGGCGAGGCCCGCATCATCGGCATCAATTTGGGGGCTTAAGCCCACATCAGCATCACTTTGGGGATGAGTCCCAGGGCCGAGGCCCACATCAATATCAGTTTAGGGCCGAGGCCCACATCAATATCAGTTTAGGGCCGAGGCCCACATCAATATCAGCTTGGGGGCGAGGCCCACATCAGTATCAACATCGGTTTATGGGCTGAGGCCCACATCAGTTTCATTTTGGGGATGAGTCCCAGGGCCGAGGCCCACATCAGAATCAGTATCAGTTCTTCCGGGTATGGCATTCTGGGGGCGAGGCCCACATTGGTTCAGTATTAGTTCTGTCGGGTATAGTACTCTAGGGGGCGAGGCCCACACTCTCATCAGTAATGGTTCGCAAATGGACCATCTCTCATCAGCAACGGTTCGGAAATGGACCATTATCAGATCTCGCCGAAAAGGGCACTCCGAAAATGGAGCACGGTTTGGAAATGGACCATTATCACATCTCACCGAATAGGGCACTCCGAAAATGGAGCACGGTTTGGAAATGGACCATTATCACATCTCACCGAAAAGGGCACTCCGAAAATGGAGCACGGTTCGAAATGGACCATCATCTCATCTCGCTGAAAATGGCACTCTGAAAATGGAGCACGGTTCGGAAATGGACCAAGGAAGGCCTAACCCATCGGAATATGATACATATACATGCATACATGCATACATATCACGTACATGCAATGTTTGTTTTGTGTTCGCAGGTTTGTCGCGGCAAAGACCATCTCATCAAATAACGGTTAAAAAATGAGCCACATTCTCACACATCACGGTTCGGAAATGGACCGCTACCACAACATGTGCCGAAAATGGCGCCCCAAAATAGAGCACATAAAGCAAAGGCCGAAAATGGATTCCAAAATGGAACACACACAGCAAATGCCGAAAATGAAAATGGCGCTCCAAAATGGAGCACCCACAACAGACGCCGAAAATGGCACTCCAAAATGGAGCACCCACAACAGATGCCGAAAATGGCACTCCAAAATGGAGCACCCACAAGATGCCGAAAATGGCGTTCAAAAATGGAGCACACACAGCAAAGGCCGAAAATGGCGTTCCAAAATGGAACACAACACAAAATGCCGAAAATGGCGCTCTAAAAATGGAGCACGGTTCGGGAATGAACCAGGGGTCGCAGCACCTCACTACCAAATCAACTCAACTCAACACATGGTAAGTCAAGTGGCAGCTGGCGAGCCAGGTAAGTGAAAATGCATTGCATAACTTTGATAGGATTGTCACTGTTACACATTACACAAGTCCCATCAAAGTGGGGGCGACTGTAGGCACTGCATTTTTGCATATAAGTCCCTATGATGAGTCTCATTTGGAGGCACTACCTTTTAAGTCACGGAAGTCACGAGAAACGGACGTCGGAAGGGGAAATTCAGAATAAACGAGGTTCACTGTTTTCGTTCGTGCTGCGTTCGTTAATTCGTTCGAACGTCAAACAGATTGCGGGCATTCGTGCCGCGTTTGAGGAGGCGTTCGAACGGTGTCGGTAATTCTGGTTTTGCTGCTAGCCTCACACCCAAGCCCAATTAACCCACCAAAGCCCATAAAACACATTTAAAACACATGGTGAAATCAAAACAAATCTAAAAATCACATACCAAATTAAAAAAGATGCCATGCCTAATTAAAATCAATCAACCAATTATATTCTCAATCAAATATATATTATTCCTAACTTAAAATATTGTATTCCTAAACCAAGCCAATCAAATATTCAACCTTCCTAATCTGAACCAAATAAAATCCCTTGCTTTCCTTGTCCAACACCAAATCAAATCCTCTTTTTAATGCCAAATCCCATTCCTTGTGAGGCAAGGTGAAACCCTAACCCTTCCCTATATAAACAACACTAAACCAAAGCCATTCCTCTCTCTCTCTCACGACCACACACACGGCAAAAACCAAAAAATAAACCCTAACCTTCATAAGCACTCAACACATCCCACCTTCACCACACAACCCCGTGAACCTTCACCTATCACCTTCGAACATCACCCAAACAATCAAAAACGTAAACAGATCAGCCCCTCACACTCAAAAACTCACGGCACCATCAACAGCCCCTTTAGGCCACCTCACGCTTCAGCCAAGACCCCACGCCCTTCAGCCATCGCCACTTCAACCTAGCTCACCTTCATGCATTAATTAACAACCGCTCAGACCACTCACATAAGCGCCCACTGCCATAAGCCACAAAAACTACCCAAAACAGTCACTGAAAACCTTAAAAAGCAGTAACATAAAAACAACAACCCAAACCCCCCCTAAAAAATGCAAAAAACAGTCCACTAATAGACCTGAAACGGAGACCAAACAACAGGAAAACATGAGCAAATCGGAGTCAAAAGCAGCAGCAAAAGACAGAGAATGACGAATCCAAACAGTGAGACAACGACATGAGACAGATGAGAGCAGTGAACCAGTGTGAACCGAAAGAGTTGCGGAGCATCCACCCTTCCGACGATCGTGTGCCGTACATCCGAGAGGTGATTTAAAAGGTTAGACCTGAGGGTACTTTTCACACTCATCTTTATTTGATTTTTGTTATTTATCTTGATTGTATTTTACTTATTTGTTGAATCTTGTTTGTGTAAGATATGTGTGTGGGTATTGGATGAATGGAAAAGTGTCGTCTCTTGTGGTATATAGGATGGAAACCCGGACATAAATTTCATAGCCGATTCCGAATGGACGGTAGTATGATCTGTACTCGGGATACAACTCCACGTACCACTTGAGTAAACGACACTTTCTTTTGCTTTATGTTGCTTCGGTTTATTTATTTTTTTTCGTTATTTGAATTCTACATGTCGCTTATTTATGCATGATTCAATCGAGCGCATGGGCTTAGTAAGTGCAATGAAAGATCCCTTATTGGGAGAGGTTAAAGCCCTTTACCACGATGCTTTTCCGCGCCGGTTGATGTATGTTCGGTTGAATGCAAGATACGTTCAATCGAGCATACTAAGCTTGACGTTATTGTCTTTATTCTTTGTGTTGCATGCATCAGGTCTGTTTTCGTTCGAACGCGTCCTCGAACGCTATACGAACGCGAACCTTCTGTTTCCCATTCGAACGCGTTTTACAAATGCTACGCAACGCACACGCACTTTCTTGGTCTTATCATGCATCAGGTCTGGTTCCGTTCGAACGCGTTCTCGAACGCTATACGAACGCGAACCTTCTGTTTACCGTTCGAACACGTTTTCACGCCGTACTCGAACGCGCATGCATTTTGTATCATCAGGTCTGGTACCGTTCGAACGCGTTATCAAACGCCACACGAACGCGAACCTTCTGTTTACCGTTCGAATGCATTTACGAACGCTACACGCTGAACTGAGTCTGTCTTCATATTCATGCATAATTGCCTCTTGGTTGATCTCCATTGCATTATGTAGCCAATCATATTACTTGTATTCCTGCATTTATCCATTCGATGTATTCATAAAATAGTACTCAAGCATGATTAGGTTGTTCTTAGTTTTCCATATCATATGACTGAAATATGTTCATGAGATTGCCATGTGATGTTGCATGTTGTGATGAACTTGTTGATGTATGTATGTGAATTTAGAAGCATGATACTCTTGGAAATAAGTGTGTTACTTAGACTTGATTAAATTATTACATAAATCCTTTCATTACAAGTGACATAAGTAAGGGACCATTCCGAACCCAACGGTTTGAGGTCTTCCCTTGCGAGGGGTGAGTGCGGCCTTAAATCACATTTTCCCGGTTCACACCGGGTGGCGACTCCATTATTCTCCGATTTAGTCCCCCGTGGCTACTCCGTACTCCCGACCGGGCCGCGAGCCCGGGACAGCATGCGTCGCCCCAGATCCTGTGTTCCCACAGTCTGGGGACTCCACTGGGGATAGAGAATTGGCCCCGAAATATTGTCTTGTAATGTTTGGATTTATGTATTTTTCTAAGTATTTTTCTTAGAAAATCGACTCCACTAGCGACTCCACTAAGTAATTTTCTTTTCGTTTAAATTATATTTCAATTTCTTGAGCAGCTACATGAGAAGAAGTCAAAGCTGTAAACTCCTTCCGTTTGACCCAAAAATCAGAGAATCTTCCAATAGTTGAGAAGGGATAGGTGAAAAGACTAAGAGGCACATCTAAACTTGAATAATTAGGAACCTGAACCTTTGAAAGTGGGACCACCAATTCCCATTCGGGATAGGATAATTCTGGTGGTTGACGGCTTCATATCTTGCATCGTTCTGCCACCCCATGCCTGTAAATATTTGTGACATCAAGACATGTATTCAGATGATACAGCATTCAGTTCCGTTTGGGGGAGGTGAAATTGAAGACCCCAATGCCCACATCTGCAGCTTCCTGAAAGTCTGCGACACTTTCAATTACAATGAGTGACAAATGAAGCCATGCTCCTGCATGTATTTGTTGGAGTTGGTGCTTGGAGCGTCAATCTAAATAATGTATAGTACATTATATTTTATTATTTATTAATAAAATAAATATATTTTCATTTCAAACCTTATTAATGGTAATGTCATTATGCATATTATATGGATATATATGCTGAGAATGACATCGACATTAGAATAGTCATATAGTAATACTGGACACTATGTGGTCTGACATTGAGATAGTTTTACTATTATAAACTATTATTAATGTAAATATTCCTAGTCGTTGGTTTTGAAATACGGTCGAATTTCTATAACCGAGAAGACAAATATATAGATATATTGGAATTGGAGTTCCAATGGTTTAACCCGATGTACTATGGGAAGCTCGTATAGATATGCGGGTATTCGTTGGAGCGAATACTGAATGACTCACATGTAATTCCTAATAGTTGGAAGTACACACCGCCGTCAATAGGAATCTCCTCGATTCGAGTAGCATATATGATCATTTGACTATAGGATATCATTGGTTTTGTGTGAGATCTTTCATACTTTGATGCCATATATGTTAGAAACCTTTCATGGTCCGGATTCTAGATGTTCATTGGGTGTGGACCGATTGTAACGACCCCAAAAATGTTTTGTTCGACTTGGGATGTTTGGGATTTTTCTTTCCCGGGTTGAAAAATAATCCCGGGACCGACTTAGAGACGGTGAATAATTATTTAATTTTAAGTCCAATTTCTTTTTATTTTCTTCATGGCCCAACAAAATTTTTAAAAAGAAGAGAAAGATAGAAGCCCAATGCCCATTTAGTTGAATTTTCTACATCCTTATAGAGTTTGTTTAAGTAATAGAGAGAAAAGTAAAAACAAATCAAAAACCATTTCCTTCATTTCTTTAGGCAAAAACGTGAGTTGAAGGAGAGGAGAGAAAAAGAGGAAGTTTGCATTTTCTTAGAAAAAATAGAAGCTTGTCAAGGCAATCCATTCAAGCTTAGTCAAGAAGAAGGAAAATGTGATCTAAGAGCATTGTTAGGGAAAAGAAGAAGGTAGAATTAAGGTAAGGCATCAATGACCCAAATCTTGATGTTTTGAGTGGTAATGGATCGATGATAGTAGTATATTATTGATTGACGGTCTTGTGTTTATTGTTGGTGATTTGATTGAGAAACCCATGTTTAGGTGAATTTTAGTATCATCATTCTAGTTGGAACACTTAGTAGGATTTATGAGAATTGGGTAGTGATGAGATGAAGATATAGTATTTTGTGGGTGGTTGGGTGAAATAAGATTTGGGGGTTATTATTGAAGAAATGGTAATCTGCCCCTGGAATCGGTGTCGCGTCGCGATGCAGACGAGGCAGAGAGGTGCATCTGCTTAACACAGGATCATCGCGACACGAGCTTGAGGGAGAGACGTGCATAAGATTTACACGGGCGCATCGCGACGCAACACCAAAAATCAGAATTTTTTTAGAAGATGTGACGCGTAACCAAGAGTCTGAATTTTGATTTTCATTTCATTTAAAGAATAGAAATGTTATAAGGGGGTAATCCAATTAGATTAAGTAATTTTATGTGATTTCGAACCGTATTTTATAACTGATGATTCTAACTCCATGTATTCCATATAGATACTCATCAGGAGCCGCGCTCGCCCCCAGCGACGTGAAGGGAACTTAGCTGGACTTCAAATCTGTGAGTTGATGCTTTTTCTTTCAAAGTTGATTTGTATATACTTGTTATTATTTCAGACTTATTTTTAAAGTTTTAGGGCGTTAGCCTTATTTAATTAACAGTTACGTATTAAATGAGATTTGATTTGAAAGTTTTAAAATTTATTAGTAATATTTTTTATGTTTTTCGAGGCATGGGGGAAAAACCCACCTCAGCTCTTACTTATGGAATTGACAGAAAAAGACTGTGTGCACACGTAGTTCAGGGCTAGGGGGACGGCGATACGTAACGCCCCTAGACCCTAGTTTCAGAGCTTGGAGGGTAGCATAGATCCGCACCCCCATTTCTAGTTTGTGGCTTAGGGGACAGCGATACGTAACGCCCCAAGACCACCAGTTTCGGGGACAATAGTGGCATGCTTTGGGGGACGGCGATACGTAACTCCCCAAAGTCATGGATTTGCACTTCTGGCTCCAGTTAGGCGTATGGGGGGACGGCGATATGTAACGCCCCCGTGCGTCAAGTTTTTCTACACCACCAGAGATATCTTTCTCATAAGGTTTTCAGAAAAAGGATTTCCAGTTTAAAAGAAAAAGAACCAGTTTTCAAGGAAAGTTTTCAGAAACGCTTTAAGTATAAATGATTTCATATAATGTTTTGATTCAGTTTCCTATTTTGTAGCTCCACTCACTGAGATCCTCTGGACTCACCCCACCACTTCCCAATTTTTTTGCTGGATTCTTCTTTTGGTGAGCCATGTGCCGTTTTGGAGACCCAATTTGAGGACAAATGTTACACTGCAGTCACTATTTTTCGGTCCATCAACCCATAACTATGTTCATATAGAGTGTAGTCTTCTAAGATGTCATTTTGTTGTATCATTGACATGTGTTGGATGTGGTACACACATTCTATTTATTTTTAGTCATGTATATATGCATGTATTTGTTTCATAATCTTGCATTCAAGTTTATCTAAGTATTCAAGTTTGCATGCGTGATTCCGTGAACATTGCATAGCATTAAGATAAAAAAGCAAGTGTTCTAGTACATGTGTTAGAGGCTTAGGCGACAGTGGAATCTGGTGCTTGCCAGTAACATACCCGTACTGGGATGTTACACCGATGCACTTGTTAATCAAGTGCATATCAAGATAAGGATTCGTCATCCCGTATTTGTACCATAAGGGGTATCCATGTGAGTAAGTCAAGATTCTAAAGACTTTGGCGCCAAAGCCGATCACCTAGGGTGGATCGCCTTTATCAGAAATGGTTTTTGATTAAGTTGTAAAGAATCGTGGACGTGTCGACATGAGATGTGTGCCTTGGAAAGTTGACGGTGAATTCTATGTTTCCTAAGCATAACTCGGATATCCTACGATGGAGGGATTGTTAAACATATGTGATGACCTCGACTTGTATAGTTTAGAAAGGTCGTTCGTGTTTTTCACGAATTCAGAGGTGGTCGAATTGCGTACATATTAGCTAGGCTTATATGATGAACGTGTCTGGACTTAGAAAGTCCCAATATGAAGTTTACTCGTTGAGTACTTGGATAGCCGATTAATTTTGATAAAAGATGATATTCGATATTATAATTATCAACTAAGATAATCAAGTTTTATTGGATAAATCTGATTATTTACTTTGACCTAATTGGATTAACTAGATTAATTAAAGATTTACACAAGGGCTTTATCATAATTTCATAAATATATCTACCAATGAGGATATTTTGGTAATTGCTATTATGTAATTATATGTATATTTGGCTTGATTTAATTAGATTAAATCAAAGTGGCATACATGTAACTAATCCATTAATTAAGCTTTATCTTGATATAATTTGATTAAATCAAAATGGTAGACAAAAATGATTAGTCACACCTAATTATATATATTTGGAAAAATTAGATTAAGCTCACATAAAAGTTGATTAGAACTTTTATTAATTAAAAATTTCATAATTTTTTCTATAAATAGCAAGCTTAAGGAAGATTTTAATAAAGCTTTTGAAAGCTAAGTACAAGAAATTCTTGGAGAAATTAGCCTATGTTAGAGAAGTGTTTAGAGAGGTTTTGGAAGATCTTTACAACATTTTATCTAGGAGAAATCAAGATTGGATCTTGGAGTGAAGCTTGCTTGCTTGGAATCAAGATTGGATATTTGAATTAAGCTTGCTAAACCTTGGAAGTTTTCCAACCATTTCAACAAAGGAGAATGAGATTAGATCTTTGTATCAAGCTTACTAGGTAATATTTGATATTATGTTCTTAATTAGTGAGTTTTCATTAGTGAGACATATAGTGATGAATTATGTATTGGATGCATGATTATATAGCTTAAAGTTGAAATAAGGCTAATGATTTGTGTTAGGATACTTTAGAAGCATAAACACAATATGCTTGTAATTGGGTCAAAGATGTTCATGTTGGACATGAAACAATTAATAAGAGTTTGGAACTCTAGATTAAAGCTTAGAGGTATGGCTATCATTTTAGAATTACTTGGCCACCTTTGGGTGAACTAAAATTGTTCATGAGATATTTCATAGTTGGATTCTAAATTGGTTTGTGTTTTGATTCAAACAAATACATACAAGTTTTTAGAATTCATGTATGTTAGTTGTATAACATGTGTTGATGGTGGTTATGATGCTAAAATTAGATTTTAGGTGTATTTTAAGTATTAGGAGAAAATTGGAAGTATTTAGTATTGGTTAGAAGTAGAAATTGCTCACTGCCTAGGGCAGCATCACGACTCTACCCCTCAAGCGTCGCGATACCGAGCATCACACCTAGTCGCATCGTAACGCTCACTCTTTCGCGTCACGACCTCGAGACATTCAGCTTTCATAGTTGCTCTCGCAATTTGGAGCGTCTCGGTGCCCAAGCTCCCGCGTCGCGACGCGAAGAGCTGATACATATTGAAACTTCATTTTCTCCACGTCGGAGTTTCCGTACTTCGTTTGGTCAATGTTTTATCCTATGGAATTGAAACAGAATGTAGTTTTACATAAAAATATATTAAAATACGCCCACAACAGAATGGTATCAGATACAAGACATAACCATACAACACATGTTGCATGTTTGATATGTATTTGAATATATACCTCTCTATTTTAATTTAATTATGCATAAGTCATATTGGATATGCATTGTATTTTTTAAATTAAAATTTTAATTTTGACCCAAGCACGTTAATGACTTGATTGTCATAAATGTCTCATGATTAGGTGATTACTTTATTTTAAGTAATAATATTAATAATGTTGGAGCATTATTGGATGGTCCGTCTTTTCAATACGAAGATGAATGAGTTCTTACTATTTATATCCAAGACTGTCATTAGTGTGAGGGTATAAGTGCTCAAAATTTAGGTCTCTCCAGTAAAACATTAGATGTAGCATGATGAGTTAACATAGTCACCAATACTATCATTATTGTAAGGTTGTACATAAGAAGCTCATTAATGCACAATGACAAATACACACCTGGAACACGTCTTAATCCGAGATCGTCATCAGTGTGAGGATAAGAAACAGTTCAAGACCAAACTAGGAGTCACATAAAGTGATTGACCTTGGAGGTATACCTAATGAGTTTATAAGCCAAGATCATCATTAGTATGAGGCTGGAGTAAATGTCATGGGATCCACTTCCTGCTATGAAATTTTGATAGTCAAATTTCTATTTTAAAGTTAAAGGAGATTTTGGAATTATGTAAAGTAGTGGGAGGGCACTAATAAATTTAAAATTCCATAATCAATTAGTGTTATTATATTAAAATGAACAATGTATTGCTAATGTTTAAATTTTATCTTGTAGATGGCTGCTGCAAAACCATTAGCGCGACTTTTGGATAAATGAGTCTTGAACTACTTAGAGTACGAGATGAACACCTGCCTTGACTAGGAATCAAAACGATTGAGGTATGTTACACTCAATCCAATATCTATCAAAATTGTTTTCAATTTTCTCAGACAGTACATAGATGTACCAAATGTTTGGAGCATTATGAGAGCACTCAAGGAGTTGTTCGAAGCAGATCAAGAAATTGAGATATATCGAAGGTCCAGGGAATTATTCCATGCTACGCTCAAGGATAAAGAAGTAGTTAGCATTCATATTTTGAACATGATTGACCAGATCAAATATATGGAACGACATGATATTTTGATAGATGATTGGCTAGCCAATATCTGATTTTGTCTTCTTTACCCGATACATATGCTGGATTTGTGATGCATTCGATGCAAGCCACATATGAAAAGCTTCATAATATATTATGCTAGACAGAACATGATTTGAATATAGAGAATCCCACTTTATACCTCCATGATGGAGCAAGCTCTTCAAAGATTTCTAGGAAGTCTAAGAAGATTACAATAGGATATTAGAAAAAAGATTCCAAGAAACAAACTGCAAGAAAACTTGTAGCTTGTGTGCATATCTAAACTGCAAGAAGTCTGAACACTGCAAGAAAGATTGTCTAGAGATGAAAGGAAAAGCAGGAACCTCAGGTACGCTTTGTATTTTTCCTATTATTGACATCTCATTAGCCTTAGATGCAAATAGTGGTTGGTTGTTAGACACCGGTAGTCCTACTCATATTTGCAACTCCATAAGAGTTAAAAGAAGGCTAAACATAGGAGAGATCCAGTTTAGAGTTGGCAATGATGAGACATTGGATGTCAAAGCCATATGAACAGTTGTTCTAGATCTCCCTAATAAATGTAAATTAGATTTACATGACTATTATTATATGTCCTCTCCTATCGTATAGATAATATCTTTACTGATATTAGATAAAGAATGATATAAAATAAACATTAAAGATTGTGCTTTATGTTTATATAATAAAGATAATGTTCTTTATCTAACGGTCACTATGTTTTGGAAACATATAGAGATGCTTTTAATGTAGAGGAAATTACAAGTAATAGATCTGAATTAAATAATACTGAATTATGGCATATGAGATTGGGCCACATACGTGTTAGACGTCTTTGAAAATTGGTTAATGATGGTTTGATTGAAGATCGTACTTTAGATCCTTATCCGATTTGTGAGTCATAATTCCTAGGGAAAATGACAAAGGCCTCATTTCTTGGTGTTGGACACCGTGCTGAAGATTTATTAGAACTAAAACACAGCGATGTGTGTGATCCATTAAATCATGTAGCTTCTGATGGTTCGACATACTTCGTTACTTTCACGGATGATAAGTCAATATATGAATATGTCTATATATCAGAAATTTTTGACAAGTTCAAAATATTCTAAAACGAAGTACAAACAAATAAATTCATCAAGTGCCTTCAATTAGATCGATGTGGTGAATTTATAAGCAACAAATTCAGAAGTTATTTAAGGGTGAATTGAATTCTCGCCCAATATAGCCCACCAGAAACTCCTCAACAAAATGGTGTGTTTCAGTAGATAAATCACACCTTATTAGATATTGTGCGATCTATGTGAGCTATACAGATCTTTCATATTACCTTTAGGGTTGTACTTTACTTAACTACTGCCCACATACTTAATAGGGTTCCATCGAAAGTTGTTTCTACAACCTCATATTAGATATGGTTCGGTAGAAATCCAAGTTTTAGATATTTAAAGATTTGGGATTGTCTTACATACGTTATACTTACGCAACGAGATAAACTGGCACCTAGGGGGTATAAATATAGGTTCGTTGGATATCTTGAAAATTCTTTAGGATACGATTCTGAGCAACAAAATTTATTTGTTGTTCACTTTGCCACTTTTCTTGAAAAGAATTTTTGAGAGAAAGTGAGAATTGTAGAAAGATTGAACTTGATAAGTTTGATCCCAACAGTTAGGAACCTGAGATAGAACCATAGATCCCACAAGGTGAATGATCTAAAATAAAGGTTCTATGTAAGTCGAATAGAATATCAAAGCCTCTTGAGATATTATTTTTAATATCTGATGTGAGCCTTGATGTTATCCTCTTGGAGAAAACATATCCGACTATGTATATACATGTGATATTGGATATCGATTCGAGAAAATAGCAGGAATCCCTGAAGTCCGAGATCGATTCTATGCATGAAAATCAAAGTCAGGGACTTGGTTATACTTCCTGAATAAGTTAAACCTATTGGTTGTAAATGAGCTTATAAAAGGAAGCGCGGGCCCGATGGAAAGGTGGAAACCTTTAAAGCCCGACTGGTAGCTAAAAGTTATACTCAATATCCTAGGATTGACTATGAGGAAACTTTTTCATCAGTAGCCAAGTTAAAATCTATTAGGATTCTTTTAGCCTTTGCTGTATATCATGACTATGAGATATGGTAAATGGATGTGAAAACCGCTTTCCTAAATAGATTCCTATAAGAGGATATCTATATGGAATAATCAGAGGGTTTCATATCCATTGAGACTTCAAACTAGGTTTGTAAGCTCCAAAAGTCTATTTATGGAATTAAACCGGCATCCCAAAATTGGAATCATTATTTTGATGAGATAACTGGATTATCTGGATTCATTAAGAACGAGGAAGAACCATGTGTTTATAAGAAAGTGAGTGGGAGAATGATAGTTTTCCCAGTTTTGTATATATATGACATCTTTATCATTGGAAATGATATAAGATTGACGCATATTGTGAAAACCTACCTTTGTAAGAACTTCTCCATAAAAGACATGGGTGAAGCTTCCTATATACTAGGTATAATGCTCTACTTTGATAGAGTTAGGAAGCTTATAGGGTTTTCGCAATCCACATACATAGATAAAGTGTTAGAAAGATATGGTTTTACCAACTGCAAGGCAGTAAATGTATCTTTTCAATATGACATATATCTTTCGAAGAAAATGGTACCTCAGACTGAGGAAGAGAGAGTTAGAACTTCTAACTTGCCATATGCTTCTAGAAAGCATTATGTATGTTATGTTATGTACGAAACCTAACATCAGTTTCGGTGTTATTGTGACTAGCCGATATCAATCTGATCCAGATAATGGACAACCATGAAATAAATCCTGAAATATCTTAAGGGTACTAAGGATAAGTTTCTAATATATGGAGAAGATGATTTACAATTTAAGGGTTATATAGACACTTACTTCCAAGGAGATCCAAAAGATAGATAATCTACATCCGGATATATATATCTACCCTTAATAATGGTGCAGTTAGTTGGTGATGTTCATAGCAAGGCTCAACAACTAATTCCACCACTGGGGCGGAATTCATAGCGGCTTTAGAAGCTGCTAAAGAAGTTGTATAGATTAGAAATATTATCACAGAACTTGGCATTGTGCCTAGTATTGAGGATTCGATCCCATTGTACTATGATAATAATGGAGCCATTGTGCAGGCTAAGGAGCCGAAGGCGCATTCCAATGGATATGAAATATCACGTGATTAGAGAGTTTATTGAACGAGAAGACATAGTGGTCTTGAAGGTTCAAGGACTAGACAACATAGAAGACCCGCTTACTAAAGCCTTACCTTCTAAGTTATTCGATAAACATGTGGAGGAGATGAGAATGTCGTACCATCCAAATTGGCACTAAGCAATTGGGAGTTTGTTGGAGTTGGTGCTTGGAGCGCTAATTCGAATAACGTATAGTATATTATATTTTATTATTTATTAATAAAATAACTATATTTTTATTTCAAACCTTATCAATGGTAATGTCATTATGCATATTAGATGGATATTTATGCTGAGAATGACATCGACCTTAGAATAGTCATGTAGTAATATTGGACACTAGGTGGTCTCACATTGGGATAATATTACTTTTATAAACTATTCTTAAAGTAAATATTCCTAGTTGTTGGTTTTGGAATACGGTCGAATTCCTATAACCGAAAAGACAAACACATGTCATATATTGGAATTGGAGTTCTAATGGTGTAACCCGATGTACCATGAGCATGAGAAACTCGTATAGACATGTGGGTATTCGTTGGAGAGAATACTGAAAGACTCACATATAATTCCTAATAGTTGGAAGTACACATCACCGTCAATAGAAATATCCTCGAGTCGAGTAGCATATATGATCCTTTGATTATAAGATATCATTAGTTTCTATGAGATCCTCCACACTTTGATGTCATGTATGTCAGAAACCTTTCATGGTCTGGCCTCTAGATATTCATTGGGTGTAGACCGATGCACTAATTAATCAAGTGCATATCAAGATAAGTATCTGTAGGCCCATATGTGTACCATAAGGGGTATGTATGTGAGTAAGTCACGATTCTCAAGACTTTGGCGCCAAAGCCGATCACCTAGGGTGAATCGCTTTTATCAGAAATGGTTTTTGATTAAGTTGTAAAGAATCATGGACGTGTCGACATGAGATGTGCACCTTGAAAACTTGACAGTGTATTTTATTTTTCATAAGCACAACTCAGATAGCCTACGACAGAGGGATTGTTAAACATATGTGATGACCTCGACTTGTATAGTTCAGAAAGGTCATTCGTGTTCTTCGCAAATTTGGAGGTGGCCAAATTACGTACATATTAGCTAGGCTTATATTACGAACGTGCCTAGACTTAGAGAGTCCCAGTATGAAGTGTACACAATGAGCACTTGGGTAGACAATTAATGTTGATAAAAGATAATATTCGATATTATAATTATCAACTAAGATAATCAATTACTTAAAGGCTTTATCATAATTTCATAAATATATATACCATTTGAGTATATTTTATTAATTGCAAATATGTAATTATAGGTGTATTTGGCTTGATTTAATTGGATTAAATCAAAGTGTCATACATGTAACTAATCCATTAATTAAGCTTTGTCTTGATTTAATTGGATTAAATCAAAGTGGTAGACAAAAGTGATTAGTCACACTTAATTATTCTTATTTGAACAAATTAGATTAAACGCACAGAAAAGTTGATTAGAACTTTTATTAATTAAAAATTACCTAATTTTTTCTATAAATAACAAGCTTAAGGAAAATTTTAATTAAGCTTGTGAAAGCTACATACAAGCAATTCTTGGAGAAATTAGCCTCGGTTAGAAAGTGTTTAGAAAAGCTTTGGAAGATCTCTATAACATTTCATTTAGGAGAAATCAAGATTGGATATTGGAGTGAAGCTTGCTTGCATTGGAATCAAGATTGGATCTTGGAATGAAGCTTGCTAAACCTTGGAAGTTCTTCAACCATTTCAGCAAGAGAGAAGGAAATTGAATCTTTGTATCAAGCTTACTAGGTAATATTTGATATTCTCCTAAGCTATGTTCTCCATTAGTGAGTTTTCATTTGTGAGACATATAGTGATGAATTACGTATTGGATGCATGATTACATAACTTAAAGTTGAAATAAGGCTAATTGACATGCTCAAAAAGTGGTCTTTTACTCCCAAGTATAAGAGTGTCGAAGTAATAAAATAACCCGATAAGTCCGGGGTCAATCCACAAGGAATAGATTTAGTAAAATAGAATGATAAGTAGAGTGAAGAGAAAAAGGTTTGATTTGTTGGAGTTGTCAGAATTTTTAGGTTTAAAATACAATAATAAAATGAAATGCTGAAGTTAGGGGATCCACTTTTAATGTTTCAAATTTAGAAATCTCGCTTTATTATAATATGTAAATTTTCATTTTTACCCAATTAATTTATCTCAGGAATTAATTATGCCAATATTTAGAACCGGCCATAAAGACGATAGTCATTTCTGTCGATAACTAGTCCTGCCAAGGTACTAAGTATGCCAAAAACATAAAACTAGCCATAAAGGCGGTGATTGTTGGACAATTATGACCCATAGCATCACTATTTGTACAGAACATGGTGTTGTTGTACAAATTAACTATGTGACGAAGGAAATTGCTCTTTTATCATTTGTAATTGGATTACTGGGATATATAAATGATAAAAGTCCATATGATTAGTACCAGATTAATAAGATATGAGACAATATTAATCCACGTAAGGTTTAATCATTAAATATCAATAGTCGTAGTATTATCGAGACCGGACATCGATAATGCGGAATAGGCTAGTATTACACTTGTGCATGTTATGGAAGCGTAACATCATAGTTCTCATATATTTGGGTATTGGATACTCATGCAAGTGTAAGAAGAGGTTCTGTTTACCGATGGTACAGAAACAGCTTCGCTCTGGATAGACCCATCAGAATCCCATTGGTAGTATGACTATGTGTCTATGGGAATCCGAATCAGGATAGGTGTATTTGGTCTTAACTTGAGACTTGCACCACTAATACTTGCGACAATCAGTATACTTTGGTTTTGGTCGTCCAGGGCTTTAACAGGTTCTGTGTACGCCTCTTCTGGGTATACTGAGAATCGTAGTGTATTGGGTGTGATGTCAAGATGAAAGTATCACTTCAGTCATATGGAGATGATGATCACACAGGGATACGGAACTGGTACTCTTAAGTACTGCAATCATCGGGATAATATGACTAGGTCATGATTATCCGATTATAGAGACTAGTTACCAAAGATCTGATATATGCTTCATACGGGGCATACACATTTCCAGCCCTAGACCTAGCATGTGACATCTGATACTGGATCGTAATACGCAATACTTAGTATACTATGCCTGATAAAGATTATGTATATTCCATGTTGAATATGTTTATGGAGAATTGGATAGGCACGGTGCTTTGCTATAAGCCAACCATGTCTTGTAAATCGGTAGGAACGTGGTACCGGGTACGCACGTGTTCGGATAGTCCGATGACCGTATTTACTACCAACATATCCAGGGATCTCTTGGGTCGCTTCCCAAAGATTCACCGATGAGATTTGACTCGAACAGAAAATTAATCTGGGATTAATTATGAGAGAGAAAATTAATCTGGGATTAATTACGACAAGAATTAATCTGGGATTAATTAATAGAGAAAGAATTAATCTGAGATTAATTGCGTCGAGAATTTATCTGGGATTAAATTCGTCGAGAAGAGAGAACGCGATTAATTTGGAATTAATCGGTAAAATAAATTTAATAGTTAAATTAGATTTTTCTATTTAATTATTTAATTGGGCTAAAATAATATATTAGATATATTAATTGAAATTACATTTCAATGTGGAATTAAAATTGGATTTTAATTCGAGCGAAAGAATTAATTTATAATTAATTCGTAAGCGACTTACGTAATAATATTGCGAGGCATTATTATTTAATTAAATTGGATTTAATAAAGTCGCAACGATAAATTTGTTTAATTCAGAATTAAACGAACCTGGGCCCGAGTGAAGTTACATGTTAGATTGTCCGACTTAAATTTGGAATTTAAAGTGGGACCCACCAACTTACATCACTAGTCAATCTTGAGTGATGGAAGTGGTTGGAAGCTTTTAAAAGCTAACTTGTCCAACACACTTTGTATTTTATTTTTGGAAAAGTATATACACATTTTGATTGTTGAATTTTGGTAAATGATTTTGGAAATCAAAATATCAAACAACTTCATCTCTCTCTTCCTCTCACTTTGCCGAACACTTGCTTCCTTGAAGGGCAAAATTTTCTTTCAAAATTTGTTCAAGCTAGCACTTAAAGCTAGCACAAAATTTGTTATGCGATGTCTTCGTCTTATTAGGTGCGTCGCAATGTGCAAATATTTTCGTGTCGCGACGCGGAAGCTGAATTTCTATTTTTTCCCTTTTGCAAGTCTAGTTTGTCCTGTCGAGCTTCCGATCAGTATTTTACCTACCAAATAACAAAAATAACACAATAAAAACAGTAAAAACATAACTTAAAATATTATTTCACAAACGTACCAAATTAAGAGGATTAGTGAAACTATAAGTGTAAAATGATTGATTTATCGTATAATAAATATGTAAATTTTTAGTGTTCATCACACCCCCCAACAAGCTTATTACTAGTCCCTAGTAATTCATGCGAAATCTAAGAAAAATTCTTATCCAAGTTAAAGATTGTTTTATTTCTTTCTAAATGATCAAATAAATGATTTCTCCTGTACTTTTTACCATTATTCCATATAATAATAAAACGAGGTATTAATCAATTTATTGTGCCCATATTACCCACAAGTATTTGTTGAAAAGAGAGTAATATTTTTAGCCTAAAATTATTTTAGAGTTTACACCTTTTGGCAGTGAAAGTTTATTTATAAATATATCTTCGATCCTTGTATCGAACTTTGGGCTAGTGACTCCCAAACTAGTTAGTTTTAGGGCACTAGGTGTTAAGACACCCCTACGGACTTAAAGGCTCGGATCTCAGATATTAAAAAGAAAAAGTGTCTGATTCCCTTAAGCTTTCTTTTAACCCTTGTAACGAGCTTTGGGCCAGTAATTCCCAGACCAGTTGGCCTTAAGATACTAAGTGTTAAGACACCCCTACGGACTTAATTGCTCGAGTTAAAAAGGCTACGAAAATGAACTTTATTCAAACTCCATTTTTTTCAAGCTCTACTATTTTACGCGAACAATCACTGATTTTTGAGGCAAGATGTCCGGTTACTGAGTAAATTTTTTTATTAAACTAAATCAAACTCTATTGTTATACGCGAACAATCACTGCTTGTTAAGGCAAGATATCCGGTTACTAAGTAAAAGCATGATTAGTTTTTTTTTTAATTATATATATATATATATATATATATATATTTTACTGTCTTTAGATGTTACCTCCACAAACTAGAGAACTGAAAATTACAAAATTTTCACTTACTACCTATGAGCATATGTTACCATGTTGTTGATAATATTTGTCAAATGAGCATATAAAGATCAAATTTAATCAATATTATGGATAATTCACAAATTTAAATGATTCAAAAAGAAATGAATAAAAAATAACTTGTTACGAATTATATCGAGATGCGTCTTATGAGTGAAAACTCCTTACACAGCCACCTCTGAACAAAAATTCCACCTGGTTTTAGAAAACAAATTTGTTTTTAGTTTGTGTGTATATATATGGATATATATTCTTACACACAAAATAACAACAAAGTAAAAATATTTTTTAAAAAAAAAACATCAATGAAACATGAAAATTATCTAGTAAACTATCCCCTCCCCCAACCAAAATGAGACATTGTCCATAATTTTTAAAGAAAGAGAAGTAGAGTTTAGAAGATATCACCTGGTTAATGTGGAATTGACAGTTACAACTACGACTAAAGATTACAGATTAAGATCCAAGTTTACTCTGCGCTTTTTTGTCACGATCGTTACCAGACCAATTCAATTTGGAAAGAATAAGGTCGATTTTTGGTTCATAAGCTAAGAATTGGTCAATTAAATCATCAGTTTTTCTTGCAGTTAGGAAGATATCTCTTACTGGTTTTGAAATAAACCCATTTCTTTTGGCATCTTCAAGAAATAGAAAAAGAAAATCGAAAAACCAATAACATTAAACAACCTAATGGGTTTTTGGTGAATAAACAAGTTTGCCCATGACGCAACTGTGAATATTTCTTCCAACGTTCCTAGCCCACCTGGTAAAGCAATGAAAACATCAGCATGATTGATCATTTAAGTGAGTCTTTCAGACATACATGGGACAATACATTCTTCTCTATTTGATTTTTCGATGATGTTGTCCTATATTAAGGTTTTGGAATGAGACCTAAAATTTGACTGCCACTTTCTTGTACAGCCTTTGAAATACACCCCATTAATCCAAGATTGCCACCGCCATATACTAAGTGCATGTTTCTGTTTTCCATAACCTTACCCAATTCTTTTACAGCCTCAATAAATTCTGGTTTAGTTCCGGAGCTAGTTCCACAAAACACACAGATATTTGTAAATCGTTATTTTGAAGTTGTCTCCATTTTTACTATCTCTCTTAGCTAGATGTGTTGAACAGAGAGAAGTGACGACCTGAATTTATAGATCCTGAAAAAGGGTGAGTAATAAATGCACTAATACCTGTAAAATGATAATTATAGGAAAATAGATCGTGAACAAAAAAAGGTTAGATAATGTCGGTGGAAAGTAAATCAAAACAGTAATTTAAAGTAAAGGAAATCAAAGCAATAATTTAAAACAATATATACTAGTAGTTGTGATTGTGGATCACATCTTCCTCTGGTTTTACAGCCAGTAACGGCTTGAACGCTCTCTATGGGTCGGGGATAGGCTTCCCATCCAACTATCTTATAAATTGGCAAATATGGTCTTTTAAAGTCAGATTCCCGAGACTGTATTGTTGTCTTTCTATTTGAAATTGTGTATGTAACTTGCGAATCTCTCGATGAACATATCCATTAGGATGTGTCTCAAGATTAATTGATATATTATCCAAAGACTCCTTACTCAAGCCATTCTCAATGAATTGAATTTTATCTTCACGATTATCAGACACCATTCCTAAAGAATGACAATGAGTGTTTCACGTACAACATGCACACTTATAACAAACACCTAATTGTTTAGCTCTTCATTTTTTAGTGATCGGTGAAATCACTCACATTATGCAAGCGCACGTATCGCTCAAGTAGTATAAAATATATAGATCCCATGAGGACTTAATACCTAAGCTATTAATATATGAAGCCAAATATTTACGAGTATCTAATTGATCGATTGTTGATTGGATGGTGATTTTGGTCTAAAAACAAGTAAATAAAACAGTGCAAAATTAAATTAAAGGAAAAATCAATATTATAAAACTATATAGGATTGTGAATTCTTCCAATATCTTTTAAAGATGAAGTGACTATCTCATGTTTGTGCAATATATCGGTTTATTAACCTGGAACACAAAATTATGCAAAATCTCTATCGATGGTCAGATTCAAACACCCAAAGTAATCCAATTAATCATATGTCTATGTTAACTAAATTACCTAAATTCATTAAGATTAAGTTTCAATTGTGGCTACCCCCGCCTGATAGGTATATGTCTATCTTGGAAGGAAATTTACCTACACCATGCCCCAAGATGAGATCGTGAGCTATTGAGTCTAAGGCTGAAACCTAGAATTCATTCGTTGGATCATGCTCTTTTTTGTTGGCCACAGAGAATTATTGTTGGCCATTTCTTCAATTAGGTCACAGGCCTAATCTTCTCCTTTGGCTATTAAAGCTCCTCCAACAGCAGCATCTATTGTAGTTCTCATTAGTCCAGAAACTCCATTATAGAAGGTTTGGACTTGTAGCCATTTTGCAATCTCATGGTGAGGATATTTTCTTAGCAATTTCTTGTATCTCTCCCAAGCTTCACATAGGGATTCTGAGTCATGTTGTACAAAGGATGTAATGTCATTCCTCAGCTTTGCAGTTCTGGCTGGTGGAAAGTACTTTGCAAGGAATTTGGTGGCTAGAGTGTTCCAAGTTGTGATGGAACCTGCTAGTAGTGAATGTAGCCAAGCCTTAGCTCTGTCTTTCAAAGAATATGGAAAAACATACAGTCTCATTGCTTCTTCTGCCGCTCGGTTGTAATTGAATGTGCCACAAACTTCCAGGAAGTTGCTGATGTGGGCATTAGGATCTTCAGTTGCATTCCCCCCAAACTGAACTGACTACTGTATCATCTGAATGTATATTTTGATGTCACACGTATTTGCTGGTAAGGGAGGAAGTACAATGCATGAAATGAAGTCGTCAACCACAAGAATAGTTATGTCTTGAATGAGAATTGGTGGTGCAACCTCCAAAGGTTTAGGTTCCATGTTGATCAGTGCTTCATGACCTTCACGCCTTTCCCTTATCAACTGTCTGATGGTTCTTTCAATTTCTGGGTCAAATAGACAGATTCCAAAGCTTCTGGTTCTTCTCATGTAGTGTCTGAGAACCTGAAACACAAGAAAACAGAAATAATAAATAAAAAAAATTAGACACAGGTAAAAGTATCTAACCCTAAAATTAATAGTGAAAGATAAATAAGTCCCCGGCAACGGCGCCAAAAACTTGATCGGTGGTAAACACTCACGTAGCACGTATCGTTCAAGTAGTATAAAATGTATCGATCCCACGAGGACTTAATACCTAGGCTATTAATTTATGAAGCTAAATGTTTTTGAGTATCTAATAGATTGATTGTTGATTGGATGGTGATTTTTGTCTGAAAACAAGTAAATAAAACAGTGCGAAAGTAAATTAAAGGAAAATTCAATATTATAAGACTATCTAGGGTTGTGAATCTTTCCAATATCTTTTAAAGATGAAGTGGTTATCTCATGTTTGTGCAATATATAAGTTTATTAACCTGGAACATGAAATTATGCAAAAGCCTCTGTCGATGGTCAGATGCAAACACCCAAATAACCAAATTAATCATATGTCTATGTTAACCAAGTTACCTGAATTCATTAAATTTAAGTTCCAATTGTTGCTACCCCCGCCCGATATGTATATGTCTATCCTGTAAGGAAATATACCTAAAAGTCACCATGCCCCGAGGTGAGATCGTGAGCTATTGAGTCTAAGGCTGAAACCTTAAATTCATTCGTCAAGTTTATTTTAAGTTTACCAGATCAATCTTATTAATGGCCAATTAACAAGAAGTATTAAGCTTAAGACTCAATAAATAAACCTTTATATTACTCAAATCATAAAACAACCCATTATAAACCGGTGATATTGGAATTCATCACAACCCCAGTTATGGTATTTAGTTACATCACATATCTAGGACTAGTAAGGACATAAATAAAGTAAATGACATAAAGTAAAGGCTGTAAATTAAAAAGATAAATTAACAATAAAAAAAATGTCGGGTTAGAAGATCCACTTTTAGTACTTCTAATTTGGATATCTCCATTATTATAATATATAAACTTTGCATGATATTACCAACCGACCATATAGGCGGTATCCTGATTAAGTCAAATTTATGATTAATTCCAATTGACCATAAAGGCGGTATCCAATTTAGTCAGGTTAAAATCAATTTAATTAAGTCCAACCGACCATAAAGGCGGAATCCCATTAAGTCAGGTTTTAAAATGGTTTATGTATTATAATTAGGGGAGATTAATCAAAAATTAGTAATAAAAGCATAACCTTTCACCCCAGTAGAGGGGAGTTACCTCATCATACTGAAAAGTAAAAATAAAGACTGAAAAGTAAAGTAAAGAAAGAACTATTGCGTAAAATAAAAATTAAATACAAAAAACTGTAAATAAACAAAAAAGATACAATCTTCTTAGTATTCTTAAGGAAATCCTCAGAAGAAGGTATATTTTTTCTTTCTGTTTTCAGCTTCCATTTATAGGCAAAATTCTACCCCGTGCGTCGCGACGCGTTTCTGATTCGATGCGATGATGACATCTGGTTGTCGGTAGAATTATTGACTTGGCGTCGCGACGCGTTGAAGGTTCATCTTCGTGATGCGGGCTTCAGTGATGACATCATCGATGACATATGTCAGCAGGCTGTATGATTGTGGCGCGTCGTGATGCAAAGGATGTTGACCGTCGCGACGCGTGAACAGAAAGTTTCCTAATTTGCCATTTTTATCCGAATTTCACCATTTTAGCCTTGATTCAATTTTAGTGAGTTCCAAAACTTTATTTATCTGTAAAATAATACAAAACACATAAAAACATTCATAATACTCGAGAAACTAAACAAAATATTAAGTCAAATGGATGGTAAATACTGATATATTTACCGCTTATCTGTTGGTCAATTAAATCATGGGATGTTCTGGCAGTGAAGATGATTTCTTTTACAGGTTTTGACACGAACCCATTTCTTCGGGCATCATCTAGAAACACACAAAGAAAGTCATAAAATCCATCAACGTTAAACAGTCCAATTGATTTATGGTGTATATTCAAGTTCGCCCAAGATACTACTGTAAATATTTCCTCCATCGTGCCCAAGCCACCTGGCAAAACAATAAAAGCATCAGCACGGTTAATCATTTCAACCAGTCGTTCAGACATACCTGGCACGTTGCATTCATCTTTGTTTGATTGTTATATCAGATTCACCTCTGCCAAAGGTTTTGGGATGATTCCCAAAACTTGACTTCTTCTTTCCTGTACGGCCCTTGAAATGTACCCCATTAGTCCAAGACTGCCACCGCCATATACTAGGTATGTATTCATTTTAGCTATGACTCTACCCAAATCCTGTGCTGCTTCAACGAATTCTAGTTTAGAACCAACACTAGTACCGCAAAACACACATATGTTAACAACTCGTATTCTTGAAGTTGCTTCTAATTTTTTTTATGTATTTCTTTCTCAAATCTTGATGTCTTCAAGAGTGCAATAACAAGATGAATTTATAGATCTTGAAAAAGAGTGAATAGTAATAGCACTAGTACCTGCCAATTGACAATTATTAGCTAAACAGTAAAATAAATCGTGAAAGTCAAAAAAGTCTGGATCCTATCGGAGGAAATAAAAGAAAATAACAAAATAAATCACAGTTATTAGTTAAAGACAAAGAGATAATAATATTTACAAGAAGTAACGGCTTAACTGACGTCTATACGTCAAGGACAAGCTTCCCATCTAATTTTATTATAAATTGGCAAACATGGTATTTTTAAGTCAGATTCCCGAGACTTAATTGTTGCTTTTCTTTCAGAATTGTGTATGTAACATGCAAATTACGTGATGCACATATCCACTGGGATGCGTCTCAAGAGTCAATGATATGTCATCCAAAGACTCCTTACTTATACCATCCCTAATGAATTTAATTTTATCTTCGTGGTTATTAAACACCATTCCTAAAGAACGACAATGAGTATTACATGTCATGCGTGCATATTTATAGCAAACACCTAATCTTTTAGCTCTTCTTTTCTTATCATAGGTGCTTCTTCCTAAGCCTAGAAGATATGAAACAAAAGAGTTAGAGGACTCACATGCCAATCAGACTCGTTCTTCAATAATCGAACGAATGTCATTAGGAATACCTTTGATCATCAGAGTCTCATTTATTCCATGCGAGCTTTGTAGACTTTCATCAGAGAGTTTTGAGGGAGAGAAGGAAATTACTTGTGAAGATTCGCGAGAATGTCTTCCATTCTGAAATGTAACTTTACCTATAAAAATTAAACACATAAAAATAAAACACACCAAATCTGAATATATACACAAATTGTATGGGTTGGCTCCCTCATAGTGCTAAGTTTAACATCGTCAGCTAGACATAACTACTCAAACGTTAGGATGGATCTTCAAGTGTGACACTTTCTTTTTGTCCCTCAAATGATTCTCCCCAGTAGTGCTTGACACGCTGGCTGTTAGCTTTGAACGTATCATTGGAGTTGGGATCAAGTAACTCAATGGCTCCATATGGTAAAACTTGGGTGATTAAAAATGGACCTGACCACCGTGATTTTAGCTTCCCAGGGAAAATTTTCAACCATGAATTGTATAATAACACGTGCTGCCCTGGTTCTAATTGTCTACGCATTATTTTTTTATCATGCCATTTATTGGTATTTTCTTTGTACAGTCTGTAATTCTCATAAGCGATTGCAAATATTCTTTTTAAGGAATTTTGTCACCACTATTGAATCATTTGATGGCAGTGTTGTTGCTTCAACCTATTTGTAGATGTAGTCTACTGTAACTAGTATGTACAAGTTTCCGAATGATGGAATAAAGGGTCTTATAAAATCAATCCCTCATACATCGAATATCTCCACTTCCATGATGTTTTACAGAGGTCATTTATTTCTCTTTGAAATATTTCCCGTTCTCTGGCACCTGTCACATTGAAAAGTAAATAAGTATGCATATTTAAACAGAGTGGGCCAGTACAAACCTGATTGTAGGACTTTGGCTGCAGTTTTATCTCCGTTGAAGTGTCCGCCGTATGGTGATGAATGACAATGCTAAATGACACTATTGTCCTCCTCATGTGGAACACAACATCTCAGTAATTGATCAGCACAACGTTTGAATAGGTATGGCTCATCCCAGACATAGTGCTTGACTTCCTTGAAGAATTTCTTCAGTTGCTGATGTGTCCATTCTAACGGCCATTTTCCCAATACTATATATTTTACATATTCAGCATACCAGGGGACATCCTGCTGTTTGATGGTGAAAAACTGTTCATCTAGAAACGTTTCTTTAATTGTCATCTCATTGCCAATTATTTCTCCATTCTCGAGCCTCGATAAATGATATGCCACTTGATTTTCTGTCCCTTTCCTGTCTCGAATCTCCACATCAAATTCTTGTAGTAGAAGCACCCAACGGATCAATCTGGGTTTGGCATCTTTCTTCGCGATCAAATATTTGATTGTTGAATGATCTGTGTAGACCACCACTTTGGGACCTAGCAGATAGGAGCGAAATTTATCAAAAGCAAACACAACTGCGAGCAACTCCTTTTCAGTGGTTGTGTAGTTGAGTTGTGCTTCATTCAGAGTTCTGCTGGAGTAGTAAATGGTGCGGAAATTTTTTACTTTACGTTGTCCCAAAACTGCACCTACAGTAAAATCACTAGCATCGCACATCACCTCAAATAGAAGGGTCCAGTCTGGTGCTACTATGATGGGGGCAGAGACCAACTTCTGTTTCAAGATCTCAAAGGCATGGAGGCATTATTTGGTGAAGTTGAAAGGCACATCTTTCTCCATTAGATTGCATAGAGGTTTAGCAATCTTGGAAAAGTCTTTGATAAATCTCCTGTAAAATCCTGCATGTCCGAGAAAACTGCAAATCCCGTTGACTGATGATGGTAGATGTAATTTTCTATTGTTTCGATCTTTACTTTGTCTACCTTGATTCTCTTTTGTGAGATCTGATGTCCCAGGACAATGCCTTATTGCACCATGAAGTGGCATTTCTCCCAGTTGAGTATCAGGTTTGTATCTTCGCATCTTTGTATCACTTTTTCCAGATTTTGCAAGCAATGGTCGAAAGAGTCTCCAAACACAGAAAAATCATCCATGAAAACCTCCATACTTTGTTCCAGCATGTCTGAGAAGATGGCCATCATGCAACGTTGAATTGTGGTAGGAGCATTACATAGTTCAAATGGCATCCTACGGAAAGCAAAAGTACTATACGGGCATGTAAAAGTGATTTTCTCCTGATCTTTTAGGGCGATGGCAATCTGATTGTACCTCGAGTATCCATCCAGAAAATAATATAACTCATATACCGCCAGTCTGTCTAGTATTTGATCAATGAATGACAGTGAAAAATGATTTTTCCTTGTTGCTTTGTTCAGTTTCCAGTAGTCCATGCATACTCTCCATCCAGTCACCGTTCTTGTTGGAATCAGCTCGTTCTTTTCATTTATAACTACAGTAATTCCTCCTTACATTTTATAGGACTCACCCACGTGCTGTCAAAGATAGGGTAGATGATGCTGGCATCCAACCATTTGATAATTTCTTTCTTCACGACTTCTTTCATGATTGGGTTTAGTCTCTGTTGATCAGAATTTTGTGCATGCAAAGTGATGGACTAATGCCTCGAATGTCTGCTATGGTCCAGCCAATTGCTTTCTTGTGTTCTCATAACACTCTCAACAACTTATCTTCCTGCTCCAAGGTTAGCGACGAAGAAATAATCACAGGTAAATCAGAAGAGTTTTCTAAGAATGCATACCTGAGATGGCTCGGAAGTGGCTTTAGTTCCAAATGTGATGGTTCTTCAATTGATGGCTTGATTCGCTCCTTTTTTGGTAGTTCTAAAATTTCCACCTGTGGTGTTGATCTGAAGTGAGAGAGTCTGTCAAGATAGTTGATACATTCCAGAATTTCATCATCCAGTTCGCTGTCAATCATGTTGGTGATGCAAGCTTCAAGTTTATTAGTGGAAAGTTGCATTGCATCAGAATTCTGGATGATACTATCTATTACATCAAGCCTAAAACATTCCTCCTCCTTTTCGTCATCCGGAAATTTCATGGCTTTGAAAACATTGAATGTTATTTCTTGGTCATGTACCTTCATGGTTAGTTCACTTTTTGGTAAATCAATAACAGTTCGACCTATAGCCAAAAATGGTCTCCCGATGATGATGGGTACATCTTTATTTTCTTCCATATCAAGGAAAATGAAATATGCAAGGAAAATGAATTTGTAAACTTTGACCAATACATCTTCCACTACTGTTGGACAATTATGACCCATAGCATCACTATTTGTACAGAACATGGCGTTGTTGTACAAATTAATTATGTGACAAAGGAAATTACTCTTTTATCATTTGTAATTGGATTACCGGGATATATAAATGATAAAAGTCCATATGATTAGTACCGTATTAATAAGATATGAGACAATATTAATGCACTAAGGTTTAATCATTAAATATCCCTAGTCATACTATTATCGAGACTGGACATCGATAATGCGGAATAAAATAGTATTGCACTTGTGCGCATTATGGAGGCATAATGGCATAGTTCTCATATATTTGGGTATTGGATACTCATGCAAGTGTAATAGGAGGTTCTGTTTACCGATGGTACGGAAACAGCTTCGCTCTGGATAGACCCCTCGGAATCCCATTGGTAGTATGACTATGTGTCTATGGGAATCCGAATCAAGGTAGGTGTATTTGGTCTTAACCTGAGACTTGCATCGCTAATACTTGCGACAATCAGTATACTTTGGTTTTGGTCGTCCGGGGCTTTAACAGGTTCTGTGTACGCCTCTTCTAGGTATACTGAGAATCGTAGTGTATTGGGTGTGATGTCAATATGGAAGTATCACTTCAGTCATATGGAGATGATGATCACGTAGGATACGGAACTGGTACTCTTGTATGCTGCAGCTATCGGGATAATATGAGAAGGTCATGATTATCCGATTATAGAGACTAGTTACCAGAGATCCGATATATGCTTTGTACGGGGCATACACAATTCTAGCCCCAGGCCCATCATGTGACATTCTGATACTGGATCGTAATACGCAATACTACGTATACTACGACTGACAAAGATCTTGTATTCCGCAGAAGAATATTTTTGGAGAATTGGTAAGGCACGGTGCTTTGCTAGAAGCCAACCATGTCTTGTAAATCGGTAAGAACGTGATACCGGGTACGCACGTATTCGAATAGTCCGATGAATGTATTTACTGCCAATATATCTAGGGATCTCTTGGGTCGCTTCCCAAAGATTCACCGATGACATTTGACTCGAACAGAATTAATCTGGGATTAATTATGAGAGAGAAAATTAATCTGGGATTAATCACGTCAATAATTAATCTGGGATTAATTATCAGAAAAGAATTAATCTGTGATTAATTATCAGAAAAGAATTAATCTGTGATTAATTACGTCGAGAATTTATCTGGGATTAAATTCGTCGAGAAGAGAGAACGCGATTAATTTGGAATTAATCGGCAAAATAAATTTAATACTGAAATTGGATTTTACTATTTAATTTATTTAATTGGGCTAAAATAATATATTAGATATATTAATTGAAATTGGATTTCAATACGAAATTAAAATTGGATTTTAATTCTAGCGAACGAATTAATTTAGAATTAATTCGTAAGCGACTTTCGTAATAATTTGGTAAGGAATATTATTTAATTAAATTAGATTTAATTACGTCGCGACGGAAAATTTGTTTAATCGGATTAAATGAAACCGGCCCAAAGTGTGTTGTGTGAACCAACTTGAATTTTGAATTCAAATTGGGTGGGACCCACAACTTACATCACATGTCACAAGGTGATGGAAGTAGTTGTAAATATTAATGGTTAGACTTTAATTACTCAACACAACTTTTGGAAGTCAACACTTTTTACAAGTTTTGGAAACTAAAAAGAACTATTCCTCTCTCTTCTACCTCACAAAAACCGTGAGCCTCTCTCCATGGAAGACATTTTTTTTCTTCAAAATTTGTTCTTGCTAGCACATAAGGAGTCAAAAGAAGGTGATAGGGAGACTCACCGGAGAGTTTGGAACTCGATATCAAGCTCCGAAGCTTCCAACGCATCCAATAAAGAAGGAATTTTTGAAATCTCCTCAACCAATCAATGTGAGTATTCCGCAACTCTCTTGATAATTCACACACGAATCACTCTTAGATGATCTTGGCATGTTCTAGGAACACTTACAACTACACCTCTCGAAAATATGAGCGATCTATCAGCAAGTTCCAGAGTAACTGATGTGGGCTTTGCTTCTCCAATCTGCAATTTCCTGTAAATAGACAAAGGCATCAAGTTAATACTCGCACATAAATCACACAACACCTTGATGAGTGGTAAATCTATCACTATTTCCCACTCATTTAACCTAATATTTTGTATAGTTTCTTGAGTTTTGTGAATATTTTGATGTGTTTTGTGTTATTTTGTAGATAAATAAAGTTTCAGGACATTCTGGAGGTGATTTGAAGCAAAACTGTGAAAATTGGCAAAAAAGGGCATTTTGGTAATTTCCCGCGTTGCGACGCCAAGACCTTCAGCGTTGCGACGCCTAACTTGCACCGGAGTCTGCTAACGTGCGCCGGGTCAATGGATCAGAATTTGAGAAGTTTGACTTTGCTAACATGCGTCGTGCCACGTGTCACCATCACAGCTGAGATGCTAACGTGCGCCGTGCCACGTGTCATCATCCTACGGTGCCGACACTCACAATTGCCACGTGTGCCACATGTCATCCTATGTCATCGCCATGTCATCGGTCAACGAGTAAACTATGCCACGCGTCGTGCCACGTCATCATCCACATCAGATGGTCAACCGAGTCAACATGCCACGTCAGCATCAGCCAATCACAACGTGACACGTGTCGCAATCCTACGGTGCCGACAATTGATCTCAGCCGCCTTGCCACGTCAGCGCCATATCATCGCCACGTCAGCATAATAATTGATCTCTTAGCCGCCACGCCACGTGTCGCCTTATCCTCTTAGCCGCCTCGCAACGTGTCAAGCCAAGAGCATGCCACGACTCACTGTTCTGGCGTAGCGACGCCAAAGCCCTTGGCGTCGCGACGCTGGAAGCTTTAATTGGGCTAATATTAGATATATTAATTTATTTAATTGGGCTAAAATAATATATTAGATTTTGTTGTACCATTCTCTCCCATTTCTTTGATGTAAATATGGAGTTCTTCTCTCTCTAAGTTTCGTTTTAATTTTTAGTTTTTAGTTTTGTAATAATTTTAATTACGTTTTGTAATAATAGTAATTTACTTTCTTACTTTTTACAGTTTTTACTATTCATCATGAGGAGGTAACTTCCCCAGCTAGGGTGAAAGGTAATTCTTTTACTATTGCTATTTAGATTAATCTCCCTTAAAAATAATATATTCACTATTTAAAATTTGACTTAAAAAGAATACCGCTATATTGGTCGGTTGGTAATTTAATTTTAATCTGGTTTAAACCTGACTAATCAAGGATATCGCCAGATTGGTCGGTTGGTAATTTTATTTTGGTTCCGCCTTTATGGCTGGTTATGGACAAATATTACCGCCTTAATCGCTGGTTGGACTTAATTTGACTTAATCAGGATACCGCCAGATTGGTCGGTTGGTAATATTATCACAAGTTTATATATTATTTTATGGGAGATATCTAAATTAGTAGTAGTAAAAGTAATTCCTTTCACCTTAGCATTTATTTTATTGTAATTTACCTTTCAGTATTTACTTTACTGCAATTACTTTTCAGCACTGTTACTTTATGGTTTTTACTTTTAAGTTTTTACTAGCCCTAGTTATGTGTCATAACTAAGTTAGTTATCTAGGGTTGTGATGAAATCCAACATCACCGGTTTATAAGGGTTAGATTATAATTTGGGTAATATAAAGATTTATTTATTGAGTCTTAATCTTAATGCTCTTTAATTAACTGGCCATTAATTAAATTGACTAGGTAAACTTAAAATGAACTAGACATAGGGATTTTAAGTTTAAGACCTCAGACTCAATAGCCCACGATCTTCCTTGAGGATAGATAACCCTTTAATAGATTTCCTTACAGGATAGGAATATACCTGTCGGGCGGGGGTAGCCATAATTGGAATTTAATCTTAATGAATCTAGGTAATTTGGTTGACATAGACATATGGTTCAATTGGATTATACTAGGTATTTGTAATTGACCATCGGAAGAGGCTTTTACATAATTTAGTGTTCCAGGTTAATAAATCAATATTTTACCCAACTATAAGATAACCACTTCATCTTTAAAATGATATTGCAAAGAAATCACAACCCTAGATAGTTTTTAATATTGAATTTTCTTAAAATCTACTTTCGAACAATTTTATTTACTTGTCTTTAAATTTAGAATCGTCGCCATTTCAAATCAATTAAACAACCTGTTAGATACTAGTAATCATTTAACCTCATAAAATTAATAACTTAGGTATTAAGTCCTCGTGGGATCGATACTTTTTATACTACTTGAACGATACGTACGCTTGCATTATACGTGTGTGTTTACGCCGGTCAAGTTTTTGGCACCGTTGCCGGGGACTTAGTTATCTTTTACTATTATTTTTGGGGTTAGATACCTTTACTTGTATCTAATTTCTTTTTACTTATTATTTCTGTTTTATTGTGTTTCAGGTTTTCAGAAACTACATGAGACGAACCAGAAGCTTTGAACTTCGACCGCTTGACCCAGAAATTGAAAGAACCATCAGACAGTTGAGAAGGGAAAGGCGAGAAGGCCAAGAAGCTTTAGTCAACATGGAACCTGAACCTTTGGAGGTTGCACCACCAATTCCCATTCGAGACAGAACCATTCCGGTGGTTGACAGACTCATTTCATGTATTGTACTTCCTCCCTTACCAGCAAATTCAGGAGACATCAAAACATGTATTCAAATGATTCAACAGTCAGTTCAGTTTGGGGGGAGTGCAACTGAAGATCCTAATGCCCACATCAGCAACTTCCTGGAAGTTTACGGCACTTTCAATTACAACCGAGAAGCTGAAGAAGCAATGAGACTGCGTGTTTTTCCATACTCCTTGAAGGACAGAGCTAAAGCTTGGCTACATTCACTACCAGCAGGTTCTATCACAACATGGAATACTTTAGCCACCAAATTTCTTGCAAAATACTTTCCACCAGCCAGAACCGGAAAGCTGAGGAATGACATCACATCCTTTGTGCAACAAGACTCAGAAACTCTCTAGGAAGCTTGGGAAAGGTACAAAGATTTACTCTGGAAATGTCCACACCATGAGATTCCAAAATGGCTTCAAGTCCAAACATTCTATAATGGACTTTCTGGAATAATGAGAACCACAATAGATGCTGCTGCTGGAGGAGCTTTAATGGCAAAAGGAGAAGATCAAGCCTGGGAACTAATCGAAGAAATGGCCAACAATAATTCCTTGTGGCCAACAGAAAGGAGCATGATCCAAATAATTGTAGGAATTTATGAAAGTGGAGCCAATACAGCAGTCAACACCAAGCTAGATCAAATATGCAAATTCATGGAGACTCTTACCACTAGATCCAAAAGTTCACCATATGGAGGAGCACCAGAATCAAACCAACTTGAAGAAACGGTGAATTTTGTCAATAATTTCAACAGACAGGGGAACAATCCATATTCCAACACCTACAACCCAGGGTGGAGGAATCATCCTAATTTTTCATGGAGCAACAATTCAGGCCAACAGCGGAACTATCCACCACCTGGATTCCAGCAACAGAACAAAGGCCAGGAGCAGGCAAATGAACCAGGAATAGCAGAAGTCCTGGCTCAGTTAAAAAAGTACGATGCCATCTTTCAGAGCCAATCAGCTTCCATCAAAGCACTGGAGAATCAAATCGGACAACTGGCCAATGCTCAGATCGGATGTCACGTGCTAGGCCTGGGGCTGGAATTGTGTCTGCCACGTACGAAGCACATGTCGGATCTCTGGTAACTAGTCTCTATAATCGGATAATCATGACCTAGTCATATTATCCCGATGACTGCAGTACTAAAGAGTACTAGTTCCGTATCCTACGTGAACATCATCTCCATATGACTGGAGTGATACTTCCATCTTGACATCACACCCAATACACTACGATTCTCAGTATACCCAGAAGAGGCGTACACAGAACCTGTTAAAGCCCTGGACGACCAAAACCAAAGTATATTGATTGTCGCAAGTATTAGCGTTGCAAGTCTCAGGTTAAGAATAAATACACCTACCCTGATTCGGACTTCCATAGACACATAGTTATACTCCCAATGGAATTCCGAGGAGTCTATCCAGAGCGAAGCTGTTCCTGTACCATCGGTAAAAACAACCTCCTTTCACACTTGCATAAGTATCCAATACTTAAATATATAAGAACTATGCTGTTATGCTCCCACAACGCGCACAAGTGCAATACTAGTCTATTCTGCATTATCGATATCCAATCTCGATAATAGTACGACTAAGGATATTTTAATGATTAAACCTTAGTGGATTAATATTGTCTCATATCATATTAATCCGGAACTAATCATATGGACTTTTATCATTTATGTATCTTGGTAATCCAATTACAAATGATAAAAGAGCAATTTCCTTTGTCACATAGTTAATTTGTATAACAATACCATGTTCTGTACAAATAGTGATGATATTGGTCATAACAATGGGACAATTATGACCCATAGCATCACTATTTTTACAGAGCATTGTGTTGTTCTACAAATTAACTATGTGATAAAGGAAATTGCTCTTTTGTTATTTGTAATTAGATTACCGGGATATATAAATGATAAAAGTCCATATGATTAGTTCCGGATTGATAAGATATGAGACAGTATCAATCCATGAAGGTTTAATCATTAAAACATCCATAGTCGGAGTATTATCGAGATTGGACATCGATAATGCGGAATAGACTAGTATTGCACTTGTGCGTGTTATGGGAGCATAACGGCATAGTTCTCATATATTTGGGTATAGGATACTCATGCAAGTGTAATAGGAGGTTGTGTTTACCAATGGTACGGAAATAGCTTCGCTCTGGATAGACCCCTCAGAATTCCATTGGTAGTATGACTATGTGTCTATGGAAGTCCGAATCAGGGTAAGTGTATTTGGTCTTAACCTGAGACTTGCACCGCTAATACTTGCGACAATCAATATACTTTGGTTTTTGTCGTCCAGGGCTTTAACCAGTTATGTGTACGCCTCTTCTGGGTATATTGAGATTCGTAGTGTATTGGGTGTGATGTCAAGATGGAAGTATCACTCCAGTCATATGGAGATGATGGTCACGTAGGATACGAAACTAGTACTGTTTAGTACTGCAGTCATCGGGATAATATGACTAGGTCATGATTATCCGATTATAGAGACTAGTTACCAGAGATCCGACATGTGTTTCGTATGGGGCAGACACAATTCCAGCCCCATGCATAGCACGTGACATCCGATGCTGGATCGCAATACGCAATACTACGTATACTACGCCTGATATAGATTACATATTCCTTTAAGAATATTTCTGGAGAATTGGGTAGGCACGGTGCTTTGCTAGAAGCCAACCATGTCTTGTAAATCGGTAAAAATGTAGTACTAGGTACGTACGTGTTCGGATAGTCCGACGACCGGATTTACTGCCAACATATCCGGGGATCTCATGGGTCGCTTCCCGAAGATTCACCAATGACGTATGACTCACACATAATTAATCTAGGATTAATTATTAAAGAGAGAAAATTAATCTAGGATTAATTACAGAGATATTTTACCTCGGATAAAATATTATTTAAAGAGAGAGAACGATTAATTTGGAATTAATCGATAAATAATATATTTGATATATTATACGAAATTAGATTTCGACGCGGAATTAAAATTGGATTTTAATTCGGGCGAATGAGTTAATTTAGAATTAATTCGCTAGCAACGTGAATAGTAATTTTGCTAGGCATAATTATTTAATTAAATTTGATTTAATTATGTCGCAACGGAAAATTCGTTAATTCAGAATTAGCGAACCCGAGCCCGGGAGTGTTTGCGGGCCCACTCGCATTTCGAATCGAGTGGGGCCCACAAGTCACATCAAGTCACATCACTAGTCAACTTTATCACTTTCAAGTGATAGAAGTTGGTGGTTGGTGATAGTGTGTTAAACACTCCAAGTTGGTAATGATGGGAGATGATTTACCAAAATTTTGGTATATCTTATTTTTGATTTTTGAAATCAAAATAACCAACACACACAACAATCATCTCTCTCTCTCTCTCCCTCATTCAGCCAAGGGCCAATTTTTCTCTCAAGTTCTTGGCTTGGCCGAGAACTACACATGCAAAAGGAAAGAATTTGTGGCAAATTTTTCATGATGCTAGCACATCCAATGGCTCATTCAAAGGTGATAGGGAAAAAAACCCTTGAGCATTGCCGAGAGCTTGGAGCATCCATGGAGGGCTTGACCGAAAACAAGGAGCACAAAACTTGGGCATTGCCGAGAGATTCAAGGAAAGAGCAAGAAATTTTTGTGTTCATCATCTTCAACATTCGCTCATTGTAAGTATGATTCCGCCATACTTCTTTATTGTATTCACATTATTTTCATTGCTTGATTGATCTTGGGACTATAGTAGAAACCCAACAATGGTATCAGAGCCAAGTTTAAGCATGAAATTTGATTTAGGGTAAAAATTGGGTAAAATTGATTTGAGCATGTTTGGATGAAATTGATTGTTTGAGTATGCTTGAATGATGATAACTTAGAGTTATTAGTGATCAATTTGATGAAAATTGAATTGGATCAAATTTTCCCCAAATTATTGGCTTGGCCGAAAGTTGTGTGCCCTAAATGTCATGGTGATTTTTGTTTTTTGAATCATTGGATGAGTTTGAATGACTTGGGAAATGTTGATTTATGATTTAATTGGATTAAAATCGAAATCGGACACAAACCCTAAAATTATGTGACTTATAAGCATGGAAATGAGATTGATTTTGCTTCAATTATGTTGGACATGAATTGATAATTAGAAAGCATGATTAATTATGTAAATTAGTATTTTGGAAATGTTAATTTGAGTAATTAATTATGGCTTATACACTTTAGATAATTAAATTGTGAAATTTGGAATTTTTTAATTTAATTAGTTGGGCTAAATTTGGAATTGGGCTTTTAAAGTTGTATTTGGGCTTAATGGGCTTGGTTGGGCCAAGTATGGTTTAGGTTAATTGGTTGGATCCAATTGGGCCCAAAACCATATCCATAAAGTCCAAATATAATAAAATGGGCCTTTATAATTTTAATTGGGCCTAAATTGATTTTTGGCAAAAGGGTGATTCCTTATTGGGCTTTGGTTGCCAAAGTCCATGCCTTATAAATTAATTGAAAGCCCATTGGACTTTAATTAAATTGACATTGGATGTTAATTGGGCTTTGAGACCCGTAATGATTAGATTTAGAATCTAAATCGCAAAGGCTCATTAATAAAGTTTAATTATTTAATTTGGAATTAAATAAAGAATTAGTATTGAATGCAAATTAAATTGGATTTAATGTTGTAGTTTAATATAATTTGAGAATTCATACTTTGAGTCCTTATTCTTAAAACGAGTTTGACTCGCGCAAATCAAATCGTTGTTTGAACATTGGATGGTCATTAATTTCAGATTAATTAATTGGATTAGATTGATTGATAACATGCTTTGTGTGAATACATGGATGTGATGAATGAATAATGTATATCGGATGGATATTAGATGGGTGAGGCTAATTTTGGAAATTGTTGTAATAAATTTATAATTTATTAAATTGGACCTACGTGTCCAGCCTATTACCTCTTGACTCTTTGTATTTCTCTTCTCACCTATTCCCCTCAATGTAAATGAGGTTTCTTTAGAAGTGTTATGTAATTGGGTAGAAGTAAGATTTGTGCTAGCGGGAGAGAGGAAATGGAGAGATTTGTTCTAGCAACAAAGTGTTTTAAATATCCATCTGTATATCATTATTAATTTATTTACGTGCCTTATTATGTTTTTAGAATGCATGTTTAAGGGTGTGTGATGAGACCTTAACAAAGATAATTAATTGGTTGCCAATTACGCGAAAAACCCTCAACAAATATATTAAGCGTTCCAAGGTCAATGGGTCCCGCTTAACTGGAATCATTAAGTTTGTTGTGCCAAAGCCAAGGCTTAGTTGATTCAGAGGAAAAAGGTTAGGGAATATATTGGATATATTGGCATATATAAGATATATGTTTCGGACTTAGATGTCCACCTACTGGATCTAGGAATTTGATGAGATCCAATTGATCTTATAGATCTACCTAGTTAAATATCATACAACTTGTTGGCCAAAGTCAAGGTTGTGTGTTATTTAACGGGATCCTAGCCCACTAGGAAACAAGGTTTCCCGAGTACTCAACAGAGGGTTAGAGGCTCGCCGAAAAATAGTGGGAGGCAAGTATTAAATTTGCAATTTCGTTTAGATACTTGCCAATACGTGCTCATTTCAAATTTTCGTCAATAATTAATAAATATATTAGTTGGACTAATATTTAATCATTTTTTTAATTAAACAGTTGGACTGTATTTAAACTACTTCAAATTATAGTTGATTATATAATTGGATTATAGTAATCAATATATTTGAATTTAACCAATTGAAATTATAGTTGATTATATAGTTAGACTATAGTAATCATTATAATAAATAGTACCTGAAATATTTGATTGGATAGTTGGACTATAGCAATCAAGATAACTGAAAGATTAGCGTTTAAAACATAAACCTGGGTTAAAATGTCTTTAAACAGCTTTAATTTTCAGATTGGGAATAGAACCTCAGGATAGTCCTAGGAACTGAGAAGTTATTCTATTTGATAGAATTACATCTCGTGCCTAAGCCTGGAGTTGAGCAAATAGTAGAACATGATCTTTGGAAGATTCATGTGATGATAACTTTAGTGCTCAATCCATTATGCTTGCCATAAAGACTCCTTAATTTCTTTGTCAGAATTAAGGATTAGATCCTTATAGTATGATATTGAAATTGAAGGATCTTCATAGATCTATACTTAGATCTTAGAAGTACTAACTGTAATAGAAAACTCTTAGAGAGTTAATGGCTATGCTCAAGGAGACAAAGCCAGAGTCTACAACAGGGCAAGAAGCGCAAGACACATCTTACTTCGACAAAGGAAATTGCTCTTTTGTCATTTGTAATTAGATTACCGGGATATATAAATGATAAAAGTCCATATGATTAGTTCCGGATTGATAAGATATGAGACCGTATCAATCCATGAAGGTTTAAACATTAAAACATCCATAGTCGGAGTATTATCGAGATTGGACATCGATAATGTGAAATAAACTAGTATTACACTTGTGCGCATTGTGGGAGCATAACGGAATAGTTCTCATATATTTAAGTATTGGATATTTATGCAAGTGTAATATGAGGTTGTGTTTACTGATGGTACGGACACAGCTTCGCTCTGGATAGACCCCTCAGAATTCCATTGGTAGTATGACTATGTGTTTATGGAAGTCTGAATCAGGGTAGGTGTATTTGGTCTTAACCTGAGACTTGCATCGCTAATACTTGCGACAGTCAATATACTTTGGTTTTGGTTGTCCAGGGCTTTAACCGGTTCTGTGTACGCCTCTTCTGGGTATATTGAGAATCGTAGTGTATTGGGTGTGAAGTTAAGATGAAAGTATCACTACAGTCATAGTGGAGATGATGGTCACGTAGGATACAGAACTAGTACTCTTTAGTACTGCAGTCATCGGGATAATATGACTAGGTTATGATTATCCTATTATAGAGACTAGTTACCAAAGATCCGACATGTGATTCGTATGAGGCAGACACAATTCCAGCCCCATGCCTAGCACGTGACATCTGATACTGCATCGCAATACGCAATACTACGTATACTACGCCTGATATAGATTACATATTCCTTTAAGAATATTTATGGAGAATTGGGTAGGCACGGTGTTTTGCTAGAAGCCAACCATGTCTTGTAAATCGGTAAAAACGTAGTACTAGGTACGTACGTGTTCGGATAGTCCGACGACCAGATTTACTGGCAACATATCTGGGGATCTCATGGGTCGCTTCCCGAAGATTCACCGATGACGTATGACTCGAACATAATTAATCTGGGATTAATTAGTAGAGAGAGAAAATTGATCTAGGATTAATTACGAAGATATTTTATCTCGGATAAAATATTATTTAAAAAGAGAGAACGATTAATTTGGAATTAATCGATGAAATAATATATTCGATATATTATACGAAATTAGATTTCGACGCGGAATTAAAATTATATTTTAATTCGGGCGAACGAGTTAATTTAGAATTAATTCGCTAGCGACCTGAATAGTAATTTTGCTAGGCATAATTATTTAATTAAATTTGATTTAATTACGTCGCAACGGAAGATTCGTTAATTCGGATTTAGCGAACCCGAGCTCGGGAGTGTTTGCGGGACCACTCGCATTTCGAATCGAGTGGGGCCCATAAGTCACATCAAGCGTCACATCATTAGTCACTTTGAGTGATGTGATGCAAGTCACTTTATGATTGATGTGAGTTGTTGGAAGGCTTTAATGCCTTGTACCCTTTTTTGAATTTGGTAATTGAATTTTGGTATTAGATTTTGGAAATCTAAATACACAACAACAACTCATCACTTCTCTCTTCTCTCCTTTCTCCTACCTCACGGCCAATGGCCATTTCTCTCTAAATTTCTTGCCAAATGCCGAGAGCAACAAGGTGAAGAATAGGGGAATTTTGTTGCAATTTTCTCCAATGCTAGCATATAAAGGGTCATCCAAAGGTGATAGGGAAACCAACCCTTGAGCATGGAATCTCATATGAAAGCTTGGAGCTTGAAGATCATCCATGGAGCACAAAAAGGACATTGACCGAAACCAACAAAGAAGAAATCTTGGAGCAGAATTTTTTTTATCATCGCATCGCAAATCCGTTCATTGTAAGTATGATTCTGCCATACTTCTTTATTGTATTCACATTGTTTTCATTGCTTGAATGATCTTGGGACTATAGTAGAAACCCAACAGGGCTTTATTCCCGAACTGTACTGAATGTGGGCTTTGTTCCCTGGGCATTATTCCCGAACAATGTAGAGAATGAGCTTTATTCCCTGGGCTTTATTCCCGAACTGTATTGACTATGGGCTTTGTTCCTAAGTTGTACTGAATGTGGGCTTTGTTCCCGAACTGTGTAGAGAGTGGGCTTTGTTCCTTGGGCTTTATTCCCGAACTGTATTGATTGTGGGCTTTGTTCCCAAGCTGTACTGAATGTGGGCTTTGTTCCCTGGGTTTTATTCCCGAACTGTGTAGAGAGTGGGCTTTGTTCCCAAACTGAATTGGTTGTGGGCTTTGTTCCCGAACCGTTGATTGTGGGCTTTATTCACTGGGCTTTGTTCCCAAACTTGTGTTGATTGTGGGCTTTATTCCCGAACTGAATTGGTTGTGGGCTTTGTTCCCGAACCGTTAATTATGGGCTTTATTCCCTGGGCTTTGTTCCCGAAACTACGGATAGTATGGACCTCGACCCTGGGATTCATTCCCGAACTGCTGATGATGTGGGCCTCGACCCTGGGATTCATTCCCAAAACTACTTGTCTTTGTCGCCTTTTCATTTTCTTCAAAACCTGTGAATCAAAGATAAAACAAAAAATGCGTGTATGTGTCGTGTATGCATGGATATATGGATGTATTTCCTATTCCGATGGGTTAGGCCTTCCTTGTGCTCCTCGGTGCCTCTCGCCTACAAAAATCTTTAGTCGCCCACTGGGCCTGTTTTCTGTTTCCTTCTGCCAGTTCTTTTCTAGTGATTGGTCAGTCCTCTTTAGTCTCATTTGCTCAAGTTCTCGTTGTGTCCCTTATTTGAGGGGTGGTAGACTGGTCGCCCCAGTCTTGATTTATCTTTCTGCACTTCGCTGCTTGCATTAGGTCAATGTGGACCACATGTGATGTGACATTCCATACCAACATATTATACCGCCTCTTACGAAATAGTCTCAATAGTTATACATATTATCGTCCTCAAAGGGTGCCCAGTGTCGAAACCAGAGAAACTTCAAAACATTCAACGCAACTCAAATCCAAGTTTTTGAATAAATGATCTAAGCCAGACTCAAAGTGTGTGTGTGCAAAGGTTCCTTTGCAGATTCATCCCCAGATAAGCCAACTCAATGATTTTGTCAAAAAATGGGATTGATGGGTCAAACCAACCTAGATGTCTCAATTATGCCTGCAGTTGCTTTTATGTGCTCAATGTGGTATGATTTTCTTTCTCTTTTGTCTCTTTCTTTTTCTTTTCATTTTGAACTTTTTCTTCTTTTCTTTTCTTTTCTTTTTTTTTCTTTCTTTCTCTTTTTTTTTTCAACACACCTACCCTTTAAGGTAGCATTTCTCCTCATGGTGGTCCTAATACTCGCCCATGGGTAGCTTCACGCTTATCGGTTATAGATGGTTTAATTTTCTTCTTCAGAGACTTTTATTTTATTTTCAACCATACCACACATCATAACATAAGCAAATCAAGATAGACATCTAAGCAAACGGTCATTCACCGACCTACAATTTCTTCAACTAGTCACATTGCCAACTACTCAGGTTTTCACCGCTAAGAACCTATAGTGAAGTGCTTACGAGTCTAACATAGATCAATCTTTCAAAGTATTAGATAAAAGCACATCAAGAGTTTATCGTTTCTAAGATTTCACCCTAAAGCAATAAATTTCATCATCGGATTTATGTCTAACTATTAAGGACTAAAAACAAACAATTTTTCTTTTTCTTTTTTTTTTTTATTTTTTTTCATTTTTTTTCCTTTTTTTTTCTTTTTTTTTTCCTCTGTTTTTTTTTTCACAATGGTCTTTCTATCATTGCCGTAAATTTTTCTGTTCTTTGGTTTCATTTTCCCCAATATCCATGTTTGCAAAACTCTTCTTGAAAAGTCTTCTTTTTTTCTAACCCAACGGATATCTATGATGGCTTTTAAGACACGGGGTTAACATGATGTGTGTATGCATGAGATGCATGAAATGCTTGCGATGCATGAGATATAATATGCATGTGTTTATCAAAAGCATAAAGGGGCAACTTCTATGAGATATATGACTATGGTTAATATGCGGGTTTATAGGACTGTAGACAAAGGCTCCCGTCGATGAAGGATTGCCCACAACTAGGTCTCCTCACTCAAGGGTTCGAGCGACCAAGTGAGCGCACCTTTTTTATACGCTAAGGTACGTGCCAATGAGTGATGATACATGACTGTCTGTCAAATGGATTTCTTATTGAAGATTCCCCAGAGGGAGGGTGGAGCGGACTCTCTTAAATACCCAAGCCTCTTAGGCTCTTATCGCCTTGGTGACAGGAATAAACAAATGGTCCTCCAAATTAGTCCATCATGATAGCTTCGAGTAAATGATTATCTAGGTGCCTTCACAGCTATTCCTTATAGAAAGGTAGTGAATGAAGGAATACACCAAACCATTACCTAACTCTAATAGTGCCTTTGATTAAACCCCTTAAGCCCATTGTAGAAAAGGTTAACTAATACAAAAATCACAAACATTACAAGGCATTATTTCGGGGCCGATTCTATATCCTCAGTGGAGTCGCCAAACTGTAGGACATAGAAATCGGTGACGCTATTCCAAGCTCGCGGCCTGGTTGGGAGTACAGAGTAGCCCGCGGGGGACTAAACCGGAGAAATAAAATAGAGTCACCACCTAGTGTGAACTGGGAAATGATTTAAGGCCGCACTCACCCCTCGCAAGGGAAGACCTCAAACCGTTGGGTTCAGAATGGTCCCTTACTTATGCCATTTATAATGAACAGATTTACACAATAATATAACCAAGTCTACATAACATACACATGCAAGAATAACCTATATCTAAGTTTGCATACAACCTATATCTAAGTTTTCACACATAGGAGTAGAACCTATATCTAAGTTTGCATGTATAAAAGTAAATCGACATAACGGCAAGCACACAATTTCATGAACATATTAAATAAATAAATACGGAACAATAAAAAAATAATAAACATAAATTAAATGTGAACTAATAAAAGACTAATAACATCAAATAAATGCGGAATAATAAATATGTGACCAAAGAATTTGGCCGTTTTCAATATAGGACTTCGTATACCCGGTTGGAAATATCTCACGTCTAACCAAGCATGCCGTGTCCGGGACGACAAAATAAAATATAACAAAGGGTTCCCCAGGTCTTACCTTTTAAGTCACTTCCCGGGAGTGCGTTGGGATGTCGCCGAAAGGGTTAACGCTTCACTATTTTTCTGGTTATCTGGTTCACAATTTCGCTCTTTGTTTCGTTGTTTCGTCATTGCTTTCCTCACTTTTTTTCTGCAGTTGTTTTCTCTGTTTTTTTTCTCGCTGCTTCCGCTATTTTCATCGGCTGTTTTGGGACTGTTTCAGAGGTTATTTTGAGGCTATTTTGCGGACTGGTTTAGATGCTGTGTTTGAAGGGCTTATTGCGTTTGCTGGAGGGGCTCTTTTTGGCTTAGGATTTTGTTGTTGCTGTCTCAATTAGGGCTGATTCGGTGGGCTATTTTATGGTCGGTGAGGGCTGCTTTTTGGATCCGTTTAGAGGCTGTGTTTGTTCTATTTTGGGGGGATAGTTTCTTGTGCCGGTGAGGGCTTTGTGGCTAAGTGTGAATCGGTTTCAGTGTGCTGTTTGTTTCACGTGTGGTTAGCTGTTTGGTTCGGTGAAAGTAGCAGCTCACGGCTTAGGGTTTATTGTGTGTTCTTATTGTTTTGTGTTGTTTGGGTGATGCCGGGTGGAGTTAGAGGGTTTGTAGATTATCTGGTTGTTGCGTGAAGCTTTTGAAGGAGGGTTAGGGTTTGTGGCCATCAAGAGTCATGCAAGGGACGTGAGGGGCTTATTCGCTTGTTGTTTCTTGGTTTGGCCGTGTGTGAGCTGCGTTTAGGGTTAGGACCGAGTGGTTATGGGAGAGAGCAGCGTCTGTTAGGGTTTTTCATTCTGGTTGAGAGGAAGGTGGCCGAGTGGTTAGCGTCTGTTGGTTTATGCTTCTTTTTATAGGCAAGGGTTGGGGTTATCCTTATGAGAATATGGAAATAATATTGTGTAATTATGGTGGAATATTTAATTTGTGTATCACAAGGAAATGATCTCTTCATTTTAGGAAGGTAAGTTGATTTGATTTGATTTTATTTGATTTTATTTAGTTTAGGAATGTGATTTAATTTAATTAGGAAGGTGATTTATGAGATTTGATTTGATTTCTTTAATTTGGGAAGGTGATTTGTTTAGATTTCAATATGTGTTTAATGTGTTAATTGTTATTTTGAATGTGTTTGGGCGTGAGTTTGGTGGTTTGGGCGTGACTTTGGTGTTTTTTAGTGGGCTTGGTGTGTGGCTTGGTGTATGTGGGCTTGGGGGGTTTTAGTCCAAGGCTAACAGTTAAAACAGAGGTTCAGCGAGCAAACACAAAGCTAGGCAAGCGAATTAAATCCAACAAGGTGTCAATTTCTGACTTTTCCCTTCCGACGTCCGTTTCCCGCGACTTCCACAACTTAAAAAGGTAGTGTCTCCATGTGAGACTCATCATCGGGACTTATATGCAAAAATGCAGTGCCTACAATAGGGAACCATTATTTTGGTAAGGCATTATGTTATTTGGGTGCCAGTATTAACTTGATGCCTTTATCTATCTACAGGAAAATTAGGCTAGGAGAGGCGAAGCCCACCCCAGTCACTCTACAACTTGTTGACAGATCGTTCATATACCCAAGAGGAGTGGTAGATGATGTACTTGTCAAGGTAGATAAATTCTTTTTCCCCGCGGACTTCATTGTGTTGGACATGGAGGAAGATTGAGACGTACCCATCATCCTTGGTAGACCATTCTTGCCGACAAGATGAACCATCATAGATGTGTAGAAATGTGAGCTAGCCATGAGGGTTCAAGACAAGAAAGTAGCTTTCATTATATTAAAAGTCATGAAATTTCCAAGTGATGAAGAAGGGGATGAGTGTTTTTGACTTGACATAGTAGATAACGCCATCCAGGACACAAATGCAATGCAGTCTCTAACTGACAAACTCGAAGCATGTATTACTAACATGTCTGACGAAGAGTTAGATGAGAAGATTCTGGAATAATCTTGATGCAGCCCCTCACTTCAAACTAACACCGCATGCACAAATCTTAGAACTACCAAACAAAAGAGCGAGTCAAACCATCAGCGGAAGAACCACCACAGTTTGAACTAAAGCCACTCCTAAGACACCTTCAGTATACATACTTGGAAGACTATTAAACATTATCAGTTATTATTGAATCTTATCTAACTATGGTACAAGCTGACAAATTATTAAGAGTGATACGAGAACATAATAGAGCTATTGACTAGACTATAAAAGACATATGAGGTATCAATCCATCATTCTGTATGCACAAGATCCTCATGAATGATGAATACACAACTATAGCGGAACATCAGCGAAGGTTGAATCCAATTATGAATGATGTACTGAAGAAAGAAATCATAAAGTGGTTGGATTCAAGCATCACCTATCCCATCTTTAAAAATTATTGGGTAAGCCTGATGCAGTGTGTGCCTAAGAAATGAGGAAAGACATATGTCACTAATGAGAAGAATGAGCTGATTCTGACAAGAACGGTGTCTGGTTGGGGAGTTTGCACGGATTATAGAAAACCGAATAAGGCCACGATGAAAAATCACTTCTCGCTTTCATTCGTTGATCAAATGTTGGATAGACTGGAGGGACATGATTACTACTGCTTTCTAGACAGGTATTCAGGGTACAATCAGATAGCCATCGCTCCAAAAGACCAAGAAAAAATCACATTCACATGCCGTATAGTACTTCGCATTCCACGGGATGCAATTTTGGGCTTTTTAATGCCCCCGCCAACTTTCAATGATACATGATGACCATCTTCTTAGACATGATAAAATAAAGCATGGAAGTCTTCATGGATGACTTCTCAGTGTTCGGGGACTCTTTCGACCATTGTTTGCAGAATTTGGGGAAGGTACTGAAAAGATACGAACACACTAATCTGGTGCTAAATTGGGAGATATGTCACTTCATGATGTATGAGGGCATTGTATTGGGACACCATATCTCACAGAAGGGTATTGAGGTAGATAGAGCAAAAATTGAGACAATCGAGAAACTTCCTCCACCATCATTCCTCAAGGGGATTCGAAGTTTTCTTGGGCATGCAGGGTTTTACATAAGATTTATCAAATTTTTCTCAAAGATTACTAAACCATTGTGCAACCTACTAGAGAAAGACGTGTCCTTCCACTTCGCTAATGAATGCCACCAAGCATATGGAATCTTGAAACAGAAATTGGCCTCGGCCCCCATTATAGTAGCGCCAAATTGGACACTTCTATTTGAAGTCATTTGAGATGCTAGTGATTTTACAGTGGGTGCGGTCTTAGGGTAACGTAAGGAAAAGATTTTTCATACCATTTACTACACTAGTAAAACCTTGAACGAGGCACAACTTAACTACACAACAATTGAAAAAGAGTTGTTGGCAGTAGTGTTTGCCTTCGAAAGTTCTGTTCTTACTTAATAGGCACAAAGGTGATAGTCTACACAGATCATTCAGCTATTAAGTACCTAATAGCAAAGAAGGAAGCCAAGCCAAGTCTGATTTGCTGGGTGCTACTATTGCAAGAATTTGACATGGAGATCCGAGATAGGAAAGGGACTGAAAATCAAGTAGCGGATCACCTATCGCGACTTGAAAATGGGGCGACAATTGGTAATGAGATGACAATAAATGAGACATTTCAAAATGAGCAATTATTCACCACCATACACAAAGAAGTCTCGTGGTATGATGACTACGTGAATTATATTGTGTTGGGAAAATGGCCACTGGAATGGACACATCAGCAAAGGAAGAAATTCTTTAATGAAGTAAAGCATTACATTTGGGACGAACCATATTTGTTGAGAAGATATTCCGACCAGTTATTACGGCATTGTGTACCCCATGAGGAGGTCAATAGCATCCTTCAGCACTACCACTCCTCTACATATGGTAGCTACATTGGCAGAGATAAGACCGCACCCAAAGTGCTGTAATCAGGTTTTTTTTTGCCCACTCTGTTTAATGATGCTCGCATGTTTGTTCCTCGATGTGACATGTGCCAAAGGATGGGAAATATCTCCAAAAGAAATGAAGGACCACTCCAAAGCATCCTAGAAGTCGAATTATTTGATGTTTGGGGAATCGACTTCATGGGACAATTTGTTCCATCGCATAGAAATCTCTACATTTTGGTTGCGGTGGACTATATTTTCAAATGGGTAGAAACAATAGCACTACCATCCAATGATTCCAAAGTGGTACTGCAGTTCCTCAAGAAAAACACCTTTACATATTTTGGGACCCCTAAAGAAATCATCAGTGAAGGTGGCACATATCTTAAAACAAGTATTTCGATACACTCCTCGCTAAATATGGAGTTATTCATAAGGTAGTTACCGCACACCACCCGCAGACAAGTGGCCGGGTCGAAGTATCTGTTGGGGAAGTTGTGGAACCCCTAGGGTTGGATTAGACCTCCGCGCAGTGGAAGTGGGTCTAACCCAAGGATATCAGGGCTAGGGTGTATTTTAAAATATTTTAATGAAAAACTAAATTTCGATACGAGTCTATAGGAAAAATGATGGACCAAATCGAAGTCTGAAAATTTCGGAATGGAGAAAATGAAGTTTTAGTGTTCGTCAGCCTTGGGAGTCACGACGCACTGGATGGGAGTCGAGACACTTCAAAGTGCGAGAGCAACTCCGAAAGCTGAACGTCTCAGCATCGTGATGTGGAAGGATGAGAGTCGTGATGCTCCTAGGTCTGATGTTCAGTGTCGTTGTAGGACACAGAAATTGGCGATGCTGTTCCGGGCTCGCGGCCCGGTCGGGAGTACGGAGTAGCCCGCGGGGGACTAAACCGGAGAATAAAGGAGTCACCACCCAGTGTGAACTGGGAAATGATTTAAGGCCGCACTCACCCCTCGCAAGGGAAGACCTTAAACCGTTGGGTTCAGAATGGTCCCTTACTTATGCCACTTGTAATGAATGGATTTATGCGATAATATAATCGAGTCTACGCAACATACATACGCAAGAATAACCCATATCTAAGTTTGCATACAACCTATATCTAAGTTTGCATACATAGGAGTAGAACCTATATCTATGTTTGCATGCATAAAAGTAAATCGACATAACGGTAAGCACACAATTTCATGAACATATTAAATATATAAATACGGAAACATAAATAAATAGTAATTGTCTAAACATAAAAATTGAAGAGATATAATTAAGCTCCTAATGCGAAAGAAATAACTAAATCATGCATGGAAATAACGTGTTATTTCTAATGAACCATGGATAAACACAAGATTAGATAAAATGAAATATGTGTGTTTCTCAAGTAGTACGTGGAATTGTATCCCAAGTTCAGAACGCACTACCGTCTATTCGGATTCAGCTACGGAATTTACGTCTGGGTTTCCATTTGATATACCACGAGAGATAACACAAAATCATTCATCCAACAACAATAACATACATGAACCAACAATATGCATGCGAAGAAATACTAATAAATAATTGAAAAAGATGAACGAGAGTAAATAAAAGGGTGCCCTCAAGTCTTACCTTTTAAGTCACCTCTTGGGAATGCGTTACGCGGCCGTCGGAATGGTTAATGCTCTGCAACTCCTCTGGTTCACTAGTTCAATGTTTTCCTTCGTCACCTTCCTATTTTTGCTACTATCTCTGGTCTTTGTTTTTGGTTACTATTTTTTTACGTGAATGTGGGGCTATTTTAAGGACTTTCAGGGGCAGTTTTCGGTGACTTAAGGGTGTAGTTTAGGGCTGTATATTGCGGTAATTTGAGGGATTTCAGGGCTGTGATTTTCGGCTTTGTTTGAAGGAATGACGCGTGTGTCTTTGAGTTGGTGGGTCTGTGAGCAATGTTAAGGCTGTTTCTTGGTTTGGTCAAAAGACTGTTGTGGCATGGGATTTGTCTTGTGTGCGTTTGTAAGTGTTATGTGTTTTATAGTTAGTGGGTTGTGTGTGTTGTCAAATTGAGATGAGAGCAGTCGAGTGTCTTGTTTGTGAGTGTTCAATTGCCGTGAAGTGCATGAGAGGAGAGAAGGGTTGCGTTGTCATTAATGGGTTGAGTGGCAGGCTTTAGGGTTGATTTTTTCAGTTGCTAAGGGCTCTGTTAGTGGGTTAATTTGTGGCTTGCATTTTTTTGATCTGTTCGGTGATGAGGTTAATTTCTTTTGTTATTTGCTGTGACAAGAAAATGAGAGATGAGAGAGGTTAGAGAGAGGTGTAGGGGTGTGAAGCTTAGGGTCATTTTTGTGAGGTTGGCGTGAGGATGCTAGGGGGTGAAGGGTTTGGTTTGTGTGTCTTTTTATAGGAGTGGGCTGGGATTTTCCTTGCATGGGAAGGAAATAAATCATGCAATCCTGGGGGGTATCTTTAATTGGTGTGTTATAAGGAAAAGATCTATTCAATTTAGGAAGGTGATTTATTTAGTTTAGGAAAGGGATTTAAGAGATTTGATTTGATTTATTTAATTTAGGAAGGAGATTTGATTTGATTTATTTGATTTTGGCATGTGATTTATTTAAATTAGGAAGGTGATTTGTTTGGATTTTAACATGTGTTTAATGTTTTAATTATTTTGGATTGGTCGTGGAGGCTTGTGGGCGTGTGGGATGGCTTTTTGGTGGGCTTGGGCGTGTGGCTTGGTGGTGTGTGGGCTTGGGCGTGTGGCTTGGTGTGGGATGCGGGGACTTTTGGGTCGAGTCTAACAGTTAAAACAAAGATTAATCCAGTGAACCTGAGGCTAAGCAAACGAATGAAATCTAGCAAGGTATTGAGTTTTCCCTTCCGACGTCCGTTTCCCGCGACTTCCGCAACTTAAAGGGTAGTGCCTCCATACGAGGCTCATCATCGGGTTTTCATGCAAAAATGCAAGTGTCTACAGTCGCGACGCTGTAGGGTCAGAGTCGAGAGGCTCACGTGGGTAGTGAGCAATTTAAACCTTTAAATCAATCATAAACACTTCCAATTTTATCCTATCATTTCAATACATCTTAAAACCACTTTTAACATTAAAACCAACCACAACACATGTTATACAACTAACATACATGTATTCTAAATACTTATATGAATTTGTTGAATCTAAACATAAACTAATTTTAGAATCCCAAGAAGAAATGTTTCATGAACAATTCTAGTTCACCCAAAGGTGGTCAAGTGATTCTAGAATGGTAGTCATAGCTCTAAGCTTTAATCTAGAGTTCCAAACTCTTATTAATTGTTCCATGTCCAACATGAACATCTTTATGTTGGACAATTACGACCCATAGCGTCACTATTTGTACAGATCATGGTGTTGTTGTACAAATTAACTATGTGACAAAGGAGATTGCACTCTTATCATTTGTGATTAGATCACCAAGATGTATAAATGATGAGAGGTCTCTATGATTTGTTCCTGGATGGAGAATGATATGAGACAGTATCAGTCCATGAAGGATAAATCATTAAATATCCCTAGTCAGAGTATTATCGAGATTGGACATCGATAAATACGTAAAAGACTAGTATTACACTTGTGCGCGTTTGTGAGGGCACAACGACATAGTTCTCATATATTTGGGTATATGATACTCATGTAAGTGTAATAGGAGGTTGTGTTTTACCGATGGTATGGGAAACAGCTTCGCTCTGGATAGACCCCCCGCGGAATCCCATTAGTAGTATGACTATGTGTCTATGGGAGTCTGCAATCAGGGTAGGTGTATTTGGTCTTAACCTGAGACTTGCACCGCTAATACATACGATAATCAATATACTTTAGTTGAGGTCGTCCAGGGCTTTAACCGGTTCTGTGTACGCCAATACTGGGTATATTGGGAATCGCAGTGTGTTGGGTGTGATGTCAAGACGGAAGTGTCACTCCAGTCATATGGAGATGATGGTCACGTAGGATACGGAACTTATTCTCTTAAATGCTCGAGCTATCAGGATATTATGACAAGGTCATGAATATCCGATTATAGAGACTAGTTACCAGACATTCGATATGTGCTTCGTACGGGGCAGACACAATTCCAGCCCCAGGCCTTGCACGTGATCATCCGATACTGGACAGAAATACGCAATACTTCGGTATACTACGCTTGATATAGATCACATATTCCTATAAGGATATTTCTGGAGAATTGGGTAGGCATAGCGCTTTACTAGAAGCCAACATTGTCTTGTAAATCGGTATAAACGTAGTACGAGGTACTTATGTGTTCAGATAGTCCGACGACCGTATTTACTGCCAACATATCCGGGGATCTCATGGGTAGCTTCCTGAAGATTCACCGATAATGTATGACTCTCACTTTGATTAATCTGGAATTAATTAGAAGAGAGAGAAAATTAATCTGGGATTAATTACGGAGATATTTTATCTGGGATAAAATATTAATTAAAGAGAGAGAACGATTAATTTGGAATTAATCGATAAAATAATATATTTGATATATTATGCGAAATTGGATTTCGACGCGGAATTGAAATTAGATTTTAATTCGGGCGAACGAATTAATTTAGAATTAATTCGTTAGCGACGTGAATAGTGATTTCGCTAGGCGTAATCATTTTATTACGTCGCGACGAAAAATTCATTAATTTGGAATTAGTGAACCCGAGCCCGGGATTATTTACGAGCACATTCGCATTTCGAATTTGAGTGCGGCACGCAAGTCAAATCAAGCGTCAAATCGCTAGTCGCATCAAGCGTCAAATCACATGTCACTTTGAGTGATGTGACAATTTGATTGATTGATTTGATTGATTGATGTAGTAGTTGAAAAGCATTTTTGCTTTTTGGCTTTTGACTTTTGCATTTAAGGAAAAGTAGAAATTTGGTAAATGGTTTATTATTTTTTGAAAATATATAAACTAAATACACATTTTTTTTTTACCTACCTTTCTCTCTCTCCTTTTACGGTTTCATGAGAAACCAATTTCCCTCCTCTTTCTCTCTTATCCATCTCACGGCTTCAAGCCGATTTCTTCTCTAATTTTTCTGGTTAGACCGAATTTGTGACAAGCAAAGAAGATGAAGAAGTGCTAGCACACACCTTGGGTTATACATAGGTGATAGGGAAACCTACACATGAGCATGGAATCCCTTTTTGAAGCTTGAAGCTTGGAGCTTCCATGGAGTCTTCAATGGCCGAATTTTTGAGGATCAAAGAGGAGCAAAATTGTGCAACCCACTACCATAGGGAGCCATTGCCGTGACCTTGAAGAGGAGAAAGAGGCTTGTGTTCTTTGATGCATCAAATCCAATCATTGTGAGTATATGTTTCCGCCATTCTTCTTTGATGTATTCATGCGTTTTCTTGCTTGATTTCATGATCTTGGGACCTAATTAGAAACCAACAATGGTATCAGAGCTTTGATCAAGCATGAAAAAGTTAGGGTTAAAATTGGGTAAACTTGATTTAAGCATGATTTGGTTGAATTGTTTGATTAAGTATGCTTGAATGAGGTTGAGTTGAAGTTGTGTATGTTCAATTTCATGAAATTGGATTGGATCCATTTTTCCCCAAATTTTTGGAGTAGGCCGAAAATGATGAACCCTAAATTTCTTGGTGATTTTGTTTGTTTGATCATTGGATGACTTAAAACAAGTGGGTAATGTTGTTTTCAAGTTCAATTGGATTGAATTTTGATTTGGAACAATTTTCCCCAAATTAAAGGGCTTGGCCGAAAATCTTTGATTTTGAAATTCATGGTGTTTTTTGATTTTAATTCATTGGATGAGTTGAATTGATTTTGGGAAATGATGATTGTGGATTCAATTGGATTGAAACCGAATCGGAATGCAAAAACCCCTAATTGCCGAGAACAAAAGCATGTGAAATTGGGTTTGATTTTGATGAAATTGTGTTGGACACTATTTGATATTAAAGTGCATGATTAATTAGGCTAATTGATGTTTTAGGAATTTTAATTGGATGATTAATTGTGTATTACACTTAGGTTAATTAATTATGGAATTTGGAATTTTATAAGTTAATTAATTTTGGGCTTATTTTGGAAATTGGGCCTTATAGGTTGTAATTGGACTTTTGGGCTTGGTTTTACCAAGTTAGGTTTAGGCCAATTTGGTTGGATCCAATTGGGCCCAAAACCATATCCATAAAGTCCAATTATGACTTAATGGACCTTAATTATTTAAATTGGGCCTAATGGGTCAAAATTAATTTAAAGGCTTATGGGGTAACTCCCAGATTGGACCTTGGTTATCGGTTTGACCCGAGTTGACCAAAAGTCCACGCCTTATAGAAATTAATTAAAAGCCCATTGGACTTTAATTAAATAAACATTAGATGTTAATCGGGCTTAGAGACCCGTTGCGATTAAATTTGGAATTTAAGTCGTAAAGGTTCATTAATAAAAGTGTAATATTTAATTTGGAATTAAATAGTTAATTAGTATTAAATACAAATTGAATTGGATTTAATTTTGTAGTTTAATTTAATTCAAGAATTCGTACTTTGAGTACTTATTCGCAAAATGAGTTTGACTCGCGCAAAAATCAAATCATTGTTTGAACATTGGATGATCAGTAATTATCAGATTAATTAATTGGATTAGATTGATTGATAACATGCTTGTATGAATACATGGTTGCGATGCATGAATAATGTATATCGGATGGATATTAGTCGGGTGGGGCAATTTTGGAAATTGTGTAATAAATTTGATTTATTAATTGGACCTGCGTGTCCAGCCTTATCACCTTTATTCTCATTGTATTTCTCTTCTCACCTATTCCCCTCAATGTAAATGAGGTTTCTTTAGAAGTGTAGTGTAACGGGTAGAATTAAATACATGTGCTAGCTTTGGAGAGAGAAAATGAGAGATTTGATCTAGAATCAATGTAAAGTATCCATCCGCATATCATTATTATTTTATTTCATATACGCTTTATTATGTGTTTAGAATGCATGTTTAAGGGTGTATGATGATGAGACCTTAACAAAGATAATAAATTGGTTGCCAATTTGCACGCGAAAAACCCTCGTTAAATATTAAGCATCTTTCCTTCCATTGAGTGATTCTCACTCAAGATCCTAGACGGTATTGGTTTGTTGGCCAAAGTCAAGGCCTTTTTCTGTCGAAGATGTGTTTGAATCACGAAGGCTTTGTTCCATATTGGTGTCATGTCCAAGTTGTGGTTTGTTGGCCAAAGTCAATACCACTTCTTGTCCATCGACATTGATTACGAAGCTTTCCATGGTCAATGGGTCGAGCTTGACTGGGATCACTATGTTTGTTGTGCCAAAGCCAATGCTTAGTTGATTCAGAGGAAAAAGGTTAGGTAATACATTGGATGTATTGGCATATATAAGATATATGTTTCGGACTTGGATGTCCTCCTACCGGATCTAGGAATTAGATTGGGTTCAATTGATCTTAGAGATCTACCTAGTTAATTATCATACAATTTGTTGGCCAAAGTCAAGATTATGTGATATTTAACGGGATCCTAGCCACTAGGAAACACGGTTTCCCGAGTACTCGACAGAGGGTTAGAGGCTCGCCGAAAAATAGTGGGAGGCAAGAATTGAATTTGCAATACTCGTTCAATTACTCGCCATACGCGCTCATTCAAATTATTTCGTCGTTAAATTAAATGTTAGTTGGACTAATATTTAAATTGTTGTTTTAATTAACAGTTGGACTGTATTATAGTTGATTATATATAATTGGATTATATTAATCAATATATTTGAATTAATTAATTTCAGTTTACAGTTGATTTTATAATTGGATTATAGTAATCAATGTAATTGAGGTTAATTAATTTAGATTATATTTGATTATATAGTTGGACTATTATAATCATTATAATAAATAGTACCACAAATCGTTGATTAAATAGTTGGACTATTAGAATCAAGATGTAAAAATGAAAGATTAGTGTTTAAGACATAATCCTGGGTGAAAATGTATTTAAACGACTTTAATTTTCAAATTGGGAATAAATTTCAGGATGGTCCTGGAAAAATAATAAGTTATTTTATTTGATAAAATAAAACATAATGCCTAAGCTTGGAGTTAAGCAAATAAGTGGAACATGCTATTTGGAATTTCATGTAATGAAAACTTTAGCGCTTAATCCATTAAGCTTGTCGCGGTAGACTCTTTAATTTCTAAATCAGAACTAAGGATTAGATCCTTAAAGTATGATACTGAAATTGAAGGATTTTCATGGATCTATTTTAGATTTTTGGAATACTAAATTGCAATAAATAATTCTTGGATAATTAATGACTATTCTCAATGAGACAAAGTCAAAGTTTGCAATTAGACAAGTAGCGCAAGGCGCACCTTACTTCGATATTCTATAAACCCGAGGCTTGGCCAAAGGCTGCTAGAATGTTGAAAAGGGCAAAGGCAAAATCATTATAATCTTCTGGGAAGATAAAAGGACAAATCCCATGAAGGAATTGAAGACGAGCAAGGCTCTGACTTCATAAATGATTGTCATAATTATGTTCACAACTAGTATTGAAATTGATTTTAGATACTTAGTGTGGTACATAAATATATATTGATGTTCAGAATCTGTTTTGAACAGGATACTGACATCATTAGAGATTTATCTGCGAATTGGAAACGGGACGAAAGTCGTTGTTTTAACCGTAGATACCTGAATTTAGGAACTACCTTCGGGTTAGTACTTAAATTAGGAAACTGTTATAATGTAACTAGTTTGACTAGAAACATTATCTCTTTGTCAGTTTTTAGCCCGCTGCGGGTAAACCTTTATATTCTAGAACACTAAAGTGTTTTATTATATAAAGATGATATTGAGATAAACACATTAGATGTGAATAACAGAATTTATATTTTGAATATAAATAATATCTCAAATATATAACATGACAAATAAATAGCTCAAAATGATTTGATCAATTAAGAAACTTAAATATGGCATAGTTGTCAGGGACACTATTAAACAAGAATCGTATATCCGCACTTTTGAAGAGCGGGTACCAGGACAAATTTGATTTCATTCAAATAAAGTCTACGAATCTAGTTTATTGGGTAAAGTGCCGAAAATACTATTTACTTGGTAAAAGTGTCAGTGCCACCGATCTGTTAGCCCTAGTTCATAGTGATGCAAGTGGGCCCATGTCTAGCTAGGCTAGATATGGATATGAATATTTCATGACCTTTACGGATGTGGCATCGCTATGGTTATGTGTTTCTTTTGAAACACAAATCGGAAACTTTCAAATTTCGACACGAAATAGACAAACAGATCGGCTAAAGTATTAAACCGCCACGGTAAGACCGTAATGGAAAATACTTAAGCAATAAGTTTCTAGTATACTTGAAAGAGTATAATATTCTTTCAAATAAGGACTCCTCCCGGAACACGTCAGTTTGACGGTGTGTCCGACAGGATTAACCGAATCTTGTAAGACATGATAAGGTTAATCGCGAGTTGCTCTGAGCTACCATTTCCTTCAACGGATAAGCGATAAACAGTGCAAGAACTTATTTAGAATAAGGTTCCATAAATGTCTGTTTGACAGATAACATATTAGATATGAACGGGAAAAGAAACCGGGTTTCACAATCCTGTTAGATTTGGGATGCTAGGCATACGTTTGGATGATACCAAACAAGAACCCAAATTGGATAAGTGCCAAATGTAGGTAATCCTAGGGATACCATAAGTATTGTACTTATACACCTCACCAGAGAATAATTAGATTATTGCTCACCATGCGGTTTTCCTGATAGGAATACCGAAATGCAGTGGTAAGTGGGAGGATAGTAAAACTCGATGAAAATCGGAGTAATACTATTCAAAGGCACCGAACCTTAATGGAACAAAAATAGTTCATCAAGGATGAAACTATTACTATTAATCTTCGAATACACAAGAACCGCGTAAGTCGGAGAGAGTCAGAAAACAACCTGGGGTATGGGTTTCTGATCTAACCTCATAAAGATGTCTATCTTAATGAGGAATACCAACTGACTACGTATGAGGAAGTGATACAAGGTATCGACTCCCTATTATGGCAAAGTGCCAGATAGTCCAAAATGGATTCCATGTATATCAACCAGTTTGGATACTAGTTGATGTACCACAAGGCATTGTGCCTATTGGTACTATATAAGTCTTCAAGGAAGACGTACATGGATGGCAACATACCAACGTATAAAGCTGGGCTTTTAGCGGAAAGGTATCGTTATCAATATTGTGTTGATTACGATTCAACCTTTTACCTATTACCACGGTATATCCATTTGGATAATGCTTGTTATTCAATCCATGATTGGATTGAGGCAAGCATTAGGTTCTTGAAACTATCATTTTGATGTAATCATAATGATTTATGATTTAATTCAAAACGAAAATGATTCTTGTGTAAATAAGAGGGTTAGTGGGAGCGCACTGACAGTGGTTATCCTATTAAATAATGATAATATATGTCATTTCTTGGAAATGATATTCCCATAAAATATATCGGTGAAAGCTTGGCTTTCGAAATACTCTTCGAGAAACCGTACATTGAAAAATGTACGCGACCTGGTGTCTCATACGCTCTGAGCATATGGATTCACAAACAGGCCAATCCGAGTGATAGTCACTGGATTGATGTTAAGAACATCCGTTAGTATCTTAGAGAACTAAGGATGTTGTCTTAGTCTATGGAGAAGGAGAACTTAAAGTGACTAGGATCACTGTAGCAAGTTTCCTATAACCGATAAAGACGACTGAAAGTCGCAAACAGTACTATACAGTTTGAAGAACGGTACAGTGAGCTGGAAACCTTCAAAGCAGGATACTGTTACCAAATAAACAACAAATACGGGTTAATTGCAGCAGCTGAGGCAGCAATAGAAGCCATATGGGTCAATATCAAATCTAATTAGATTAGATATAGTTCTGCTAGCAGTTGAGCTAGGCGTCAGCACAGGCTAAAGAATTAATGGTCTCATCAACGATCCAGATACATACTTTGATATTCATCTGATTCGTTCGGATCATACATCGTGGCGATGTGATGATCGAATAAATCGCGTCAAGATGATATTCATGAAAATTCGCTGACGAAAGCATTCCTCAGCAATTTGAGCCAACCGTACATAGTTCGGGTGTCAGAGACTCGAGTGACTGGCTATAGGCCAAGTGGGAGATTGTTGGAAAATTATGACCCATAGTGTCACTATTTGTACAGATCATGGTGTTGTTGTACAAATTAACTATGTGACAAAGGAGATTGCACTCTTATCATTTGTGATTAGATCACCAAGATGTATAAATGATTAGAGGTCCCTATGATTTGTTCCTAGACGGAGAATGATATGAGACAGTATCAGTCCACGAAGGATAAATCATTAAATATCTATAGTCAGAGTATTATCGAGATTGGACATCGATAAATACGTAAAAGACTAGTATTACACTTGTGCGCGTTTGTGAGGGCACAACGGCATAGTTCTCATATATTTGGGTATAGGATACTCATGCAAGTGTAATAGGAGGTTGTGTTTTACCGATGGTACGGGAAACAGCTTCGCTCTGGATAGACCCTCCGCGGAATCCCATTGGTAGTATGACTATGTGTGTATGGGAGTCTGCAATCAGGGTAGGTGTATTTGGTCTTAACCTGAGACTTGCACCGCTAATACATAAGACAATCAATATTGGGAATCGTAGTGTGTTGGGTGTGATGTCAAGATGGAAGTGTCACTCGAATAATATGGAGATGATGGTCACGTAGGATACGGAACTTGTTCTCTTAAATGCTCGAGCTATCGGGATATTATGACAAGGTCATGAATATCCGATTATAGAGACTAGTTACCTGACATCCGATATGTGCTTCGTATGGGGCAGACACAATTCCAGCCCCAGGCCTTGCACGTGATCATCCGATACTGGACAGAAATACGCAATACTTCGGTATACTACGCTTGATATAGATCACATATTCCTTTAAGGATATTTCTGGAGAATTAGGTAGGCATGGCGCTTTGCAAAAAGCCAACCTTATCTTGTAAATCGGTATAAACGTAGTACGAGGTACTTACGTGTTCGGATAGTCTGACGACCATATTTACTGCCAACATATCCGGGGATCTCATGGGTCGCTTCCCGAAGATTCACCGATGATGTATGACTCGCACTTTAATTAATCTAGGATTAATTAGAAGAGAGAAAATTAATCTGGGATTAATTACGGAGATATTTTATCTGGGATAAAATATTAATTAAATAGAGAGAACGATTAATTTGGAATTAATCGATAAAATAATATATTTGATATATTATGCGAAATTGGATTTCGACGCGGGATTGAAATTAGATTTTAATTCGGGCGAACGAATTAATTTATAATTAATTCGTTAGCGACGTGAATAGTGATTTCACTAGGCGTAATCATTTTATTACGTCGCGACGGAAAATTCGTTAATTTGAAATTAGCGAACCCGAGCCCGGGATTATTTACGAGCGCATTTGCATTTCGAATTCGAGTGCGGCACGCAAGTCAAATCAAGCGTCAAATCGCTAGTCGCATCAAGCGTCAAATCACATGTCACTTTGAGTGATGTGACAATTTGATTGATTGATTTGATTGATTGATGTAGTAGTTGAAAAGCACTTTTGCTTTTTGGCTTTTGACTTTTGCATTTAAGGAAAAGTAGAAATTTGGTAAATGGTTTATTATTTTTTGAAAATATATAAACTAAATACACATTTTTTTTCTTTACCTACCTTTCTCTCTCTCCTTTTACGGTTTTATGAGAAACCAATTTCCCTCCTCTTTCTCTCTTCTCCATCTCACGGCTTCAAGCCGATTTCTTCTCTAATTTTTCTGGTTAGACCGAATTTGTGAGAAGCAAAGAAGATGAAGAAGTGCTAGCACACACCTTGGGTTATACATAGGTGATAGGGAAACCTACACATGAGCATGGAATCCCTTTTTGAAGCTTGAAGCTTGGAGCTTCCATGGAGTCTTCAATGGCCGAATTTTTGAGGATCAAAGAGGAGCAAAATCGTGCAACCCACTGCCATAGGGAGCCATTGCCGTGACCTTGAAGAGGAGAAAGAGGCTTGTGTTCTTTGATGCATCAAATCCAATTATTGTGAATATATGTTTCCGTCATTCTTCTTTGATGTATTCATGTGTTTTCTTGGTTGATTTCATGATCTTGGGACCTAATTAGAAACCAACACTTTAACCTAATTAACAAGCATATTTTGTTTATACTTCTAAAGCATCCTAACACAATTTATTAGCCTCATTTCAACATTAAGCTATATAATCATGCATCCAATACATAAAAGAACATAGCTTAAGGGAAGTTCAAACTTACCTAGCAAGCTTGATGTAAAGATCCAATATTCTTCACTTTGTTGAAATGGTTGGAGAAGTTCCAAGGTTTGCAAGCTTCACTCAAAGATCCAATCTTGATTCCAATGCTAGTGACCTTCACTTCAAGATCCAATCTTGATTTCTCCTAGATGAAATGTTGTAGAGACCTCACAAACTTCTCTAAACACTTCTCTAACTTAGGCTAATTTCTCTAATTTTTGCTTGTATTTACCTTTCTCAAGCTTAATTAAAACCTTCCTAAAGCTTGCTATTTATAGAAAAACTTTGGCAAATTTTAATTAATAAAATTTCTAATAAATTTTTAGGTGGGCTTAATCTAATTTATCCATATATGCATAATTAGGTGTGACTAATCTCCATTGTCTATCACTTTGATTTAATCCAATTAAATCAAGACAAGGATTAGGATATGGATTAGTTCAATGTTTGCCACTTGGATTGAATCCAATTAAATAAAGCCAAAACCACATATTATTACATATATATATATATAATTACCATAATATCCTCAAACGGTAGAGATAATTATGATTTTACAATTAAGCCATTGTGTAATTATTGAATTAATTCAATTAGTCCAATTAGGTCAACGTAAATAATCAATATTATCCAATAACACTTGATTATCTTAGTTGATAATTATAATATCAGATATTATCTTTTATCAAAATTAATCGGCTACCCAAGTGCTCAATGAGTACACTTCATATTGGGACTCTCTACGTTCAGACACGTTCGTTATATAAGTCTAGCTAATATATAAGCAATTCGACCACCTACGAATTCACGAAGAACACGAACGACCTTTCTGAAATATACAAGTCGAGGTCATTACATATGTTTAACAATCCCTCCATCATAGGCTATCCGAGTTGTGCTTAGGAAAAATAGAATACACCGTCAAGTTTTTGAGACGCACATCTCATGTCGACATGTCCACGATTCTTCATAACTGATGCGATCCATCCTAGGTGATCGAATTTGGCCAAAGCTTTAAGAATCGTGACTTTAATCACATGGATACCTAAACCCCTTATGGTACACATACGAGCCGACGGATTCTATTTTGCTTCGCACTTAATTATTGAGTGCATCGATCTACACCTAGTGAACATCTAGAGGCCAGATTATGAAAAGTTTATGATATACATGGCATCAAAGTGTGGAGGATCTCACAAGAAAATCAATACTATCTTATAGTCAAAGGATTACATATGCTACTCGACTCGAGGAGATTCCTATTGACGGTGGTGCGTACTTCCAACTATTAGGAATCACCTGTGAGTCATTCATTATTCGGTCCAACTAATACCCACATGTCTATACGAGTTTCCAAAACTCATGGTTCATCGGGTTAAACCATTGGAACTCCAATTCCAATATACGACATGTGCTAGTCTTCTAGGTTATAGGAATTCTAATGTATACCAAAACCAATGTGTAGACACTGTATTTTTACATAAGCCAAATGATGAGCCTCGTATGGAGGCACTACCTGAAAATTTACGGAAGTTGCGAGAAACGAATGCTGGAAGGAAAGAAAACCTCCAAAATTAGCACCTCACTGGATTCGAACCCACTAGCCAGCCTCAGATTCGCTCAGTCAGTTTCTGTTTCAAACACCTGTAATTGGCCCATTACCCTGCAACCCACACAATAGGCTCAAAACCTATGCAACCCACCATACACATGCCAATAGGCCCATGAAAACATCCTATGCACGCCCAAACCTTCCCAAATAGATAAAATCCCATGAAATTCACATGTACAAATTTCCTCATCAACACTTTCCAATTTAACAAGATGTGAAATCCCATCCTCACCAATTTAAAAAAGATTTGAGATATCCCTCACCAAATTTATGAGATTGTATTCCCAAAATAAATTGAGAATATATCTCCTAAATCAATGTGATTTATTTCCCTATTATGAGATCCTCTCAAGACATTATAAATTAGGGTCCAAATCATCACAAGAGGGGGACTCTCTTTCTTGACACTACACGGCAACAACACACAAAGAAAAACCTAAGTCTTGGACGGCAAAGAACTTGAAAACCTTATCTCTCTTCTTCTTCTTCCACCGAAAGAACAACAACCCAAAAACCCTAGCCAAAAAAGCGACCAAACAGCAAACAACCAAAGAGCTATCACCAAAAAAACAACCAACTAGAAACAATAAAAAACCGAGCCAACAAACAACCACCACTGAGAAACATAGCCAAAAAATCGAAACAAACTAGCAATCCACCACCGAGAAAAATAGCAAAACAAACCACCAAATAACCGAAACAAACAACCAAAACAGCCCCACCAAACAACTGAAACAGACTACCAAAACAGCCCCACCAAACAACCGAAACAAACAACCAAAACAACCACCAACAACCCTACCAAACACCGAAACCAGAAGAAACTAGAAACCAGCCAAAAAACTGTGAACAACCATCACCAAAAACAACCAAGAAACCGAGAAAAAAATAGCAAAGAATCGAGACCAAAACAACAAGCCAACCACCGAAAAAATAGCACCAAAACAGCAGCAAAAATAGCATCCTAAAATCACCCAAAAAAACTAGCCAACCACCTAAAAACATCACCAAAACCGCAACCCAAAAACATCAAAAATGGCAACTAAAACAACCAAAAATAGCAGACAAAACAACCAAAAACAGCAGCCAAAATAACCAAAAATAGCAACCAGAAAATAGAGAAACAACCAGCGAAACATTAAGTAGAAAACAACGAAACAACAAACAGAAAACAGTAAAATATCGAGTGAAACAGCGAACCAGCTTCAATCCTTCCGGTGACGGCCTAACGTACTTCCGAGAAAGCAACTTAAAAGGTAAGACCTGAGGGCACTCTTTACCGTATTTATTTTATAGTTCCGGACGCTGCGTGCTTGGTTGGACGTGAAATACATCCAGTCGGGTATACGAAGTCCTACATCAAAGATGACCAAATTTCTGGTCACATTTTATTTCATTCATTATTTTGTTGTTTATCTATTTTCCTATTTATCATTATTTTATTCCGTTATTTATCTTTTTTATTTATTTATTCACTTTCATCGTTATTTTATTTCGCATTTAGATTGTTATTTATTTTCTTGTCTATTTACTATTATTTTATTATTTCACCATTATTTTGTTTATTTTTATTTATGTATATTTTTTTATATCCGTTTATGTGTGTTATTATCCCTTGCGGTATATCGGATGGAAACTTAGATATAAATTCCATAGTCGAATCCGAATGGACGGTAGTGCGGTCTGTACTTGGGATACAACTGCACATACCACTCGGGATATACTCATACATGCATGCCTAACCCTATTTTTTATTTATCGACGTTTTTTACTTTTGATTATTATTACTCTTGTTAGTGTACCTTGTATTTCTTAATTTAATTTGCTTTTATTTATATTAATGTTTATGGGTGTGCAAATTTGTGTGTTTATTTGAATTATCTTCCATGAACTGCATAAGACTTGGCTATACCATTGTGTGAACCCGTCCATTATACTGGCAAAAGTAAGAGACCATTCTGAACCCAACGGTTTGAGGTCTTCCATTGCGAGGGGTGAGTGCGGCCTTAAATCTTTTCCCAATTCACACTGGGTGGTGACTCCTTTATTCTGTGGTTTAGTCCCCCGCGGGCTACTCCGTACTCTCTACGGGCTGCGACCCCAACAGTGTCATGGTCGCCGAGTATCATAGGCATAGCGGTAAACTCTACTTCGCTCCTACAGATGGCGGCTCCACTGGGATAGAGAATCGGCCCCGAAACAATGCCTTGTTGTGTCTGTGGCTTTGGCTTTGGTTAACCAAGTCTCATATATTTTGCATACCCTTTTTACCCCGATGGCGTCATGTATCATGAAGTCACTTTCACTCAAGGCGGCGGATCGTTATGTGATGACCATCACTCATTGGCATGTATCCTAGGGTATAAAAAAGGCGCGCTCACTTGGTCCCTCGAACCCTTGAGTGGGGAGACCTAGTTGTGAGCAACCCTTCATCGGCGTGAGTGTTTATCCATACCCTTATAAGCCCACATATGAACCATAATTATATGTCCTATATAAGCTACCATAATGCTTGTGTTTAGGACCATTATCATTTCAATCCATTTGGGCCTCTCGTCATAAGATATGAACTTGTTGGGCCACTTAAACTGGGACGAGTTTGTATCTTATGATGATTGGGCCAAAAGTTTTCAAAATGACGATGGGCCACCTTGTGTTTGGGCCCCATATCATTTGAAGTTGTTTAGCCACCTTATCGCAAAAGTGTAAACCTGTTGGGCCTTTTCAACTGGGACAAGTTTGCACCTCGCGATAATCTGATTGAACGCTTTAAAATGATAACGGGCCAACTTGTATGAAAATCATGATGGGCTTAGAAGGTCCAAACATGATCCGAATATGCCAAACGCATGAATCCGATATTCGCAATGGCTTTCATCCAGGAAGGGTACGCCATGTTATGGCATATTTGTATACTTTTGGATTTCTCCAAGTCCATCCCCACAACCGTGATTACCGAAGGCCCAATTCGTTGTTTCTAGACAATGGCACGATCCCCATAATAGGCTTAGTCAATATTTTAAATGGGCGGTCTTTGTCTTTTACCGATGGAAATGGACTGAGGTAGCCAAGGTTCACCCTTGTAGTGTAGGAGAGAACGATTTTGTGTACCCCACATTGGTGCATAAAATAAGCCATATCTATGACATAAATGGACTTACCATGAGTATGGGAGGAATAAGGTCGGAAGGATATATGCTGTTCTGATAACCACATGCATCTCATGCATACACGCATCATGATAACTCCTTGCCTTAATAGCCATCATAGATATTCGTTGGGTTAGAGAAGAAGGAAGACTTGTCAAGAAGAGGTTAGCAAGCATGAGTGCATCAAACAGTGAAGGTTCCCGCATGGATCAATTGGAGACCAACATGACCAAGATTACCAAGCAACTATAAACTTTGACCAATACTATGGCCAGTGTGACCGTGCCCCGCACAGTGGGAATAGAAAATAATAAGAATGGAAGGCGTGAAAACCCCCCGAATAGGGTGAGTGAAGAAATCCTTGTTTTTGATGATGACATGGCTGAGTATGCCGTAAGAAGGATAGACAGGCCTCAGGAAGAGTTACAGAAACTCAGAGAACAAGTAGAGTCAGTTACCAGCAAGATGAAGGGAAAACATGAGGATCTGTTAGACTATTATGTAATGAATTTCGAAGAACAGCTGCCTCCCCAGTTCAAGAAGCCTAACATGGCCAAGTTCAACGGAAATGGAGATCCTCGGGTCCATCTCCAAAAATATGTTTCAGTGATGAGTTCAGTGGGTTTGTCAAAGTGCCAGGTACATAAGATATTTGGGATGTCACTAGAAGGGGCACCCGTAGTATGGTATCATGGCCTGGAGAGAAAGATCAGGGATGACTGGAGGGCATTAGCGGAGGCCTTTCTGAACCAATATGTCACGGACCTGGAGATAGACTTGTCACTTCGTGATATAGAAAACACCAAACAGAAGCTATATGAGAGTTTCAAAGATTATGTGGATTGCTGGAGAGGCCAGCTCTTGAAGATGCAGACACGGCCCTTGGAGAATGACCAGATTAAGATGATCATTAAGGGCACCAAGCCCTCCATTTATAACAAGCTAAGAAGGATGACCTCCATGATTAGTGACTTCTGACAGTTAAGAGAAACTGTCATGGATATCGATGAAGAGGAAGCCGAGAACATTAAGTTTTACAGCCAGAATAGAAGGACCACTGGGGGACTTCAGAGACCAAGCCCGCTCTGACTGAGGTCGCCATTATCAGAAACAGACGATTCTCTAAACTTGGTAGACCTTTGTCAAAGGTGTTTGAAAAGCTGAAGAGGCAATGACTCATAAAACCTTTAGAACCTAAACCACTTCTAAACCCTGTGCCACCCCACCTCAACCTAAACCTATATTGTCACTACCATCAGCAAAAAGGCCACAACACTGACAACTGCGCCCGCCTCAGACATGAGATCCAAGACCTCATTGACACCCGTAAAATACCAGACCCGGAAAAAGAACAACCCAACACACACAGAAACCCTCTACCTAACTACCACTCTGTTCCACCACCCACCTACGTGATCAACTCCGGCCTACCCGAAAGCTTTGTTCTCCAAGCTCTCAACCATCAAGCTTCTTGCATGGGAATATGGGACAGCAGTAGTGAAGATGAAACATAACAGGGGAGAGATTTTTGGGAAAACTTCTCGAGCAGTGACGAAGAGGATGTAAAGGGGATGACTCGCAGTAGATATTTTTGCAGTGACATAACAAAGAAAGGCAAAGAAGTGCTAACAGAAGGCTGATATGTGACAGAGAATATTGATAACACCAAAGGGGATACTGTGTTGCATCAATTGAAGAAGACACGGGCATAAGTGAGCATTTGGGAGTTATTATACGCCTCTCAAGGGCACAGGCGTGCCATAGTAGAGGCTCTGAGCAAGATAATGGTACCTGAAGATGCAAACCCCATAATATTCATAGGGTCGGTACAGAAAGAGGCTAGGCAAATGATAACATTCTCTGAAGAAGAGCTTCTGATGGAGAGGATGAGTCACAACAAGCCACTATTCATAAAAGAGGAAGTAAGAGGCAAAAAGACATCTTGTGTGATGGTGGATGATGGCTCATCTATCAATGTGTGCCCTTTGAAGATTCTGTCAAGGTTGGGTATGCGGACAACAGATTTAAGCCCATCCAGCATGACTATCAAAGCATATGACGATAGCAAACGGGGAGTCGAAGGTACTTCATCACGGTAGTCAAAATGGGCCCGATAGAAGATGAAGCGGAGTTCACAGTGCTTGATATCCCAGCTACATTTGCTCTGTTATTGGGGAGGCCATGGTTTCATAAAATTAGAGACGTGGCATCCATTTTATACCAGGTTATTAAGTTCCCGTATGGAGAGGAATTCATCACCATCAGGGCTGAAGTATACAATGATGTGGCTGCTTTAGATATATAGCCTTTCAAAATGTTCTAAGTGGCGACAAGCTTTGAAGAATGGGTAGACCCTAAAGTGGCTAGATTCATGGAAAAAATGAAATATGAGCTAGGCACAGGTCTGAGTGCTAGAGGAGCGCTGCCCGACTTCAAGGGACATACCACTAAGAGAGGATTGAGTTGATGATCAAGAACAAATGGATGAAGCTGATGGAATATTTTGTGAAAGCCACAGGGTATCAAGGAGAGCCCTAACCCGTAGAAGTCGATGGGATGATAGTACTAGGATTTGAGATCTTCAACGAAGTGCTGGGTAACGAACCACAAGCAGAGGAAGTTACAGAAGAGGAAGATGAAAGGGAAGAAGAACTGCTGCAATTGGAGAACCTAACGCTCGAAGAAAGCAAGAAGACGGAAGAAGATAAGGTTGCAAATGACGAAGATGTTTATTTTCCTGATTTATTTGATTGTAATCATGCATTTATTAATAATAAAGACATTGATTTTTCTTACTTATTCGAGTCTTTTCCTATTATTCCACATCATAACATGCATGACATGAGCATATATGACATTAACTCAACAAAGACAAATGCATTTAATCTTGGTACATGTGAAAACCCCAAGGAAATTTCAATTACAAGTGAGGTTACCTTTGATGAGTGGAAAGAATTAGAGAGAATATTAATAAAATATGCAAAAGTATTCGCCTGGTCCTATGAAGACATGCCAGGAGTGGACAGGGGTATTGTCCAGCACATGATACCAACTTATCCAAACATGAGACCAGTAAAGCAGAAGCTCCGAAGAATGAGGCCAGAATAGGCCGAAAATGTTAGGGAATAAGTCAAGAAATAGATAGATGTGGGATTCTTAGAAGTGGTAAAATACCCCGAGTGGTTAACCAAAATTGTGCCGGTACCAAAGAATGATGGAAAGGTCAGAATATGTGTGGATTATGGGGACCTCAACAAAGCTTACCCAAAAGATGATTTTCCCCTACCTCATATAGATGTGTTGGTCGATAGCGCAGCTCTATCTGCTATGTACTTGTTCATAAATGGATTCTCATGATACAACCAAGTCCTCATGGCTGAAGAAGACAAGCATAAGACTGCCTTCGTCACTGAGTGGGGTACATATTGTTACAAGGTGATGTCGTTTGAACTTAAGAATGCGGGAGCCACTTATCAACAAATGGCCACTATATTATTCCACGACTTGATGCATAAAGAGATTGAGGTATACATGGATGACATGATGGTTAAATCTGAGATGAGGACCAGACATATAGAAGCGTTGGAGAAATTCCTTCAATGGGTCGATAAGTACAACCTCCGACTCAACCCCAAAAAGTGTGTGTTTGGTGTAACATCAGGGAAGTTATTAGGACATACGGTAGGAATGAGAGGGGTAGAAAAAGACCCTGAAAAGATCAAGGCAATTACCGATATGGTCGCACCGAAGACATAAAAGAAAGTCAGAGCTTTTCTTCAGAAAATCCAGTATATCAGTTGATTCATTGCAAAATTAACATTGGTATGTGAGCCCATCTTCAAGCTATTGAGGAAGGACCGGCCTTTGGAGTGGAATGGGCAATGTCAATAAGTTTTTGAAAAAATCAAAGAATAATTGGTTAAACCGCCCGTCTTGAAACCCTCAAGGCCAGGCAAACCCTTAGTGTTGTATTTGGCCATAGAACCCGAAGCGCTAAGGGTGATGATGGTACAGGAAGATAAGACAGGGGTGGAACATGCAGTCTACTACCTCAGTAAGAAGATGCTTCCGTTTGAATCTCGCTATCAAGAGGTGGAAAAGATCTGTTTGGCAGTGATATGGGCTTCCCGAAAGTTGCGTCATTACTTCCAATCCTACAAGATACAAGTAGTAGCAAAAGAGAATCCCCTAAAATATTTGCAGTCACTACATTCACTAGTAGGGAAGTTGGGCAGATGGTTTGTGCTACTGACGGAGTTTGATATATAATACCTCACCTCTAAGGTAGTCAAATGGAGAGCTGTTACATAATTCTTGGCATTACAACCCATAGAAGGAGATCAGTATAAGTTCAAATTCCCAGACGATGAGGTCCAAACTATAACGGTCCCGGGGTGGAAAATGTATTTTGACGGGGTGGTGAATTTCAAAGGAGCTGGAATAGGAATTGTGATAGTAACCCCCGAAGAAGAAACTCTACCTATGGCCAAAAGGTTGACATTCGGAGTAACCAACAACATGGTCGAATATGAAGCATGTGCCTTTGGATTTAAAGCACTAATAGCCCTAGGAGCTATGGACGTAGAATTTTATGGAGACTCGATATTGGTAGTTCGACAGATGCGATGGGAATGGGAATTGAAGGAGGACCGGTTGAGACCATACCTACTCCATCTCAGGAAGTTGGCATAAGCTATCCCCGACCGTAAATTCCAGTACTTGCCAAGAGAAGAGAACCAAATGGCGAATGCATTAGCCACCCTAGCCGTAACTTGGGAAAACCCGGAAAAACTGGTAATGAGACCCATTGTACTGACAACAGCTAGCAGACCAAGTTATGAGATAGAGAGAATCTTAGAAGTAGAAGTCGACGATGGGAAGCCGTGTACTATAAAATTCTACAGTATATAGAGCGTGGAGAATTCCCGGAAAGAGCCGGTAAGAAAGACAGAATAGCCATTCAGAAATTGGCTTCCCAATATATGAGTTTAAGAGAAGAGCTGTACAAGAGACAAACCAATGGCATCCAGCTGAAATGTTTAAGAAAAGAATAGGCTCAGAAGGTGATGGAAGAGGTGCACGTTGGAGTATGTGGACCGCACATGAACGGATTGAATTTGTCTCGTAAGATATTGAGGCAGGGATTTTACTGGTCAACTATAAAAGCTGATTGCGCAAAGCTAGTGAAGCACTATCGCGATTGCCAGGCACACGGAAACTTGAACCATCTACCAACTACGAAATTGCACGGACTGTTTGAACCATGGCCTTTCTCAACATGGGATATTGACATGATTGGAGAAATCAAGCCACATGCATCAAATGGACACCGCTTCATAGTAGTGATAGTAAACTATTTTTCGAAGTGGGTAGAAGCCGAATCATTCTGTAATGTTATGGTGAAGCAGATGGCCAAGTTCATAGCTCGTAATACAGTATGTCAATACGGAATGCCACATCACATAGTGACGGACAATGGAGTCCAATTTCAAGGGGAAACAAAGGCGATGTTGCAGAAGTACGGGATAATGCCTCACAAATCATCACCTTATAGGCCACAGGCTAATGGGGCGGTAGAGGCGGCCAACAAAACTATAAAGAAAATACTAGCTACGATGACAGAAAATTATAAATATTGGGCTGACAAACTGCCGTATGCCCTTTGGGGGTATAGAACTTCGGTGAGAATGGCAACGGGAGCCACACCGTATGCTTTAGTTTACGGGATGAAGGTAGTGTTACCAGTGGAAATAGAGATACAGTCAATGCGGGTACTAGTAGAGGCAGAATTTCCTGAGCAGGAATGGGCCTCGCAAAGGTTCGAACAGCTAGCACTCCTGGATGAGAAAAGGATGAAGGCCTTATACCACATGCAGCTATACCAAAAAAGGTTGGCTCGGGCATTCTACAAGAAGGTGTGTCCCACCAAGATCAGAGAAGGTGATCTAGTACTGAAGCAGTCGAAGCCACTACTAATGGACCCAATGGGAAAGTTCATGCCCAATTGGGAATGGCCCTACCTAGTCAAAAAGGTGATGGGGAATGTGAAGACTCATCCATAAGTGATAGGGAAACAAACCCTTGATCTTGGAATCACCATTCGCAAAGCTTGGAGCTTGGAGCATCCATGGAGGTGATGACCGAAAAACACAAAGGGGCAAAATGAGGAGAAAGCTGAGAGCTTCATCAAGGGAGCAAAGGGCTTGTATTCATCGCATCCAAAACCGATCAATGTAAGTATGATTCTGACATGCTTCTTTGAGTATTCACACATGTTTCTATGCTTGAAATCGATCTTGGGACTAATCTAGAAACCCAACAATGGTATCTTGAGCCATTTTGAGCATGAAATTGAAATTAGGGTAAAATTGGGAAAAATTGATTTGAGCATGTTTGAGTGAAATTGATTGCTTGAGTATGCTTAAATTATGATAACATGGTGTTATGCATGATCAATTTGATGAAAATTGGATTGGATCAAATTTTTCCCCATTTTATAGCTTGGCCAAAAGTTGGACTGCCCTATGTCATGGTGATTTTTTGATTTTTGATTCATTGGATGAGTTGAAATCATTTGGGAAATGTTGATTTGAGATTTAATTGGATTGAATTTTGAATTGGACAAATAATCCCTAATTGTCGTGGACTAATAAGCATGAAAATTATTGATTTTTGATTCAAATGTGTTGGACATGTTTTGATGATAATAAGCATGATTAATTATGTAAATTGATGTTTTGGAAATGTTAATTTAGTTAATTAATTATGGCATGCACTTTAGGTTAATTAAATTATGAAATTTGGAATTTTGGTAATTTAATTTATTGGGCCAAATTTGGAATTGGGCTTGTAAAGTTGTAATTGGGCTTAATGGGCTTGGTTGGGCCAAGTTTGGTTTAGGCTAATTGGTTGGATCCAATTGGGCCCAAAACCATATCCATAAAGTCCAATTATGACTTAATAGACCTTTAATTTTAATTGGGCCTAATGGGCCTAAATTGGTTTCTTGGCAAATAAGGGTGATTCCTTAAATGGGCTTTGGTATTTGGGCTTGACCCATATTGACCAAAAGTCCATCCCATATGAAATTAATTAAAAGCCCATTGGACTTTAATTAAATTAACATTGAGCTGGTTGGAGCATCCTAACAAAATTTATTATCTTTATTTCAACATTAAGCTATGTAATCATGCATCCAATACATAAAAGAACATAGCTTAAGAGAAGTTCAAACTTACCTAGCACGCTTGATGCAAAAATCAAATATTTTTCTCTTTATTGAAATGGTTGGAGAACTTCCAAGGTTTGCAAGCTTCACTCTAACATCCAATATTGATTCCAATGCTAGCAACCTTCACTTCAAGATCCAATCTTGATTTCTCGTAGATGAAATATTGTAGAGACCACACAAACTTCTCTAAACACTTCTCTAACTTAGGCTAATTTCTCTAATTCTTACTTGTATTTAACTTTCTCAAGCTTAATTAAAACCTTCCTAAAGCTTGCTATTTATAGCAAAACTTGGGCAAATTTTAATTAATAAAAGTTCTAATTAACTTTTAGGTGGGCTTAATCTAATTTTTCCAAATATGTATAATTAGGTGTGACTAATCTCCATTGTCTACCACTTTGATTTAATCCAATTAAATCAAGACAAAGATTAGGGAATGGATTAGTGTAATGTTTACCACTTTGATTTAATCCAATTAAATCAAGCCAAAACCACCTATTATTATATACTTATAATTACCATAATATCCTCAAATAGTAGAGATAATTATGATTTTACAATTAAGCCATTGTGTAATTATTGAATTAATCCAATTAGGTCAAAGTAAATAATCAATGTTATCCAATAACATTTGATTATCTTAGTTGATAATTATAATATCGAATATTATATTTTATCAAAATTAATCGGCTACCCAAGTGCTCAATGAGTACACTTCATATTGGGACTCTCTAAGTTCAGACACGTTTATTATATAAGTCTAGCTAATATGTACGCAATTCGGCCACCTATGAATTCAAGAAGAACACGAACGACCTTTCTGAACTATACAAGTCGAGGTCATCACATATATTTAACAATTTCTCTGTCGTAGTCTATCCGGTTGTTCTTAGGAAACATAAAACACACCGTCAAGTTTCCGAGGTGCACATCCCATGTTGACATGTCCATGATTTTCCACCCTAGATGATTGACTTGGTCAAAGCTTTAAGAATCGTAAATTTAATCACATTGATACATAAAACCCTTATGGTACACATACAGGCCGATGGATCTTATCTTGCTTTGCACTTGATTACTGAGTGCATCTGTCCACACCCAATGAACATCTAGAGGTTAGACTATGAAAGGTTTCTGACATACATGTCATCAAAGTGTGGAGGATCTCACACAAAATCAATGTTATCCTATAGTCAAAGGATTATATATTCTACTCGACTCGAGGAGATTCCTATTAACGGTGGTGTGTACTTCCAACTATTAGGAATCACATGTGAGTCATTCAGTATTTGGTCCAGCCAATACCCACATGTCTATACGAGTTTACAAAACTCATGGTACATCGGGTTAAACCATTGGAACTCCAATTCCAATATACGACATGTGCTAGTCTTCTAGGTTATAGGAATTTGACCGTATTCCAAAACCAACAACTAGGAATATATATACTTTAAGAATAATTTATAATAGTAATACTTATCCCAATATCGGACCACCTAGTGTCCAGTATTACTACAAGACTATTCTAAGGTCGATGTCATTCTTAGCATATCTATACATCAATCTAATATACATAATGATAATATCATTAACAAAGTATGAAATGAAAAAGTAGTTATTTTATTAATAAATTATAAAATGTACAATTCGGATTAGCACTCCAAGCACCAACTCTAACAGTATCCAATGTAGAAATCAAAAGAATCCTAGAGCATATTGTCAGTTCAACGAGGAAGGATTGGTCTAGAAAATTGGATGATGCATTATAGGCCTATCGGACAGTTTATAAGACACCTATTGGAATATCACCATATTGACTGGTGTTCGGAAAGACATGTCATTTTCCTGTGGAGCTCGAGCATAAAGCATAATGGGCCTTGATAAATTTGAACTTTGAATTACAAATCGCAAGGGAGAAACAACTATTCAATTGAACGAAATGGATGAATTTCGCCTCCATGCCTATGAAAATGCCAAATTATACAAGGAAAATACCAAGAAGTGGCATGCCAAATTATACAAGGAAATGACCAAGAATTTCACCTCCATGCCTATGAAAATGTCAAATTATACCAAGTCAGCTGGTGTTATTATACAACTAAAGGCTTAATTTTTCCCTAGAAAGCTGAAGTCACAGATCTTATGTCCGTTTGTGATCACCTGAGTGTCTCACAAGGAGTAGTTGAACTGTGAGACCCAACTCCAATAGCACATTCAAAGGCAACAACTAACGGGTCAAACACTATTGGGGAGAACCCTTCGAGCGCCAAAAAGTAACTCTCGCACTGGCAGACCCAGCCTAGCAACTTGGGCAGCCACGTCTGGCTGAAGACCTTAAACTTAGCGCTAACAGAGAGGCAACCCACGCAAATTTTTATTTTTGCTTGTTTTCAACTTTTTTTAATTTCACTTGTGTTTATTGCATGACATAGTGTGTGTTTTGAACTTTGCATGTTATTTATGGAAGAAATAGTACCAACGGAGCACTCAAGCTAGCACAAATAAGAGTATCAGGTGTAGGCCAGTGTGTCGAGAGTCTCCTTTCAGCGTTGCGATGCACCATAGAACAAAAATAAGGTAGAGAATTTGAGCCACATCACGTCGTGATGCTTGAGCTATCGCATCGTGACTCGATCAAAAAGAAACTTGAGATAGAGCATCTGGAACCATTCGCGTCGTGACTCATAAACCTTCGAGTTACGATGTTCAACCCTAATCACAAGACCCCCAAGTTTTAGGGCTGAGCGTCGCGACTTCGACCATTGCATGTCGTGACACGTGTTTGATATCAGCAATTAAAATAAGCAGCCCCAATATTTTTCTTACAATAAACACTCGCCCATCTCTCCCCAATATTACCAATCAAGAACAAAACTCACCTCAATTCTTTTACCCACTTCTCCAACGCCGATCCCTCACTTATCTCGTTATTCCCCACGTGTATATCTTCCACATTGGGTGTGTTTTATTCGCAAGTAAGGTTCACGTCCACTCCCCATTTTCTTACTATTTTTGTGAGACTTTTGTTGTGGCATTGTAAATCTTATTGTAGTTTAGGGGCGTAAATGTGTGGTTGGAGATATTAAAGTGTTTGCGTAGTTGAAACCTAAGATTGTAGTTGGTCAAAAACCTCCAGAAATAAGGGAGATTGCCAAAAATTTTCTGAATACCCATCGTCACATGGCCTCAAAATGATCACATGGAAAAACTACCGCTACACTATCATATGATACTATTAAATTTTTGTCGGCGGCAGCTACAAAACGCTATGAGAAAGGGATGAGGAAAAAGGTCCCCATTATTGAAAGAGGATTTGAGGTGAACCCTGGGCAATTCCCCCAGATTGTCTTAGTTATTGCTCAGCGTCTTTGGTTCAAGCTTTGTAAACAGCCCAACCCAACATTTATTCATGTGGTGAAGGAATTCTATGCTAATGCCTACGAACATGTAGAGTATCAGGTGATGGTATGAGGCAGGCTGGTGTCATTCGATCGATCAACTATCAATAGGTTCTATGGGCTATCAGACATAAAGCATGATGATTACACGGAAACCATGAAGAACCGTGATCTGGAATATCTCACACTGACACTCTGTATCCCCAGTGCGGTATTGGATACTAGCAGTAGTGGGAAATATGTTAAGATGAGTTCTAAATATATTAAGCCCAATGCTCGTGTCTGGTTCCACTTCTTGACAATGACTCTATTTCCCAGCTCCCATATCACTAATTCCATAAAGAACATGATGATTCTCTTGTACTCTCTGCTCGAGGGTGATTCCATTGATCTAGGCGGGCTCATTTCCACAAATATTATTCGGGTCGGCAACTCTGCACAGATAGGTCTCCTATATTACAGCCTTATCTCTAGCCCGTGTGCGCAAGCCAATGTGCCCATGGACCCCAGAGAATAGATTATGCAGCCTACTACTGCTCTAACAACGTTTATCATTCAACAACTTTGAGTAGAGAGAACACCAACCGCTAGTTAATCAGATGCACATCCTCAACCCTCAGCGTGGTAATCATCTCGGCCACTCTCCATCGCATAGCATTTGGAGTATTTGGTGGCTCATGCGGCTTATCAGGCACAATACAACCAGTCTATAGAGCAGATAAACTGCTTAATAGCCAGCCAGCTCAACGTCAGCGCAGAGCAACTCCCTGTGTTTCCCTCTCCGGAAGCCGCTGGTGATGATGATGAAGCGGATGCGTGACCCTTACCACGATAGTATTATTCCCTAATCTTTTTCTTTCATTCATTTTGCATTGCATTGGGGAAAATTCCATATTTAGGTTTAGGGGTGGTGGTGTTGTATGTTTTATTTCCTATTCCTACATGTTTTATTTCCTGCATGTTTTATTTCGTGTTTCTCATAAGAAGATTGTCTGATGATGAGTTTGTTTGCCTTAGTGTGAAGTTTTAGGAAACGATAAGAGCTAACTTTGCTTTTAGCCTATGCCTTGAGTAGGGTATCTAGGTCAGACTCTTGTGCACTAAAGAATAGGTCTGTAACAGTAAGACACTAGGGAGTTGACGAAGTGACTAGTTAAAAGAATTGATAGATGATGAATGACCGCTTGCCTGAATATCTGTCTCTGTCTGTATTCAATTATGATATGTGGTATGGTAAAAAAAAAGACCACATATAACGATAAATGTGAAGTTACCCATGGACGAGTATCAGGACCACCATGAGGAGAAATGCTACCTTAAAGGATAGGTGAGTCTAAAAATAATTAAAAAAAATTAAAAAAAAGTCTAAAAAAAATAGAGAGACTTTCGTTCAGAGCCATACCACATTAAGTGCATATAGGCAGGCAGAGCAATATTTTTATATAATTGATTCTTATTTTATCTTGTGTGGCATATTGGCTTATTTATTGAATATTCATGCTTAATGCTTCTTGTTGCTTGATCACCAATGAGATTGAATTGGGAAACTTATTTTAACTTGAAAAAGAATTTTAGGGCTGAAGCCATTAGGTTCAATAACGCTCGATCTCATCGAAGGGATTTCCCTATAGGATAGAAATATACCTATAGGACGCGTGTAATCATAATTGGAACTTTTTCTTAATGAATTTGGGCTATGTAATTGACATAGAAGTATAGTTAATTGGTTTAGTCTAAATATTTCACATGACCATCGAAAGAGACTTGTGGATGAATTAATGTTCCAGATTAATAAGTGGATTTGTCTCACAAGTATAGGAAAATTAGTTCATCTTTCACATAAGTGCTGAGTGGAATCACAACCCTGAATGTATTTCTCTCATTGGTTGTCTTCAAACTTTTCATAATTGTCATTGTTTTCCTGAGCATTAGTTCTCAATCCAACAAAACTATACAATTAATTTTACTTAGATACGTGTAGGTAAATAGTTTTCATAATTGGTAGAATATGTAATAAGTCCTCGAGGGATCAATACTTTTATACTACTTGAGCGATACGTGCGCTTGCGTAACGTGTGAAAATCGCGATCACACCACAACTGTTATTCTTCTAAAAATGGAGTAATCAAAGATCTCACACTGCCATTGTGAAATAAATGCCTCCAAATAGACAAATATGTTGACATTATTTGACTTGGCAAATATATTCCCATTTGGAACCATATTTGAAAAATATACATGTCACAAAAAAAACTTCATAAAGATATATGAGCATTCCCCAAAGCATTGTTGGACAATTATGACCCATAGCATCACTATTTTGTAAATGACATGGTGTTCTTGTACAAAATTAACTATGTGACAAAGGAAATTGCTCTTTTATCATTTTATAATTGGATTACTTGAATAAATAAATGATAAGAGTCCATATGATTAGTACCAAATTAATAAGATATGAGACAGTATTAATCCACGAAAGGTTTAATCATTAAATATCCCTAGTCGTAGTATTATCGAGACTGGACATCGATAATGCGGAATAGGCTAGTATCGCACTTGTGCGAGTTATGGAAGCTTAACGGCATAGTTCTCATATATTTAAGTATTGGATACTTATGCAAGTGTGATAGGAGGTTCTGTTACCCGATGGTACGGGAATAGCTTCGCTCTGGATAGACCTCTCGGAATCTCATTGGTAGTATGACTATGTGTCTTTGGGAATCTGAATCAGGGTAGGTGTATTTGGTCTTAACCTGAGACTTGCATCGCTAATACTTGCGACAATCAGTACGCTTTGGTTTTGGTCGTTCGGGGCTTTAACAGGTTCTGTGTACGCCTCTTCTGGGTTTACTGAGAATCGTAGTGTATTGGGTGTGATGTCAAGATAGAAGTATCACTTCAGTCATATGGAGATGATGATCACGTAGGATATGGAACTAGTACTCTTAAGTACTGCAGTCATCGGGAAAATATGACTAGGTCATGATTATCTGATTATAGAGACTAGTTGCCAATGATTCGATATATGCTTCGTACGGGGCAGACACAATTCCAGCCCTAGGCCTAGCATGTGACAACTGATACTGGATCGTAATGCGCAATACTTAGTATACTACGCTTGATAAAGATTATAAATTCCTTTAAAGAATATTTCTGGAGAATTGGGTAGGCACGGTGTTTTGCTAGAAGCCAACCATGTCTTGTAAATCGGTAAGAACGTGGTACCGGGTAAGCACGTGTTCGGATAGTCTGATGACCGGATTTACTACCAACATATCTAGGGATTTCTTGGGTCGCCTCCCAAAGATCACCGATGATATTTGACTCGAACAGAATTAATCTGGGATTAATTATAAGAGAGAAAATTAATCTGGGATTAATTATGGCATGAGTTAATCTGGGATTAATTCGACTAGAAGAGGGAGAACGCAATTAATTTGGAATTAATCGGCAAAGTAAATTTAATAGTTAAATTGGATTTTACAATTTAATTTATTTAATTGGGCTAAAATAATACATTGGATATATTAATTGAAATTAGATTTCAATGTGGAATTAAATTGGATTTTAATTCTAGCGAACGAATTAATTTAGAATTAATTTGCAACGACTTCAGTAATAATTTTGCTAGGCATTATTATTTAGTTAAATTGGATTTAATTACGTCGTGATGGAAAATTCGTTTATTTCGAAATTAAACGAAACCGGGCCCGAGCGAAGTTGCGTGTTTAGTTAGCCGACTTAAATTTGGAATTTAAAAGTGGTGGGACCAACTTCACTTACATCACATGTAAGACATATGATGGAAGTGGTTAGGCTTAAAATAATGGATTTGATTTATTAAAAGTAAGCTTGGTCTTTCTTATATAACACTCAAACCAACATCAACACTCAACCTCACTATAAATTAAATTGGTCAACTTTGGAAGTGATTGAATTCACTATTCACAACATCTCTCCTTCCTCTCCAAAGCTCAAAACCGTGAGCTTCTTCTTTCTCCATGGATTTTTGTTGAAAAAATTCAAGTAAGCTAGCACTTCAAGGAGTCAAACAAGGTGATAGGGAGACTCACCCAAGTGTTGGAAACAACATAGAAAGCTTGGAGCTTCTACACATTCATGGAAATTTTCGAAATTCAAAGCCGATCAATATGAGTATTCCGCAACTCCCTTTGATTAATTCACACATGAATCACTCTTAGAGATCCTTGGCATGTTCTAGGAACACTAAAAATGGTATCAGAGTTAGATCTAAGCTTGATTTGAACCTAGGGTTTATATACTTTAATTTGGGATTTTTTGGCTTGGAGCTTGATTTGCCTAAATTGATGGTTGGGTTATGTTTTTATGATGTTGAATTGGATTTGTGCATTGTTGTATTTGTGAAATATTGATTAGATCAAAAGTCCCCAAATTTTTAGCATGGCCGAATGTATGCCCTAGGAACACTCACGGTAATTTTTTGATTTTAGACAATTGGATATGTTTAAATCATGAAATAAATCTTGTATGTTGATTTAATTGGATTGAAATCAAATTGAGTATTATTTTGTGCCCTATTGTCGTGGAGTGTGAAGCATGTAATAGATTGATTTTTCTTCAATTTATGTTGGACATGAATTGGAAATGTTGAGCATGTTTAATTGGATTAATTGGTGTTTTGGAAACATTAGATTAATTGATTAATTATGTTAATTACACTTTAATTAAATTAATATGTAATTTGGAATAATGTGTTAATTTAATTTGTTGTAATTGGGCTTAATGGGCTTGGTTGAGCCAAGTTTGGTTTAGGACAATTGGGTTGGATCTAATTGGGCCTAAAACCATTTCCATAAAGTCCAAATATGACAATTGGGCCTTTAAATATTTTAATTAGGCCTAATGGGCCTAAATTGATTTTTGGCATAGGGTGATTCCTAATTGGGCCTTGGCATCTTGGGTTTGATCCATAATGGCCAAAGCCCATGGCTAAAGAATTAATTAAAAGCCCATTGGACTTTAATTAAATAGTATTGGATACTAATTGGGCCTTTGAGACCCATGAAGATTGGATTTGGAATCCAAGTCTAAAAGGCACTATTCGAAGTGTAATTATTTAATTTGGAATTAAATATGAATTAGTATTGGATACAATTTAAATTGGATTTAAAATTATAGTTCAATATAATTCAAGAATACGTATTTTGAGTATTTATTCTTAAACGAGTTGGACTCGCGCAAATCAAATCGTTGTTTGAACATTGGATGGTCATTAATTCAAAGATTTATTAATTGGATTAGATTGATTGAATAACATGCTTTGTGTGAATACTTGGATGTATTGTATGAATAATGTATATCAGATGGATATTAGAAGGGTGAGTGCAATTTTGGAAATTGTTGTAATAAATTTAGAATTTATTTAAATTGGACCTGCGTGTCCAGTCTATTATCTTTTTTCTCATTGTATTTCTCTTCTCACCAATTCCCCTCAATGCAAATGAGGTTTCTTTTAGTGTTATGTAATTGGGTAGAATTAAGAATAGTACTAGAGGGAGAGAGGAAATGGAGAGATTTGTTCTAGGAATAAAGTTTGTTATATATCCATCCGCATATCATTATTAATTTTATTCGCGCTTTATTATGCTTTTAGAATGCATGCTTAAGAATGTATGATGACACCTAATCAAAGATAATAAATTGGTTGCCAATTTACGCGAAAACCCATCATCAAATATTAAGCGTTTTTCCTTCCATTGAGTGGTTATCTCTCAAGATCCAAGATTGACATTAGTTTGTTGGCCAAAGTCAAGATCAATGTCCATCGCGGATGTGTTTGAACAACGAAATCTTTGTTCTATATCGCATGTCTTGGGCGGTTGTGACTTGTTGGCCAAAGTCAAGGTCACCTCTAGTTCATCGACGTGGATTACGAAGCTTTCCTACTGTCAATGGGTCCCGCTTAACTGGAATCATTAAGCTTGTTGAGCCAAAGCCAAGGCTTAGTTGATTCAAAGGAAAAGGTTAGGAAATATATTGGATATATGTTTCGGACTTGGAGGTCCACCTACTGGATCTAGGAATTGGATGGGATCCAATTGATCTTAGAGATCTACCTAGTTAAGTTTCATACAACTTGTTGGCCAAAGTCAAGGTTGTGTGTTATTTAACTGGATCCTAACCCACTAGGAAACTGTTGGGTTTTCTAGGTCAAACCAAGATCAAATTAAGCTATGAAAAGTGCGAATACAACAAAGTAAAGTTGCGGAAATACTCACTTTCATCGGATTTGCGATGCGATGAACACAAAACTTTTCCTTGATGCTCTCGGCCAAGGTCCCTTGGTGTGCTCCTTGTGTTTCGGTCAACACTCCTCCATGGATGATCCTTCAAGCTCCAAGCTTTAAGTGTGATTCCATGCTCATGAATGGGTTTCCCTATCACCTTTGTAGGACTACTTTAGTGTGCTAGCACCTTGGAAATTTTGTACAAAATTTCCCTTTGCATTTTAAAGTTCTCGGCCAAGCCAAGAAATTGAGGGGAAATGGCACCAAGGCCGTGAGTTTGGAGAGAGTGAGAGAAGAAGATGAGTTTTTTTTTGTGTATTTGGATTTCAAAAACTAATACCAATTACCACTTTCCAAAAAGTTACAAGGCATTTAAGCCATCCATCAACTCACATCAATCAAAAAATGACAAGTTGTCAATCACCAAAAAGGTGACAAGACTTTCATCTCTTGAGTGACTAATGATGTGACGCGTGATGTGACTTGTGGGCCCCACTTGATTCGAAATGCGAGTGGACCCGCAAACACTCCCGGGCTCGGTTCGCTAATTCCGAATTAACGAATTTTCCGTTGCGACGTAATTAAATCAAATTTAATTAAATAATTATGCCTAGCAAAATTACTTTTCACGTCGCTAGCGAATTAATTCTAAATTAACTCGTTCGCCCGAATTAAAATCCAATTTTAATTCCGCGTCGAAATCTAATTTCGTTTAATATATCGAATATATTATTTTATCGATTAATTCCAAATTAATCGTTCTCTTTCTTCTAAATAATATTTTATCCCAGATAAAATATCTCTGTAATTAATATTAGATTAATTCTCTCTCTCCAATAATTAATCCCAGATTAATTATGCTCGAGTCATACGTCATTGGTGAATCTTCGGGAAGCGACCCATCAGATCCCTGGATATGTTGGCAGTAAATCCGGTTGTCGGACTATCCGAACACGTACGTACATAGTATTACGTTTTTATCGATTTACAAGACATGGTTGGCTTCTAGAAAAGCACCGTGCCTACCCAATTCTCCAGAAATATTCTTAAAGGAATATGCAATCTATACCAGGCGTAGTATACGTAGTATTGCGTATTGTGATCCAGTATCAGATGTCACGTGCTAGGCCTGGGGTTGGAATTGTGTCTGCCCCATATGAAGCACATATCGGATCTCTGGTAACTAGTCTCTATAATCGTATAATCATGACCTAGTGATATTATCCCGATGACTGCAGTACTAGAGAGTACTAGTTCCGTATCCTGCGTGATCATCATCCCCATATGACTGGAGCGATACTTCCATCTTGACATCACACCCAATACACTATGATTCTCAATATACCTAAAAGAGGCGTACACAGAACCGGTTAAAGCCCTGGATGACCAAAACCAAAGTATATTGTTTTTCGCAAGTATTAGCGGTGCAAGTCTCAGGTTAAGACCAAATACACCTACCCTGATTCGGACTTCCATAGACACATAGTCATACTACCAATGGAATTCCGAGGGGTCTATCCAGAGCGAAGCTGTTTCCGTACCATCGGTAAACAAAACCTCCTATTACACTTGCATAAGTATCCAATACTTAAATATATGAGAACTATGCCGTTATTCTCCCATAACACGCACAAGTGCAATACTAGTCTATTCCGCATTATCGATGTCCAATCTCGATAATACTCCGACTAGGGATGTTTTAATTATTAAACCTTCATGGATTGATACTGTCTCATATCTTATCAATCTGGAACTAATCATATTGACTTTTATCATTTATATATCCCGGTAATCCAATTACAAATGATAAAAGAGCAATTTCCTTTGTCACATAATTAATTTGTACAACAACACCATGTTCTGTACAAATAGTGATGCTATGGGTCATAATTGTCCAACAATCTCCCACTTGGCCTATAGCCAATCACTCAAGTGTCTTACACTTGAACTATGTACGGTTCGCTCAAACTTCTGCTCAGAAAAATGCTTTCATCAGCGGATTTGCAAAGTTATCATCTGATGCGATTTATTTGATCATCACATCGCCACGATGTATGATCCGAACGAATCAGATGAATAGTTGAAGTATATACTTGGATTATTAATGAGACCATTAATTCTTTAGCCTGTGCTGTAGCCTAGCTTAACTGCTAACAGAACTACTCCTAATCCAATTAGGATTATTATAGATCCAAATGGCTTCTATTGCTGCCTCAGCTGCAGCAATATTCCACTTTTGTTGTTTATTCGGCAACAGTATCTTGCTTGGAAGATTTCCGGCTCACTGTTCCGTTATTCAAACTATATAGTATCCTTTATTACGACTTATAGTCGTTCTTATCGGTTAGGAAACTTGCAACAGTGAACCCAGTCACTTCAAGTTCTCCTTCTCCATAGCTTAAGAAAGCATCCTTAGATCATCTAAGATACTTAAGGATGTTCTTAACATCAATCCAGTGACTATCACTTGGATTGGCCTGATTGTGACTCCATATGCTCAAAGCATATGAGACACCAAGTCACGTAAATTTATTTTTCAATGTACGAGTACTCAGAGAGTGTCAACAACTTTTAGATCTATCCCAATAGATCCTTATTCCTAGAATAAAAGTTGTCTCTCCCAAGAATTCTACGGAGAATTTTCATGAAAGCCAAGCTTTCACTGATTGTATTATGGGAATGTCATTTCCAAGAAATTATATGTCATCATTATTTAGGACAGTCACTGTCAGTGCGCTCCCACTAACCTCCTTATATACACAAGAATCATATTCGTTTTGAATTAAATCATACACCATTATGATTACATCAAAATGATAGTTCCAAGAACGCAATGCTTGCTTCAATCTATAAATGGATCGAATTAACTTGCAAACCTTGTTTGCTTGTTTTGGTACGACAAAATCGTCAGGATATTGTAAACATCCTCCAAAAGGTTTTCGTTTAAGGAAAGCGATTTTGACGTTCAGCTGCCACATTTCATAAATGAAACATGCAGCATTAGCAAGCATTATCCAAATGGTTTTAATCATGGAAATGGTTAAAAGGTTTCGTCGTAATCGACATAATGTTGATAACGATACATTTTCGATACAAGCCTAGCTTTGTACGTTTGTATGTTGCCATCCATGTTTGTCTTCCTTGAAGACTCATTTATTACTAACAGGCAAAATGCCTTCAAGTACATCTACCAGTGTCCAAACTTGGTTGTATACATGGAATCCATTTCGGATATCATGGCACTTTTCCATAATAGGGAGTCGATACCTTGTATCACTTCCTCATACGTAGTCAGTTCGTATTCCTCAATAAGATTGACATCTTAATGAGGTGAGATCAGAAACCCATACCTCCTAGGTTGTTTTTTGACTCTCTCCGACTTACGTGGTTCTTGTTTATTTGAAGATTGTGGTACAGTTTCATCCATGATGAACTGTTTGTGTTCCATTAAGGATCGGTGCCTGGAACAGTATTACTCCGATTTTCATCGAGTTTTACTTTCCTCTCACTTACCACTGCATATAGGTATTCCTCTTAGGAAAACCGCATGGCGAGCAATAATTACATTGTTCTCCAGTGAGTTGTATAAGTATTATACTTTGGTTTCCCTAGGATAACCTACAAATTAGGTACTTATCCGATTTGGGTTCTAGTTTGGTATCATCCAAATATATGCCTAGCATTCCCAAATCTTCAGGAATGAGAAAACCCTGTTTCTTTCTTGTTCATATCTAATATGAAGTCTGTCTAACATAATTTATGGAACTTTAGTCAAAATAAATTTTGCACTGTTTAATGTGTATCCCTTGAAGGAAAATGGTAGCTCAGAGTGACTCATGATTAACCTTACTATGTCCAACAAGGTTCGGTTACTCCGTTCGGACACACCGCTCAATTGAGGTGTTCCGGAAGGAGTCCATATTGAAAGAATACTATACTCTTTCAAGTAATTTGAGAAACTTATTGCTTAAGTATTTTCATCATGGTCTAACCGTGATGGTTTAATACTTTAGCCGATCTGTCTGTCTACTTCGTGTCAAAACTCTAAAATTTTCTGACTTATGTTTCATAATATACACATAACCATAACGTGATGCCACATCCGTAGAGGTTACGAAGTATTCATATCCACCTCTAGCCTAGCTAGATATAGGCCCACTTACGTCACTATGAACGAGGGCTAACAGATCGGTGGCACTTGCACTTTTACCAAGTAAAAGATGTTTTAGGCACTTTGCCTAATAAACTAGATTCGTAGACATTATTTGAATAGAATCAAATCTGTCCTAGTATCCACTATTCAAAAGTGTGGATATACGAGTCTTGTTTTAATGTGTCCCAGACAATAATGCCACAAATAAGTCTCATCTGATTAATTCAGTTTAAGCTATTTGTTTGTCATGTCATACGTTTGAGATTCATTTATATTCAAAATATAAATACTGTTATTCACATCTAATGTGTTTATCTCAATATCATCTTTATAAAATGAAACACTTTAGTGTTCTAGAATATAAAGGTATACCCGCAACGAGTTATACTTTGATATAGAGATAATGTTTCGAGTCAAACTAGTTACATTATAACAGTTTCCTAATTTAAGTACATACCCGAAGGGTAGTTCCTAAACTTAGGTTTCTACGGTTAAAACAGCGACTCTCGTCCTGTTTCCGATTCGTAGGTAAATCTCAACTGAAGTCAGTATCCTGCTAATCAGCAGATTTCACACATCAGTACATATCTTATGTACCACATTTAGTATCAAAAATCCAATTTTGAAACCAGTAATGAACATGTTTATGACAAACATACTTGAAGCCGGAACCTTGCCCCTCTTCACTTCCTTCATGTCTGCCTTGTCCATACGGCAGTCACGCTTCCAGTGACCCCATTTTCCACAGTTTAGGCAGACATCTTGGGATATGTCTTTTGTCTTCCTAGAAGACTGTGATGATTTTGCCTTTGCCCATTTTAGAAGCTCTGGCTTTGCCTCCTTGAGTATAGCCATCAGCTCTCCAAGAGTTTACTTTTGGTTCATAATGAATCTGCCCCAACTTTCGGGTAGAGACTATAAGATCAAATCTTTGGTAGTCTCGGCCACGTAGGTAATGCCCAGCTAACCTAGCTGATCGATGTCAGCAATCATCTGCGACACCTAGTGCTCGACAGATGTACCCTCTGACATACGTGAGCGAAAGAGCTTCTTTTGTAATTTATACTTCTAAGATCTTAAGAATAAATTTATGAAGATCTTTAATTTTATCATCATGGTACAAGGATCTAATCCTTAATTCTGACGACGGAATTAAAGTGTCATTGCATCAAGCATAAGGGATTGAGCACTAAAGTTATCATCACCATGAGTCTTCCAAAACTCATGCTCCACTATTCGCTCAACTCCGGGTTTGGGCCCGAGAGGTTTTTCTATCAAATAGAATAACTTCTCAGTTCCTAGGACTATCCTGAGGTTCAATTCCCAATCTGAAAATTAAAGCCGTTTAAAGACATTTTTACCCAGGTTTATGTTTTAAATGCTAATCTTTCATTTATCTTGATTGCTATAGCCCAACTATCCAATCAACGATTTCTGGTACTATTTAATATAATGATTACTATAGTCTAACTATATAATCAACTATAATTTAATTGGTTAAATTCAAATATATTGATTACTATAATCCAATTATATAATCAACTATAAATGAAATAGTTTGAATACAGTCCAACTATTTAATTTAAAACAACAATTAAATATTAGTCCAACTAATATATTTATTTATCAATTGACGAAAAATGAAATGAGCGAGTATTGGCAAGTATCTAAACGAAATTGCAAATTTAATACTTGTCTCCCACTATTTTTCGGTGAGCCTCTAACCCTCTGTTGAGTACTCGGGAAACCTTGTTTCCTAGTGGGTTAAGATCCCGTTAAATAACACACAACCTTGACTTTGGCCAACAAATTGTATGATATTTAACTAGGTAGATCTCTAAGATCAATTGGATCTCATCCAATTCCTAGATCCAGTAGGTAGACATCCAAGTCCGAAAAATATATCTAATATATGCCAATATATCTGATATATTCCCTAACCTTTTTCCTCTGAATCAACTAAGCCTTGGCTTTGGCACAACAAACTTAATGATTATAGTTAAGCGGGACCCATTGACCTTGGAAAGCTTCGTAATCGATGTCGATGGACAAGAAGTGATCTTGACTTTGGCCAACAAATCACAACTTGGACAAGACATGCGATATGGAACAAAGCCTTCATGATTCAAACACATCCGCGATGGACAAAGGTCTTGACTTTGGCTAACAAACCAGTGCCAATCTTGGCTCTTGAGAATGAATCATTCAATGGAAGGAAAAATCTTAATATTTGTTGAGGGTTTTTCGCGTAATTGGCAACCAATTAATTATCTTTGTTTAGGTCTCATCATACACCCTTAAACATGAATTCTAAAAGCATAATAAGGCGCGATAAATAAATTAATAATGATATGCGGATGGATATTTAAAACAACTTATTCCTAGAACAAATCTCTCCATTTCCTCTCTCTCGCTAGCACAAATCTTACTTCTACCCAATTACATAACACTTCTAAAGAAACCTCATTTACATTGAGGGGAATAGGTGAGAAGAGAATACAAAGAGTCAAGAGGTAATAGGCTGGACACGCAGGTCCAATTTAATAAATTCTAAATTATTACAACAATTTCCAAAATTGCCCTCACCCATCTAATATCCATCTGATATACATTATTCATACATCACATCCATGTATTCACACAAAGAATGTTATCAATCAATCTAATACAATTAATTAATCTGAAATTAATGATCATCCAATGTTCAAACAACGATTTGATTTGCGCGAGTCAAACTCGTTTTAAGAATAAGTACTCAAAGTACGAATTCTCGAATTATATCAAACTACAATATTAAATCCAATTTAATTTGTATTCAATACTAATTCTTTATTTAATTCCAAATTAAATAATTACACTTTATTAATGAGCCTTTGCGACTTAGATTCTAAATCTAATCTTTACGGGTCTCAAAGCCCAATTTAACATCCAATGTCAATTTAATTAAAGTCCAATGGGCTTTCAATTAATTTATAAGGCATGGACTTTGGCAACCAAAGCCCAATAAAGAATCACCCTTTTGCCAAAAATCAATTTAGGCCCAATTAAAATTTTAAAGGTCCATTATATTATATTTGGACTTTATGGATATGGTTTTAGGCCCATTGGATCCAACCAATTAACCTAAACCAAACTTGGCACAACCAAACCCATTAAGTCCAATACAACTTTATAAGCTCAATTCCAAATTTAGCCCAATTAATTTAATCATAATATTCCAACTATCACAATTAAATTAATTTAAAGTGTATTAGCCATACTTAATTAGTCAAATTAACATTTCCAAAATACCAATTTACCTAATTAATCATGCTAGTCATCATCAACACATGTCCAACATTATTGAATCAAAAATCAATTCATTTCCATGCTATATAGGTCACGGCAATTTGGGGATTTTAAATCCGATTTCGATTTTAATCCAATTAAATCCTAAATCAATTTATCCCAAGTCTTTCAACTCATCCAATGATCAAAAAACAAAAATCACCATGACTTTAGGGCATCATCAACTTTCGGCCAAGCCAAAAAATTGGGGGGAAAATTAATCCAATTCAATTTTCATCAAATTGATCATACATAACTCTAAGTTATCATCATTCAAGCATACTCAATCAATCAATTTTATCAAATCATGCTCAAATCAATTTTACCCAAATTTTATCCTAAATCCAATTTCATGTTTAATCAAGGCTCTGATACCATTGTTGGGTTTTCTAGGTCAAACCAAGATCAAATTAAGCTATGAAAAGTGCGAATACAAAAAAGTAAAGTTGCGGAAATACTCACTTTGATCAGATTTGCGATGCGATGAACACAAAACTTTTCCTTGAAGCTCTAGGCCAAGGTCCCTTGGTGTGCTCCCTGTGTTTCGGTCAACACTCCTCCATGGATGATCCTTCAAGCTCCAACCTTTAAGTGTGATTCCATGCTCATGAATGGGTTTCCCTATCACCTTTGTAGGACTCCTTTAGTGTGCTAGCACCTTGGAAATTTTGCCACAAATTTTCCCTTTGCATTTTGTTGTTCTCGGCCAAGCCAAGAAATTGAGAGGAAAATGGCACCAAGGTCGTGAGTTTGGGGAGAGGGAGAGAAGAAGATGAGTTTTTTTTTTTTTTTTTTTGTATTTGGATTTCAAAAATCTAATACCAATTACCACTTTCCAAAAAGGTACAAGGCATTTAAGCCTTCCATCAACTCACATCAATCAAAAAATGACAAGTTGTCAATCATCAAAAAGGTGACAAGACTTCCATCACTTGAGTGACTAATGATGTGACGCGTGATATGACTTATGGGCCCCACTTGATTCGAAATGCGAGTGGGCCGACAAACACTCCCGGGCTCGGGTTCGCTAATTTCGAATTAACGAATTTTCCGTTGCGACGTAATTAAATCAAATTTAATTAAATAATTATGCCTAGCAAAATTACTTTTCACGTCGCTAGCGAATTAATTCTAAATTAACTCGTTCGCCGAATTAAAATCCAATTTTAATTCCGTGTCGAAATCTAATTTCGTTTAATATATCGAATATATTATTTTATCGATTAATTCCAAATTAATCGTTCTCTTTCTTTTAAATAATATTTTATCCCAGATAAAATATCTCAGTAATTAATCCTATATTAATTTTCTCTCTCTAATAATTAATCACAGATTAATTATGCTCGAGTCATACGTCATTGGTGAATCTTCGGAAGCGACCCATGAGATCCCTGGATATCTTGGCAGTAAATCCGGTTGTCGGACTATCCGAACAGGTACGTACATAGTACTACGTTTTTACCGATTTACAAGACATAGTTGGCTTCTAGAAAAGCACCGTGCCTACCCAATTCTCCAGAAATATTCTTAAAGGAATATGCAATTTATATCAGGCGTAGTATACGTAGTATTACTGTAACATCCCAGATTTTCGGGACTGTTCAAGAGGATTCCCGGACTGACGTTATAGTCTCGGGAACAGAATGATAATGAAGATTAAGAGTTCAATCGATGTTATATGGGTTAGAACAATATATTATGAATATTTTTCGGGTTGGAAAACGCGTGGGATCAAAAGTCAGTTACGCGATTTTTGTGTAAAACGCGTAAAGTTTACAGTTTTGGCCACAGCATTGGCAACCAAACTCCGATCGAGTTTATTTTTGGACCATCGGACTCGTTTTTCCGAGACGAACAACTTTCGTGTTGAACACTTTTCGAGAATCGTGCCATAAGGGCTTCATAACTTTAGATTTCCGAAAATACCCTTATTAGTAGGGACATATTGGTAATTTCCGGAATTAGATATTTCTATGCGGGAAAAAAAAAGAAAAGAGAAACACGCACCACGCACGCGTGAGGAGAGGGGGAGAACGCCAGTGAGTTTCCGGCGACTACTCGGCGGCGTACCGGCGGCGCTGGCTTCGTCCGGCGACGGTGAGTCGAGTGATGGCCGGCGGCGACATCTGGAACGCCGGAAACGGCGAGATTTGGGGGAGATATGCGCGCGGCTTGGGTCGCCCGATCCCGACTCCTGGCTTCGAACCACGGCCCGAGCCACCTACCAAATCGAAGCCCTCGATGAGTACTACGAGTGTGCGGAGTCAGTTTCACCGAACAGCGGCCGGAATCACGCAAAACGAGGAAGAAAGCGGTGGATGAATAGTAACCCAACGTGAACAGTAACTCCGATCGGAATTCCGATTGCACTAGCGCGTTCGTATGGCCGATGGGAGTCCGAATATGGCCTCGGAATTTCGGTACGACTCTCCGTTTAGAATTCGTCTTTTTAAAGTTTGCAGCTTTATATTCGAATGTTTCTGATAGTTCCGTAGTTTAACGAATTTGCATGAGATGAATTGGATATGTTTTAATTTGTTAAAACGATGAATGTGGTAGAATCCGGGGAGAATCGGATGAGATATGATCGATCCGGTAGAATTAGCGAGTTTCCGATAAAACAGAGTTTCTCGCGCGACTGAGCGTTGATGGCCGTAATCATGAAGATAATATTAATATGATATTGCGAAGGTAATTGAGTATTTCCGGATTAGTTCGGAGGGTTCGAGACCCTTTCCGTAGCGTTTGCGGAAACTTTTCCGCAAGTTTTGCCGCAAACGCGTAAAGTGAGAATCTGATGAATCGAGTTAGTTCAGAATAGTATAGAAAGACATATTAGAGTAATGAAACTTAAACCGTAGAGTCGGTGAGGATTTGAGTATTCCGAGAAAATCCGTAGTTTATTGTAGATGAGTAGAAAGTTCCGCAAATAGCGGTTCTGACAGATGTTGTGATTTTTTTTGGCAGATCGGACCGGGATTAGGATTGACCGCAAACCAAGTAAGTAACTCATGCTTCGAATACTTAAAGGATTTAGTAATGTTCGAAATTAGTTATGTAGTAAAGTTGTGTATAGTATATGCATGAAACAGGTATATATTTATATATAAAGATGAGTGTGGAAGAAAGAAACAGGTGTAATTAGATACACATATAGATGCGATTATAATCAGAGGTATGAGCAAGAGATGAGTATGAGCATATATAAGTATAGAGACACATATGTAAGTATATTTAGATAAGAACATATAAATAAGGTCATAAATATGATAAATAACTAAATAAGACCTGGGTATGGGGGATGTAGAAACTACACCCTAGGGAATGGGATTAGAGTTATAAATGAGATAAACAGATATGAACCAGAGTTATGAAGGAAAGTTGTAAATTATGCGTTATATAAGAATATTAGCAACATGAGTAAAGATACGAGTATATAAAGTGATAAGAGTATAAATGAGCAGTATATGCATAGCATGAGAATGTATAAAAGATTATGACATGAGATTCTTGAGCACAAGTAGATAGATAGAAAATGGAAAATCAGTTAAGAGCTAAGATATTGGAACTCATGTACGTATGATGTCTGATATAGTAGTAGAGCTTCAATTGTATATGTATTAATATAAATTATGCGATATATTGGTTGTGAGCCACCAGCAAGGTAAGTTATAGAGGTAAGCTAAGTTATGATGGTCTGAATGTGTGCATGTATAGATAAATATAGATATGTATGAACGTAAGATAAATTTAGCATGTTTTAGTTTGAGTAAGCATTCTGTGGATAATTGAGCATATAGTCTGTAAGATCATTATAGATGGAATCATGACTAGAGTAGAGAGAAGCATGAGAAATGCATATATGCATGTGCATGTGTGTGTGTGTTTAAGTTTTCAGCAGTCAAGCAAACGAAAACAATGTTTTCAACAATTCCAAATGTTTTAAAGAAAGATTTCAAATACTTTGAAAAGAATCGTATTTCAGAAAATGTTTTACAGTTTGACATATAGTATATGGTTTCATATTTTTCGGGGCATGAGTTAAAAACTCACCCCAGTATGTAACTTGAGATTCAGTTGGAATTGACGGATATCATATGGATTCGGGATTAGGATTTGACCCATCCCAGTGGTACATTGTTGGAATTGATGGATTTATATACATGTGCACATGTGGAGGATTGAGGGGACGCTCTCATATCCTCGAGCGGGACTAGGGGGACGGCGATACGTAACGCCCCTAGATCCTAAGCGCTCAGATGGTACATTCCTGGGCGGAGATGCGCATATGGGCGGAGATTTGGTGGCATGGGGGACGGCGATACGTAACGCCTCATGTCACCGGCAGGGTGTTTAGGGGGATGGCGATACGTAACGCCCCTAAACACCGGTGTATTCGGGGGGACGGCGATACGTAACGCCCCTGAACAACAGATGGATACTTTGGTACAAGATGACCGTATATTGATTTTCAGATTTCGGTTTTCAGAAAAAGATTTCAGATATCAGTCTTTCAGAAAAGAAGTTTTGAAATATTAGATTTTCAGAAAACAGTTTTCAGAGATACGAAATTCAGAGAAAGTTTTTAGCTTTAAGATTCCAGGTACAGTTTCACTTTTCAGACATAGTTTTCCGATTTCTAGATTCTCAGTAAGCAGTTTTCAGAAAACAGACTTTATAGACGATTTCCAGAAACTAAAGATTTAAATGATGTTTTCAGCAAGCCTAGTTTTAAAAAGAGAATTTCAGGAAGAGTTTTTAGAAATCAGCTTTCAGAAAACAGTTTCTCGAAAAGTTTTCAAGAAGTATCTTTCAAAATTACAATACATGTTAAAGTTGAAAATAGTTCACGAGTGATGCATATAAACCATACATTCTAGTTATCATTTGGAAGCATATAGTTGGCATCGGTACGGGTACATGGTTAGCTTTGTGCATAGCATGTTCATACAGTAGTAACATTTCATGAAGTACGAGAGCATAGTAGTATGATCTTATTTAAATATATTAGTCTCGATGATGATTGTATGAGTTGACACTTATTTAGAAAGAACATATTGTAAGAAGGTTAGATCTTGATGAAATGATCGTGTATGCTTTTACACATGTTTGGTAATAGTAGATTAACGTTTAACAGAAACAGAATTTTTGTAAATCCGATTTGATGATATTCCAATGAAATAAAATAAGGATAAGTATGATAAATAACCCAACTGGAATAGCAAAAGAGTAAGTAGATAAGCATAAGATATCAGAGTAACGCAGCGAAAACATGGTAAGACTTGTCTTGGTGAACTAAGTTATAGACGTTGAAAATGTATGAGATTCCAAGTCTATAAACGAATAGTTAAAAAGACCAGTAGCAAGTATTATGGAAATAAAATAGATAAGAGTTATGGTTATTTCAAACTTTGAAAATGCTTAAATGGCTTTATAAATAACTTAGGTTTATACAGAAATATAAATTAGACTGTGTTTGTGTTTGTACGCTCAAGTTATGAGCATGATTACTTACTGAGTCAATATAACTCACACCTTTTCAGTTGTAGTTTTGCAGGTCAGTAGCAGAAGTTTGGTGAAGACTTTGAAGACAGTGGACCGCCCCATTTACAGTCAAGAGTGTTTTGAGTCCTGGGTCGAGTTATGGGTTCTCACGGCCCTTGTCTTTGCATTTGCATTTGGATTTCATGTGTAAAAGATGTAATAATAATATAGTTTATTTTCGAGTTCTGGCCGGAGGCCAAGTGTTTACACTTTGTTCATTGAGTTCAGGCCTGAGGCCTTGATGTTGTGTTACCGGCCTGAGGCCGAGATTGTTGTGTTCTTATTGTATATGAATGCTGGCTACAGGCTAGGTTGCATGATGTTACGATTACATCATGTCGAAATTTCGTTAGATTCAGAGGCTTATGGAGATGGGTTTAGCCTGTCTCCTGCCGGTAGCATCATGGCCTAGGCGGGATGTTACAATTACATATTGCGATCCAGTATATGATGTCACGTGCTAGGCCTGGGGCTGGAATTGTTTCTACCCCGTAAGAAGCACATATCGGATCTCTGGTAACTAGTCTCTATAATCGGATAATCATGACCCAGTCATATTATCCCGATGATCCAGTATACTGATGCTGACTGGGGAGGAGATTTAGATGAAAGAAAATCTACCTCCGGTTTTGTTTTCTTGCTAAACAATGGTGCCATTTCATGGAGCAGTAATAAACAGTCTTGTATAGCCTTATCCATAATGAAGGCTGAATTTGTGGCCTTTTCATCAGCAGTACAAGAGGCTGTGTGGTTGAAAAGGTTCTTGGATCATTTGAGTATGTCAAATGAAGCTTCTGGTCCAATATTAGTTAACTGTGATAGTGAAGCAGCGATAGCCTACACAAAAGACCCAAAATTCCATTGTAAAACGAAACATATAGATACCAAATATAACTTTGTGAAAGACATAGTTGCACGAGAAGAGGTAAACATGAAGTACATTTCTACGCAAGAAATGGTAGCAGATCCTTTGACCAAGTCTGTTCCTAGAGATGTCTTTGTTAGACATGTAAAAACTCAGGGATTGTGTAGATGTTAATGTGCTTACATATTATGATATGTATTTTTCCCAAATAATGTTTACTAATGTTAATACTCATTGATATTTGTGTTCAATGCTTACATGTTATTATGTTGATACATGTTTAAACAAATATAATATTGGTTAGTATGAGAAGTATGTCGGACAAGTGAATGATTGGCCCTCTCACACGGGCAATCGCCTCCATTACTTTGTGTTAATGGGAGATGAGACAAATATTTAAGCTAATTATCTGAGTGATAATTTAGAGAGCTCAAGCTTGAAAATTAAGTAATGTCGTTATGAGGTCATTTTCTCTGTGATATGACCTAAGGTGAATAAGTTCGTTTCACCTTATTTGTCTTAATGTCAGTTATGAGTTAGACATTGTGTTTGTCTGAACTATAATCTGTACAATATTTTATGAGACATGCGCTTCATGGGAAATGAGAGAATACCGTAGCACATGTTTTCATACCATGTGTACATTTGTGACTATTGAGGGTAATACAATTAAAGATCTCAGTCTTGATATTGTGTGAGACCCTTGAGATTATTTCAATCTCACATTGTACCCTTTAGACTCTTGTCTGCTTCTTAAAACTTAGATTTGATGATCACTATCTTGGAGTGTTGCTGAAAGATCATGAGAGATTCGATTTGAAAGAACATCTCTGGAAAAGCGAATTGAATCAAAGTTGAGAGATTCGAGAAAGGAGAAAGATCATTATATGAGTAATATCACATTATATTGTATTCACTGGTCGACCAATTATGTTATTATATGTGATCAAACATGATTGTGAATACAAAATAAATATTACATTCGAAAAGAGATCGGGAGAGATTTAATGTGATAAATGATCGAGGATACTGCATACATAATCAACTATGGTTCTATCCATTTTTCGAGCAGCTATATATTCCTAACAGATGTATAGCAATTGAGCTCTCGAAGTATGTTGGTCGCACGACACAATTGCAAAGTATGAATTATTCTTGTAGAGATAATAAAAATTGTTATCCCATCATGTGTGAGTGGGAGATGTTGGAAATTAATTGTTGTTAATTATTTGGTGTTGTTAAATAACAACAATTAGTAATAATTTCATGTTGGAAATTATTAAGTAACAACAAGAGTTGTTAATCAAATAATTAAGTAACAACAAAAGTTGTTAAGTAACAACAATTAGTAAAATGTTAAGTGGGGAACATATGGTACACCCATGATGGTAACATTTTTGGAAAGGTTAGAGAAAGTCATTATGCATCCAAATACATGTGATTACATAGTAATCAATGCATGTGATTAAATAGTAATCAAAGATTAATAGTAATCCATGCATGTGAGCTAATAGTGACTTGGTTTCCCTCCTATAAATAAAATCATTTGCTTATTGAGTTAAGCAATCAATTAAGTTTGATTAAGAGGTCTCTACAAGTTTAAAGGTATGCAATTGTGTTGTGGTTAATATAGATTTATTTCAATTAGTTTGTAAATAAATCTAGGACTAGTAATACATATATGGTTAGATCTTAAGAGGACAAACATGTAAATATATTAGGGATTATGTTTCCTAACACTTGAAATTTAAAAGTGGTGGGACCCACTTCACTTACATCACATGTAAGACATATGATGGAAGTGGTTAGGCTTAAAATCATGGATTTGATTTATTAAAAGTAAGCTTGGCTTTACTTATATAACACTCAAACCAATATCAACACTCAACCTCACTATAAATTAATTTGGTCAACTTTGGAAGTGATTGAATTCACTATTCACAGCATCTATCCTTCCTCTCCAAAGCTCAAAACCGTGAGCTTCTTCTTTCTCCATGGATTTTTGTTGCAAAAATTCAAGTAAGCTAGCACTTCAAGGAGTCAAATAAGGTGATAGAGAGACTCACCCAAGTGTTGGAAACAACATAGAAAGCTTGGAGCTTCTACTCATCCATGAAAATTTTCGAAATTCAAAGCCGATCAATGTGAGTATTCTGCAACTCCCTTTGATTAATTCACACACGAATCATTCTTAGAAATCCTTGACATGTTTTAGGAACACTAACAAGCATATATTAAGCAATGAATCCTAAATCAATAGGTGGATTTTAATATATACATTAAGCATTTCTAGCATCATTCAAATATTAAGGCGACTTTCTTCCGAAATCTCAAAATAACCCCCAATGATCCTGAAATGCTCCTGGAACTTGGCCTCTACTACAAAACTTATTCACCAAATTTTTAAATTCCCCAAAATAGAACACTACAAATGGTACAAAGATTTGAAGCATTAGATGGAAAAGAGAACTAATTAAAGGTCTATTAGCAAACAGCAGGAAAATGAACCTCTTATGCTCCTGGTTTCGGATTATAGGAGGACTTGTAGGCTCACTGTTCACTTTGACAAGCTCGAATTCAGGGGCCGCAATACTGGTTAGCTTACCATGCTAAAACCCCATTAAATTTGTAATTTCAAGTTATTTTTATGTTTTTATCATTAAAAAATATATATATATATCAGTCCTCGAATATATATCAGTGTTTTATAATAATTAGTGAGAAAATGAATCCCAAAATTCGCAAAGAAATTCGTGAAACTCACAATTGAGTGTATATACTAAAAAATTATACTAATACTATGAAAGCTATGTTGGTTATAAAAATAACTAAGGGTGGCAGAAAAGTCCGAGGTAAAAAAGCTTGGGTCGGACTTTGGCCTTGTCCGGGGTAAAAAAAATCCGGGCCGGACCCTATAATAAAAGCCCGGCTCGGGCCCGAGCCGGGCTTACCATTTTTGGCCCGGGCCAAAACCAAAAAATATATATATATATATATATATATATATATATATATATATATGTGTGTTTGTAGCATTTTTATTTGTTTATAACATTTAAATTGTTAATTTATTGATGAAACTTTTGATTTATTTGTGAATTGTCTTTGCATATAGTGTGAATGTATTTTGTATTTATATATTATATATATATTTTTTTAAAAACGGGCCGGATAAAACTCAGATCCGAACCCGGTCCAAACCGAACTGAGCTTTTTTTTTCCTTGATAAGCCCGACCCCGCCCCGGCCCACTGCCTCCCTTAAAAATAACTCAGTACTTCAATTATTCACATTTCTTTTTCCTAAGCCATTCCCTTCTTATTGTCGGTAAACAAAAAGTCACCGTCCCCAGCTGAAGAAAGTGACTGGCCACATTCATTGCACACAAAACATTTAAAAAAAAAAAAAAATTATAATGTGTTATGTACGGCTTATAAAGTATCGTGATATCATTTATTATAATCTCATGGGTAGAATTCAATATTAAGAACCTCATTATTAAAAACCAAATTATAAGGAGAAGAAGTTCATGTACTTATAAAATATTAGCTAATCCGATACTTAATAAAAATATTCAATAACTTGGAAATTGAGTTAGTAGACGCCTCCTCGTCTCATTTGTTGAGTTAAAATTCATAAAGAGTAACAACATTGCAACTGAGTGTTAATCTTCACAAAATATTTTTTTTTTTTGGTTCTTTGAAACACTTGCTTTGCTGAATTTATTCTATGGTTGGGGTGGTGAAGACTTTTCTTGGGGAAGGACAAGAGCAAGATGCCAAGCTCTTTAACAGCTATATCGCTTGTATTACCTCTGTTTGCTTGTACCTGTTTTCTTTTCATAATCACTATGCAACTTGCAAATAGAAAATCTCTTTTTCCTGCCAAGAATGCTTATAAAATTGCAGCAGCCAATTTTTATATGTATATAATATATATTCTGGGTTGAAGAAATTATTGGGGTTATATCTCTTTTACATGGTTTTTGGTGAAAATAGTTTCATAACATGTCATGAGAAGAGGGGTGGTTGTGGAGATAGTCCACCCTGGTGGTTGGTATGTGCCTAAATTTGAACACTCTTTAATTAAAAATAATAATAAAAAAAAAACTATATTTTATTGATAAGAAGTCACATATTTTCGAACTCATCTAGTACTCCGGATCACCCGCCACGCCACTGACTTTGTCTTCTTGAAAAGATACTTTAGTGGGAGTAAGAAATAGGACCACCACCACCACTATAAAGCTAATACTAGAGTATATTGATATTGAAATCATTTTTGGGAGAGTAAGAAATGGGACTTGATGATGATGACTATGTTCCTTTGTTTGACACAAAGAGAGGCAAGGGAAGAATCATATATAGACTTTTTGCAGTGTCTATTTTTGTGGGAATATGTTTAATTTTAGTATACAGATTGAGTCACATACCAAGAGATGGAGACAATGGGAGATGGGCATGGATTGGTTTGTTTGGAGCTGAGCTATGGTTCAGTCTTTACTGGGTACTTACTCAAGCCCATAGATGGAACTATGTCTATCGCCGCACCTTCAAGGACAGGCTCTCACTGAGGTCTCTTTCTCTTCTGATGAAATTTCTTTAATTTAATTTGAAATATCCACATGACACTTGGTTTCATACAAATTTGTAGATATGAAAATGACTTTCCCAGGGTGGATATATTTGTATGCACAGCAGACCCCAAGATGGAGCCACCAATGATGGTGATCAATACTGTTTTATCAGTAATGGCATACAATTATCCACCAGAGAAGCTTAGTGTATACCTCTCTGACGACGCTGCTTCTGATCTAACATTCTATGCTCTCTTTGAGGCATCTCACTTTGCTAAACATTGGATACCATATTGCAAGAAATTCTATGTGGAGCCGAGCTCCCCTGGGGCTTATTTTCTGTCAATTTCTCAGCCACACGAGGCAGAGCAAGCTAAAAGGTTTTTAGCTATTAAGGTACAAATAAATTAATCTTAATACTATGACATTAAACATGGACTGGGAATTGGCTACAGGTTACTCCTTTGAACTACTTTCAGTTGTTCAAAATATAGCAAGTAGCCTTCATGCAATTTTTTATTTTTACTTTTCAAGAAATTATATGAAGACATGGAGAATCGAATCATAAGAGCAGCCAAGCTGGGCCGAATATCTGATGAAGTACGGTCTAAACACAAGGGGTTTTCGCAGTGGGATTCATATTCTTCCCAAAATGATCATGATACTATTCTTCAAGTATGTCACAGTAACTGAATCACTTTGTTTTAGTACAAACCTTGAGGTAAATCAACTGTAATGTTGATTTATTAAATTATTATTATTATTATTATTTTTTACAGATATTCATTGATGGAAGGGATCCACAAGCTAAAGATATTGATGGATGTTCATTGCCAACTTTGGTGTATCTGGCTCGCGAGAAAAGGCCTCAACATCCCCATAATTTCAAGGCTGGCGCGATGAATGCATTGGTATTACAATCATCAGAAGCTAAGATAGTAAGATGTTTTTCGTGGCTAAATTAATCATTTCTCTTTTGATGGATCCTTTTGCAGATAAGGGTGTCGGAAAACATTTGCAATGGGCCGATCATTCTTAATGTGGACTGTGACATGTACTCTAACAATTCAAATTCTGTGAGGGATGCACTTTGCTTTTTCATGGATGAAAAGAAGGGCCATGAGATTGCTTTTGTACAGTTTCCGCAGAGTTTTGAAAATGTTACTAAGCATGAAATATATGGTGGCTCACTACGCACAGGCATGGAGGTGAGTCAATAATCATTAATCAAAATTGAACCATAACATGTCTTTTGATTAAATGAGTTCAATGTCATATTGATTTGATTTTTGTTTATGAAGATGGAATTTCATTGTATGGATGGATATGGAGGCCCTCCATATGTTGGAACAGGCTGCTTCCATAGAAGAAATATTCTCAGTGGAGGAAAACTTGACAACGGATGTATGGAAGACTGGAAAAGAGAAGAAGATGTAGATAAATTAAAGGCTCTTGCAAGTTGTACATATGAGGATAACACTCAATGGGGAAAAGAGGTCATTTTTTCTCAATGATTATTTTGAAATACATATCAAACACTTGATGAATCTTAAACGTTTATCCTGATAGAGAACCGACATGCATGTTTGATGGCAGATGGGCTTAAAATACGGGTGTCCAGTTGAAGATGTAATAACAGGGCTATCAATTCAATGCAAAGGATGGAAATCAGTGTATTTCAATCCAGAAAGGAAAGCATTCTTAGGTGTTGCAACAATCACATTGCCGCAGACGCTTGTGCAGCACGAGAGATGGTCTGCAGGTAACTTTCTGATCCTGCTTTCTAAATACAGTCCTGCTTGGTATGCTCATGGAAAGATCAGCGTTGGCCTTCAATTGGCATATTGCTGCTATAGCCTCTGGGCTCCAAATTGCTTTGCAACATTATACTACTGTATCATCCCTTCGCTTTATCTCCTCAAAGGCATTTCCTTATTTCCCCAGGTACATATTCCTTATTTTGTTCTGATTCCATCAAATCTTTAGGCTCAATGTGAAACTAACTTTGTATTGTGTTACGAATTGCAGGCTTCAAGTCCATGGATTATACCATTTGCATATGTGATATCAGCTAAGAACTTGTATAGCCTAGTAGAATTTCTGTCGTGTGGTGGCACAATTCTAGGCTGGTGGAATGACCAAAGGATATGGCTGTATAAAAGAACAAGCTCTTACTTATTTGGCTTCATCGACGCTGTTTTAAAGACACTAGGATTCTCTCAACCAGCTTTCGATATCACAGCCAAAGTAGCAGATGAAGATGTACTAGAAAGATATGAGAAAGAGATAATGGAGTTTGGACTAGGAGCCTCGTCTTCATCCCCAATATTCACAATATTAGCAACACTTGCATTGCTCAACTTGTTTTGCTTTGTTGGGTTGGTGAAGAAAGTGGTCGATGATGCTGGCATCAGATTTGACACATTGGTTTTGCAGATTCTTCTGTGTGGGATTCTGGTTTTAATCAACTGGCCTTTGTTCCAAGGCCTTTTGTTAAGAAGGGACAGAGGAAAAATGCCAAGCTCAATAACACTTAAATCAATTGGATTAGCTCTATTTGCTTGTACATGTTTTGTGTGCCTGTAGTAGCATTCTTCACAATTTCTGATCATTAAACTTCATGTAATATTTCTGAATAAAAAAATTTTCACTTATTTTGTACTGTAATATTTGCCTTCTGTTTCAGCTTTGCCCACTTTTTCTTTTTATTTTATTTTAATATGTTTATGTAAGATAGCCTCATAACTCAAGAAAGTTTATTTTGAAGAGGAAAGTATTATAAGAACCAAAAGAATAATTCCCCTTAAAACATGCTCAGATTTTTTTAATCTCTTTCACTTAATACATTACAAAACAAGTCCTCTTTGTTTCTGTAATGTTAATTGCAGCACCATATTCTTCGTTCCTAAAATAAACAGGTTGCTTTACATAAAGGTGCTTTGATAAAGAGAACTTGTTTCACAAACAATGTCAATTCACCAACACAATAAGCGGAAAGTATAAATATCATAAGCAAAAGCTCTACAGCTCAGAGAACAGAGAAGGGAAGACAATAAATAGCTTGGCTTATAAACAACTCACAAAATCAGAATATAGATACAATAAGTATTTTTCTGCTTTCACCCCGCCCTGACTCAAATTTTTACAGCACAAAAACAAATTCAAGCACGACTCATCACAGCTCCTATATTCTTTAAATAGTGGGCCACTGGTTACAGATGAAGATATTACATCAAAGTGTAACGGTGGGCAGGATCTCATCAAGATTGAGCAGATGGGCTTTGGATGCAGCAAAACCACTTTTTCTGTTAACAGTGAATTCCATCAAACACAAGCCATTAATATGCGAAGAACTTATATATATCAAATTTCGAGAAATGAAAGGGTAGTTCTGTAGCAAATAATGGAAGAACTCACAGGCTGAGGTTTGGCAGAATCCACTCCGTGCTTAATAGGAGGATCAACCTTACCAGGTGACTCTGGTTTGCCACCCGTCTTTTTCTCATCCCTGGCCTTGTTAAAGATCACGGTAAATCCTTCAGCTGAAGCTGGATCGTTGACATCCCATTCACCGAATTTAGGCAATGGGCGACCCTTGTCCTGTTTGGGAAAAGGAAAACACCAAATCACCATTAGTATCCTCATATCTGTTTACCAGGGGCAGTCTATCTCAGTCAACCACATATTGCAAGTGTTGTATTGTCTGCCAAAATATATGCTTAATGACAGAGAAAATAGACACCAGATATTCAAGTATAACAGCATCAAGACCCTGGCTAAGCAGTCATCATGAACTTCGGAAATAGAACAGACAATTAAACCAAACAGCATGAAAAGTCATCTAAATCAATCAAAGTGCTACAGTTCTCTAAATGGAAGGGTGACCCATTCAACTTAAAGGACTTGACCACAGAAAGATGTAAAAAAGGAGCATTAAGCAGTCAAGAAGATCTGAGAATTGTAATCCTTACATATTACCCTGATAAGATCCATTATGTTGAAAATAGCCATGTCCATATACCTCCATACTAAACTAAATGATCATTATGGTAAATCTACATAGGTATTATGTGTCAGAAAAAGGGAACATATATTTACACTGGTGCATGTTGTTACAGCATACATTACATCTTAACCATCACTCTTGAAAAGAATGACATTAATGTCTATCTAGGTTTTAGAATCCAAAAGCCAAAATCAAGTTGTCATACCATATGCAATCCAATCATTTCATCACTACAAAACTCAAATATATACAATTGAAGATGTCCATTTTCAGGAAGCACTGATCAGACAAGTACAAAGCCAAGGTTCTCAACAGATAGGTGGCATGAGATGCAAGAAAATGTGAGAAAATTCAGTCTCATTTTCTCCAAGTGGATAAAATCATTTTTCCCCAATGTCAAGTACAAGGAAGAAAGATATTAAGAAAGACAGACTAATAGTTTATTTGGGAGTTCTTTTCAAAAACAACTAAAGTTCATCTATCAATAGCACTCAACACAAGCTCTATGATATAAATTGTAAACATTATTGCATTTGACAAAGGAGCAAGGAGCACAGCTACAAACATCTAATAAGAGATGACTTCAGTCAATTGAAAAGATGAAACGTCTTTACGATCAACCTCAAAGTGTCAACATCCATTAAGCATTGAAGGAGATATCAACGACCAAACAAGAAAATTGGCATACATACAGAACACAACCTAAAACCAGAAGGCCAACAATTTCAGAAAACAACTATACTCTGCAAACACATTTTTGCCTCTACACAAATGAGCAATTGCGAGTATCGAATGATTCAGCAAACTATAAAAAAGTAGTTGAAGCATGAGAGAACTAATGTAATTCCACTGTAAAGCCATGTATGACTCCTCTAATAAATCAGATTCAAATTTACCATAATGAATACCGTTCTTCATTTTCTCCATCAATAGCATTCAACTTGAGCACTTGTTAGTACACAAGATAAGAATTTGCGGTGAAATTCCACTGAACTGAACAACCAATTATTCCCTTTATATAGATTATCAAATGATGCCAACCTAGTTATTTCATAACTTCAATCTTCTAATTATAGCTGCAAAAAGAATCATTTTCAAGTAACAGCATAACATGTTCCTAACTAAGCTTCTAAAAAACATCATTATAATGTATTATTTGATTAAAAATCTAACTTTGCACAAAACAGACACCAATCTACATGTATAGCACAAACACGTCAAACAAAATTCATAACTTACAATCAAACAGAAACCGAAAGTAATAAATTTAGAAATTGAACTCCAAAATTAGCACCAATCAATTCATCAGAGCAACATCCAAATCAAACAAAGATCACATCAATAAACAACATACCCCTGAAAAATAACTCAATCAAATCTCAAATCGGTTCATTATTATTAAATCAAAAGCAACACCACAAAAAAAAAAAAGAGGAGAAACTTCAATAAAATAGAAACTTTACAAACAAATGGAAAGTTTGAAGCAAAAATGGAAACTTTAAGAGAGAGGAAGTGATTACATACAGACATGAACGAATTCTAGAGAGAGGGGAATTTTTATTGTTCTGGGAAATGCAAAGAAAGAGAAACTTTTAGAGAGAGAGAGAGAGAGATGTAACAGTGGAAAGGAGTGACAGGGGGACGTCGTCGTTTGGTGAGAGGAGGAGGGAAGAGCAAGAACAGAACAGAACATGTGCTGACAAACGGGGGGTTGGAAGTGTTGGGTTAAAAGGAGGCAAATGAATGCAACCGAAGCTGGCTACCGTGTGTTACTTGTAAGAAATCTAATTATATTAGCAAACATGAATAAAAATATATACATTAATTGTTTGTACTATTTAATATAATATTTTTTTCGTGTTCAATTATTTGATTGTAAGGTAATAAAAACGTCGGTGTTTTTGTGATGTAGGGTTCAAAATTTGATTTTCAGATCTTAAATTTGAAAGTAGATGTTGTGTTTTTTATAAGAGTTTTTCTTACTCTACTTAAATTCGGGTATGGTAATTAAAATGAGTTTGTGATTGATAAATATATACAATATCAAGCATATCATCATAATTTCACATTACAATTTAGACTCGTAAATTTTCATTAGAATAAGAAGAAAGGGGCTGTACAATCAAATATCTTCTCTCTCTCATTTATTTAAATGCCCATGTACAAGAAAGAAGAACCCCTTATATTAACAATGATAATAAATCCCATTGGCTTGAAATAAAAGCAGAAACAAAATAACATTTCCACGCTCAGCATTACTAATGAAGAGCTCCGCCTATAGACGCCCGATATTTCTCTATAAACAATCTGATTTTGATACTGAACTGCGCAGCTTTTTCCCCAAGTTAACGATATATCTATCTACTCGAGCAGGTTGGATTCTGCAAAAAATAAATTAAATAAATAAACCTCAGTTAACTCATCAAATAATATCTAAAATTAACGGCAAGGAATGAGGATGCCGAGATATCTTGCCCGCGCTGCTGGAGCAACTCTAACGTAAAATAATATTTTATTCAACCAAAGCCAAAACCTTCACTGGCTTCATGTATAGCAAGCAACAAGAAGCTGTTCCTTGGAGGAATACTCGGGAAGGTCTAATTGATTAAAAGCTGAAAATTTTAAAAAGAAAATTTAGAGGTTAGGTGAAGACAATATGATTTGTAGACTTTCCTAACAACAAAACTACAACTGTGATTTTTCACCATGTATGAGCCGAAAGCAGCCGCTCAGGGGATCCATATGCCTTGTGAATCAGAAACTTCTGGGGACCATAGATGCCCTGGAAACCCACCCTCCAACGGAGCCTGAAAACCAGAATAATATGGTATAATTGCCTCTAATAAGAGAACTTCTGGTCCTAGATAAACCACATGTTTATCCACTTTTCAAGTACTTAGGAATGTCATCAATTGTATCCATAAACCAATGGATATTGATCGCTATAAACACACTTTAGGCAAGCGCACGTATCGTTCAAGTAGTAAAAATGTATCGATCCCACAAGAACTTATTATTTATGCTATTAACTAATGAAGCTAAATTTCTACAAGTATCTAATTGAAATTGATTGTTGATTGGATGATGATTTTATATAAAACAAATAAATAAAACTTAAGGTAGATTTCAAAGTTAATCAATTATATGAAAATATCCAAGGTTGTGAATCCTCCCAATATTTTTCTAAGGATGAATTGATTACATTATACTTGTGCAATATGCTGGCTTATTAACCTGGAACACATATATATCTACAAGCCTCTTTCGATGGTCAAATGCAAATATTCAAAGTTACTTAATTAAATATATGTCTATGTTAACTAAGAAATCCCAAATTCATTAAGTTCAAGTTCCAATTGTGGTTACACCCGCCCTACAAGTATATTTATATCTTGGAGGAAAATCCCTAAAGTCAGATCGTGTGTTATTGAATTTACAGTTAAACCTAAAATCCATTTTTCAAGTTCATCTTAAGTTTACCAAATCAATCTTATTGGTGATCAATCAACAAGAAGCATTAAAATCTAGATTTAGTAAATAAGCCAAAACATTACACAAGACATAAGATAAATCAACTTATAAAAACATCAATATTGGTTTTATCACAACCCTAGATAATGTATTTAGTTACAACACATACCTAAGATTACTAAAGAAATAATTAAACAAAACATTATAAAAATGGTTGGAAACTATAAAATGTAATAATAAAATAAAATACTGGAGTTAGGGAATCCACTTTTAATATTTCAAATATAGAAATCTCACTTTTTACAATATATAAATTGCATTTGTTACCCAATTAATTTAATTCAGGATTTAATTATGTTAGAAGATATAAAACCAACCATAAAGGCAGTGATATCATTTGTCCATAGACCGACCATATAGGTGGTATTCACCTGTCCATAAAAACAGCCATATATGCGGTGACAAAGTCTGTCAATAATTAATCCTGATTATATATTAATCATTAAATTATAATTTATATATTATAATATTAGTGAGATTAATCTACATTTTCATATTAAAAGCTTCACTCTTTACCCCAGCAAAAAAAAGTTACCTACTCATGCTTTGAATAAAAACACACAAAATTTTATTACTGAAATAAAAAGAAAATACAAGAAAGCTTAAAAATAAACACACAAGATACTCTCTTCTAAGTTTTCTAGAGAATCCTCAGAAGAAAGCATGAAAAATTCCTTTAAATGAAGCCTGTAATTTATAGGCAAAAAATTCATCCCGGCATCGCGACGCTATAGCTCTACGCGTCGCGACGTTACCAGCTAGTTTACACGTGTCACGCGAAATGTTTGGCGTCGCGATACCAAAGGGTCCACGCGTTGCGACGCGTTGCATGGTAGATGACGTGTGTCGGTAGGCCATCTTTCGGTGCTGATTGCGACAGCGTCGCGATGCAGAGAAGTTTCGCATTGCTATGCAAGAGGTAATTTTCTAACTTTTGCCCTTTTTGTTCCATTTTTTGTCGTTTTTATCCTGAGTTGATTCCATTAAGTCCCGATATCATATTTATCTACAAAAGAACCAAAAATACATCAAAACGTTCACAAGACTCAAGAAACCATGCAAAATATTAAGTTAAAGGGGCGGTAAATATTGATATATTTACCGCTTATCAGATATATACTTCCTAACATTTGAGAGGTGAATGTAATCAAATTTACTGACGACATTGAAAATATTTTTTACATAGTTCATCATATTACCTTTGATGTTCCAGTGACAAATTGCTGCAGTCTAGCAATGTCTTCTCTGTTGAAAGCTTTAGCAACATCCCAAAACCACTGAACAACAGTAAATGCTGCTGTATAGCCAGTGTATTCTGTATTGGTCCTTAGGTCATCCACTGCATGGACAATAATATTATTGATGGCTGCTTTTCGTTCTAGGGGTAATTCAGAAAAATCATTCCTCGAACAATCATCACTCAACTGTGAATTTGTTTGGTTTGGGGACCAAATATAGACTTAGCAAAAGATGAGAAAACACACAGAGAAAACAGAGGGTTTAGCGTGGTTCGGCTAAGTATATCCAACCTACGTCCACAGTCACAAGGGAAAAGAAAGATTTTATTACGTGGTCGGGTATGACCAACCTGCCTATCTCTCGAGCTCGTCTGACCGACCTCTTACAAGCTCACTCTCACACTTAAGCTTTTTTGCTCTCTCTTTTACAAGTTATGCGTGAATAAATTCAGCCAACCGTTTATAATGAATTCTCGATCTCTTTATATACTGGGACCAATTCTACTGTTACACCAATCTCATGACGTCAGTCACGTGAATCTACCATTAATACGGGGGCTCTCTTCCCCAACTGCTCTGCCGAAAGTTGCTCTGCCACCTGACATCTCATTAAACCATGCTACTTTACCCTCTGCTACACGTTTTAGCCCATATGTTTGCGTATATTCCAACTGCTCTTATGCGATAGCGTATGCCAGAGGACAAACTGGTGGCCCGATTCTATCACACCAGACCTTTTCGAAGAATACGGGTTCCTATACAGGGCTTACGCCACTTGGACCTGACCATGACGTTACCAATCCGACCCGTCCATACCAGGTTAGGAACTAAAACAACATCCATCATACTTTCTCGAGATGACATGTCGGTTGGTCTCGAGGCATTAACTCACTTCACTTCTCTGAACATCTTCATTCATCGGGTTGGTCGAAAAATATGAACCGACCCCGACCTCTTAGCTGGCCTGACATCTCTGTTCTTTGGGTTCGAGCTCTTGAACCTCGGGAGTGGAAATCCCTTTTATACTATTCCTTGAGATTCTGACTTATTGGGGGATAAAAAAACCACCATCAACATATATGCCCCAGTTCTTGGTATCAACGAGTAAGCGAGTTGGAGCCGGGAACTATAAAAAGATGGCGGTGCATGAAGCCATAGACTGATCTGGCATCCTCAGGTTTATGATCTCACGAACACTCCATATTGCTTCGACTTGATGTCTTGTGGTACCTTTCCAATACTTGGAATATTTTTGATGAAACAACTTTCCTCTCATGCTGATGCTCAATCATAAACAATCCCAGAATCTCAGGCCTGCCCCATCACATGATGGGTATCACAACTGCAAACCTCAGTGCTTCTTTGACCAAAAAAGTTGATCCGGACTAGCTCTGGTCAGTCAATCCTTTTGTTTTTGCTTGGAGAAGCCCATCTTATTCCTTATCAGGTAGATGCATGCTCTCGCCATGCTGCAAACTCGAAAGGAAATGATTTGTAAATCCTGCAAAATAGAACAAAACCACAAAGGAACATTCATCTCCTAGGGCTATTAGAAAAATAGTAGGGCCTCAGCAGGAAATAACCCAGCTTTGAGCCTCAATAAACACTTGGCCACAAGGGAATGTTCCCTCCTTGTGCCATCAACATGACCTCGGCGGAACGAAAGCGGTCCCGAGCCAGTGTAACAACTTGGCCATAAGGGAATGTTCCTTCCTTGTGCCACTCAATACATGGCCATGGGGGAGAAACTCCGACCCCATTCCAACAAAGATAAAAAAAAAAAAAAACCTCGGTGGGACGTAACCCGACCTGAGCCATGATAAGTATATAGCCACAAGGGAATGCTACCTACTTGTGCCAATACATAAGAAAATGACATCGGTGGAACGAATACAGACCCGAGACATCAGGTTTATATGGCCTCGACGGTACAAAAGTAGACCCGAGCCATCAAACTTCTATTGTCTCAGCGATACAAAAGTAGACCCGAGCCATAATCCCAAAGCGGCCTAGGCGGAACGAATGCAGCCCCAAGCCAATGCAATAATTTGGCCACAAGGGAATGGTTCTTCCTTGTGCCACTAAACACTTGGCCATAGAGGAAAAACTCCAATCCCATGCCAACAAAGATAAAAACGCCTCAGTGAGACGTAACCTGACCCCGAGCCACGATAAGTATTTGGCCACAAAGGAATGTTACAGGTTTGTGCCAATACATAAGAAAATGACCTTGGCGGAACGAATGCAAACCTGAGACATCAGGTTTCTATGGCTTCATCGGTACAAAAGCAGACCCGAGCCATCAAACTTCTATTGCCTCAGCGGTACAAAAGCATACATGGGCCAACAAACTACTAAGGCCTCGATGGTACTAAAATAGACTTGTGTCATTAAATTAACACGGTCTCGGTGGTACTAAAGTAAACTTGAGCCAACAAACTGAAAATGGCCTCGGCGGAACGAATGCAGCCTCGAGCCAATAAAATAAAAGTGGACTTGAAGAAATGAATGCAATCCTGAGCCGATAAACTGAAAGTGGCCTCGGTGGAACAGATGCAGCCCCAAGCCTATAAAATGAAAGTGGCCTTGATGAAACAATGCAAGCCCAAGCCATTAAATTAACACAGTCTCGGTGGTACTAAAGCAGACCCGAGCCAACAAACTGAAAGTGGCCTCGGCGGAACGTATGCAGCTCCGAGCCAATAAACTGCAAGTGGCCTTGATAGAACGAATGCAGCCCCGAGCCAATAAACTGAAAATGGCCTCGGCGGAACGAATACAGCCCCGAGCCAATAAACTGAAAGTGGCCTCGATGGAACGAATGCAGGCTTGAGCCATTAAACACACATAATAAACAAGCATAGATCAACAAGTTTTTATCTGAGAAAGAAATAGTTTTTGTTGCGATATTTTATATCGTGATGCAAGTATACGGTGTCAAGTTTTAGTAAATATGAGTGAAAAAATGTTGAACCCACTGGGTTTGGAATCCAATTTGCACTAAGTACTATAAGTACTAACCCTAACTTTATCTAGAAACACAATCTCAATTTAAATTAAATGGAAAGTTAAAAACAAAAAAAAAGTAAGAAACCAAATGATTTTAGTTCAAGATCAATTAAAAGATGAATTCTAGAGTCTGATTTCACCTAACTATCCACTATGTATTTGTGATGCCAATTAACTACTATTCCATTTCTAAGTTTATAAGCCAAGAATCCTAGAGTATTTCACTCCCTCACCCGAGCAATGGTGAAAAGATTATTAATTACAGACTTCGATATCCCTATAAAAATCTAATAATTAACAATTCATTATGCCTTGTGGTTCTTTATTAACGGCTTTCAAGGAATTATAGATTCTCTCGAACTATATAAACTTCCAAGATTATATTTTCTAGTTCATATTCAAAATCCCCTCTCCGGAGCGATAGATTTCAAATATACAATCATCTAATTGTTGGTTTCTATAATTAGTCCCAAGGAAAGATTAAGCAATAGAAATACAATAATCATACATGCAAAGCTTGAAGGATGGCGGAAACATACTTACAAAGCTATGTGACGAAAATGGTGATGAGGATCATTGAGCCTCCAAGGATGAAGTTTCGGCCAAGCAAGAAGATGGAGAGAAGCTTCAAATCTTTGAGTATTCCAAGCTCCAAATGCGTTCCCTATCACCTCTTTTGTTCCTTGCTTGTGCTAGCAAAATGGAGAATGAGAAAACAATTTTCTGCCTTTGTATGTGCAGCTCACGGCGTGAGCAAGAGAGAAAGAAGAGGAGAGTGTTTCACTTTTAATTTTGTTCCCTTTGCATGCCAAAAACCGTGAGAGACCAAGGAAAATGAAAAGTGATATGATATCTAATACCAAAAGAATTTTTTTAATGCAAAAAATCCTTCAAAACCGTGCATGGCTTTCCCTCCAAAATGAAATCCATCATTTGCCATCATTACCACACTTTGAGATTAGAGACAATGTATCATCCCTCAAAGGTGACTAGATACATCCACCATATATTCGTATTAAGTAATGAGATATCGCGATGTGATTTGCGGATATCACTCGATTCAAAATACGAATGTGTCCACCATATATTCCTAATTATTTAAAATACGAATGTGTCCGCAAGCACACACGTGAATTAAATAATTACGCCTTGCGAAATTACTATTCAGTTCGCTAATGAATTAATTCTAAATTAATTCGTTTGCCCGAATTAAAATCCGATTTTAATTCCGCGTCGAAATCTAATTTCGTTTAATAATATATCGAATATATTATTTTATCGATTAATTCCAAATTAATCGATCTCTCTCTCTCTCCTAATAAGGCATTTTATCAAGATAAAGTTTCTCCGCAATTAATCCAAGATTAATAAGGTTCGAATCAAACGTCATAGGTGAATCTTCAGGAAGCGACCCAAGAGATCTCCGGATATGTTGGCAGTAAATACGGTCGTTGGATAATTCAAACACGTACGTACCTCGTACTACGTCTTTACCGATTCACAAGACAAGGTTGGCTTCTAGCAAAGCGCCATGCCTACCCAATTCTCCAGAAATATTCTTACTGGAATATAAGATCTTTATCAAGCGTAGTATACCGCAGTATCGCGTACATCGATCCAGTATCGAACGATCACATGTTAGGCCTGGGGCTGGAAGTGTGTCTGCCCCGTACGAAACATATATCGGACATCCAACAACTAGTCTCTTTAAATCGGACAATCCTGACCTAGTCATATTGTCCCGACGGTTGCAACCTTTTATAGAGTACTAGTTCTGTGTCCTGCGCGATCATCAACTCCATATGTCTGAAGTGATACTTCCATCTTGACATCACACCCAGTACACTACGATTCCTGATAAACCCAGAAGTGGTGAACACAGAACCGGTTAAAGTCCCCAACCACCAAAACCAAAGTTTACCGATTGTCGCAAGTACTAGCGATTGCAAGTCTCAGGTTAATACCATATACACCTACCTGATGCGGCCTCCCATAGACACGCAGACATACTACCAATGGGATTCCGCGGGGTCTATCCAGAGCGAAGCTGTTTTCCGTACCATCGGTAAAACACAACCTCCTATCGCACTTGCATAAGTATCCAATACTTAAATATATGAGAACTATGCCATTGTGCCCTCACAACATGCACAAATGCAATACTAGTCTATTCCGCATTATCGATGTCCGATCTCGATAATACTCCGACTAGGGATATTTAATGATTAAACCTTTTATATTGATACTGTCTCATATCATCTCAATACGGAACTAATCATACGGACTTTTGCCATTAATATATCAAAGTAAATAATTTTACAAAACGGCAAAAGGCAATGTCATTATCACATAGTTAATTTTGTACAATAATACAATATCATTTACAAAACAGTGACGCTATGGGTCATAATGTCTAACACTAATTTGTGGCCAACAAATAAGAAGCATTAAGCACAAGAAAACATAAATAAACTGAATGAAAACTTCATAAAAATTATTTGGTAATCAATGCATAGTTTCTAGCATTAGGGTACGTCATACTCTAGAATAATAGAATTAGTTCATGGCTAAATTAAAGAACAAAAACATCTGAGTCAATAACATAATGATAATTAGAAGAGTTTGAAGAAGAAAAATAAAGAGTAAGACCCAAATCAAATTCATTTTGGTTCCGAACTTCACCACATTTATCTCATTCCCTTGTTCTTCAATCTATTCCTTAACATCTCTCAATTTTTATGCTTTGAACTATTTTATTGTGTTTAATAAGCCTCCTTAGGGTTTTGGACATAATGTTATATTTATAGGAAACCCTGGAGTCCTATTGCGCATGTGCTACTGCTTATTCTGAAGCGTTTGAAAAATCACTGCAACGTCACGATGCCAGAAGTTTACGTCGCGACGTTAAAACCTCGGGACAATTATGTGAAGCATGTTGGACGTCACGACGCCAGAAGTGGTGTCGCGACGCCACTCCTTTTCCCAGGATGAGTATTTTCAGTTTGTGTCTGTTTTTCCCACGTGCTTCTGATGCATCCATAAGCTCCCAAAACTCGTATAATTGCTCCAAATTCATGCTCTAATGCTGTCTATCAATAAAACACTAAACAACTCCAAAATACATTAAATTACATGGAATCTAACAAAATAATAAGCTGATGATGCATGCATAAGTGTGTAAAAATCACACTTATCAAACACCCCCAAAATTAAGATTTTGCTAGTCCCGAACAAAAGACTAAATAAATAAAAAAATAAACAAACTAAAGCAATAAAGTTAACTAAGCTACTTTCGTAGGGATCAATATTGTATTTAGCGTATGCAATAAGCCTTTAAACCCCTAGGCGACCCTAGTGGACGAGTTATAGTCTCGTGAGGGTTTATAGAGACGAAACCCACAAACGTCATATGATCATGCACATGCACTCATGCAAAAATAAAAAATGATGATAATAATAAAATGACAAGAATCCTGGAAAGTCTGGTGCAATGAGTGTCCTCAGACAATGCCTAGTAATGAAAACAAACTAACCTTCAAAGTGTATGATTCAACTTAGATCCAAAGTCTTGAATAAATTATCTAAGTTAGACTCACAATGTGCGTATATGTTAAGGTTTGGTCACATCTTGAATCCTAAGGGAGATAACTTGGTGATTTCATCTCAAAACTATGCATTCGATGGGTCAAATCAACCTAGATATCTCAAAAATTCTCCATATTTTCCTATTGAGCTCTATATGATATGGCTTTTTTCACTCACCGACCCTTTTAAGGTAACATTTCTCCTGATGGAATTGGTTATATGTGGTGATTTTTTTTATTTATTTATTAGCCATATCATATAACATGAATAATTACAAACATAGATAGATATATAAGTAAACGGTCATTCATCTTCAGCTAATTTTCTCAACTAATCACTTTGTTATCTACCTAGGTTCTTACTACTAGAAACCTATATTTTAAGTGCTTGCGAGTCTAACCTATATTTCCTACTCAAGGCATCAGATAAAATAAATTCAAGCACTTATCATTTTCTAAGTTCTCATACTAATCACACAACCTCATTATTGAGACAGCATCCATCATTCCCAGAATTACTATTATTTTTTTTTTGTTTTTTTAAATAAACTCACATAATTACATACCATAAATAAAGGAAACTAAACCAGAAAAACAACATAAATATACAACACAACACACGCAACACCACCTAATAAACACCACACAACACCACCAAACTTAAACCGAGCAGTGCCCCTAATGCTAAAAATAAAGAAAATCTAGGTTGAAGGCACTTACCAAATACGGCCATCATCAATCATCATCCTCTTCAGACGCATCAGCTGAATATGGTGGAAAAATGGGTGGTGAAAGAAATCTCACTGTATTAGGTCCTGAGTTAAGCCCGTTGTTCTCAAACATTTCCACCAAGGCAGAATTAAAGTCCACAGAATAAGCCATATAGTTGTCAACCCGCTCTTGAAAAATACACTCTACTTGTCTGTGACATCGTATCTCTTTCTCAAGTAAGGATAGTCGTTCGCCTAAATTAAGACGAGATGTAAGAGTCATCAATGGACGAGGACGGGTCGAACTCGCACCTCGGGAAGAACTAGCCATTCTGGAAGGACCAGAATCTTGTGTTTCATCACCGTCCTTGTTTCATCAGTCAAAATTTGGGCAGTCAACAGTTCTTCACTCTTGTCTCATATAACCCCCGCATTATGGCATAAATCAATGATCAGATACGGGTGAGGAAGGACAAGTGTAGTCGTACCCCTTACAACATCAAGGATTGAGTCTTGAATTATGCGCCCAATATTAATGGATTTGCCAGTTATAACTGCATAAGTGAGAGCAATATGATCCTTGGTCATATGGGATGTGTGACTGGCTGGCATAAGTTTAGCAGAAACAAAAAAAAAAAGCCTTAACATACTTCTACAAGGTTGTCTTATTAAAGTGCACTGCTACTCCTTGATTTTTTTTCCAACTAGCACCTTCTCCACATAAGGTAGTTATGATCTCCTCATAATCAAGATCCTCCGTAAAATATACAGTATACTCGTCTTCTTCAATGTTTGGCAACTGATAAAATATGTTGATAGTGTGTTGGTCGAACAATACCATTTTACCTCTGGCAAACACCTTCATGCCCTCGTGGCACACCTTTAAATTTGCATAAAATTCTCGGACCACAGGCACAACCGCATCAGCAGGGGGTGTTAGACAATTATGACCCATAGCATCACTATTTGTACAGAACATGGTGTTGTTGTACAAATTAACTATGTGACAAAGGGAATTGCTCTTTTATCATTTGTAATTGGATTACCGGGATATATAAATGATAAAAGTCCATATGATTAGTTCCGAATTAATAAGATATGAGACATTATTAATCCACTAAGGTTTAATCATTAAAATATCTCTAATCGTAGTATTATCGAGATTGGACATCGATAATGCGGAATAGACTAGTATTGCACTTGTGCGTGTTATGGGAGCATAACGGCATAGTTCTCATATATTTGGGTATTGGATACTCATGCAAGTGTAATAGGAGATTGTGTTTACCGATGGTACGGAAACAGTTTCGCTCTGGATAGACCTCTCGGAATTCCATTGGTAGTATGACTATGTGTCTATGGAAGTCCGAATCAGGGTAGGTGTATTTGGTCTTAACCTGAGACTTGCATCGCTAATACTTGCGACAATCAATATACTTTGGTTTTGGTCGTCCAGGGCTTTAACAGGTTCTGTGTACGCCTCTTCTGGGTATATTGAGAATCGTAGTGTATTGGGTGTGATGTCAAGATGGAAGTATCACTCCAGTCATATGGAGATGATGGTCATGTAGGATATGAAACTGGTACTCTTGTATGTTACAGCTATCGGGATAATATGACTAGGTCATGTTTATCCGATTATAGAGACTAGTTACCAGAGATCCGATATGTGCTTCGTACGGGGCAGACACAATTCCCGATACTGGATCGCTATACGCAATACTACGTATATTACGTCTGATACAGATTACATATTCCTTTAAGAATATTTCTGGAGAATTGGGAAGGCACGGTGCTTTGCTAGAAGCCAACTATGTCTTGTAAATCGGTAAAAACGTAGTACTAGGTACGTACGTGTTCGGATAGTCTGATGACCGGATTTACTGCCAACATATCCAGGGATCTCATGGGTCGCTTCCCGAAGATTCACCGATGACGTATGACTCACACCTAATTAATCTGGGATTAATTATAAGAGAGAGAAAAATTAATCTAGGATTAATTACGGATAATTTTTTCCGGGATCAAATTCTATTTAAATGAGAGAGAACGATTAATTTAGAATTAATCGATAAAATAATATATTCGATATATTATACGAAATTTGATTTCGGTGCGGAATTAAAATTTGATTTTAATTCGGGCAAACGAGTTAATTTAGAATTAATTCGCTAGCGATGTGAATAGTAATTTTGCAAAGCATAATTATTTAATTAAATTTGATTTAATTACGTCACAATGGAAAATTCGTTAATTCGAAATTAGCGAACCCGAGCCCGGGATGTGTTGCGGGCCCACTCAGATTTTGAATCAAGTGGGGCCCACATGTCACATCACCTAGTCATTTAATCAACTTTATGTTTATGGAAGTTGGTGGGTGGTTACAATCTTGTAAAACACACAAAGTTGAAAGTGATGGGATTATTACCAAACATTTGGTATATCTTGATTTCAATTTTTGAAATTGAAAACAAGTTAACATTTTTTTCAATCTCACTCGGCATTGTGCCATTTTTCTTCTCCATTTCTTACCAAAGCCGAGAGCTTCAATAACCAAAAAGAAAATTTGTTGCAAATTTTCAAGAGTGCTAGCACACACAAGGAGTGGAATCAACACTCAAAACTTGGAGCTTGAAGATCAACACAATGAGCACAACAAAGGGCTTGGCCGAATTCCATGAAGAAAATTTTTGTGTTCAACGCATCCAAAAGCCGATAAAAGTGAGTATTTCCACTACTTTACTTTGTTGTATTCGCACATTTCATTGTTTAATTTGATCTTGGTTTGACCTAGAAAACCCTACAATGGTATTAGAGCGGTTATTAAGCATGAAATTGAAATTATGGTAAAATTAGGGTAAAATTGATATGAGCATGATTTGATAAAATTGATTGTTTGAGTATGCTTGAATGATGATAACTTAGAGTTATGCATGATCAATTTGATGAAAATTGAATTGGATTATTTTTTCCCCAAAAATTTGGCTTGGCCGAATACTAGGATGCCCTAAAGTCATGGTGATTTTTGTTTTTTGAATCATTGGATGAGTTTAAAAGACATGTGATATATTGATTTATGATTTAATTGGATTGAAATCGAAATCGGTTTTAAAAATCTCTATATTACCGTGAACAAAGAAGCATGTTGGAATTGATTTTGCTTCAATTATGTTGGACATGAATGGATAATAAGAAAGCATGATTAATTAGTGTAATTGGTATTTTGGAAATATTAATTTAACTAATTAATTATGGCTAATACACTTTAATTGATTAAATTATGATATTTGGAATATTAAAATTTAATTAGTTAGGCTAAATTTGGAATTGGGCTTAAAATGTTGTATTTGGGCTTAATGGACTTGGTTGGGCCAAGTTTGGTTTAGGATAATTGGTTGGATCCAATTGGACCTAAAATCATTTCCATAAAGTCCAAATATAATAAAATGGGTCTTTAAAATTTTAATTGGGCCTAATGGACCTAAATTGATTTTTGGCATAGGGTGATTCCTTGTTGGGCTTTGGTTGCCAAAGCTCATGCCTTATAAATTAATTGAAAGCCCATTGAACTTTAATTAAATTGACATTGGATGTTAATTGGGTTTTGAGACCCGTTAAGATTAGATTTAGAATCTAAGACGCAAAGGCTCATTAATAAAGTGTAATTATTTAATTTGGAATTAAATAAGGAATTAGTATTGAATACAAATTAAATTGGATTTAATATTATAGTTTGATATAATTCAAGAATTCGTACTTTGAGTACTTATTCTTAAAACGAGTTGGACTCACGCAAATCAAATCGTTGTTTGAACATTGGATGGTCATTAATTTCAGATTAATTAATTGGATTAGATTGATTGATAACATATTTTGTGTGAATACATGGATGTGATGTATGAATAATGTATATCGGATGGATATTAGATGGGTGAGGGCAATTTTGGAAATTGTTGTAATAAATTTAGAATTTATTAAATTGGACCTGCGTGTCCAGCCTATTACCTCTTGACTCTCTTTGTATTCTCTTCTCACATATTCCCCTCAATGTAAATGAGCTTTCTTTAGAAGTGTTATGTAATTGGGTAGAAGTAAGAATAGTGCTAGCGCCGGAGAGAAGAAAAGGAGAGATTGTTCTAGGAACAAAATGTTTTAAATATCCATCCGCATATCATTATTAATTTATTTATCGCGCCTTATTATGGTTTTAGAATGCATGTTTAAGGGTGTATGATGAGACCTAATCAAAGATAATTAATTGGTTGCCAATTACGCGAAAAACCCTCAACAAATATTAAGCGTTTTCCTTCCATTGAATGATTCATTCTCAAGATCCAAGATTGGCACTGGTTTGTTGGCCAAATTCAAGACCTTTGTCCATCGCGGATGTGTTTGAATCATGAAGGCTTTGTTCCATATCGCATGTCTTGTCCAAGTTGTGATTTGTTGGCCAAAGTCAAGATCACTTCTTGTCCATCGACATCGATTACGAAGCTTTCCAAGGTCAATGGGTCCCGCTTAACTGGAATCATTAAGCTTGTTGTGCCAAAGCCAAGGCTTAGTTGATTCAGAGGAAAAAGGTTAGGGAATATATTGGATATATTGGCATATATTAGATATATGTTTCGGACTTGGATGTCCACCTACTGGATCTAGGAATTAGATTAGATCCAATTGATCTTAGAGATCTACCTAGTTAAATATCATATAGCTTGTTGGCCAAAGTCAAGGTTGTGTGTTATTTAACGGGATCCTAGCCCACTAGGAAATTAGGTTTCTCGAGTACTCAATAGAGGGTTAGAGGCTCGCCGAAAAATAGTGGGAGGCAAGTATTAAATTTGCAATTTCGTTTAGATATTTGCCAATACGCGTTCATTTCAATTTTTCGTCATTATTTAAATATATATTAGTTGGACTAATGTTTAATCGTTGTTTTAAATTAAACAGTTGGAATTTATTCAAATTACTTCAAATAATAGTTGATTATATAATTGGATTATAGTAATCAATATATTTGAATTTAAATAATCAAATTGTAGTTGATTATATAGTTAGACTATAGTAATCATTATATTTAATTGTACCCGAAATCGTTGATTGGATAGTTGGACTATTGAAATCAAGATTACTGAAAGATTAGCGTTTAAAACATAATCCTATGTGAAAATATCTTTAAACGGCTTTAATTTTCAGATTGGGAATAAAACCTCAGGATAGTCCTGGGAACTGAGAAGTTACTCTATTTGATAGAGCAACCTCTTGGGCATAAGCCCGGAGTTTAGCAAATAGTGGAGCATGAGTTTTGGAAGACTTGTGATGATGATAACTTTAGTGCTCAATCCTTTATGCTAGATGAAATGACACTTTAATTTCATTGTCAAAATTAAGGATTAGATCATTGTACCATGATGATGAAATTAAAGATCTTCATAGATCTATTCTTAGATCTTAGAAGTACAAATTGCAAAAGAAGCTCTTTCGCTCACGTATGTCAGATGGTATATCTGTCGAGTACTAGGTGTCGCAGATGATTGCTGACATCGATCAGCTAGGTTAGCTGGGCATTACCTACGTGGCCGAGACTACCAAAGATTTGATCTTATAGTCTATACCCGAAAGATGGGGCAGGTTCATTATGAACCAAGAGAAAACTCTTGGAGAGTTGTTGGCTATGCTCAAGGAAGCAGAGCCAGAGCTTCTAAAAGGGGCAAAGGTAAAATCATCACAAGTCTTCTAGGAAGACAAATGACATATCCCAAGATGTCTGCCTAAAATGTGGCAAACGGGGTCACTGGATGTGTGACTGCCGTATGGACAAGGCAGATATGAAGGAAGTGAAGGCGGGGCAAGGCTCCGGCTTCAAGTATGTTTGTCATAAACATGTTCGCTATTAGTTTCAAAATTGGATTTTTGATACTAGATGTGGTACATAGATATGTACTGATGTGCAGAATCTGCTGATAAGCAGGATACTGATTTCAGTTGAGATTGACCTGCGAGTCGGAAACGGGACGAGAGTCGCTGTTTTAACCGTAGAAACCTAAGTTTAGGAACTACCCTTTGGTATGTACTTAAATTAGGAAACTATTATAATGTACCTAGTTTGACTAGAAACATTATCTCTATATCTAAGTTTAACCCGTTGCGGGTATACCTTTATATTCTAGAACACTAAAGTGTTTTATTTTATAAAGATGATATTGAGATAATCACATTAGATGTGAATAACAATATTTATATTTTGAATATAAATGAATCTCATACGTATGACATGACAAACAAATAGCTCAAACTGAATTAATCAGATGAGACTTATTTGTGGCATTGTTGTCTGTGACACATTAAACAAGACTCGTATATCCACACTTTCGAAGAGTGGATACTATGACGGATTTGATTCTATTCAAATGATGTCTACGAATCTAGTTTATTAGGCAAAGTGCCTAAAACACTTTTTACTTGGTAAAAGTGTAAGTGCCACCGATCTGTTTGCCCTCGTTCATAGTGACGTAAGTGGGCCCATGTCTAGCTAGGCTAGAGGTGGATATGAACACTTCGTAACCTTTATGGATGTGGCATCGTGTTATGGTTATGTGTTTCTTGTGAAACATAAATCAGAAACTTTTGATAAATTCAAAGAGTTTCGACACGAAGTAGACAGACAGATCGGCTAAAGTATTAAACCGTCACGGTTAGACCATAGTGGAAAATACTTAAGCAATAAGTTTCTCAATTACTTGAAAGAGTATAGTATTCTTTCAATGTGGACTCTTCACGGAACACCTCAATTAGACGGTGTGTCCGAACTGAGAAACCGAACCTTGTTGGACATAGTAAGGTTAATTATGAGTCGCTCTGAGCTACCATTTTCCTTCTAAGGATACACATTAAACAGTGCAACACTTATTTTGCATAAGGTTCCATAAAAATCTGTTGGACAGATTTCATATTAGATATGAATAGGAAAGAAACCGGGTTTTCTCATTCCTGAAGTTTTGGGTATGCTAGGCATATGTTTGGATGATACCAAACTAGAACCCAAATCGGATAAGTGCCTAATTTGTGGGTTATCCTAGGGTAACCAAAGTATAGTACTTATACAACTCACAAGGGAACAATGTAATTGTTTCTCGCCATGCGGTTTTCCTAAGAGGAATACCTATATGCAGTGGTAAGTGGGAGGAAAGTAAAACTCGATGAAAATTGGAGTAATACTATTCCAGACACCGATTCTTTAATGGACACAAACAGTTCATCAGGGATGAAACTGTACCACAATCTTCGAATACACAAGAACCGCGTAAGTCAGAGAGAGTCAGAAAATAACCTGGGAGGTATGGGTTTTTGATCTCACCTCGTAAAGATGTCAATCTTATTGAGGAATACGAACTGACTACGTATGAGGAAGTGATACAAGGTATCAACTCCCTATTATAGAAAAGTGCCATGAAGTCCGAAATGGATTCCATGTATACCAACCAAGTTTAGACACTGGCTGATGTACGGGAAGGCATTGTGCCTATTGGTACTATATGAGTCTTCAAGGAAGACATACATGGATGGCAACAAACCAACGTACAAAGCTAGGCTTGTAGCGAAAAGGTATCATTATCAACATTGTGTCGATTACGATGAAACCTTTTACTCGTTGCCATGGTTAAAATCCATTTGAACAATACTTGCTAATGCTGCATGTTTCATTTATGAAATATGGCAGCTGAACGTCAAAATCGCTTTCCTTAATCGGAAACCTTTTGGAGGATGTTTACAACATCCTGACAATTTTTTCATACCAAAATAAGCAAACAAGGTTTGCAAGTTAAATCGATCCATTTATGGATTGAAACAAGCATTGTGTTCTTGGAACTATCATTTTGATGTAATCATAATGGTATATGATTTAATTCAAAAAGAAAATGATTCTTGTGTATATAAGGAAGTTAGTGGGAGCGCACTGACAGTGATTGTCCTATATAATGATGATGTGTCATTTCTTGGAAATGACATTCCCATAAAATAATCGGTGAAAGCTTGGCTTTCATGAAAAATTCTCCGTAGAATACTAGGGAGAGACAACATTTATTCTAGGAATAAGGATCTACTGGGATAGATCTAAGGGTTGTTGGTACTCTCTGAGAACTCGTACATTGAAATAAATGTACGCGACCTGGTGTCTCATATGCTTTGAGCATATGGAGACACAATCAGGCCAATCCAGTGATTAAGCCAATCCAAGTGATAATCACTGGATTGATGTTAAGAACATCCTTAAGTATCTTAGATAAACTAAGGATGCTTTCTTAAGCTATGGAAAAGGAGAACTTGAAGTGACTGGGTTCACCGTTGCAAGTTTCCTAACCGAAAAAAACGACTATAAGTCGTAATAAAGGTACTATATAGTTTGAATAATGGAACAGTGAGCTGGAAATCTTCCAAGCAAGATATTGTTGTCGAATAAACAACAAATGTGGAATATTGCTGCAGCTGAGGCAGCAATAGAAGCACTTTGGATCTATATAATCCTAATTGGATTAGGAGTAGTTCTGTTAGCAGCTGAGCTAGGCTACATCACAGGCTAAAGAATTAATGGTCTCATCAACGATCCAAGTATATACTTCAATTATTTCATCTGATTCTTCGGATCATACATCGTGGTGATGTGATGATCGAATAAATCACATCAGATGATAACCTTTTAAATCCACTGACGAAAGCAGTTTCTCAACAGAAGTTTGAGCGAACCGTACATAGTTCAGGTGTAGGACACTTGAGTGATTGGCTATAGGCCAAGTGGGAGATTGTTGGACAATTATGACCCATAGCATCACTATTTGTACAGAACATGGTGTTGTTGTACAAATTAACTATGTGACAAAGGAAATTGCTCTTTTATCATTTGTAATTGGATTACCGGGATATATAAATGATAAAAGTCCATATGATTAGTTCCAGATTAATAAGATATGAGACAATATTAATCCACTAAGGTTTAATCATTAAAATATCCCTAGTCGTAGTATTATCAATATTGGACATCGATAATGCGTAATAGACTAGTATTGCACTTGTGCGTGTTATGGGAGCATAACGACATAGTTCTCATATATTTGGGTATTGGATACTCATGCAAGTGTAATAGGAGGTTGTGTTTACCGATGGTACGGAAACTGCTTCGCTCTGGATAGACCCCTCAGAATTCCATTGGTAGTATGACTATGTGTCTATGGAAGTCCGAATTAGGGTATGAGTATTTGGTCTTAACCTGAGACTTGCATCGCTAATACTTGTGACAATCAATATACTTTGGTTTTGGTCGTCCAGGGCTTTAACAAGTTCTGTTTACGCCTCTTCTGGGTATATTGAGAATCGTAGTGTATTGGGTGTGATGTCAAGATGGAAGTATCACTCCAGTCATATGGAGATGATGGTCACGTAGGATATAGAACTGGTACTCTTGTATGCTGCAGCTATCGGGATAATATCACTAGGTCATGTTTATCCGATTATAGAGACTAGTTACCAGAGATCCGATATGTGCTTCGTACGGGGCAGACACAATTCCAGCCCCAGGTCTAGCCCGTGACATCCGATACTGGATCACTATACGCAATACTACGTATACTACGCCTATTACAGATTACATATTCCTTTAAGAATATTTCTGGAGAATTGGGAAGGCACGGTGCTTTGCTAGAAGCCAACCATGTCTTGTAAATCGGTAAAAACGTAGTACTAGGTACGTACGTATTCAGATAGTCCGATGACCGAATTTACTGCCAACATATCCAGGGATCTCATGGGTCACTTCCCGAAGATTCACTGATGACGTATGACTCACACATAATTAATCTTATAAGAGAGAGAAAAATTAATCTAGGATTAATTACGGAGAATTTTATCCGGGATAAAATTCTATTTAAAAGAGAGAGAACGATTAATTTGGAATTAATCGATAAAATAATATATTCGATATATTATACAAAATTAGATTTCGACGCGGAATTAAAATTAGATTTTAATTCGGGCAAACGAGTTAATTTAAAATTAATTCGCTAGCGACGTGAATAGTAATTTTGCTAGGCATAATTATTTAATTAAATTTGATTTAATTACGTCGCAAAGGAAAATTCGTTAATTCGGAATTAGCGAACCCGAGCCCAGATGTGTTGCGGGCCCACTCAGATTTTGAATCAAGTGGGGCCCACATGTCACATCACCTAGTCATTTAATCAACTTTATGTTGATGGAAGTTGGTGGGTGGTTACAAACTTGTAAAACACATAAAGTTGAAAGTGATGGGATTATTACCAAACATTTGGTATATCTTGATTTTAATTTTTGAAATTGAAAACAAGTTAACATTTTTTTCAATCTTACTCTCTCTCTCACGCGGCGTTGTGCCATTTTTCTTCTCAGTTTCTTGCCAAAGCCGAGAGATTCAAGAACCAAAAAGAAAATTTGTTGCAAATTTTCAAGAGTGCTAGCACACACAAGGAGTCATTCAAAGGTGATAGGGAAGCCCATCTATGAGATTGGAATCAACACTCAAAGCTTGGAGCTTGAAGATCAACAAAGGGCTTGGCCGAATTCCATGAAGAAATTTGTTTTGTTCAACGCATCCAAAAGCCGATCCAAGTGAGTATTTCCGCTATTTTACTTTGTTGTATTCGCTCATTTCATTGCTTAATTTGATCTTGGTTTGACCTAGAAAACCCTACAGGGGGTCCAGTGAATTCTTCCCATCCCCGATTTTGAATTATCCGTGCTATATTGGGGTCATGTGCAATGGAGACCCGAATTCCCCGCTCCCGAATTAGGTTCTTTAAAAGCAATACATTGAAATTGTTAAACGCCTCCTCATTCAAAAACACTCGAGGTCGTAAGTAAGTGAAGAGAAGGCCTTTTGTTTCTTCTTTGAGGCCATAGTACCACTCTTGGCTCCAATATTGTCTACACACCACAACACACACTTAACCTTCTTAACTAATGCAAGAATTTTCTATGGGGCAATTCATCAAACACTAGGTGGGCAAGGTTGATACCAAAAACTTGTTGCCTTCACTTGCTGCCACTATACTCCAAGAAAACCCTAAAACAAAATTTTCTAATCACCAAATCACCATCCACACACAATTAAGAATACCCAAGGATCGAGATTGGGGCCAACTTGGACGAAATCAGAAACTTCTTCTCACTACTGTACTTCGGAAGATAGCACCTAGCTGGGATATGAATCAAACTAGCATATTCATATAAAACTAGAAGGGGAAGTAAAGAAAAAGCATGCACCTTTTTTTTCTTGGCACTTTGAAATTGATTATGTCCAAAAGGTTTTAGGGTGTGTCATTCGTTTTTATTTTTGGGCACTGGACGCGTCTTAAGAGCTGAACGTGAGGTTCTGTATTTTTGCAACGAGGTGCAACTCCAAAAGTTAGTGTTGCGACGCTTTGCTCTCGGGAGTATAGTATGAGGGCTATGTGGCCTCGTGTCACGATGCTAGAAGTTGGCGTTGTGACGCGTGTTTTTTTTTTTTTTAAAAAAAAAACTAATAACTAGATACTTACTAACTATATAATTCATTGAATTGCATCCCAATAAGCGTTTGGTTTATTGTCTTCAGCCTGACATCATGCCATTCTTACTTCGGGTCATCAATAAGGATGTTGGCGACCGTTCTCTCTTCAGTCCCATAGTAGTGTTTCAGGTGTTGACCATTAACTTTGAAAACTCACCCATCATGGCACTGTACTTCAATCGCTACATATGGGAAGACTTACTTGATGGTAAAAGAAGCAGACCATTGTGATTTTAGTTTACCCGGAAACAGTTTGAGTCTTGAATTGAATAACAACACTTTTTGGCCAAGATATAATTCTCGGTGGAGGATTTATTTGTCATACCATTGCTTTGTTCATTCTTTATAGTTATTGGCATTCTCATAAGCATCATTACGGAATTCCGTCATTTCATTTAGTTGATGGATGCGCTAATCACCTACTGCTTCGGATTCCCATAGACACATAGTCATACTGCCAATGGGATTCTGAGGGGTCTATCCAGAGCGAAGCTGTTCCCGGTCCAACGGCTAACAGAACCTCCTATCACTCTTGCATAAGTATCCAATACTTAAATATATGAGAACTATGTCGTTAAGCTTTCATAACGCGCACAAGTGTAATACTAGTCTATTCCGCATTATCGATGTCCAGTCTCGATAATACTATGACTAGGGATATTTAATGATTAAATCGTTCGTGGATTAATATTGTCTCATATCTTATTAATCCGGAACTAATCCTAAGGACTTTTATCATTTATATATCCAAGTAATCCAATTACAAAATGATAAAATAGCAATTTCCTTTGTCACATAGTTAATTTATACAAAAACATAATGTCTTTTACAAATAGGGATGCTATGGGTCATAATTGTCCAACAATCTCCCACTTGGCTCATAGCCAATCACTCAAGTATCTAACACATGAACTATGTACATGTCGCTCAAACTAGACTGAGTAATAGTTTTTTTCAGCGGATCTACAATGTTGTCATCTGAGGCGATCTTTTCGATCTTCACATCGCCACGATGTATGATCTCATGAATCAGATGAAACCGTCGAAGTACATACTTGCATCATTGATAAGACCATAATTCCTTAGCCTGTGTTGTAGCCCAGCTCAGCTGCTAACAGAACTACTCCTAATCCAATTAGGAATTTTATAGATCCAAAATGCTTCTTTTTGCTGCCTCAGCCGCAGTAATGTATTCCGCTTGTGTTGTTGAATCGGCAACAGTATCTTGCATGGAAGATTTCCAGCTCATTGTTCCATTGTTCAAAAAAAATATGTACCCTTATTACGAATTACAGTCGTCTTTATCGGTTTGGAAACTTGCATTGGTGAACCCAGTCACCTCAAATTCTCCTTCCCCATAGACTAAGAAAGCATCCTTAGTTCGTCTAAGATATTCAAGGATGTTCTTTACATCAATCTAATGACCATCACTTGGATCGGCCTGATAGTGACTGCACATGCTGAAAGCATACGAGACATCAGGTCGCGTACATATCATGGCATACATGATCGATCCGACTGCTTAAGCGAACGGGATCTGATTCATTGAATTTATCTCATCTTGAGTTTTAAGACACATGTCCTTAGATAGAGAGACGCCATGGGACATTAGAAGCAGTCTCATCTTAGACTGATCATGTTGAATCTCTTCAACACTTTGTCAATGTATGAGCTCTGGGAGAGTCCAAGTAGCTTTCTAGATCTATCCTGGTAGATCCTTATTCCCAGAATAAAGGCTGCTTCTCCCAGATCTTTCATGGAGAATTTTAATGAAAGCCAAGCTTTCACCGATTGTAGTAAGGGAATTTCATTGCTAAGAAGCATTATATCATCAACATATAGGAAAATGAATGTCAGAACGCTCCCACTAACCTTCTTATATACACACGGATCATCTTCATTTTGAATGAAACCATATTCTTTTATGATCTCATCAAAATTTTGGTTCCAAGAATGCGATGCTTGCTTCAATCCATAAATGGATCGATTTAACTTGCAAACCTTGTTTGCATGTTTTGGCACGACAAAACCATCAGGCTGTTGCATATAAACATCTTCCAAAAGGTTTCCGTTAAGGAAAGCGGTTTTGACGTCCATCTGCCATATTTCATAATCGAAATATGCAGCAATAACAAGCATTATCCGAATGGATTTAATCATAGAAACATGTGAAAAAGTTTCATCGTAATCGACACCATATCGTTGACGATACCCTTTCGCTACGAGCCTAGCTTTATACATTTGTATGTTGCCATCTATGTCGGTCTTCTTCTTGAAGACCCATTTACAACCAATGGGCTTAACGCCTTCTAGTGGATCAACCAGTGTCCAAACTTGGTTGGTATACATGGAATCCATTTCAAACTTCATGGCATCTTCCCATAAAGCGGAGTCGATACCTTGTATCCATTCCTCATACGTAGTCGGTTCATCTTCCTCAATAAGATTAATATATACATGAGGTGAGATCAGAAACCCATACCTCTCAGGTTGTTTTCTGACTCTCTCCAACCTACGCGGTTCTTGTGTATCAGAAGATTGTGGTACACTCTCATCCCTGATGAACTGTTCATGTTTCGTCAGAGAGTCGGTGCCAAGAATAGTATCACTCCAATTTTCATCGAGTTATATTTTCCTCCCACTTACCACTGCATTTAGAAATTTCTTTTCGAGGAAAATCACATGGAGAGCAACAAATACCTTGTTCTCTTGTGGGTTGCAGAAGTAATATCCTTTGGCTTCCCTAGGATAACCTACAAATAGGCACTATTCTGATTTGGGTTCTAGTTTGGTACCATCCGAACGTTTAACATATGCCCAGCATCCCCAAATCTTCATAAATGAGAAACCTGGTTTCTTTCCTGTCCATATTGTTATATGAAGTCTGTCCAATAGACTTTGACGGAACCTTATTCAAAATAAGTATTGCATTGTTTAATACGTATCCCCTAAAGGAAATTGATAGCTCAGTACGACTCATTATTGACCCTACCATGTCCAACAAAGTTCGGTTTCTCCGTTCGAACACACTGTTCAATGGAGGTGTTCCGAGAGGAGTCCACTGTGAAAGAATACCATATTCTATTAAGTAATCTCGAAACTCATTGCTTAAGTATTCTCCACGACGGTCCAACCGTAATGTATTAATACTTTAACCGCTCTGTTTTTCTACTTCATGTTGAAACTCTTTGAATTTATCAAAAAGTTTCCGACTTGTGTGTCATAAGATACACATAACCATAACGCGATGCAACATCCGTAAAGGTTACGAAGTATTCATAACCACCTCTAGCATAGGTAGACATGGGCCTGTATACTCTTGGAGTTTCTAAGTCCATAGAATCGAATACAAGCCATGAAATATGTGCGAATACAAATCGGGAAAGTCGCAGAATACTTACATCGATCGGTTGAGCGACGCGGAAGCCACGAAAGCATCAAAATCTGCTCACTGGTTCACGCCCACTGCAGCAGCCCAGCCTACTGTTTTACGCCATTTGGAGGTCCTCGAACAAGCTCCAAGCTTCGTCGAACGATTCCCGGCTCATGGGTGAACTTCCCTATCACCTTCGCATTGATCCCGGAGTTCTAGCTCTCGATGATTTTGCCACAAAACCATCGCACTTGTTTCCCTATTTCCTTCACTGCTCACGGCAGTTCACTGCCTCAACAAGAAGAAAAATAAGCCCTCTTGGGCGTGAGAGAGGAGACAAAAGAGAGAATGAGAGATGAAGAATTGTGTGTTAAAATTGGTTAAAATGATTTCAAAAACCATATACACAATTTTGACCTCCAAAAAGTCAAACAATAAAAGCCACACCTACTTCCATTAACTCACATCAATTTCCCATCAATCATGAATAGTGACTGGCGTCAATCACTCAAAGTGAAAGACATCCATCACTTGATTGACGGATGATGTGACGCTAGAAGCGACTAGCAATTTGACGCTTGATTTGATTTGCCGCACTCGTAATCGAAATGCTAATGCGCTCGCAAATAATCTCGGGCTCGGGTTCGCTAATTCTAAATTAATGAACTTTCTGTTGCGTCGTTATTAAATCTAATTTAATTAAATAATCATGCCAAGCATAATTACTACTCACGTCGCTAACGAATTAACTCTAAATTAATTCGTTTGCCCGAATTAAAATCTAATTTTAATTCCGCATCGAAATCCAATTTCGTTTAATATATCAAATATATTAATTTACCGATTAATTCTAAATTAATCGTTATCTCTCTTTATCGATATTTTATCCCAGATAAAATATATCCATAATTATCCCAGATTAATTTTCTCTCTCATCATTAATTAATCCAAGATTAATATAAAGTGCGAGTCATACGTCATCGCTGAATCTTTGTTAAGCGACCCATGAGATCCCCGGATATGTTGGTAGTCAAATCGGTCGTCGGACTATCCGAACACGTAAGTACCAAGTACTACGTTTTACCGATTTACAAGACAAGGTTGGCCTCTAGCAAAGCGCCATGCCTACCCAATTCTCCAGAAATATCCTTACAAGAATAAAGGATCTGTATCAGGCGTAGTATACGTAGTATTGCATATTTCTGTCCAGTATCGGATGATCACATGCAAGGCCTGGGGATGGTATAGTGTCTGCCCCGTACGAAGCATATATCGGATAACGAGCAACTAGTCTCTTTCATAATCGGATAATCATGACCAAGTCATATTATCCCGACGGTTGCAACCTTATATAGAGAGCCAGTTTTGTATCCCTGCGCGATCATCAACTCCATATGACTGGAGTGACACTTCCGTCTCGACATCACACCCAACACACTATGATTCTCGATATACCCAGAATTGGCATACACAGGAGCCGGTTAAAGCCCTGGATGACCTCAACCAAAGTATATTGATTGTCGTATGTATTAGCGGTGCAAGTCTCAGGTTAAGACCAAATACACCTACCCTGATTTCGGACTTCCATAGACACGTAGTCATACTACCAATGGAATTCCGATGGGGTCTATCCAGAGCGAATCTGTTTCCCGTACCATCGGTGAAACACAACCTCCTATTACACTTGCATGAGTATCCTATACCCAAATATATGAGAACTATGCCGTTGTGCTCTCACAAACGCGCACAAGTGTAATACTAGTCTTTTACGCATTCATCGATGTCCTATCTCGATAATGCTCTGACTAGGGATATTTAATGATTTATCCTTCGTGGACTGATACTGTCTCATATCATTCTCTGTCCAGGAACAAATCACAAGGACCTCTCATCATTTATACATCTAGGTGATCTAATCACAAATGATAAGAGTGCAATCTCATTTGTCACATAGTCAATTTGTACAACAACACCGTGATCTGTACAAATAGTGACGCTATGGGTCATAATTGTCCAACAATCTCCCACTTGGCCTATAGCCAGTCACTCGAGTGCTTGACACCCGAACTATGTACGGTTGGCTCAAATTGCTAAGAAAGACTTTCGTCAGTGGATTTCCATGATTATCGTCTGATGTGATTTATTCGATCATCACATCGCCACGATGTATGATCCGAACGAATCAGATGAATAGTCGAAGTATGTATCTGGATCGTTGATGAGACCACTAATTATTTAGCCTGTGCTGACGTCTAGCTCAGCTGCCAACATAATTATTTCTAATCTAATTAGATTTATAATCGACCTAGAAGTCTTCTATTGCCGCTTCAGCTGCAGCAATAACCCGCATTTGTTGTTTATTCGGTAACAGTATCTTTCTTGGAAGATTTCCAGCTCACTGTACCGTAATTCAAACTGTATAGTACCGTTTGTGAATTTTAGTCATTTTTTTTCTCGGTTTAAGAAACTTGCTACAATGATCCCAGTCACTTTAAGTTCTCCTTCTCCATAGATTAATACAGCATCCTTAGTTCTCTAAGATACTAACGGATGTTCTTAACTTCAATCCAGTGACTATCACTCGGATTGACCTGTTTGTGAATCCATATGCTCAAAGCGTATGAGACACCAGGTCGCGTACATTTTTCAATGTACGATTTCTCAAAGAGTTTTAACAACTTTAAATCTTTCCCAGAAGATCTTTATTCCTTGAATAAAGGTTGTTTCTCCCAAGAATTCCACGGAGAATTTTTGAAAGTCAAGCTTTTGCCGATAATTATTTTGGGAATATCATTTCCAAGAAATGGCATATTATCATCATTATTATTTATAGGACAGTATTGTTAGTGCACTCCCACTAACATCCTTATATACACAAGAATCCTTTCGTTTTGATTTAAATCATACTCCATTATGATTACCTCAAAACGATAATTCCAAGAACCTATGTTTGCTTCAATCCAAACATGGATCGAATAACCTGCAAACCTTGTTTGCTAGTTTTGGTACGACAAAACCGACAGGATGTTGTAAACATCCTCCAAAAGGTTTCCTTTTCAGGAAAGCGATTTTCCCGTAAATCTGACATACTTCATAAATGAAACATGCAGCGTTAGCAAGCATTACCCAAATGGATTTACCGTTGCAACAGGTAAAAGGTTGAATCGAAATCAACACAATGTTGATAACGATACCTTTCCGCTAAAAGCCTAGCTTTATATGTTGGTATGTTGCCATCCATGTATGTCTTCCTAGAAGACTTATAGGTACCAATAGGCACAATGCCTTATGGTACATCAACTAGTGTCCAAACATAGTTGATATACATGGAATCCATTTCGGATTCATGACACTTTGTCATAATTAGGGAGTCGATACCTTGTATCACTTCCTCATACGTAGTCAGTTGGTATTCCTCAATAAGATAGTCATCTTTATGAGGGGAGATCAGAAACCCATACCCTGGGTTGTTTTCTGACTCTCTCGGACTACGAGGTCCTTGTGTATTCGAAGATTATGGTATAGTTTCATCCTTGATGAACTATTTATGTTCCATTAGGAGTCGATGCCTGAAATAGTATTACTCCGATTTTCATCGAGTTTTACTATCCTCCCACTTACCACTGCATATCAGTATTCCATTTAGGAAAACCTCATGGTGAGCAACAATCTGATTGTTCTCTTGTGAGATGTATAAGTACAATACTTATGGTATCCCTAGGATAACCTACAATTGGCACTTATCCAATTTGGGTTTTAGTTTGGTATCATCCAAACATATGCCTAGCATACCCAAATTTTCAGGGATGTGAAACCAGGTTTCTTTCCCGTTCATATCTAATATGATATCTGTCAAACAGATTTTCATGGAACCTTATTCTAAATAAGTTCTTGCACTGTTTAAAGCGTATCTGTTGAAGGAAATGGTAGCTCAGAGCGACTCATGATTAACCTTATCATGTCTAACACAATTCGGTTAATCGGTTCGGACACACCGTCACTTTGACGTGTTCCGAGAGGAGTCCTCATTTGAAAGAATACTATACTCTTTCAAGTATATTAGAAACTTATTGCTTAAGTATTTCCCATTACAGTCTTACCGTGATGGTATAATACTTTAGCCGATCTGTTTGTCTATTTCGTGTCGAAACTATAAAAGTTTCCGATTTTTGTTCTTCAAAAGAAACACATAACCATAACGCAATGCCACATCCATATAGGCCACGGAATATTCATATCCACCTCTAGCCTAGCTAGACATGGGCCCACTTGCTTCACTATGAACTAGGGCTAATAGGTCGGCGACATTTACACTTTTACCAAGTAAATAGTGTTATATGCACATTGCCCAATAAACTAGATTCATAAACTTTATTTGATTGGAATCAAATCAGTCCTGGTACACGCTCTTCAAAAGTGCGGATATACGATTCTTGTTTTATTGTGTCCCAGACAACAATGCCACAATTAGTTTCATATGATCAAATCAGTTTGAGCTATTTATTTGTCATAATATATGTTTGAGATTTATTTATATTCACAATATAAATGCTGTTATTTACATCTAATGTGTTTATCTTAATATCATCTTTATATAATAAAACACTTTAGTGTTCTAGAATATAAAGGTTCACCCGCAGCGGGTTAAACACTGATAGAGAGATAATGTATCTAGTCAAACTAGTTACATTATAACAGTTTCCAAATTTAGGTACACACCCGAAGGGTAGTTCCTAAACTTAGGTATCTACGGTTAAAACAGCGAATTTTGTCCCGCTTCCAATTCGCAGATTTATCTCAATTGAAGTCAGTATCCTGTTCAAAACAGATTCTGAACATCAATATATATATATTTTATGTATCATACTAAGTATTTACAATCCAATTTTAATACTAGTCATGAACATACTTATGACAATCATATTTGAAGTCAGAGCCTTGCTCGTTCTTCGAATTCCTTAATGTCTGCTTTGTCCAAACGGCAGTCACGCTTCTGCGATCCTGTTTGCCACATTTAAGCAGACATTTTGGGATATGTCCTTATCTTCCCAGAAGATTATAATGATTTTGCCTTTGCCGTTTTCAACACTCCATAAGCATTTGGCCAAGCCTTGGCCTTCTAGAATATCAAAGTAAGGTGCGTCTTGCGCTACTTGCCTAATTGCAAACTTTTGACTTTGTCTCCTTGAGAATAGTCATTAACTCTCCAAGAGTTTACTATTGCAATTTTAGTACTTCTAAAATCTAAAGATAGATTTTATGAAGATCCTTCAATTTTAGTATCATACTTTAAGGATCTAATCCTTAGTTCTGATTCAGAAATTAAGGAGTCTACTGCGGTAAGTATTATGGATTAAGCACTAAAGTTATCATCACATAATCTTCCAAAGATTATGCTCTACTGTTTGCTTAACTCCGGGCTTAGGCCTAATATATTATTTTATCAAATAAAATAACTTATCAGTTTTTCCCGGACCATCCTGAAATTATTCCCAATTTTGAAAATTAAACCATTTAATCACATTTTCCCTAGGATTATGTTTTAAATGATAATCTTTCAATTTTATCTTGATTTTAATAGTCCAACTATTTAATCAATTATAAAAGTACTATTCATTATAATGATTACAATAGTCTAACTATTTAATCAACTATAATTTCAATTAAATCAAATATATTGATTATCATAATCCAATTATATAATCACTTATAAATGAATTGTTTGAATATATAGTCCAACTATTTATTAAAACAACAATTTAAATATTAGTCCAACTAACATTTAATACGTTTGACGAATGATATTTGAATGAGCGCGTATGGCGAGTAATTGAACGAATATTGTGAATTCAATTCTTGCCTCCCACTATTTTTCGGGGAGCCTCTAACCCTCTGTCGAGTACTCGGGAAACCGCGTTTCCTAGTGGGCTAGGATCCCGTTAAATATCACATAATCTTGACTTTGGCCAACAAATTATATGATAATTAACTAGGTAGATCTCTAAGATCGATTTGATCCAATCCAATTCCTAGATCCGGTAGGGGGACATACAAGTCCGAAATATATATCTTATATATGGCAATACATCCAATGTATTACCTAACTTTTTTCCTCTGAATCAACTAAGCCTTGGCTTTGGCACAACAAACTTAGTGATCCCAGTCAAGCACGACCCATTGACCATGGAAAGCTTCGTAATCAATTTCGATGGACAATAAGTGGTCTTGACTTTGGCCAACAAACCACAACTTGGACAAGACACTGACATGTAACAAAGCCTTCGTGATTCAAACACATCTTCGACATACAAAGGCCTTGACTTTGGCCAACAAACCAATGCCGTCTTAGATCTTGAGTGAGAATCACTTAATGGAAGGAAAAACGCTTAATATTGTTTGAAGGTTTTTCGGGTGCAAATTGGCAACCAATTTATTATCTTTGTTAAGGTTTCATCATCATACACCCTTAAACATGCATTCTAAATACATAATAAAGCGCGTATAAATAAACTAATAATGATATGTGGATGGATACTTTACACAATTGATCCTAGATCAAATCTCTCAATTTCTCTCTCCCGCTAGCACAAATATTTCTTCTACCCGTTACACTACACTTCTAAAGAAACCTCATTTACATTGAGGGGAATAAGTGAGAAGAGAATACAAAGAATATGAGGTGATATGGCTGGACACGCAGGTCCAATTAATAAATCAAATTTATTACATAATTTCTAAAATTATCCCACCCATCTAATATCCATCTGATATACATTATTCATGCATCGCAACCATGTATTCACACAAGCATGTTATCAATCAATCTAATCAAATTAATTAATCTGATAATTAGTGATCATCCAATGTTCAAACAACGATTTGATTTTGCTCGAGTCAAACTCGTTTTTGTGAATAAGTACTTAAAGTACGAATTCCCGAATTAAATTAAACTACAACATTAAATCTAATTTAATATGCATTTAATTTTAACTCGCTATTTAATTCCAAATTAAATATCACACACTTTAATAATGAACTTTTACGACTTAAATTCCAAATTTAATCGTTACGGGTCTCAAAGCCCGATTAACGTCCAACGTCAATTTAATTAAAGTCCAATGGGCTTTTAATTAATTTCTTAAGGCGTGGAATTTTTCTCAATTCGGGTCAAATCGATAACCAAAGTCCAATCCGGGAATTACCCCATAAGCCCAAAAATTAATTTTGGCCCATTAGGCCCAATTAAATTACAAAGGTCCATTAAGTCGCATTTGGGCTTTATGGAACCGGTTTTGGGCCCAATTGGATCCAATCCAATTTTCCTAAACCAAACTTTGTACAACAAAGCCCATTTAGCCCAATAACAACATAACAAGCCCATATCCAATTTAAGGTTCAATTAATCAAACACAAAAATTCCAAATTTCATACTTTAATTAACTAAAGTGCATTAACATAATTAATCACCCAAATCATTATTTCCAAAACATAAATTAGGCTAATTAATCATGCTCTTTAATCACAAAACATGTCCAACACATTTCATCAAAAAATCAAACCCATACATGCTCATTGTTCTCGGCAATGAAAGGGAAAATTATGTCCGATTCGGTTTCAATCCGATTAAATCCACAATCGACATTAAATTCCATTCCCGAATGATTCTAACTCATCCAACGAATCAAAAAATCAAAATCACCAAGAACACAAAGAGGCATAACTCTCGGCCAAGACAAGATTTTGGGCAAATTTGTTCCAAACCAAATTTGATCAAATTGATCCAATCAATCATCAATAAAACATGTTATAAACATACTAAATCATCCAATTTCATTAATTCATGCTCAAACACATTTTAGCCAAATTTTACCCATAAATCATATTTCATGCTTTAACTCGCTCTGATACCAATTGTTGGAGTTTCTAGGTCCATAGAATCGAATACAAGCCATGAAATATGTGCGAATACAAATCGAGAAAGTCGCGGAATACTTACATCGATCGGTTGAGCGACGCGGAAGCCACGAAAGCATCAAAATCTGCTCACTGGTTCACGCCCACTGCAGCAGCCCAGCCCACTGTTTTGCGCCATTTGGAGGTCCTCGAACAAGCTCCAAGCTTTTTCGAACGATTCCCGGCTCATGGGTGAACTTCCCTATCATCTTCGCATTGATCTCGGAGTGATAGCTCTCGATGATTTTGCCACAAAACCATCGCACTTGCTTCCCTATTTCCTTCACTGCTCACGGAAGTTCACTGCCTCAACAAGAAGAAAAATAAGCCCTCTTGGGCGTGAGAGAGGAGACAAAAGAGAGACGGAGAGATGAAGAATTGTGTGTTAAAATTGGTTAAAATGATTTCAAAAACCATATACACAATTTTGGCCTCCAAAAAGTCAAACAATAAAAGCCACACCTACTTCCATCAACTCACATCAATTTCCCATCAATCATGAATAGTGACTGGCGTCAATCACTCAAAGTGAAAGACATCCATCACTTGATTGACGGATGATGTGACGCTAGAAGCGACTAGCGATTTGACGCTTGATTTGATTTGCCGCACTCGCATTAGAAATGCTAATGCGCTCGCAAATAATCTCGGGCTCGGGTTCGCTAATTCTAAATTAACGAACTTTCTGTTACGTCGTTATTAAATCTAATTTAATTAAATAATCATGCCAAGCATAATTACTATTCACGTCGCTAACGAATTAAATCTAAATTAATTCGTTCGCCAGAATTAAAATCTAATTTTAATTCCGCGTCGAAATCCAATTTCATTTAATATATCAAATATATTAATTTACCGATTAATTCCAAATTAATCGTTATCTCTCTTTATCGATATTTTATCCCAGATAAAATATATCCATAATTAATCCCAGATTAATTTTCTCTCTCATCATTAATTAATCCCAAAGTGCGAGTCATACGTCATCGGTGAATCTTTGGGAAGCGACCCATGAGATCCTTGGATATGTTGGTATTCAAATCGGTCGTCGGACTATCCAAACACGTAAGTACCAAGTACTACGTTTTACCGATTTACAAGACAAGGTTGGCCTCTAGCAAAGCGCCATGCCTACCCAATTCTCCGGAAATATCCTTACAGGAATAAAGGATCTGTATCAGGCGTAGTATACGTAGTATTGCATATTTCTGTCCAGTATCGGATGATCACATGCAAGGCCTGGGGCTGGTACAGTGTCTGCCCCGTACGAAGCATATATCGGATAACGAGCAACTAGTCTCTTTAATAATCGGATAATCATGACCAAGTCATATTATCCTGAAGGTTGCAACCTTATATAGAGAGCCAGTTCTGTATCCCTGCGCGATCATCAACTCCATATGACTGGAGTGACACTTCCGTCTCGACATCACACCCAACACACTACGATTCTCGATATACCCAGAATTGGCGTACAGAGGAACCGGTTAAAGCCCTGGACGACCTTAACCAAAGTATATTGATTGTCGTATGTATTAGTGGTGCAAGTCTCAGATTAAGACCAAATACACCTACCATGATTTCGGACTTCCATAGACACGTAGTCATACTACCAATGGAATTCTAAAAGGGCCTATCCAGAGCGAAGCTGTTTCCCATACCATCGGTGAAACACAACCTCCTATTACACTTGCATGAGTATCTTATACCCAAATATATGAGAACTATGCCATTGTGCTCTCACAAATGCACACAAGTGTAATACTAGTCTTTTACGCATTCATCGATGTCCTATCTCGATAATGCTCTGACTAGGGATATTTAATGATTTATCTTTCGTGGATTGATATTGTCTCATATCATTCTCTGTCCAGGAACAAATCACAAGGACCTCTCATCATTTATACATCTAGGTGATCTAATCACAAATGATAAGAGTGCAATCTCCTTTGTCACATAGTCAATTTGTACAACAACACCGTGATCTGTACAAATAGTGACGTTATGGGTCATAATTGTCCAACATATACGTCACTATGAACGAGAGCTAACAGCTCGGTAGCACATACACCTTTACCGCTAAAAGGCGTTTTAGGCATTTTACCTAATAAACATGATTCGCAGACGTCATATGAATTAGGATCAAATCCGTCCAAGTATCCACTCTTCGAAAGTGTGGATATACGAGTCTTGTTAATGTGTCCCAGACGACAATGCCACATAGAAGTTTCATCTATTTTACTCAATTTGAGCCTTTTTTTTGTCATGTTATATGTTTGAGATTCATTTATATTCAAAATATAAAGACCATTATTAGCATCAGCTGTACATATCTCAAAATCATCTTTATAAACAAAACACCCAGTGTTCCGAAATACAAAAGGTATACCCGCATTGGGTCAAATAAGATACAGAGATAATATTTCTAGTCAAACTAGGTACATAATAACAGTCTGATAATGAAAGTACATGCCCCGAGGGCAGTTCCAAAACATAGGTCTTAACAGCCAAAACAGCGACTCTCGTCCTGTTTTCGACTCATAGGTTGATCTCGCCTGAAGCCAGTATCCTGCTAATCAGCAGATCCTGCACACCAGTACATATGTGAGTACCACATTCGGAGTCAAAATCCAATTTTTAAAACCAGTAGTGGATATGTTTATAACAAATATACCTGAAGCCGGAGCCTTGCCCGCCTTCGCTTCCTTCAACTCCGCCTTGTACTCACGGTAGTTACGCTTCCAGTGACCCCGTTTTCCATAATGTAGGCAGACATCTTGGGATATGTCCTTAGTCTTCCAGAAGACTTTGATGATTTGGCCTTGCTCTTTTTCTTCATTTTCTTCACACCCCTAGAAGCCTTCGACCAAGCCTTGGCCTTCTGGGATGTCGAAGTAAGGTGCACCTCGCGCTTCTTGCCCTTCAGAAGCTCTAGCTATTCTTCTTTCAGCATCACCATTAACTCTCCAAGAGTTTTCTCTTGGTTCATCATATTATAGTTCATGATGAACCCGCCCCAGCAATCGGGCAGAGACTAAAAGATCAAATCTTTTGAAGTCTTGGCCTTGAAGGTTATGCCCAACTAACCTAGCTGTTCGATGTCAGCAATCATTTGCGACAAATAATTCTCAACAGATGTACCCTCTGACATACGCGAGTGAAAGAGCTTCTTTTCCAATTCATACTTCTGTGATCTAAGGTTAGCTATGTGAAGTTCCGTCAATTTCAACATCATAAGGATCCAATCCTTTGTTATGATGACGAAATTGAGGAGTCATTGCAGCAAGCATGACGGATTGAGCACTAAATTTATCATCACGATGAGTCTTCCAAAGCTCATGCTCTACTATTTGCTCAACTTCGGGCTCAGGCTCGAGAGGTTTCTCTATGACATAGAGTAACTGCTCGGCTCCCAGGACTATCTTGAGATTCATCTCCAAATCTGGAAAAATTGGAGCCGTTAAAGACATTATCTCCCATGACGATGTCCCTAACGCTAATCTTTCTAGTAATCTCGATTGCAATAGTCCAACTATTCAATCAACGATATCGGGTACACTAAAAATGTAATGGTTACTATAGTCTAACTATATAACCAACTACAAGTAGAGTAATGTCTTGTACAGTCTAATGGTTACTATAGTCTAACGATATCGGGTCACGATAGGCTGGACACGCAGGTCCAATTTAATAAATTCCAAATTTATTACAACAATTTCCAAATTGTCCTACCATTCTAATATCCATCCGATATACATTATTCATACAAATACATCCAAGTATTCAAAAAAATCATGTTGTTCAATCAATCTAATCTAATTAATTTATTTTCAATTAATGACCATTCAATATTCATACAACGATTTGATTTGTGCTAGTCCAACTCGTTTAAGAATAAATACTCAAAGTACATATTATTGAATTATATCGAACTACAATTTTAAATCCAATTCAAATTGTATCCAATACTAATTCATATTTAATTCCAAATTAAATAATTACACTTTTAATAGTGCCTTTTAGACTTGGATTCCAAATCCAATCTAAATGGGTCTCAAAGGCCCAATAAGCATCCAATGCCTATTTAATTGAAGTCCAATGGGCTTTCAATTAATTCTTTAGGCGTGGGCTTTGGCCATTATGGATCCAATCCAATAACCAATGCCCAATTAGGAATCACCCTATGCCAAAAATCAATTTAGGCTCAATTAAATTATTAAAGTCCCAAAAGTCATATTTGGACTTTTATGGAAATGGTTTTAGGCCTAATTGGATCCAACCCAATTGTCGAAAACCAAACTTGGCCCAACCAAGCCCATTAGCCCAAATATAACAAATTAGCCCAATCCAATTTTAAAGACTAATTTATATTAACATAATATTCCAAATATCACATTAATTCAATTAAAGTGTAATTAATTATCCAATTCATGTCCAACACAAAGTGAAGCAAAATCAATCCATTCCAACATGCTATAGCTCACGGGAATGGGCATAAATAATATCTAATTTTAATTTCAATCTAATTAAATCAACAATCAATATTCATTTCATGCCTTAAACTCATCCAATAGTCTAAATCAAAAATTACCATGAGTGTTCCAAGGGTTCATGTATTCGGCCATGTGAAGGAATTTGGGGAAAAAATAATCTAATCAATTTTCTCAAATCCTATGATGCACAAATCTAATTCATCATCATCAAAACACAACCAAACAACCAATTTGGAAAAATACATACTCCAAGCACAAAATCCCGAAATAAAGTCCATAAACCCTAAACTCAAATCATGCTTAGATATGGCTCTGATACCAATGTTAGTGTCCTAGACATGCCACAAGATCACTAAGATGATTTGTGTGTGAAAAAAATTGAAGTTTGCGGAAAAAACTGACCATGAATGGAAGAGAGATTTCCAAAATTCTTTCTTTGTTGGAAGCTCCAAGCTTTAAAATCCAATTGCAAACTCAAAGGTGAGTTTCCCTATCACCTTAATCAACTATAAGGATCCAATCCTTTGTTATGATGACGAAATTGAGGAGTCATTGCAGCAAGCATGACGGATTGAGCACTAAATTTATCATCACGATGAGTCTTCCAAAGCTCATGCTCTACTATTTGCTCACTCCGGGCTCAGGCTCGAGAGGTTTCTCTATGACATAGAGTAACTTCTCGGCTCCCAAGACTATCTTGAGATTCATCTCCCAATCTGGAAAAATTGGAGCCGTTAAGACATTATCGCCCATGACGATGTCCCTAACGCTAATCTTTCTAGTAATCTCGATTGCAATAGTCCAACTATTCAATCAACGATATCGGGTACACTCAAAATGTAATGGTTACTATAGTCCAACTATATAACCAACTACAAGTAGAGTAATGTCTTGTACAGTCTAATTGTTCAAAGAAAACAATAAAACAAATATTATTCCAACTAATATATTTATAACGACGATAAATAATTAAAAAAGCGTGTATTAGCAAGTATTAAACGAAATTGCAAATTTAATATTGGACTCCCACTATTTTCAGCGAGCCTCTAACCCTTTGTTGAGTACTCGGGAAAATTAGTTTCCTAGTGGGCTAGGATCCCGTTAAATAACACACAACCTTGACTTTGGCCAATAAGCTGTATGAAACTTAACTAGGTAGATCTCTAAGATCAATTGGATCCCATCCAATTCCTAGATTCGGTAGGTGGACCTTCAAGTCCAAAACATATATCCAATATATCATCCTAACTTTTTCTTCTGAATCAACTAAGCCTTGGCTTTGGCTCAACAGGCTTAATGATTCCAGTTAAGCGTGACCCAGTGACAGTGGGAAAGCTTTGTAATCCACGTCGATGTACAGAAGTGACCTTGACTTTTCCCAACAAGTCACAACTGCCCAAGACATGCGATATATAACAAAGCTTTCGTGGTTCAAACACATCCGCGATGGACAGTGATCTTGACTTTGGCCAACAAATCAAAGTCAATCTTGGATCTTGAGAGAGAACCACTCAATGGAAGGAAAACGCTTAATATTGTAGTGAGGGTTTTTCGCATAAATTGGCAACCAATTTATTATCTTTGATTAGGTCTTATCATACACCCTTAAACATGCATTCTAAAAGCATAATAAGGCGCGAATAAATTAATAATGATATGCGGATGGATATATAATACAATTTGTTCCTAGAACAAATCACTCTATCTTTCCTCTCTCCCGCTAGCACTGTACATACTTCTACCCAATTACATAATACATAAAGAAACCTCATTTACATTGAGGGGAATTGGTGAGAAGAGAAATACAAGAGTAAAAGAGACGATAGGCTGGACACGCAGGTCCAATTTAATAATTCCAATTTATTACAACAATTTCCAAATTGCCCTACCATTCGAATATCCATCCGATATACATTATTCATACAAATACATCCAAGTATTCAAAAAAATCATGTTGTTCAATAAATTTAATCTAATTAATTTATTTTCAATTAATGACCATTCAATATTCATACAACGATTTGATTTGTGCTAGTCCAACTCGTTTAAGAATAAATACTCAAAGTACATATTATTGAATTATATCGAACGGCAATTTTAAATCCAATTCAAATTGTATCCAATACTAATTCATATTTAATTCCAAATTAAATAATTACACTTTTAATAGTGCCTTTTAGACTTGGATTCCAAATCCAATCTAAATGGGTCTCAAAGGCCCAATAAGCATCCAATGCCTATTTAATTGAAGTCCAATGGACTTTCAATTAATTCTTTAGGCGTGGGCTTTGGCCATTATGGATCCAATCCAATAACCAATGCCCAATTAGGAATCACCCTATGCCAAAAATCAATTTAGGCTCAATTAAATTATTAAAGTCCCAAAAGTCATATTTGGACTTTTATGGAAATGGTTTTAGGCCCAATTGGATCCAACCCAATTGTCGAAAACCAAACTTGGCCCAACCAAGCCCATTAGCCCAAATATAACAAATTAGCCCAATCCAATTTTAAAGACTAATTTATATTAACATAATATTCCAAATATCACATTAATTCAATTAAAGTGTAATTAATTATCCAATTCATGTCCAACACAAATTGAAGCAAAATCAATCCATTCCAACATGCTATAGCTCACGGGAATGGGCATAAATAATATCTAATTTTAATTTCAATCTAATTAATCAACAATCAATATTCATTTCATGCCTTCAACTCATCCAATAGTCTAAATCAAAAATTACCATGAGTGTTCCAAGGGTTCATGTATTCGGCCATGTGAAGGAATTTGGGGAAAAAAAATATCTAATCAATTTTCTCAAATCCTATGATGCACAAATCTAATTCATCATCATCAAAACACAACCAAACAACCAATTTGGAAAAATACATACTCCAAGCACAAAATCCCGAAATAAAGTCCATAAACCCTAAACTCAAATCATGCTTAGATATGGCTCTGATACCAATGTTAGTGTCCTAGACATGCCACAAGATCACTAAGATGATTTGTGTGTGAAAAAAATTGAAGTTTGCGGAAAAAACTGACCATGAATGGAAGAGAGATTTCCAAAATTCTTTCTTTGTTGGAAGCTCCAAGCTTTAAAATCCAATTGCAAACTCAAAGGTGAGTTTCCCTATCACCTTAATCAACTATAAGGATCCAATCCTTTGTTATGATGACGAAATTGAGGAGTCATTGCAGCAAGCATGACGGATTGAGCACTAAATTTATCATCACGATGAGTCTTCCAAAGCTCATGCTCTACTATTTGCTCAACTCCGGGCTCAGGCTCGAGAGGTTTCTCTATGACATAGAGTAACTTCTCGGCTCCCAGGACTATCTTGAGATTCATCTCCCAATCTGGAAAAATTGGAGCCGTTAAAGACATTATCGCCCATGACGATGTCCCTAACGCTAATCTTTCTAGTAATCTCGATTGCAATAGTCCAACTATTCAATCAACGATATCGGGTACACTCAAAATGTAATGGTTACTATAGTCCAACTATATAACCAACTACAAGTAGAGTAATGTCTTGTACAGTCTAATTGTTCAAAGAAAACAATAAAACAATATTATTCCAACTAATATATTTATAACGACGATAAATAATTAAAAAAGCGTGTTTAGCAAGTATTAAACGAAATTGCAAATTTAATACTGGACTCCCACTATTTTCAGCGAGCCTCTAACCCTTTGTTGAGTACTCGGGAAAATTAGTTTCCTAGTGGGCTAGGATCCCGTTAAATAACACACACAACCTTGACTTTGGCCAATAAGCTGTATGAAACTTAACTAGGTAGATCTCTAAGATCAATTGGATCCCATCCAATTCCTAGATCGGTAGGTGGACCTTCAAGTCCAAAACATATATCCAATATATCATCCTAACTTTTTCTTCTGAATCAACTAAGCCTGGCTTTGGCTCAACAGGCTTAATGATTCCAGTTAAGCGTGACCCAGTGACAGTGGGAAAGCTTTGTAATCCACGTCGATGTACAGAAGTGACCTTGACTTTGCCAACAAGTCACAACTGCCCAAGACATGCGATATATAACAAAGCTTTCGTGGTTCAAACACATCCGCGATGGACAGTGATCTTGACTTTGGCCAACAATCAAAGTCAATCTTGGATCTTGAGAGAGAACCACTCAATGGAAGGAAAACGCTTAATATTGTAGTGAGGGTTTTTTCGCATAAATTGGCAACCAATTTATTATCTTTGATTAGGTCTTATCATACACCCTTAAACATGCATTCTAAAAGCATAATAAGGCGCGAATAAATTAATAATGATATGCGGATGGAAATATAATACAATTTGTTCCTAGAACAAATCACTCTATCTTTCCTCTCTCCCGCTAGCACTGTACATACTTCTACCCAATTACATAATACATAAAGAAACCTCATTTACATTGAGGGGAATTGGTGAGAAGAGAAATACAAAGAGTAAAGAGACGATAGGCTGGACACGCAGGTCCAATTTAATAAATTCCAAATTTATTACAACAATTTCCAAATTGCCCTACCATTCTAATATCCATCCGATATACATTATTCATACAAATACATCCAAGTATTCAAAAAAGCATGTTGTTCAATCAATCTAATCCAATTAATTTATTTTCATTAATGACCATTCAATGTTCATACAACGATTTGATTTGTGCTAGTCCAACTCGTTTAAGAATAAATACTCAAAGTACATATTATTGAATTATATCGAACTGCAATTTTAAATCCAATTCAAATTGTATCCAATACTAATTCATTTTAATTCCAAATTAAATAATTACACTTTTAATAGTGCCTTTTAGACTTGGATTCCAAATCCAATCTAAATGGGTCTCAAAGGCCCAATAAGCATCCAATGCCTATTAATTGAAGTCCAAGGGCTTTCAATTAATTCTTTAGGCGTGGGCTTTGGCCATTATGGATCCAATCCAATAACCCATGCCCAATTAGGAATCACCCTATGCCAAAAATCAATTTAGGCTCAATAAATTATTAAAGTCCCAAAAGTCATATTTGGACTTTTATGGAAATGGTTTTAGGCCCAATTGGATCCAACCCAATTGTCGAAAACCAAACTTGGCCCAACCAAGCCCATTAGCCCAATATAACAAATTAGCCCAATCCAATTTTAAAGACTAATTATATTAACATAATATTCCAAATATCACATTAATTCAATTAAAGTGTAATTAATTATCCAATTCATGTCCAACACAAATTGAAGCAAAATCAATCCATTCCAACATGCTCATAGCTCACGGGAATGGGCATAAATAATATCTAATTTTAATTTCAATCTAATTAAATCAACAATCAATATTCATTTCATGCCTTCAACTCATCCAATAGTCTAAATCAAAAATTACCATGAGTGTTCCAAGGTTCATGTATTCGGCCATGTGAAGGAATTTGGGGAAAAAATAATCTAATCAATTTTCTCAAATCCTATGATGCACAAATCTAATTCATCATCATCAAAACACAACCAAACAACCAATTTGGAAAAATACATACTCCAAGCACAAAATCCCGAAATAAAGTCCATAAACCCTAAACTCAAATCATGCTTAGATATGGCTCTGATACCAATGTTAGTGTCCTAGACATGCCACAAGATCACTAGATGATTTGTGTGTGAAAAAAAATTGAAGTTTGCGGAAAAAACTGACCATGAATGGAAGAGAGATTTCCAAAATTCTTTTTCTTTGTTGGAAGCTCCAAGCTTTAAAATCCAATTGCAAACTCAAAGGTGAAGTTTCCCTATCACCTTTCAACTATAAGGATCCAATCCTTTGTTATGATGACGAAATTGAGGAGTCATTGCAGCAAGCATGACAGATTGAGCACTAAATTTATCATCACGATGAGTCTTCCAAAGCTCATGCTCTACTATTTGCTCAACTCCGGGCTCAGGCTCGAGAGGTTTCTCTATGACATAGAGTAACTTCTCGGCTCCCAGGACTATCTTGAGATTCATCTCCCAATCTGGAAAAATTGGAGCCGTTAAAGACATTATCGCCCATGACGATGTCCCTAACGCTAATCTTTCTAGTAATCTCGATTGCAATAGTCCAACTATTCAATCAACGATATCGGGTACACTCAAAATGTAATGGTTACTATAGTCCAACTATATAACCAACTACAAGTAGAGTAATGTCTTGTACAGTCTAATTGTTCAAAGAAAACATAAAACAAATATTATTCCAACTAATATATTTATAACGACGATAAATAATTAAAAAAGCGGGTATTAGCAAGTATTAAACGAAATTGCAAATTTAATACTGGACTCCCACTATTTTCAGCGAGCCTCTAACCCTTTGTTGAGTACTCGGGAAAATTAGTTTCCTAGTGGGCTAGGATCCCGTTAAATAACACACAACCTTGACTTTGGCCAATAAGCTGTATGAAACTTAACTAGGTAGATCTCTAAGATCAATTGGATCCCATCCAATTCCTAGATTCGGTAGGTGGACCTTCAAGTCCAAAACATATATCCAATATATCATCCTAACTTTTTCTTCTGAATCAACTAAGCCTTGGCTTTGGCTCAACAGGCTTAATGATTCCAGTTAAGCGTGACCCAGTGACAGTGGGAAAGCTTTGTAATCCACGTCGATGTACAGAAGTGACCTTGACTTTTCCCAACAAGTCACAACTGCCCAAGACATGCGATATATAACAAAGCTTTCGTGGTTCAAACACATCCGCGATAGACAGTGATCTTGACTTTGGCCAACAAATCAAAGTCAATCTTGGATCTTGAGAGAGAACCACTTAATGGAAGAAAAACGCTTAATATTGTAGTGAGGGTTTTTCGCATAAATTGGCAACCAATTTATTATCTTTGATTAGGTCTTATCATACACCCTTAAACATGCATTCTAAAAGCATAATAAGGCGCGAATAAATTAATAATGATATGCAGATGGATATATAATACAATTTGTTCCTAGAACAAATCACTCTATCTTTCCTCTCTCCCGCTAGCACTGTACATACTTCTACCCAATTACATAATACATAAAGAAACCTCATTTACATTGAGGGGAATTGGTGAGAGAGAAATACAAAGAGTAAGAGACGATAGGCTGGACACGCAGGTCCAATTTAATAAATTCCAAATTTATTACAACAATTTCCAAATTGCCCTACCATTCTAATATCCATCCGATATACATTATTCATACAAATACATCCAAGTATTCAAAAAAATCATGTTGTTCAATCAATCTAATCTAATTAATTTATTTTCAATTAATGACCATTCAATATTCATACAACGATTTGATTTGTGCTAGTCCAACTCGTTTAAGAATAAATACTCAAAGTACATATTATTGAATTATATCGAACTGCAATTTTAAATCCAATTCAAATTGTATCCAATACTAATTCATATTTAATTCCAAATTAAATAATTACACTTTTAATAGTGCCTTTTAGACTTGGATTCCAAATCCAATCTAAATGGGTCTCAAAGGCCCAATAAGCATCCAATGCCTATTTAATTGAAGTCCAATGGGCTTTCAATTAATTCTTTAGGCGTGGGCTTTGGCCATTATGGATCCAATCCAATAACCAAGGCCTAATTAGGAATCACCCTATGCCAAAAATCAATTTAGGCTCAATTAAATTATTAAAGTCCCAAAAGTCATATTTGGACTTTTATGGAAATGGTTTTAGGCCCAATTGGATCCAACCCATTGTCGAAAACCAAACTTGGCCCAACCAAGCCCATTAGCCCAAATATAACAAATTAGCCCAATCCAATTTTAAAGACTAATTTATATTAACATAATATTCCAAATCACATTAATTCAATTAAAGTGTAATTAATTATCCAATTCATGTCCAACACAAATTGAAGCAAAATCAATCCATTCCACATGCTATAGCTCACGGGAATGGGCATAAATAATATCTAATTTTAATTTCAATCTAATTAAATCAACAATCAATATTCATTTCATGCCTTAAACTCATCCAATAGTGTAAATCAAAAATTACCATGAGTGTTCCAAGGGTTCATGTATTCGGCCATGTGAAGGAATTTGGGGAAAAAATAATCTAATCAATTTTCTCAAATCCTATGATGCACAAATCTAATTCATCATCATCAAAACACACCAAACAACCAATTTGGAAAAATACATACTCTAAGCACAAAAATCCCCGAAATAAAGTCCATAAACCTAAACTCAAATCATGCTTAGATATGGCTCTGATACCAATGTTAGTGTCCTAGACATGCCACAAGATCACTAAGATGATTTTTGTGTGAAAAAAATTGAAGTTTACGGAAAACTGACCATGAACGGATGAGAGATTTCCAAAATCTTTCTTTGTTGGAAGCTCCAGCTTTAAAATCCAATTGCAAACTCAAAGGTGAGTTTCCCTATCACCTTAATCAACTATTGATGTGCTAGAAAGAAGGAAAAATTGAAGCAAAATTTTCCCTTGGAGATGTGAAGCTCTCGGCCAAGCCAAGAAAAAAGAGAGAAAAAGTGTTTACAACTTGTTAACAAAAGTTGATGTGTGTTGGTTTTCCAAAAACCAAAAGTAAGTATATCAAAACTTGTTCAACACACTTTAGTTGTGTGAAAGATGGAATTAAATGAGCTCAACCACTTCCATCAACTTTTGACAAGTTGATGTAAGTCAAGTGGGTCCCACCACTTTCAAATTCAAAATTTGGTTGGCTTCTCCAACACACAACTAAGCTTTGGGCCCGGATTCGTTTAATCCGATAAACGAATTTTCCGTCGCTAAATAATTAAATCCAACTTAATTAAATATTTATGCCTCGCAAAATTATTACGATAGTTGCTTACGAATTAATTCCAAATTAATTTGTTCGCTTGAATTAAAATCCAATTTTAATTCCGTATTGAAATCCAATTTAATTAATATATCCGATATATTATTTTAACCCAAATAAATAAATTAAATATTAAAATCCAATTAAGCTATTAAATTTATCTTACCGATTAATTCCAAATTAACCGTGTTCTCTCTTCTATACGAATTTAATCCAAGATAAATTCTTACCATAATTAATCCCTGATTAATTTTCTCTCTTATAATTAATCCCAGATTAATTCTGTTCGAGTCAAATGTCATCGGTGAATATTTAGGAAGCGACCCAAGAGATCCATGGATATATTGGTAGTAAATACGGTCATCGGACTATCCGAACACGTGCGTACCCCGTACCACGTTCTTACCGATTTACAAGACATGGTTGGCTTCTAGCAAAGCACCATGCCTACCCAAATCTCCAGAAATATTCAACGAGGAATATATAATCTGTATCAGGGGTAGTATACAAAGTATTGCGCAATACGATCTAGTATCGGATGTCACATGTTAGGCCTGAGGCTGGAATTATGTCTGCCCCGTATGAAGAATATATCTGATCATTAGTAACTAGTCTCTGTAATCGGATAATCATGACCTTGTCATACTATCCCGATAGCTGCAGCATTTAAGAGTACTAGTTCTGTATCCTGCGTGATCATCATCTCCATATGACTGAAGTGATACTTCCATCTTGACATCACACCCAATACATCACGATTCTCAATAAACCCAGAAGAGGCGTACACAAAACCTGTTTAAAGCTCTGGACGACCAAAACCAAAGCGTACTGATTGTCGCAGGTATTAGCGATGCAAGTCTCAGGTTAAGACCACATACACCTACCGTGATTCGGATTCCCAAAGACACATAGTCATACTACCAATGGGATTCAGATGGGTCTATCCAGAGCGAAGCTATTCCCGGTCCAACGGCTAACAAAACCTCATATCACTCTTGCATAAGTATCCAATACTTAAATATATGAGAACTATGTCGTTAAGCTTCCATAACGCGCACAAGTGTAATACTTGTCTATTCCGCATTATCGATGTCCAGTCTTGATAATACTACGACTAGGGATATTTAATGATTAAACCGTTCGTGGATTAATACTATCTCATATCTTATTAATCCGGAACTAAGCATAAGGACTTTTATCATTTATATATCCAAGTAATCCAATTACAAAATGATAAAATAGCAATTTCCTTTGTCACATAGTTAATTTGTACAAAAACACAATGTCTTTTTACAAATAATGATGCTATGGGTCATAATTGTCCAACAATCAATGCCTGTTTAATCTTGTTAAAGGGCTGTAAGCATTCCTCATCCATCACAAAGAGATAATCTTTTTTCCAAAAGATTGCAAAGTGGCTTGGCAATCTTAGAAAAATTCATTATGAATCAACGATAAAACCCAGCATGACCAAGGAAACTCCTTACTCCTCTAACATTTATTGGTGGTGGAAGCTTTTCAATTGCTGTTATTTTAGCCCTATAGACCTCCACCCCCTTCGAGGATATCTTATGACCCAGCACGATACCTTCATGAACCATGAAATAGTACTTCTCCCAATTTCAACACCAAACTCTTCTCCTCGTATATCTGTGGAACCAAGGATAAGTTATGCAAACAGTGATCGAAGGTTGTGCTGAATACGGAAAAATCATCCATGAAAATCTCTAACCATGAAATGGTACTTCTCCCAATTTCAACACCAAACTCTTCTCCTCGTATATCTGTGGAACCAAGGATAAGTTATGCAAACAGTGATCAAAGGTTGTGCCGAATACGGAAAAATCATCCATGAAAATCTCCTCTACCATATCTGAAAAAATAGCCATCATACACCGCTGAAAGGTGGCTGGAGCATTACACAGTCCGAATGGCATCCTCGAAAAGCATATGTACCATAAGGGCAAGTAAAGGTTGTCTTTTCTTGATCTTTTGGTGCTATGGCGATTTGATTGTATTCGGAATAGCCATCTAGGAAACAATAGTACTGAAAACTGTCCAATCGATCTAGCATTTGATCTATGAATGGAAGAGTAAAATGGTCCTTTTTGGTGGCATTTTTGAGTTTCCTATAATCTATGCAGACACGCCACCCAGTAACTGTTCTCATGGAGATGAGCTCTTTATTGTCATTCTTGACCACTGTCATTCATCCATTTTTAGGTACCACTTGGACCTGTGACACCCATGAACTATCAGAAATGCCATAGATGATTCCTGCTTTTAGCCATTTCAGCACCTCAGCCCTTACTACTTCTTTCATGGCTGGATTCAACCTCCTCTGATGTTTGATAGAGGGTTTATAGGTGCCTCCATCAAAATTTTATGCATGCAAACTGAATGGCTAATCCCTTTCATGTCTGTTATTGACCATCTAAAAGCAGACTTAAATTTCCTTAAGATTCTCAGTAATTTATCTTCTTCCACATTGGAAAGTGTTGAAAAGATGATTACTGGAAATGTCGATTTCTCACCCAAGAATGCATAGTGGAGATTCTCTGGCAATACTTTTAACTCAAGTGTATCATTTTTAGCCTCCATTGATGGTGGATCATATAATGCTTCGACTTGAGCCCTTGCTACTGTTTCTCTTGGTAAGCTTTCGAGTGCTAGGGTCATCTGCTTAAGGTCCCAATTAGCAACTGGTATCTCTGTGTCAGTGGTAGGGTTTACAAGACACCGTTCCAGAAGATCAATTGGCTCTATTTCCATGCGGGTTTCTTGCACACAAGTTTCTGCCACATCTACTCGGTTACATGTACTCACTTCTTCAGAATATTTGATGGCGTTATAGATGTCAAACGTCACTTCTTCCTCTCCTACTCTCAGCGTCACTTTTCCTTGATGCACATCAATCAAAGCCTTCCCAGTTGCCAAGAATGGGCGCCCAAGAATCAGAGGGATTTCCTGATCTTCTTCCATATCTAACACCACAAAACCTGCTGGAAAGATGAACTTATCCACTTTCAATAACACATCTTCAATGACTCCCTGAGGATAAGTAAGAGATCTATCCGCCAACTGTAATGTGATAGTTGTTGGCTTTGTATCACCAAGGCTCAGTTTTCTAAAAACAGAAAAATGCATCAAATTAATGCTAGCTCCTAGATCACATATGGCTTTAGTGAAAGTAAAGCCTCATATATTGCAAGGTATAGTGAAACTCCCACGGTCCTTAAGCTTTTGGGGCAATTTATTTTGGATAATTGCACTACATTCCTGTGTGAGATTCTTATTTCAAAGTCTTCCAGCTTTCTTTTCTTCAACATGATCTCCTTCATAAACTTTATAGAATTGGGCATTTGTTCCAAAGCATCTGTGACGAGAATATTGATATGAATCTTTTTAAAAATGTCCAGAAATTTAGCGAATTGAGCATCCAACTTCTTCTTTTGGAAGCGCTGAGGATGCGGAAGATGTGTCTTAGGAATTTGGGTTTTCACATATGTCGAAGTGGTTTCACTCTGGTCTTTTGTCTTCATTGTGTCCCCTTGTGGCTCTACTTCATTGTCTTGGCTGCCTTAATCATCAGAGGCATTACTGATATGTCTTTCATTCTTAAGGGTGATAGCTTGACATTGTTCCTTAGGGTTTATCTCGGTGTTGCTTGGAAATGCCTATTTTCAGTGGGTTTGCAATAGATAAGGCAAGCTGCCTAATTTGGACCTCTAATGATTTCATCATCATCCCTATATTTCCCATGTAGGTTTCAATATTGTTGAGTCGTGACTCATTCTTTTCAAACCTGTCTGTGGATCTGGCGACAAATGTGCTCATGAGGTCTTCTAATGATGGTTTCTGCTATGATATTTGATTGTTGAAACCAAGTGGGGGTAGCAAAGCATTCTTTATGTTGGCATAAGAGAAGTTCTCAAAATGATGAATTCCAAGATGATAGTAGTTTGATGCATGGTTACTTATATAATTGTTGAAGTTCCTATTATTCACATAGTGGACTTGCTCAAAACTCGGGTCTCCTTCCAATAACAGTATATTTGCAACTGCCACAGATTCAATAGATGGTTGAACTTATTGATTGGTTAGGGTTGCTATATGAGTCGATAGGGTTGAAACTTGAGTTGTTAGTGCAACGAGAGGGTCCACTTCATGTATGCATGCCACCTTGGTCACCGTAGTGCGTTCACTTGGCCATTGGAAGTTGTTAATGGCCATCTCCTCTAATAGACTATAGGCATCCTCATCTGACTTCTTGAATAGAGTTCCCCTAGCGGCTGCATCAACCATAGTTCTATTTGGGCCATTCAGCCCATTATAGAATAATTAAATTTGTACCCAGTCTGTATAATTATGTTGTGGGCATCTTCGGAGTAGATCTTTAAAGTGCTCTCATGCTTCGTACAGATTCTCAGTCTCCAGCTGCTTAAATATGCTAATCTCCATTCTCAGCTAGGCTGATTTAGCAGAGGGGAAGAATTTCTCCAGAAATCGTGTGGCCATGTCTTTCTATGTGAGAATGTCCCCATAGGTATGGATTGCATCCAACCCCTCGCTTTATCCCTCAAGGAAAATGGGAACAAGCGCAACCTAATTGTCTCTTTGTTACCCCATTCATTTTAATTATGTCAATAATCTCTAAGAATATTGTTAAGTGAATGTTAGGATCTTTTACAGTCAATCCCCGTATTGGTTTTATTGTACCATGTTGATAAGGGCAGGTTTCAGTTTAAAATTGTTAGCATTAATTGGTTGGTACGTAATCCCAGAATAATTATCGTCAATGACGTGTTTAAAATGGTATCGGATTGATAACTGACGCATGTTGTCTTCTTAATTTTCAACTGTCATTGTTATCCTTTCAACTCTCTTCTCTTTCCTTAGTCTTCTTGTTGTTCATTCAATTTCAGGATCAAACAAGAGTGACTCGAGACTTCTAGATTGACTCATTCACTACCAAGTACCGAAATAAAGAAAGAAAGAACAAGATAAGATTCAAATAACGTAAAAATTAAACAAATAAAATAAGTTCAAATCTAAATTAAAATTCAATTTAGTTTATAATAGTATTATGTGATTAAATTACACAATCCCCGGCAACGACGCCAAAAACTTGTTGTGATATTTTATATCGTATCGCAAATGTACGGTGTCAAGTTTTAGTAAAGATGAGTGAAAGAGTATCGAACTCACAGGGATTGGAATCCAATTTGCACTAAGTACTATAATTACTAACCCTAACTTTATCTAGAAACACAATCTAAATTTAAATTAAATGGAAAGCTAAAAACAAAAACAAGTAAGAAACCAACGATTTTAGTTCAAGATCAATTATGAGATGAATTCTAGAGTCTGATTTCACGTACCTATCCACTATGTATTTGTGATGCCAATTAACTATTATTCCATTTCTAAGTTTATACGCCAAGAATCCTAGAGTATTTCACTCCCTCTCCCGAGCAATAATGAAAAGATTATTAATTACCGACTTCGATATCCCTATAAAAATCTAATAATTAACAATTCATTATGCCTTATAATTCTTTATTAATGGCTTTCAAGGAATTATAGATTCTCTCGAACTCTATAAACTTCCAAGATTATATTTTATGGGTCTGGGTCCTATACAATCATCCAATTTGTGGCTAGCAAATAAGAAGCATTAAGAACGAGAAAACATAAATAAATTGAATGAAAACTTCATATAAATTATTTGGCAATCAATATAAAGTTTCAAGCATTAGAGGCTACGTCATACTCTAGAATAATAGAATTAGTTCATGGATAAATTAAAGAACAACAACATCTGAGTCAATAACATAATGATAATTAGAAGAGTTTGAAGAAGAAAAATAAAGAGTAAAACCCGAATCAAATTCCTTTGGGTTTCAAACTTCACCACCTTTGTCTCCTTCCTTTGTTCTTCAATCTCTTCCTTAGGATCTCTCAATTTTTGTATTTTGAACTCTTTTGTTGTGTCTAATGAGCCTCCTTAGGGTTTTAGATGTAATGTTATATTTATAGGAAACCATGGAGTCATGTTGCGCATATGCTACTATTTATTCTGAAGTGTCTTAAAAATCACCGCAGCGTCGCAACGCCAGAAGTTGGCATCGCGGTGCCAAATCTCGGACAATTGTGTGAAGCAGACTGGGCTTCGCGACAACAGAAGTGGCGTCGCGACGCCACTATTTTTCCCAATATGAGTATTTTCAGCTTGTGTCTGCTTTTCCCGCGTGTTTCTAATGAATCCATAAGCTCCCAAAACCCTTACAATTGCTCCAAATCCATGCTCTAATGCTGCATATCAATAAAACACTAGACAACTCCAAAATACATTAAATCACATGGAATCTAACAAAATAATAAGCTGATGGTGCATGAATAAGTGTGTATAAATCAGACATATCAGTTTTACTCATATTTTTGGGATATATTGCCCATCTTACAACTCTTTGTAGGTTATTTTAAGAGAGGCTCTATTGAAAATATCTCATCATCACCTCAGCATTCCAAGTACCCAACTTGATGACAAGCCGTTATCAGTGTTGGTCGGCCTTCGTAGCCACTTGGTCTATGTACTCATTCAGATAGTCGCTTTTTACCAAGTCTTACACCTACTCTCGCAGGTCTATATATCCATTTGTGGCATGTCCCCTTATATTATGGTACAAACAATAAGCCATGTTGTTTTCCTTCTCAATCGGGAACCACCTCAGGTCGGACTTAGTCAATAAACCTTTATCCTGGATTTCCCGAATTATCTGGGCCTGGGATCTGTTCAGGGGTTATACAATATCTCTCCGGTGACATGGTTGACCTGGACATGCGACCTCCTCTCTTGAACTTGATTATTTTGAGGCATCGGCCTGAGCTCCTTTTGCCTTGGGACTGGTCTCCTCACATCTCTATCCAAATCCTGCTGACTATCTGGCCTGAGTACTTTGGTCCTATGGGTGCCCCATCATCGGGCAATCTTCTCATTTTCCTCCATTAATACAAACTTCCTTGCCTATTCCAAATTCACGGTATAGTCTGGTATCTTTTGGATCCTCAGGTGGGACCACAATCTCCCGACCCTAAGAGCTCCCTTAAAACTTTTCAAGGCCTCCGGGGATTCGTATGCCCCAACCTCTAACACCAATCTATGAAATCGGTCAATAAAACCTTTCAAGGGCTCATCTGGGCAAAACTGTCGATGTTCCTCGGTGTCAAGTTCCTGAACCACAAGCTAGCGGACCCGCCCAAGGTCAAAGGGAATACATTACAGATGGCCTCTCTAGCCATCTCTTGGATTTCCATCAACAAAATAAACTTATCAACATGAGATTTGGGGTATGTGCTACCTTTGTAAACATCCATAGCAGGCATAATGAATCTCTTTGGAAATATCATTGCCAAAATTTCTTTCGTGAAATGGGATGTTGTCCCCATGTCTTGGTCACCCCTGTCCCCACTTTTATATTTTCTTCCCATTTCCTCATCTCCTTTCGAAAATAACTCTTCATCTGATCTTCTGAGCTGACCTGCTCTCGACCATAGGTCTCCCCGCGTCCTCCATTCGAGTGTGATACCTTCTATAATTGGAGACTTCATGTCCTTCCCCGGGGTACTGTTCCAGATCACTCTCTGCAAAATATGGATTGTTATTAAAAGACTCTGGAGTCTGTCTGCCCTTCTCTTCTCCCCACAGCTCTCATGCGGATACATCCTCTTCGATGACAATGGATCTCATTCTATAGGCACTCCTCTTCCTATGTTCACCATCTTCTTCTGCTCCAATAACCATCTTTCCAATTGCTATCTTTTCTTTTCTTTTCTTTGGCTGGAGCCTGCTCCCTTCTTTTCACCAGTTTTCTCTCCCACCTTCTCCAACTTCTCTAACATTGTCTTCATGAAGACCTGAGTTGATTCTCTCTCCTTCCAAGCTTATTACCTTTCTTTTCCCATAGTTTCCTCCATTTTCTTCATCCACTCCGTCATCGAAGCCACTGAAGATCTATGGTTCCCATCTTCTGCCATTGTCTTAGCACGTTTGCTGCTTTTAGTACTATTTCCCAAAGACAGTGCCAACTGTTGATGGCTACTTTTCATTCCAGGTGTAATTCAGAAAAATAATTTCTTATAAATTTCATGATTCATAGAAGGCAAAATATATTTTTTTTCCATTTGACAATTTAATAATCATGTCATTTAGCTTAATTTTCTTACATTTAAAAACATCTATCTCATTAAGCATATCATCAATATTATGCATATGTGAGTTAGATGGCATATCAATGTGGGAAATGTCATCATCCATGGAAATATGAGCATTATCATGTAAATTAAGTTTTGAATTCAATGTTTTATTTTTTTTATATGGTCATTTTGAGTTTTTAAATAATTCCATGCTCTACTTGTTTATTAAGATTATCAAGTTCATTTCACACACATATGAGTTTTTTTAAGTGAGGAATTTTTAGATGTAATATTTTTTCAATTCTACATGTAAATCCATAAATACATCACATAACTCATCAAATGTAAAGTTTTGAGTTACCTCACATTCCTCTTCGAATGAATCTCCTCCAAAAGCCATGAATGAAAAATTTTCCATATATTTACATCTTTCCTCTTCAAATGAGTTTTCCATATATTTTCGGTTTTGCACCTTTGCGCTTCTTGGAGTTTTTCTTTGATATCTTCTTCTTCCCCATCTTTATTTTCTTTGTCTTCCCAAAAGTCTTTGAAGAGCCAACTCCACCATGGAGATACAGTGTGGGGTTGTCTTTCTTCAAATCTTGCTCCGCCGTGCGTAGCATGTTATGAAGTTCTTCGTATGTGGCTTTCAACAAACGCATATGGAAATTTAATACAAAGCCAGCATAAGAACCAGGAAAAGAAGACAGAATCAAATTACGGCCCAGCCGTTCATTAAACACAATGCCCTATCATTCCAGATATCGAATCTGGTCGATTATGTTCAAAATATTAGTGCTGACAGTTCCTCCCTCCTTGAGTTCAGCACGGAACAATTCCTTAGACCTTCGATAAAGTTTCATCTCTTGATTTGCCTCGAACAACTCCTTGAGTGTCCGCATGATGCTCCAAGCATCCGATACTTCAATGTAATGTCTCAGCAAATCTGGAACCATCGATCCCAAGATGTAGGATTTCACCTTCAGGTTATCATCCTTCCATCTATTAAAAGTTTCTCGCTCTTCTGGAGTGGAGTCGGGATCGATATCAACAGGCAGTGGATTGATAGTGACATAAGTCAACTTTTCATACTCCAAGACAATGCGCATGTTCATTTCCCATTCGAAATAGTTCTCGGCTCCTTTTATCTTATTGGAATCCAAAAGTTTCATTAATGGATTAGCGGCAGCCATCTACAAGATAATATTTTTGAGTAGTAGCAGAAAAGTTTTTCATTTCTAAAGTGATAACACTAATTGATTATGGAATTTTAAATCTATTAGTGCCCTCCCACTACTTTACGTAATTCTGTAATCTCCCTTAACGGAAAAATAGAAATTTGACTATCAAAATTTCATAGCGGGAAGTGGATCCCATGACATTTACTCCAGCCTCACATTAATGACAATATCGGCATTTGTAAACTCATTAGGTAGACCTCCAAGGTCAATCACATTCATGGGACTCTTAGTTTGGTCCTGAACCGTTTCTTATCCTCATACTAATGATGATATTGGATTAAGACGTGTCCTAGGTGTATACTTGTCAATGTGCACTAATGAGTTTCGTACGTACACCCTCACACTAATGATGATATTGGGTGACTACGTTAACTCATCACGCTACATCTAATGTTCTACAGGAGCGACCTAAGTACCGGTACTTATACCCTCACACTAATGAAGATATTGGATATAAGTAGTAAGAACTCATTCATCTCCGTATTGAAAAGATGGACCATCCAATAATGCTCCAACATTATTAATACTATTACTTAAATAAAGTAATCATCTAATCACAGGAGATTTATGACAATTGAGTCATTAACTTAATTAGGTCAAATTTTTAATTTAAAACATGCAATACATATCCAATATGTCTTATGCATAATTAAATTAAAATTACTATGGCATAGGTTCAAAACATGTATTGTGTGGTTAAGCCTTTGCTACTGATACCATTCTGTTAGGGCAGTTGTGGAACCCTTAGGGTCAGATCAGTGCCCCGGGCAGCGGAAATGGGTCTAACCCATGGATATCAAGTATGGGTATAATTTTAAATTATTTAATGAAATATTATATTCCATTACGAGTGTATAAGAAAAAACCGGAACTGAATCGAAGTCCGGAAGCTCCTGAACGAGAGAACAAAATCAGCGCGTGTAGCTCGTACATGGGCGCTACAGTGCGCGCAGTAGCTGATCACTTTTTTTTTCATTTGAATTCAAAGTTTCAGCGCTCTGGAAAATTTCCAGAGAGCTGAAGCAATTAGGGTATTTTACCCTAATTAATTCCGGTCTTCCCTAAACACTTCAAAAAAACCAAAAATTAATTTTTAATTTCAAAACTAACATCAACAAATGTTATAGAATAAAAATCAAGTTGTTCAAAATATCAATTTTTTTACAAAAACATAAATTTATTTTAAATACGCATTTGCGTAAATTTTGAATCCAATACACAAATCAAATTATAATCCCAATAAGAAATATCTCGTGAACAATTCTAGGTCACCCAAAGGTGTTCAAGTGATTCTAGAATGGTAGCCATAACTCTAAGCTTTAATTTAGAGTTCCAAACTCTTATTAATTGTTCCATGTCCAACATGAACATCTTTGACCTAATTACAAGCATGTTGTGTTTATACTTCTAAAGTATTCTAACACAATTGATTAGTCTTATTTCAACATTAAGCTATGAGATCATGCATCTAATACACTAATGAACATAGCTTAGGAGAAGATCAAATATTACCTAGTAAGCTTGATGGAAGATCAAATCTACTTCTTCTTTGTTGAAATTGTTCGAGAACCTCCAAGGTGTGCAAGCTTGACTCCAAGATCCAATCTTGTTTTCAATGCTACCAAGCTTCACTTCAAGATCCAATCTTGATTTCTCCTAAATGAAATGTTGTAGAGACCTCACAAGCTTCTCTAAACACTTCTCTAACTTAAGCTAATCTCTCTAAGAATTTGCTTGTATTTGTACTTGTACTTGTAATTAAAACCTTCTTAAAGCTTACTATTTATAGCAAAACTTAGGTAATTTTTAATTAATAAAAGTTGTAATCAACTTTTAAGTGGCTTAATCCAATTTGTCCAAATATGTATAATTGGGTGTGACTAATCTTCATTGTCTCCCACTTTAATTTAATCCAATTAAATCAAGCCAAGGATTAGGAAATAGATTAGTTAAATGTTTGCCACATTGATTTAATCCAATTAAATCAAGCCAAAACCACATATTATTATATACTTATAATTACCATAATATCCTTAAATGGTAGAGATAATTATGATTTTACAATTAAGCCCTTGTGTAATTATTGAATTAATCCAATTAGGTCAAAGTAAATAATCAATGTTATCCAATAACACTTGATTATCTTAGTTAATAATTATAATATCGAATATTATATTTTATCAAAAGTAATCAGCTACCTAAGTGCTCAACGAGTACACTTCATATTGGGACTCTCTAAGTTCATACATGTTCGTCATATAAGCCTAGCTAATATGTACGCAATTCGGCCACCTCCGAATTCGCGAAGAACACGAACGACCTTTCTGAACTATACAAGTCGAGGTCATCACATATGTTTAACAATCTCTTAGGCTATCCGAGTTGTGCTTAGGAAACATAGGAATATACCGTTAAGTTTTCAAGGCGCACATCTCATGTTGACATGTCCATGATTCTTTACAACTGATACGATCCACCCTAGGTGATCGAATTTGGCCAAAGTCTTTAAGAATCGTGACTTAACTCACATGGATACCTAAACCCCTTATGGTACACATACGAGCCGACGGATCCTATCTTACTTCGCACTTGATTACTGAGTGCATCGGCACACACCCAACGAACATCTAGAGGCCAGACCATGAAAGGTTTCTGACATTCATGGCATCAAAGTATGGAGAATCTCACACAAAATCAATGTTATCCTATAGTCAAATGATTACATATGCTACTCGACTCGAGGAGATTCCTATTGACGATGATGTGTACTTCCAACTATTAGGAATCACTTGTGAGTCATTCAGTATTCGCTCAAACGAATACCCACATGTCTATACGAGTTTCCAAAACTCATGGTACATCGCGTTAAACCATTGGAACTCCAATTCCAATATACGACATGTGCTAATCTTCTAGATTATAGGAATTCGACCGTATTCCAAAACCAACGACTAGGAATATTTACTTTAAAAATAGTTTACACCTAGTGTCAAAACTATTCTAAGGTCGGTGTCATTCTTAGCATATTTATACATCAATTTAATACGCGTAATGATAATACCATTATAAAGTATAAAATGAAAAATATAATTATTTTATTAATAAATAATAAAATGTATATTCTAAAGTCGGTGTCATTCTTAAGCAACCTGCAAGAGGATTCACTTCGCATTGGCTTTCCGAGTTCCAATGAAATCGTTACAAATTTTTCTTTAATCGATTGAAAATAACCCAATGTTTGATTACAACCAAAGTGGAGAACAAAGCTCCAACTAAAATTAAGTCTCTTAAATGAGCAAATTTCACAAGTTAAGCACTTGGATGAGCTTGATTATTGATAAGCAAATTTTAAGCTCTTTACTTCAGACCTCTCTGAGACCGTGGATCAAACGTCCAGTCAATATGACTGTTTCAATTTCAAACTTGATTTTCATCACAAAGAAATTTGATTCAATATTCGACATAAACTACAAAGTTGTATATATGTGAGTCCTCTTTCTAGCACAACTTTAATCCCGTCGATTGAATATAATATGAGAAAATTATGGCTAAACTACTAAATATTGCACAAATTAAAAAATCAATGGTGCATTCTGCCTTAATTGGACTTCCGGTCTAAGTTCATAGGATGCCCTGTCTTGCCAAAAATTTTAAAATCCTGCATTTTAGTCATCATTTCAAAACCAAAAGATACACCAATTAAAGCCCAATTGTTTTGAAATTAAATAAGGATTTTTTTCATCAGTATAAAATATATTTTTAAAGTTCAAAAAGCCTGAATAATTCTTCTAAAATTAAAACCAAACTTTTAATTCTTGATAAAAACATGTAAGTTATGCACTAGAAAAAAAATGATTTGAGCTCTAAAGTTTTTATCATGGATAATATTACTCTATATAAGCATTACAAGATTAAGTGATATACCCTAATCTAATATGCATCTTGTAGTTTGTTGAGCTCCAATACTTGATTTCCTTGATTTAAAGCTTCCTTTTTTTTTTTTTTTTTATGCAAGATGTCCATTATTGACTTGAAGTGGTGCATTTATCATTATAGTCTTAATGCATAGGTTGTTATCAAAATCAATATAAGATGTGAGACCTAAAAGGTCAACAAGCACCAGCTGCAGTCATGTGTGAATGAATGTCACTAATCTTTAAATATTATGGGTATGTTTTGGTTGCCAAATTTGTTATGCTAGAAGGTTTTCTTATTTTTCCTTCTTTATTTAATTTTTTCCTTTCAGAATAATCTTGATAGTTTGGAATTTGGATTAGGTTCCATAGTTGTATGACAAAAGTGAATAATGATGATGTATTAGTAGCCTATTTGTTATTTGTCTATATAAGTCAGAATTCAATTAATTTTACCTTTTTTCCTGACCATAGTTCTTCAATATTATTGGCATGCTTGGAATTGAGACACTATAACTTTCAAATTATAATTGGTGAAATAAAAGTAGTTGCTAACAAAAGTGTGTGAAGCATTGACAAGCATGAAATTGTTTGGGGCTCTGCTTGTTCAATTATAACCTTTTCCTTTTTTGGAGGCTGAGGCGACTCTGCTATGGAGAGAGAATGGGAGAAATAACTTGAAGGGGCCTTAGGGTTGCTGAATTCATTTAGGTTTTAATTGATTTAGGATTTAAGTTATTGAAAGTTGATTACCTTTGGGCGGTTTTGAGGCCTGAGTTTTGCTGACCGAGTCAACCGGAGACCAAGTCCTGAGTTGTAGCTGAAGAATAAGTTATCCTTGTTTGTGTTATCTTTGTTCTTATTGGAAGAAAAAGAAAAATTGGGAATTAAATAGGCAAACTTTCATCGAGAGATCAAATGAATCCAAGACATCAAATGAAACAATTCACAAAATCATTAAATTCACAATATTTGGGAACCCAAACTATGCATTTAATAAAACAATATGGATAGAGAATTTCCATCAAATACGAAAAGAGCTCAAAATCACAGAATGGGTTTTAAGAGGGTTGAGGATGAATGAGGAGATTAGAAAGAGTTTTGAAATTTAGTATATGAAGATATAGATGTAGATTCATACCCACTTGGAAAATAAAATAAAATAAACCACACATGCAAGGCCAAATGGCTTCTTCATGGTTTCACTTATAATAAAATAAAAGAAAAGAGGAAAAAAAAGGCAAATCAGTTTATAATCACAACGAAAAAGCTCTCCAATATCGACTACAAGCATAGTTACTTACACAGTTAATTGATGGAGGATAGCATTTGTACATAAACTTCACTGTGCTTCATGAGCACTTGCTTTGCATGAGCTAGGCACACAAACACCACATGTAATGCTCACTAGAAGCCAGAAGGTACGAAGGTGTTCTTCAGTCGCTGATTTCAAAGGCTAAATATTTAGCCATACATGAAGCACTGTTGTATAACAGCTTTTTATTCTTCAATCTGCAAAATGATACTATGGGGCTTGACTTACATGCAGAAACGCTGATGTTCTTTGAGGCTTTTACAAGACGTTTCCCAACTTCAGTTCCACAAGGATTATTCCTTGATGTTTCAGGCTTTGGGTTTGTCAGCAATGAAAAACTCGACATCCTTGGGGGAGTTTTGACTGTAAACTGTGGCAAGGCATCTATATATATGCTCGTAAGATTATGGTCTCTTCTAGCTATCAGTTGCTTTTGCAAGTGATTCTGAATGGTCATGGAAGTAACATCAGCACTTGAAGGACAGCCAAGCCTGCTCACATCACTATAATTTGACGAGCATTTTTCGATACAATCAGCCGCAACCACTGCTTTTATTAAACCCTCACTAGGGATCTCTTCCAATGGGCTAGAATCGCATGCTATTACAGACTCCACCCTCTTTTCCTTCTTCCTCTTTCTCTTGGAAATAGATTCAGATCTTGAAAGCCTTTTTGATATAGGTGTGGAGCCATAGGAACCTTTTACCCTCCCCTCTTTACCATTGCTTATGACGTGATTCTTTTCAGTGCTTGTATTAGGATTATGATCTATGATTTTTGCATTCATGCACTTATTTAAACTTGGTCCATCAGAGTCAAACAAAGTATTTGCTTCCACACGAAGAAACCATGTTCCTTTGAAACCCTGGAAAGCATACTTTATAGGCAAAGAATTGGGTAGGTGGTAAAAGCTCGACATCCGCTTCACCTACTAGAAAATGGAGTGCATAATATCCAGCATGATATGGACTAATAAAGGAACAATGATCAAAATGAAAGACAGTGATTTATTCTAATTTAGAAATGTACCAGTAATCCATAAACTTTGATCTCTCCTATTTTTGGAAAACAACTGAAATGTCTTCTCTCGAGTTCTCCTACAATTTTTTTTTTATCAGATTACTTTCACGACGAAAGGAAAATCAACCAAACAAAAGTCTTTTCCCACTAGGTGGGTCAGTTACATAGATCATTATGCTCAATTTTGTTTAGGATCTATGACAAAAAAATTCGACAAATTTTACATTGGTTGCCGAGACCTAACAGAACCCTCCCCTTTTATCCGAGCTTACATGATTGTAAGAAAATTAACATCAAATTACACAATAAGGCATAAGCCAATGACTAAACAACTTCTCAGAGCACATATGAAAGATTGAGAACTCTCCTATCATTGTAGATAAAGTCTGACTGAGCAAATGAGACTTGAGAACATAAACAGTTCAAAGACAGGACTAGATGTTATATTACGGAATGTACCAATAAGGGTCTCCTAATAATAAAATCGATAAAATATATATTAGATATGTGACCAGCTATAAAATTGAATCAACAGCATCCCATGTAAGATTTATTTCACATATTTTCTACGAAAATTCTTCGTTGACATCTTGAACTTTATTTTCTATGCGAAATCTAAACCATAAACATCTGGTGAAATTCTGTGAGCAAATTATTGACCCACATACAGACTTCTCTCTCCAAAAATACCATCATTGAAAAAATGATCTTGGTTGAAGGTAATTTCTGTCGAACCCTGTTCAATATCCAATGAGTCATCTCAATACCAACAATAAAATCTAACGGCTTGTTCGGCAACGTTTTTAAGAGCCATTTTCATTTTTGTTTTCAAAATCTAAGTGCAATATGTGTTCAGTTGGCTAGATCTTAAAAACATATTACAAAACACAAAATACAGATTCTATTTTTCAGTTATAATTAACAAAACAACTCTTACGCGTTTTTCATATTCTCCAAAATAAATTATGAAACATATCAGATAAAACAACTTCCGAAAGAAAGTTTTTACACTTTCATCTTTTAGACAAAAAAATATCATAATCATGATGATAGTTGAAGATACTAGCTTCAAAGACGATCAGTTATAGGCGATGACTACAGAAGATATAGTCCAAGCATTGTGGCTTATCGATAATGAAATATGCACTCTAAAGGTAATAGAGTACCAGATCTCTCGCTTTCTACATTTATTTTTTTCCTAAATTCTAATGGATTTATTCATATGTGTTTCTATATAATGGGTCAATAATAATTTTCCAGTATTTTCTGATTTTGGGTTTATTTTTTACAAGTTAGGTTTATTTTTCATAAGAAAAAAAAATAAATTGGTTGTTAGGTTTTGAGAGGTCAAATTGGTTGATGATTTTGTTAAAGAATCGCTTGATTTGTGATACAGGCATTTGAATTTTTTTAACTTGTCATCTGAGAGAAGAGTGAGCTTTGTGTGGTTGCTTCAGACTTGAGGAGAAAAAGAAATTGTATTTTGGGGTGTTGGTATACTCTCTCCTTTGGATCAGCACTAGACCACAATGTTGTTGCAAAGCACAAAACTGGAAAGTGTGGAATTGCTATGGAGGCTTCTTATCCTGTCAATAATAGCCAAGACCCTGCTAAGCTTACAGCAGTGTTTGAAGCCTTAACATTGTTTTGTTTCGGTTGATGGATTTGAAGAACGGGTTGTGAAAGTCGCAAATATTTATGTTTAGTGTCATAATGATCACAACAAATACCTATAATAAGTATTGTCACATATGGTTGGATATTTTTTTGCTCAAAACTTAATTGTTGTTACATTTATCTTAATTTAAATGTAAGAACAGTGACATTGGAAGATTTTTATGCTAATATATAGAAATTATTTAGTTGAATTAATTGTTTAGTTAAGGTTAAGGAGATTAAATATATCAACCTTAAAATTTTTTCATTATATTAATTTGTTAACTATAAATATGAATTGAATATTTAGTAAAATATGTTTTTGAAAATTACGCTACCGAACATATATTCACTGTTTTTATCATTTTTAATTATGTCTACTGAATATGTATGTTGTTTTCATATTTAAAATACAGGGTAGAAAAAAACAATAACATATGTATATTTAAATTCAAAATATTGAAAATATCATTTTCATTTTTATTTTTGTTCTATGAAAATACTAATTGAAAAATAATACTGAACAGGCCCTAATATTCCATTCAACTCAAAACCCTATTAGAATTCCAAGTGAAAATTTCATAATTTATATTTCCTCTCAAACTATTCATCTTTCATTCATATTTTTCCACATTGATGGGTGAACTGAAGCAGCCATTCTTGCCCAAACCATGGAATGCTAATGACCAATAATAAGTCTTTGACCTATATTGAATGTGATGTCATATAAATTTCACTAATATTAAAAACTAAAGAGTGAAGCGTATTTTAAAGAAAAGTTATAATAATCAAAACAATAAGGAAAAAGGAAATCTGAAAACCAGGTTGCAGTGGCAAACCGAAAACAAACAGTAATAACAAAATGACACAACCAGCAATACCCAGGTAACAAAAAAAAAAGTGATTTTTGAGGCAAAATTATATAAATAATGAAAGAAATAGAAAGTAAAAAATCGTGTTTGTTCTAAGCTTACTCTTGAAATTTTCGGCGGTGATATCTGGAGAGACAGCCACAGCAATGTGAGTTCCCAAGTTTGTGTCTGTGAAAACTGCAATCTCTTTACTCGACGAAGCCATATGCTTTCCTCTTTCCATTGTAAATGTAATTTGCTTTAAAAATAGCGAATTAAAATACAAATTATGGTTAATAATATCAGGAGCCCTACGTTTTAGTAAAATCACAAGTAATAAACATAACTTGCCTTTTTATTTCATTTACGGAACTATTGATACCAATGGACAAACTATATCCTTAATCGATAAAGTATTAAACTACAGGGAGCGCATTGTTATTAACCGCGATCCATTCCATTCCCGTTTAGTCTAAAATTTCAAAATCCCAAACGCGCTCATAGCAAACTCAAAAGGCTTAAGCAATTAGCAATGTACATAATAAGCATATGGACACTCATTGAGAAATAAAGAATGTATTCCATTCAATTCACCGGCTATATTACTAGCACCATCGTAATCTTGTCCTCTTAAATTTTCAATTGAAAGATTATAAGAGAAAGAACATTACATATCTCGTTTTTCATAATCAGGGTTTAAGGGTCGTTGCGTCTTATGACTCATAAAAGTCAAATCATTGTCAATAGTACGGTTTAGGGACAAATTGGTATTGATCAGTCTGGTAAAGCCTAGTCATGCTAATATGGTTTAAGCCCTTTGGGTCTATACTTTACAATGGGAGGCAAATTTTAGACTTAAATTATTATTGAGGATTGTAGCAAGTTTAAGTGAATAACTGTCAAATGGATTCCTCCATTGAAAATTCCCCAGAAGGAGGGTGGAGCTAACTCTCTTAAATACCCTTACCTCTTAGGCTCTTATTACCTTGGTGACAAGAATAAACAATAGATCCTCCAAATTAGTCCATCACTTTAAATATGCTTTAAGGTAAGCTTTGAGTAAATGATTATCTAGATGTCTTCACAGCTTTTCTTTTTGGCTATAAAAAGGTAGTGAGTGAAGGAATACATCAAATCATTAGCTAACTCTAGTAATACATTTGGTTAAATTAACTTTAGTTTGGAAAGTTTTATTAACGCCTTGGTCACACCCCACTTGTATCTTTTATAATGTCTTTTATTATAAACAAGTGATTTATATCTATTAGGCTTAAAGATAATAAATCTCTAAGTTCATCACGAAATAATTACTTAGCTAAGGGATAAGCAATACACTATCTATTTCCTTATAAATTCTCTAGATGCTTGCACCCTAAAATAATAATGACAATTCTAATCATACATAGAATCATCAAGCATATGAGTTTTAATATGTTGGAATTATTTTAGGCATTAAATAACTTTGATTAATATTTAATTATGATATTGCATTTTATTTTCATCAAATAAATTTACTATTCATGTTTTTTTTACAGATGCGTGAATTTAAATGCAATTTTATAATTCAAATCTTAACCAAATCATGCAAAACGAGTGCCTAAAATTAAGTTCAGGGTGTTAGCTTTCCAACGAGCTTTTACACACCCAATTTTGAGTTCAAATGAGAGAGAACTAATCAAAACAAAACTGGCGCGCTGATACCACTGTTGGAAAGCGGTCGCGAGTGCTCAGCGGAAAATCAAGAAGAAATTATTATGTCGTTATCCCTTTGCCCAAGACCCATTTGTTTTGATTATTCTACAAGCCTAGGCATGTTACTATATATTCTAAGCATAAAAACTCATAAAACATGAAAAGAACATAAACCTAAACATGCTAACTATCATAAGAACTCTAATTGAAATAAAGAAAGAAAATGACTTACTTGAACCGAAGACTCCTCCAGTCCTCTCTCCAATCTACAAGCTTTTCTCGAACTCAGCAAGCTCTTCCACGTTCCAAAGATCCACCCAAGTGTGTGGCCTCAAAGGTGCACACACCAAAGCCAAAACTCAACGGCAAGTCTACGCCTTGAGTGCACAAGTATTTTGCCCTTAGTGCTAGCCTAGGAAAATACCTCAAAACTTTTAACTCGAGATTCCTCTAGTCAATTAGACTTAAGGATCCTCAAAATCAGTGGCTTACTCTTAAACTTTAGAGTTGCTCACTTATATAAACCCAAGATATGAAAGGTTTGGTTAAAAAATTTGTAAAGAATTCATTTGGTTTATATAGGTGCTCTAAAGACAACAAAATTAATTAAGAATCCGATGTGGGATAAATGATAATTTAATCTTAGCCATTGGATCTTAATTGAGTGGTTTAATGAGATTATAAAACCCTAATAATAGTTTGGGCCGAATTGGAATTCAAAACAAATAACAAATAAAAAAAAATTACTATTCAAGTTACTATTCATGTTACTATTCACGTTACTATTCACATTTATTTATTTATTTATTTATTTATTTATTTATTTATTCCAATTCCCAAAGTGCCCCTATCGTCATTCACCAATCCCTAAGCTACTATGGAACCTCATAAATGATCTATTCAATAATTAAACAAATTAAACCATTTATGAACAATTCCTACGGTAATCATATATGCTGTTAAATTTGTATTGTGCAATGTTAACCATTGATTTCGACTTTGTTGTGTGTGACCTTTTAGGTTCCCTTCAAGTTGGACATGAAATGAATCGTGATAATTTAATCGAACATAAATTATCCTCTGATCAGATGGTCGCTCGATTTCAATGACCAAGGTTGACATCTAGCAACATGCCAAGCCCTCAAATGAGAATGAAAGATATATACCCATTCTATTTGCGATTTACATATGATACGGTCCCTCGCCTCACTGTATCCCCACCGTTTGACGTAGGGTATGGAAAGTGTCTACCCATATAGTAAAAGGTATGATGTTGATAGTGTCATGAATCGTTCTAACCCAAGAATCTCACATGATTCTTCCGCTGCGGCCACAGTCTCAAGCACTTATCACACATTTCAACCCGCAAACTGGAATACTACTCTGATAAGAAAATATTATCCGAGAGAGTAGCGATTCTCTGTTGTATCGTTACAAACTTCATGTGTTTCAACAAATGACTCAATCATACCCTTATGACCGGATCTTTTAAATCGGGGAAGGGGAATGTCAAAGTTATTTGATCCACACATAAGATTGTAAAGACCTCAAGTCTAAGGACTAGTCATACAATCGATACATGAAAGTTCTCACAGATACATGGGATAAACACTCCATGTGAAAACTTTCGGCGGTCAGTTCGATGGACACGAGCAACTCATGCATCCATGTGATACACCAAGCGGACGGATCTCCGCTAGTAGCCTATGAGATCGGCTACCCTACTTAAGGGCGGGTCATATCATCATGCTAGTCTCTCCGCTTTGTGAACGCCCAGATTATTCACAAAATTATGACTAGGAACGTTTGAGAGTAATGATTCTCATAAGGCGTGGAAGCCATCATCTTATTACTCCAATGACTTTATTACAGTGTTTGATGATTCATATAATTTATGTAAGACGCGTATAATAAATATTGATATTTTATTAATTAATGAAAATATTACAAATACATGTACATGGACCATTTGAAATTAGAGGGATATACTTGGACCATTTGAAATTAGAAAAAGTAATGGGCAGCAAATACAGCAAAATCGATAAGAAAATGCATTGGAATTGAGAAGTTGTGCCAGCGCTGCAGCTCACCCTTCAATGCCACGCAGTGCATCTTTCTTCTTCAAATGAACGAAAAAGAAAGCGTGTTGGGGAAGCTACTAGCTAGGAAGCAACAGCAAGAAAATGAAGAAAAATTTTGTGCAAAGAAAGAAATTGATATGCGCTGATGGTCAAATTTTTTATGATGCCGAGTTCTTTGATTACTATCTGCTTGCTATAGTAGGAATATATCTATATCTATTATAATACAGAGACATTATGAGCTCTCCCATTCATCCTCTGACAATCTTTGCTTCTCCATATTTCAAGGGTTTTGTATTAATAAAAATCTGACTTATGAAATGCTCATAATCTTAACTGACGACTTTGATGACAATAAGATATTTCCTCTTTAAATTCAGTGTGCACCATTGGCCATTAATACCTCTTTAAATTCTGAGAATCAATTATTTCCTCTTTAAATTTTGAAACATGAAATCTAAGGAGATACAGAGCTAGTCGCAAGATCATCTCAGTCAAAAAAAAGAGGGTAATTGATAATTATCTTTCTTTGGTTTTTCGTTTTGTTCATTAAATTGTTCTTTTGATTTTGAATAGACAATCCGAAGAATAACATGGGTATTTTGGATGATGGGTTGCAAAGGGGTTCATGTTTTGAATATTCTCACAACTGATCTTTGAAAATTATTGGCATGCATTCATGGTATAGTTTTACTTGAAACCCATAATCTGCATGTATCAAACTCACCACGAATTATTAGATAGCTGATGAACTTCGACTCTCTTTCCATTTGCGTCTTTACCTAATTTTTTCATAATATAATTATCATCCATTATCTCATTCATTAAATTATCTAGATTTGATTTTGTAGCACATTCGATCATCTTCATTAAATGATGTCTTCTCCACGAAAGGTGCTGGTCTCTTTCTTTTTCTTTTTTATTTTTTTTTTTTGAAATTGCAGAAATTAGTCTCTCTATCTATAGGCGAAATCTGGAAGTTAGTATTTTATTTTATTTTTTTGATAAAGTTATTAACTGAAGCGACTTCATCTCTTGGAAGTGTAGTTGTGATAATGTTTGAATTAGGATTTTGTTTCTAACCAGAAAATTGAATACTAGAATGTTTCGTTACAGGAATTGAAGTACTTTTTGATTGAAGTGTTTTTTATACACGCAATAATAAATAAATATTTGTAATTTGGAAAAAAAAAAAAAAAAAAACTTTGTGATGTGTTGCTTCAAGTTTTGATTGTTGGATTTGGGAAAAATTATTCATCCTGAAATTATGAGTATTAGAAAGTTAGATTTAAAATTGATAGTGAGCATGATTATAAAAGATAAGTTTGTGCTAAGAAAAAATAAGTGTAAGATCAGCTTTGGAAGTTTTCTATTTTTATTTCGAAGATTTTATCTTTCATCCAAGCTTGCAATGTAAGTTTTGATGTTCTGTGATAAACTATGTTTTTATTAATGATTTGAAATCATTAGTGAAATATATGATGATGTATTTATATTTTATACATAATAACATAACTTAAAAAAGGTTGAAACATGGTTAGAAATTTGTGTTTAGATGCTTTGGAAGTATAAACACAATATGATTGTGATTAAGTGAAATTTGTGTATGTTGGTCATAGAACACAAAATTAGAGTTTAGAACTCTATATGAAAACTTGGAGATATGGCTACCATTTTAGAATCACTTTATTACCTTTGAGTGACCTAGAATTGTTCATGAGTTGCTTCTTTGTAAGATTCTTGTTTGGTTTATATTTTAGATTCAAAGTTATACATATATGTATTTAGAATACATTTATCTATAACATGTGTTAATGTTGGTTTTGATGTTAAAATTGGATTTTGGATGCATGGGAAGTGTTTGGAGAAAGTTGGAAGTGATTTGGATTGGATTCAAGTTGAATGTACTTTCTGTCAATATTTTCAGCATGGGAGAGTCACAACGCGCCAACCTTAGCATCGCGACGCGCAGTTCTCGGAGCTGTACATGACGTGACACCCACCTCTCGCACTTGGGCATCACGACGCCCAAGAATGCGCTGAGTGACGTGCCGAGAGCTGATGCTCCCACACTTGCGTGTCGCAACGCCAACGCGCGCTGAAACTTATTTTTCTCTATTTCAAAATTTCCAGACTCAGATTTATCCCAGAATTTTTCCTATGGACTAGTAATGAAATATAATATTCCATTAAATTACTTATAATACACTCATGTTGTATTTCAACGGGTTAGACCCATTTTCCCTACACGGGACATCGATCCGACCCTAGGGGTTCCATATCCACCCCAACAGAAGCAACATATGGATCACGAGGATCTTGAAGCCAAGTTGATGCAGCTTTTTAACACCTTGCAAGTTGAGACTATGAGAAAGGTTTTTTACCTTGGCAAGGATTTGAGCGAGGTGCGCGCTCTAGTTGAAAGTGTGAAGGACGACATGGCAATGTGCAAAGCAACGGTGGCATCCCACGCACATAGCACCTATGCTAGTGGTGCAAAATCGAGGGTTGAGGCCTTGGGGTCTAAAGAGTTTAACCAAATGAGGGATGCTAAGGAGCTTGAGAATTATATATGGCAGTTAGAGGGTTATTTTGAGGCAATGGGTATGCAAAGTGAGCAAGATAAGGTGAACACAGCAACATTCTACCTTTTCGACCATGCCATATCTTAGCGGCATAGGTGTTAGTCTCTAAGACATGCCACAAGATCCTAAATGTGATTTTATGTGTGAAAATCAAGTAAAAGTGGCAGAATCACTTACATTGATTTTTGGAGAAATTCAAAATTTTTCCTTTTAGATGAAGCTCCAAGCTTGTTGATTTGTTGTTTGTTCCTTGGGTGAGTTTCCCTATCACCTCAAATGACTCCTCCAAGTGCTAGCTTTGTGAAATTTTTGATTCAAAAATTTCTCAACAAAGAGAGGAAGGATCGGCCCAAGGAGAGAAGAAGAGAGAATAGTGTTGGTTGTTTCAAAAACTTGGTTGTTGTGTGATTAAAGTGCAACATTTAATAAAGCCAACTACTTCCATCAATTTATGATCATTAATGTAAGTCATGTGGTCCCACCATATATAAATTCAAAATTTGTGTTGGCTTCCTAAACACAACTAGACTTGGGCCCGGGTTCGTTTAATTCCGATTAAACGAATTTGCCGACGCTAAATAATTAAATCCAATGTAATTAAATAATTATGCCTCACAAAATTATTACGATAGTCGCTTTCGAATTGATTCTAAATTAATTTATTCACTCGAATTAAAATCCAATTTTAATTTCGTATTGAAATCCGATTTCAATTAATATATCCGATATATTATTTTAGCCCCAAATAAATAAATTAAATAAAAAAATCTAATTTAACTATTAAATTTATTTTATCGATTTATTCTAAATTAATCGCGTTCTCTCTTCTATACGAAGTTAATCCCAGATTAATTCTTACCGCAATTAATCACAGATTAATTTTCTCTCTCAAAATTAATCCCAGATTAATTATATTTGAGTCAAATGTCATTGGTGAATTTTTGGGAAGCGACCCAAGAGATTCCTGGATATGTTGGCAGTAAATATAGTTATCAGACTATCCGAACACGTGTGTACCCCGTATCATGTTCTCACCGATTTACAAGACATGATTGGCTTCTAGTAAAGCACCGTGACTACCCAATTCTCCAGAAATATTAGCCGAGGAATATCATATGTATCAGGCGTAGTAATACTAATATTATGTAATACGTAATACGATCCTGTATCGGATGTCACATGTTAGGCTTAGGGCTGGCTCTGTGTCAGCCCCGTACAAAGCATATATCAGATCCCGAGTAACTAGTCTCTGTAATCGGAAAGTCATGACCTAGTCATATTATCTCGATAGCTGCAGCTTTTAAGAGTACTAGTTTCGTATCCTGTGTGACCATCATCTCCATATGACTCAAGTGATACTCCCATCTTGACATCACATCCAATACACTACGATTCTCAGTAAACCCAATACAGGCGTACACATAACCTGTTAAAGCTCCAGATGACCAATGCTAGAGTAAACTGATTGTCGCAAGTAATAGCGACGTAAGTCTCAGGTTAAAGATCTCATACACCCACCCTGATTCGGATTCCCATAGACACATAGTCATACTACTAATGGGATTCCGAGTGGGTCTATCCAGAGCGAACTGTTCCCGGTCCAACGGCTAACAGAATCTCTTATTACACTTGCATAAGTATCCAATACCTAAATATATGAGAACTATGTCGTTAAGCTTCCATAACGCGCACAAGCATAATACTAGTCTATTATGCATTATCAATGTCCAGTCTCGATAATACTTCGACTATGGATATTTAATGATTAAACCGTTTGTGGATTAATATTGTCTCATATCTTATTAATACGATTTAATCATATGAACTTTTATCATTAATATATATCCAAGTAATCCAATTACAATAATGATAAAATATCAATTTCCTTTTGTCACATAGTTAATTTGTACAAAAACACAATGTTCTTTACAAATAGTGATGTTGTGGGTCATAATTGTCCAACAATCTTCCACTTGGCCTATAGCTAATCACTCAAGTATCTAACACATTAACTATGTACATGTCGCTCAAACTTTTACTGAGATATAGCTTTCGTCAGCGGATCTACAATGTTATCATCTGATGCGATCTTTTCGATCTTCACATCGCCACGATGTATGATCTCACGAATCAGATGAAATTATCGAAGTACATGCTTGGATCGTTAATGAGACCGTGTTTCCTTAGCTTGTTTAATAGCCCAATTATTGTCACAATACAAAGGTACGGGCTCAGCTGCTAACGGAACTACTCCTAATCCAATTAGGAATTTACGGATCCAAACTGCTTCTTTTGTTGCCTCAGCTGCAGCAATATATTCCGCTTCTGTTGTTGAATCAACAACAGTCTCTTGCTTGGAAGATTTCCAGCTCACTGTTCCGTTGTTCAAAAAAATATGTACCCTGATTGCGACTTACAGTCGTCTTTGTCGGTTTGGAAACTTGCATCGGTGAACCCAGTCACCTCAAGTTCTCATTCCCCATAGACTAAGAAAACATCTTTAGTTTGTCTAAGATAATTAAGGATGTTCTTTACAACAATCCAGTGACCATCACCTAGATCGGCCTGATAGCGACAGCACATGCTCAAAGCATATGAGACATCAGGTCACGTACATATCATGGCGTACATGATCGATCCGACTATTGAAGTATATGGGATCTGAATCATTGCATCTATCTCATCTTGAGTTTTAGGACACATATCCTTCGATAGAGAGACGCCATGTGACACCGGAAGCAGCCCACTCTTGGACTGATCCATGTTGAATCTCTTCAACACTTTGTCAATGTACGAGCTCTGGGAGAGTGCCAGCAGATTTCTAGATCTATCCCAGTAGATGCTTATTCCTAGAATAAAGGCTGCCTCTCCCAGGTCTTTCATGGAGAATTTTAATGAAAGCCAAGCTTTCACTGATTGTAGCATGGGAATGTCATTGCCAATAAGCAATTCATCATCAACATATAGGACAATGAATGTCAGTGGGCTCCCAATAACCTTCTTATATACACAAGAATCATCTTCGTTTTGAATGAAACCATATTCTTTTATGATCTCATCAAAACGTTGGTTCCAAGAACGCGATGCTTGCTTTAATCCATAAATGGATAAGTTTAACTTGCAAACCTTGTTTGCATGTCTTGGTACGACAAAACCATCAGGTTGTTGTATATAAACATCCTCCAAAAGGTTTCCGTTAAGGAAAGCGATTTTGATATCCATCTGCCATATTTCATAATCGAAATATGCAGCAATAGCAAGCATTATCCGAATGGATTTAATCATGGCAACGGGTCAAAAGGTTTCATCGTAATCGACACCATGTCGTTGACGATACCCTTTAGCTACAAGCCTAGCTTTGTACGTTTGTATGTTGCCTACCATGTCTGTCTTCTTTTTGAAGACTCATTTACAACCAATAGGCTTAATGCCTTCTGGTACATCAACCAGTGTCCAAACTTGGTTGGTATACATGGAATTCATTTCGGAATTCATGGCTTCTTGCCATAAAGCGGAGTCGATACCTTGTATCGCTTCCTCATACATAGCCAATTCATCTTCCTTAATAAGATTAATGTCTACATGAGGTGAGATCAGAAACCCATACCTCTCAGGTTTTTTTCTAACTCTCTTCGACTTACACGGTTCTTGTGTATTAGAAGATTATGGAACAGTCTCATCCTTGATGGACTATTCATGTTCCGTGAGGGGGTCGGTGCCAGGAACAGTATCACTCCGATTTTCATCGAGTTCTACTTTCCTCCCACTTACCACTGCATTCATGAATTTTTTTTCGAGGAAAACTGTATGAAGAGCAACAAATATTTTATTCTCTTGTGGGTTGTAGAAATAATATCCTTTCGTTTCCTTAGGATAACCTACAAATAGAACTTATTTGATTTGGGTTCTAGTTTGGTATTATCCAAACGTTTAACATATGCCCAGCATCCCCAAATCTTCAGGAATGAGAAACCTGGTTTCTTTCCTGTCCATATTTCATATGGAGTCTGTTCAACAGACTTTAACGGAACCTTATTCAAAATAAGTATTGCACTATTTAATGTGTATCCCCAGAAGGAAATTGGTAGCTCTGTGCGACTCATCATTGACCTTACCATGTCCAACAAAGTTCGGTTTCTCCGTTTCCGACACACCGTTCAATTGAGGTGTTCCGAGAGGAGTCCACTGTGAAAGAATATCATATTCTTTCAAGTAATCTTGAAACTCATTGCTTAAGTATTCTCCACTATGGTCCGACCGTAATGTTTTAATACTTTTTCCAGTCTGTTTTTCTACTTCATGTCGAAACTCTTTGAATTTCTCAAAAGTTTCTGACTTGTGTTTCATAAGATACACATAACCATAACGTGATGCATCATCCATAAAGGTTACGAAGTATTCATATCCACCCCTAGCCTGGCTAGACATGGGCCCGAATACGTCACTATGAACGAGGGCTAACAGCTCGGTGGCTCGTACACCTTTACCACTAAAACTTGTTTTAGGCATTTTGCCTAACAAACAAGATTCACAGACATCATATGAATTAGGATCAAATCCGTCCAAGTATCCATTATTCGAAAGTGTGGATATACGAGTTTTGTTAATGTGTCTCATACGACAATGCCATAAATAAGTTTCATTGTTTTACTCAATTTGAGCATTTTGTTTGTCATGTTATATGTTTGAGATTCGTTTATATTCAAAATATAAAGACCATTATTCACATCTGTTGTACATATCTTAATATCATCTTCATAAATAAAACACCCAGTGTTCCTGAATACAAAGGTATACCCGCATCGGGTTAAAATAGATACACAGATAATATTCCTAATCAAACTAGGTACAAAATAACAGTCGCCTAATGTAAGTACATGCCCTGAGGGCAGATTCAAAACATAGGTGCCAACGGCCAAAACAGTGACTTTCGTCCCATTTTCGACTCGGAGGTCGATCTCCCCTGAAGCCAGTCTCCTGCTATTCTGCATATCCTGCACATCAGTACATATGTGAGAACCACATCCAGTATCAAAAATCCAATTTTTAAAACTAGTAGTGGACATGTTTATTTCAATAACAAACATACATGAAGCCGAAGCCTTGCCCGCCTTCGCTTTCTTTAAGTCCGCCTGGAACTTACGGCAGTCACGCTTCCAGTGACCCTGTTTGCCACAGTGTAGGCAAACATCTTGGGATTTATTCTTTGTCTTCCCAGAAGACTGTGACGATTGAGCCTTGCCCTTCTTTTTCTTCTTCACACCCTCAGAAGCCTTCAGCCAAGCCTTGGCCTTCTTGGATGTTGAAGTAAGATGCGCCTCGTGCTTTTTGCCTTTCTGAAGCTCTGGCTCTACCTCTTTCAGTATATCCATTATCTCTCTAAGAGTTTTCTCTTGGTTCAACATATTATAGTTCATGATGAACCCGCCCTAACAATCGGGCAAAGATTGTAAGATTAAATCTTCAGAAGTCTCGGCCTCGAAGATAATGCCTAGCTAACCCAGCTGTTCGATGTCAGCAATCATCTACGACATGCAGTATTCGACAGATGTACCCTCTGACATATGCGAGCGAAAGAGCTTCTTCTACAAATCATACTTCTGAGATCTAAGATTATATCTATGAAGATCCCTCAACTTCAATATCATCCAATAAGGATCCAATCATTTATTCTAACGACGAAACTAAGGAGTCATTGCAGCAAGCATAACAGATTGAGCAGTAAAGTTATCATCACAACGAGTCTTCCAAAGCTCATGCTCTACTTGATGCTCAAGTCCGGGCTCAGGCCCGAGAGGTATCTTTATTACATAGAGCAACTTCTCAGCTCCTATGACTATCCTGAGGTTCATTTCCTAGTCTGGAAAATTTACGTCGTTAAAGACATTCTCACCCATGATTATGTCCCTAACGCTAATCTTTCCAGCTATTTTGATTGCTATAGTCCAACTATCCAATCAAGTGTTTCGGGTACACTCAAATGCAATGGTTACTATAGTCCAACTATATAACCAACTACAAATAGAGTGGTGTTGAGTACAGTCTAACTGTTCAATGAAAACAATAAAATAATATTAGTCCAACTAATATATATAATAACGAGAAATAATAATAACAAAGCGCATATATTAGCGAGTATTAAACGAAATTGCAAATTTAATACTAGCCTCCCACTAATTTTCGGCGAGCCTCTAACCCTCCGTTGAGTACTCGGGGAACCTAGTTTCCTAGTGGGCTAGGATCCCATTAAATAATACACAACCTTGACTTTGGCCAACAAGCTGTATAAAATTTAACTAGGTAGATCTCTAAGATTAATTGGATCCCATCCAATTCCTAGATACGGTAGGTGGACATCCAAGTCCGAAACACATATCCAATATATTTCCTAACATGTTTCCTCTGAATCAACTAAGCCTTTGCTTTGGCTCAACAAGCTTAATGATTCTAGTTAAGCGCGACCCATTGACAGCGTGAAAGCTTCGTAATCCATATTGATGAACAAGAGTGACCTTGACTTTAGCCAACAAGTCACAACTGCCCAAGACATGCGATATTAACAAAGATTTCATGGTTCCAACACATCCGTGATAGACAATGATCTTGACTTTGGCCAACAAATCAAAGCCAATCTTGGATCTTGAGAGAGAACCACTCAATTGAAGAAAACGCTTAATATTAAATACGAGGGCGTTTTCGTAAATTGGCAACCAATTTATTATCTTTGATTCGGTCTCATCATACACCCTTAAACATGCAATCTAAAAGCATAATAAGGCGCGATAAATATAATAATGATATGCGGATGGATATATACAATTTGTTCCTAGAAAAAATCTCTCTCTTTTCTTTTCCTCTCCCCCGCTAGCACTTTACATTCTTCTAAGTACCCAATTACATAACACTATAAGAAACCTCATTTACATTGAGGGGAATTGGTGATAAAAGAAATACAATGAGAAAAATAGAGGTGGTAGGCTGGACACGCAGGTCCAATTTCAAATAAATATAATATTTACAATAATTTCCAAAATTTCCCCCACCCAACTAATATCCATCCGATATAAATTATTCAATCAAATACATCCAAGTATTCACACATAACATTTTTTCAATCAATCTAATCCAATTAATTAATTCTTCAATTAATGATCATCCAATATTCATACAACGATTTGATTTGCGCGAGTCCAACTCATTTAAGAATAAATACTCAAAGTAAGTATTCTTGAATTATATCGAACTACAATATTAAATCCAATTTAACTTGTATTCAATACTAATTCAAGTTTAATTTCAAATTAAACAATTACACTTATTATATTAATGCCTTTATAGACTTGGATTCGAAATTCAATCCAAATGGTCTTAAAGGCCCATTTTGCATCCAATGCCATTTCTATTAGGTCCAATGGGCCTTAATTAATCTTTAGGCGTGGACTTTTGGCCATTATGGATCAAGCCCATAATGCCTTGGCCCATTTAGGAATCACCCTATGGCATAAATTATTTTTTTGCCCATTAGGCCCAATAAGATTATTAAAGGCACTAAAGTCATATTATTGGATTTTTATGGAAATAGTTTAGGCCCAATTGGATCCGACCCAATTGTCCAAAACCAAACTTGGCCCAACCAAGCCCATTAATCCAAATATAACCAAATTAGCCCAATTAGTATTTTAGGGACTAATTTACATTAATACAATATTCCAAATATTACATTAATCTAATTTAAGTGTAATTAACATAACTAATTAATTAATCTAACATTTCTAAAATATTAATTAATCTAATTAATCATGCTTATCATTCCAATTCATGTCCAACACAAATTAAAGCAAAATCAAGTCTCCAACAACATGCTAATTCACGACAATTGACAAGAAATTAACATGCAATTTGATTCCAATCCAATTAAATCAACATTTAACATATATTTCATGCCATTAACACATCCAATTGTCAAAATTTAAAAAATCACCATGAGTTATTCTAGGGTTATTTTCAGCCAACATAAGGAATTGGGGAAATTTGATCCAATCAATTTTTCAGCAATCCAACAATGCATAACTCTAATTTATCATCATCTAACATCTACCAACAACTAAATTTTGAATTTTCATGCTCCAAGCAAAAATCCATAATTAAAGTTTATGAACCCTAGATTTCAAAATCATATTTCGCCATGCTCTGATACCATTGTTAGTCTCTAAGTCATGCCACAAGATCCTAAATGTTATTTTATGTGTGAAAAATCAAGTAAAAGTGGCAGAATCACTTACATTGATTTTTGGAGAAATTCAAAATTTTTCCTTTTGGATGAAGCTCCAAGCTTGTTGATTTGTTGTTTGTTTCTTGGGTGAGTTTCCCTATCACCTTAAATGACTCCTCCAAGTGCTAGCTTTGTGAAATTTTTGATGCAAAAATTTCTCACCAAAGAGAGGAAGGATCGGCCAAGGAGAGAAGAAGAGAGAATAATGTTGGTTGTTTCAAAAACTTGGTTGTTGTGTGATTAAAGTGCAACATTTAATAAAGCCAACTACTTCCATCAATTTATGACCATTGATGTAAGTCATGTGGTCCTACCACATTTAAATTCAAAATTTGTGTTGGCTTCCTTAACACACAACTAGACTTGGGCTCGGGTTCGTTTAATTCTGATTAAACGAATTCGTCATCACTACATAATTAAATCCAATTTAATTAAATAATTATGCCTCACAAAATTATTACGATAGTCGCTTTCGAATTAATTCTAAATTAATTTATTCGCTCGAATTAAAATCCAATTTTAATTTCTTATTGAAATTCGATTTCAATTAATATATCAGATATATTATTTTAGCCCCAAATAAATAAATTAAATAAAAAATCCAATTTAACTACTAAATTTATTTTATTGATTAATTCTAAATTAATCACGTTCTCTCTTCTATACGAAGTTAATCCCAGATTAATTCTTACCGCAATTAATCCCAAATTAATTTCCTCTCTTAAAATTAATCCCAGATTAATTCTATTTGAGTCAAATATCATTGGTGAATCTTTGGGAAGCGACCTAAGAGATTCCTAGATATGTTGGCAGTAAATATGTTTATCAGACTATCCAAACACGTGCGTACCCCGTACCACGTTCTCACCGATTTACAAGACATGGTTGGCTTCTAGTAAAGCACCGTGCATACCCAATTCTCCAGAAATATTCACCGAGGAATATCATATGTATCAGACGTAGTATACTAATATTATGTAATGCGTAATACGATCCTGTATCGGATGCCACATGCTAGGCCTAGGGCTAGCTCTGTGTCTGCCCCATACGAAGCATATATCGGATCCCGAGTAACTAGTATCTGTAATCGTTAAGTCATGATCTAGTCATACTATCCCGATAGCTGCAACTTTTAAAAGTACTAGTTTCGTATCCTGTGTGACTATAATCTCCATATGACTGAAGTGATACTCCCATCTTGACATCACATCCAATACACTACGATTTTCAGTAAACCCAATACAGGAGTACACAGAACTTGTTAAAGCTCCAAACGACCAATACTAGAGTAAACTGATTATTGCAAGTAATAGCGACGTAAGTCTCAGGTTAAAAATCACATACACCTACGCTGATTCAGATTCTCATAGACACATAGTCATACTACCAATGAGATTCCGAGTGGGTCTATCCAGAGCGAACTATTCCCTGTCCAACGGCTAACAAAATCTCTTATTACACTTGCATAAGTATCCAATACCTAAATATATGAGAATTATGTCGTTAAGCTTTCATAATGCGCACAAGTGTAATACTAGTCTATTCCGCATTATCAATGTCCAGTCTCGATAATACTTCGACTAAGGATATTTAATGATTAAACCGTTCGTGGATTAATACTGTCTCATATCTTATTAATCTGATTTAATCATATGGACTTTTATCATTAATATATATCCAAGTAATTCAATTACAATAATGATAAAATAACAATTTCCTTTTATCACATAGTTAATTTGTACACAAACATAATGTTCTTTACAAATAGTGATGTTATGGGTCATAATTGTCTAATAATAGGAAGTATACTGAAGTTCAAAAGAGTGAGTGTGATATTAGTTTATAGGACGAACTAAAGGAAGAACTCAAGATTCAATTACTTCTAGAGAATGTGTCGTATGAGGCATGACGCAAGATCCAAAGCTTGAGGCAGACCAAGACAATAGCAGAGTATGTCGAGGAATTTTCTGCGGTAATATTGCAAGTGACCAATATGAGCGATGAAGAATTATTGTGTTACTTCATCGAGAGGTTACATCAATGGGCAGCAACAGAGTTGTATAGGCATAGGGTGAAAGACATCTACATGGCCTTTACTGTTACAGAGATGTTTGTGGACTTTCATTGAAAGGATCAGTTGAAGTTCAAGAGTGACAAACGGCCTCAAGGAAAAAATGACACAACGAAGGGTTCCCATCACCTGACTTAGCATGGGAATGATAAAAGGAGACCTCAGCATGACAAGGGAAGAAGTGGGACGGGATGAAGAACTTAATAAGTCAAAGGGTGGCTGTTTCTTATGTGATGCCTTTGATCATTAGGAAGGATTGTCCGAAGAAGAAGGCATGTAATGCCATGATAGAGCGGGACAAAGAAAAGACTATAGAAAAAGCCACAATGGGTTCTCTTCAGTTCTTAAGTGCCCTTACAAAGGAAGCACCAATGAGCCCACCCCATGACAAGTCTCTCATGGACTTGAATGCTCTCATCAACAACAAGAAAACTTTAACGCTGGTGGATACGGGAGAAATGTACAACTTTTTCAGTAGTGCGGCTGCAAGTTAGTGGGGACTAAGCCAACTCCTAGCCGTAATTTTCTTTCCACCATGCAAGTCCACAAGGGCGTTAAGCGTAGGGAAACTACCTTTCTTGCCAGTATTTGGGAGATTAATGGCACGAGGGATGTAGAGGGTAAAGAATGGATCGCGGGAGCCGTGGATGTACTTGAGGATTATAAGGATGTCATGCCATCAAAACTATTGAAGAGACTATCATCTCGATGAGGAGTAGATAATAAAATCGAGCTTGAGAAAGGGACCAAGCTTCAGTCAAGAGCACCGTATAGAATGACTCCGCCAGAGTTAGCAGAACTACAAAAATAATTGGTAGACTTGTTAGGAGCGGGGTTCATTCGACCATCGAAGGTCCTATACGGTACACTAGTCTTGTTTCAATGCAAGAGTGACAGATCACTATTGTTATTCATTAACTACAAGACACTTAACAAGGTGACCATCAAAAATAAATATCCAATTCCTCTTATTGCTGATTTGTTTGATCGTCTTGGTCAAGCAAAGTACTTCTCCAAATTGGATTTGCGTTCGGGATATTACCAAGTGAAGGTTGCGAAATGGGATTGTAGACAACAGAACCTGGGCGACGCTGTTCTAGGCTCGCGGCCTAGTTGGGAAGTACGAAATAACATGGAGTCGCCACCCGGTGTGAACCGGGACAAAGATTTAAGGCCGCACTCACCCCTCGCAAGGGAAGACCTCAAACCGTTGGGTTCGGAATGGTCCCTTACTTATGTCACTTGTGATGATATGATTTGTGCAATAAACTAACCGAATCTATTCAACATTCATGCTCAAGGGTACTTAGATCTAACATGCTTTCATCCAAATAATTCCACGCAATGTAACACAGCAAGCATATTGAACCATTAAATCAACATGCATAATCATTACCCAAACGCATCATAAACTAAGAACATGCATAATGAACAACCTAAACATGCTTTAAAATAAATAAAAAACTAAATTAAACCATGCTTTAAATAATAAACAAATAATCTAAAGTCTATAACATGCTCAAATACAAGTTAGGATGAGACGAGATACGTGTATCTTAAGTGGTACGTGGCATTGTATCCCGAGTGCAGACCATACTACCGTCCATTCGGAATCGGCTATGGAATTTACGTCCGGGTTTCCATCCGATATACACAAAAGGGAACACATATCCCGCTCACCCAACAATCACATCATGCTTCAAACGACTCTCATGCCATTATATATCAAAATAAATAAAACACAATAAAGAAGATAAGTAGAAAGGTGCCCTCAGGTCTAACCTCTTTTGTCGTCTTAGAAAGGGCGTTACACGTCCGTTGGAAGGGTGAATGATCCGCTACTCTTTTAGTTCACCAACTCCACGTCTTTCCTCGCTGTTTTGCTGCTCGGGCTGCTGTTTCAAGTCCGTTTCGCTGCTGCTGCTCGCTGCTACGTTTCAGGTCACTGTCTTGATGGTTTAGCGGACTGTTTTGGTGATTTTGAAGGCTTAGGGAGGTGCGTTTGTGGGGTTTTTAGGGAAACTTTATGGAGGTTTTTGGGATGGTGTTTAGGTGATTTTAGGACTGTTTTATGGGTTGAAGACGCAACAAAAATTGACCAGAACAGGGGACGAAACTGTGCAGTTCAAGGTGCAGTGAGGGGTGTTTCGGGACTGTTTTGGGCGCTGAATTGGAGCTGTGAGGGGGGTCTTTTGTGCGACTTTGGGGCTGTATTTGAGGCTTATTTTAAGGTGTTTTAGGGCTGTGAATGGTGGCTGGAACTTGGTAATGGAGGGCTGTGAAAAGGGGTTAGGCGTGAGGGCACCTTTCTACTTATCTTCTTTATTGTTGTTTTATTTATTTTGATATATATGGCATGAGAGTCGTTTGAAGCATGATGTGATTGTTGGGTGAGCGGGATATGTGTTCCCTTTTGTGGTATATCGGATGGAAACCCGGACGTAAATTCCATAGCCGATTCCGAATGGACGGTAGTATGGTCTGCACTCGGGATACAATGCCACGTACCACTTAAGATACACGTATCTCGTCTCATCCTAACTTGTATTTGAGCATGTTATAGACTTTAGATTATTTGTTTATTATTTAAAGCATGGTTTAATTTAGTTTTTTATTTATTTGTTAAAGCATGTTTAGGTTGTTCATTATGCATGTTCTTAGTTTATGATGCGTTTGGGTAATGATTTATGCATGTTGATTTAATGGTTCAATATGCTTGCTGTGTTACATTGCGTGGAATTATTTGGATGAAAGCATGTTAGATCTAAGTACCCTTGAGCATGAATGTTGAATAGATTCGGTTAGTTTATTGCACAAATCATATCATCACAAGTGACATAAGTAAGGGACCATTCCGAACCCAACGGTTTGAGGTCTTCCCTTGCGAGGGGTGAGTGCGGCCTTAAATCTTTGTCCCGGTTCACACCGGGTGGCGACTCCATGTTATTTCGTACTTCCCAACTAGGCCGCGAGCCTAGAACAGCGTCGCCCAGGTTCTGTTGTCTACAATCTGGCGACTCCACTGGGGATATTAGAGAATTGGCCTCGAAATCATGTCTTGTGATGTGTATAATTTGTGCATTAGTTGACCATTTCTATAGTGGGTTGAGGGGGTTAATCAAAGGCTTTGTTGAAGCTAGGTGATGGTTGGGTGTCTTCCTTCACTCACTACCCTTCGGGGAAAAGCTGTGAAGGCACCCAGATAAATCATTACTTGTAGCTCGTTGTGACATACTAGTTTGGAGAACTCGTTGTTTATTCCTGACACCAAGCGATAAGAGCCTAAGGGGCTTGGGTACTTAAGAGAGCCTCGCTCTACCTTCCCTCTGGGGAATATACAACGGGAAATCCATTCGACAGTTAGTCACACACCGTAACTCGTTGGCACGTACCGTAAGGTATAAAAAAGGTGCACTCACTTGGTCGCTCGAACCCTTGAGTGGGGAGTCCTAGTTGTGGGTAATCCTTCGTCAAACGAGAGCCTTTGTCCACGCCCCGTGAACCCACTTGTGAAACTTAGCCTTGAAAGAACCGGTAGTTTAGTGTATTTTATGTTTGTGTGTTGGACCGCCATCATTTGGATCCAGTTGGACCTTTTGTCAGAAGATGTGAACTTGTTGGGCCATTTAAACTGGGGCAAGTTTGTGTCCTTTGACAGTTGGGCCAAAAGCTTCTAAAATGCTGGTGGGCCACTTTGTGAATGGGCCTTTTATCATTTGAAGTCATTTAGCCATATCATTGTAAAGTGTAAACCTGTTGGGCCTTTTCAACTGGGACAAGTTTGCACCGCGCGATGGTGTGATTAAATACTTTAAAATGATAATGGGCCAAGTAGTTTAAAGTTTCTTTTTTTATCTATTACATGCATCGCATACATCTCATGCATCTCATGCATACATGCATCATGTTAACCCTTGTGTCTTAAAAGCCATCATGGATACCCATTGGGTTAGAAAAAAAGAAGTCAGAGCATTCCTTGGGAAAATCCAGTATATCAGTCGGTTCATTGCAAAGTTGACGTCAGTGTGTGAACCTATCTTCAAGTTGTTGAGGAAATATCAGCCGGTAAAGTAGAACGAACAGTGTCAGGAAGCATTTGACAGAATAAGGGAATATTTGGTGAAACCTCCCGTCCTGAGACCTCCGAAACAGGGAAGACCTTTGGTGCTTTATTTGGCTATTGAACCCGAAGCGCTGGGGGCGATGATGGTACAAGCCGATGAGACAGGAGTAGAGCACGCCATCTACTACCTCAGTAAGAAGCTGCTTCCGAACGAAGCCCGCTATCAGGAAGTAGAGAAGATTTGTCTAGCAGTAGTATGGGTGTCCAGGAAATTACGCCACTATTTCCAGTCTTACAAGATCCAAGTAGTCGCAAAGGAGAATCCTTTGAAGTATCTACATTCGGTGCCTTCACTAGTTGGAAAGCTGGGCAGATGGTTAATACTGTTGACTGAATTTGACATCGAGTACTTCACTTCAAAGGTAATCAAAGGGCGAGCCGTGGCAGAATTCCTAGCCTTGCAACCTGTTGAAGGGGATCAGTACAAGTTTGAATTCCCCGACGAAGAAATCCAAGCTATAGCAGTCCAAGGATGGAAGATGTATTTTGATGGAGCAGTAAACTGCAAGGAGCCGGAATCAGTATTGTAATAGTACCCCTGGGGGAGAGACTTTGCCTATGGCCAAGAGGTTGACGTTCAGGGTAACTAACAATATGGCTGAGTATGAAGCATGTGCATTCGGCTTGACTGCATTAATAGCCTTGAGAGCTATGAACGTGGATGTTTACGGAGATTCAATGTTAGTGATCCGACAGATGCAAGGAGAATGGGAGTTAAAAGAAGAACGGTTGAAGCCGTACTTATTCCACCTCAGAAACCTAGCACATACTATCCCTAACTGCAAATTTCAGCACTTGCCTCGGGAAGAAAGTCAGATGGCAGATGCATTGGCAACGCTAGCCGCAACCTGGGAGAATCCAGAGAAATTGGTGATGAGACCACTTGTGTTGACAACGGCCAGTAAACCGGTTTATGAGATAGAGAGGATCTTGGGAGTAGAGGTCGATGACGGAAGACCGTGGTATTATGACATCCAGAGGTATCTGGAACATGGGGAATACCCAGAGGAAGCGAGCAGAAAGACAAAATCGCCATTCAGAATTGGCTGCTCAATATGTGAGTCTGAAGGGAGAACTCTACAAAAGGCAAGCGAACGGTGTTCAGCTGAAATGCTTGAGAAAGGATGAAGCTCAGAAGATAATGGATGAAGTGCATGCTGGCGTCTGTGGACCGCATATGAACGGATTGAACTTGTCCCGCAAGATTGTGAGACAAGGCTTTTACTGGTCAACCATGGAAGCCGACTGCGCGAAGCTGGTAAGGCACTGTCACGATTGTCAAGCGCACAGGAATTTCAATCATTTGCCGCATACAGAATTGCACGGGTTGTCAGAACCTTGGCCTTCTCAGCATGGGGAATTGATATGATCGGAGAGATTCGGCCGAATGCGTCAAACGGACATCGCTTTATAGTGGTGCAGTGGACTACTTCTCGAAATGGGTAGAAGCCGAGTCATTCCGTAATGTCACGGCAAAACAAATGGCTAAGTTCATAGCCCGAAATCTCTTATGCCGGTACGGTATGCCGCATCACGTGGTTACGGAAAATGGAGTCCAGTTTCAGGGAGAGACCAAGGCGATGTTACAGAGGTATGGGATAGGTCATCATAAGTCTTCACCATACAGACCGCAGGCTAATGGAGCAGTTGAGGCAGCCAACAAGACAATAAAGACGATTCTGGCGAAGATGACGGAGAATTACAAAGACTGGGCTGATAAGCTGTCGTATGCCTTGTGGGGATACAAAACTTCTGTAAGGACAGCAACTGGAGCTACGCCTTACTCTTTAGTCTACGGAATGGAAGCGGTACTGCCGGTGGAAGTTGAGATACAGTCCATGCGGGTGTTAGCAGAAGCAGAATTGCCTGAACGAGAATGGACCTCGCAGAGGTTTGAGCAGTTAGCATTGATGGATGAGAAGGGGATGAAGTCCTTGCATCACATGCAGATATATCAGAAGAGGTTGGCCCGAACATTTAATAAGAAGGTGCGTCCTACCAAGATCAAGAAAGGTGATCTGGTGCTTAAGCAGTCGAAGCCGTCGATGACAGACCCAAGAGGGAAGTTCATACCAAATTGGGAAGGACCATACATTGTTCAGAAGGTAATGGGAAATGGAGCAGTGAGACTGTCGGACTTGGAAGGGAATGAGTTCACCGAGCCGATCAATGTTGACAGATTGAAGTTGTATTTTTCCTGAGGAACAGAAGACTGAATAGTCATCCGCAGAAGACCTAACCCAACGGGATAAAGAGAACTCATGCATGCATGCACACATATAACCCATTATTGCATTCCTTTTTTTGCGTGTTTTGTGTTTTTTTGTTTTATATTCACAAGTATCGAAGAATAAAAGAGAAAACGGAAAAGACAAGCTAATCAGAAAC